>CM057091.1:8389033-8989033 GCA_029959045.1 Taenioides sp. WSHXM2023
TAGTGTAACTGCGATGCTGTTCCAGAGATATCCAAAATTTGTCAAAAAATGTTATAAAGGACTATGTATTCGCTTAAAGGTACATTGTGTAACTTTTCTGGTGGAGGGTCAGTCACCTGCTTGTTTCTATGCCATTTCTCTGCCTGGAATGATCCACAGTATGAATAAATTTAAAGTAGAGCTGTTTAAAGGTGTTTTTTATAGCTCAAAAATATCTAAAAAAACAAGCTTTCTGACTGTGAGCGGGTTTGCCTCTCCACAGATCTGACCTGTAACTTGGTCTGGCTTAGTCTCCATGAAGATAGAAAGGTTTAATGCCATACTGTGAAACATGCCAGACAAAGCAATAACATCTCCATGGAGAAAAAGCATCTGACAGACCCGAAAAGTTACTCAATGCACCTTTAAATACCATGAAACCTTATTTAACACCTTAAATGTGCGTTTTTTATTCACATATTAACTTTGTGTTTCCTCTTTTATTTTAATGGCAGTTGAATTGTGTGTTTAACATCTGTTTTTACGGTTCGCCACATGTTTCTATCCCAAACACTACTTCTTTTTAAGTCCTTTCTCTATAGTCCACTGCTGACTGCCCTTCTTCTGCCAACTCTCTTATCTCCTCTCACAGCCACCCTCTCCCCTGCATGTTTATTATTACTTCTACTTTAACCAACTCTGCTGTGGGCACCACTCGGACACTGCCCTCCCTGTACCAGCACCCACATTTCTCCCATGGGTGCTAAGATTTACAGCCTGTAGCCTTTATGGCCCTGTCCCAGTTGTGGATGAGAGCTCTCTTCTTCCTGCCCTAGGAGTTTGAAGATGTTAAATCACATATACACACACATACGCACAAACAGAAGCATAAATCTGACTCTGAACTCATTGTGAATTCAGCGTGGTGGCCATGTTGGGATGTTTTATTCAATCGCACCAGCAGCTAGAGCACGTCTGCGTAGTGGCTCCCATAGGAAACATACACACTGCTGTATGCAAACGGATCACTGTGATTGTAGCGACAAACAACCATTAGAGAAGGAATGGCCTGGTGCTACTCACAGTATATGGCCATGTTGTCATGGTGATGTATTTAAAGATGCACTGTGGGGCTTTTCCTGCTTGTCTCCGTGGAGATGTTATTGCTTTGCCTGAAATGTTCCAATATGGCATAAAATGTAACTATCTAATATTTATGTGTAAAATCCCTCAGTCGTCCAGGTAGAATCCATGCCAAAAGGAGAAATTCAATTTGTCAACAGGACAAAAGTTTATTTGGTCGAATATGTTTCTCAGCTCACCCAACTGGATGATTCTTGGATGAAGCAGCTTCAGAACTGAAGAAGCAGCTTGGATAAGCTGCAAAACATATTCAACCAAATAAACTTTTGTCCGGTTGACAAATTGAATTTCTCCTTTTGCCTGTCTAATATTTATTTATTTTTGTCTGCTTATATTTTAGTCAATTACACACCTTGATTGTTATTTCATATTTTGTTCTTTTTAAACATCATAACAAAGTGCCGCACTGCTGGACCATTCTGACAGCCTCGCCCATAGTTAGATCACAGTAGTGAACTGCACATTTACTGGGACTGTTGGATTGTGTGAAATGAGCTGTTTGTTTTCCCGTATCCATGGGGACCGTGTGAGAGGCTAGCTAAGGAGCTAGCTATGGACATTTGAGATGCTACAGACTTTTCACACCATATGTGGCAGCAAATGTGGCAGAAGACTTTCAGAGGAAAGACCCTGAGACCTTCCAGAAGAAATACTTAGAGGGAATGAACAATTTAATGACTGCAGTGTGTAAATGTTGCTGCAGCAAAACTTGAATTTCCCTCAGGACCAAATTGGCTACACAACACAGCTGAATCCTACATGTGTCACATTAAAAAAAAAAAAATCAGAGAATGAAGTGCAGAGCAGTGGGTGTGTATGACGAGTTGGGGATAGGGAAATTTTCTGAGCAATGGCGTCTTGCATACAGGAAACTAAAGCTTAAAACAAACTCAAAACACAACTTCATTTGGGTTAATGATGAGGGGAAACCCTTATACATAGTTAAATTACATTGTTTTGCCTAACATGCTGTATAAGTGTTAGTTGTTTTTAATGATCAAAAGTACTTTGAAAAACATATCTGCATCCTTACTAGCGGGGGTCACCTCTCCTCAGATCTGACTTGTAATCTGTAGTTTAATGCCATACTGTGGAACATTTAAGGCAAAGCATTTACATCTTACAGACAAGCAGGAAGTGAATCCCCTACCAAAAAGTTGCATAGTGGATCTGTGCTGTATGTTGTGCACTGCCAGTTTTAATTTCTGTTTCTTCTGTATTTCCATGATTATTTAAGGCATCAAAACTATGAACACATAAACAAAACATAAACTCGAAGTAACACAAAACATATTTTAGTACTGCTACTACTACTAATGATTTGATTTGCACTTTTAGTATTCTTGACCCTGACAAGGCACAGCTGTGAAACTGTGATCCACTTCATGTGAATTCATCAAGACGATAACTGAGCAAAGGCCAGATATATATAAAATAAATATTTAGTTGTTGTTCCATAGTAATTCCATATATCCTGCTTCATGTATTTGAAAAAATACATTGAAGAAGAAGGTGTGCCCAAACTTTTGACTAGCAGTGTAATACAGGCCCAGTAGAGTTCCAAATAAAGCAAAGAAATGTTTTACTAGCTGTACGACTGAGAATACTGAAATCCTTAGGTATTTTACAACCTGTAGCCCAGAAAGGTACAAACAGGAATTTCTCAGCAGTGGGAATAGTCAAAGTAAATGTATACAGAGGTAGTTTTATGACTTAATAAAAAGTACATGAGAGCTGAATTGAAAAACAGCAGAGGGGGATTGGGACATTGTTTGGGAGTTTTATATTCTCCTCGTGTTGTGTAAAGGAAGTGTGGAGTGGTTTATAAATCTGACACTGGTTCACAAAGACACTGGGAGACTTATTACAGGCCAGATCTGTGTCACTAACTCACAGTGAACAGCATGTTTGAATCCAGGAAGCATTTGTGCTAAACTTGTGTAAGTAATGATTTGTTTGCCAAATATGCCTAACAAAAACATGTACCGAAATATGCAAACTAATTTACAAAAACTAATACACTAATTAACTAAATCTTAGAATCAACAGAATGGACAAATGGCTCCAAGCAGAACTTCATTGCACTTGGTGTTATTTTTGCACTTTGTGTAATAACTGGGCCACATTTTTGGTTGTGTGAGTTTAATGTTTGAATTATTTTAAGACAATAGTGGAATAAGAGTGAGCCAAGGTTCAGATCATCAGATTATACAGTTAAGTAATGTGATTGTATCTGGAGACTGCAGGGGTCTCCAACCTTTTACCTCTTGTGAACTACCTTTACAAAAGTTAGATGCTTAAAAACATAACCATTATCCATTTATTAGTGCACAGGCATCAAAATTATACATTTAAAATGGTAATAGGTGTTTAATTAATCAAATTTTACATGTTCAGCACAACACTTATGATTTAGAAATCCTTTGGTGAGGATTTGGAGAGCTCCTGGTAGGTGCTGAGCTACAGGGTGAAGACCCCTGTTGTATGGTACGTTTTTGTACAGGGACAGTGTACCACAATACCAAAACAATGCCCTCTCTTATCCTCTCTTATCCTCTCCCTTACGCACAGACTCAGCTTTTTCAGTTCTGATACATTTGTCGATACTATGAGATGGTTTAGGCCAACAGTGGTCAGTAAATCATCTTATTACACCAATTTATACATCAAAATGGGATACTGGCGGAATCAATATTTTCGAAGCCAATATCCGATCCACCAAAATTTTCAATATCAGTGCCAATATCCGATACTAGTATCATATCGGTGCATCCCTACTCTCCATCAGTGGTTCAAAATATGTAAAAACACAGATCAATTCTATGTCCATCCTTATCACCCAAAGCCTCATTCAGTGTGGTGTTTTAGTCATCAAATTGCCCCAGCAGCTCTGAAAATTGGGTCAAATGCAGTGTGCTCATTTGGGTGGATGTGTCACATTGACCTTAAAATTAGAATCATTTGAAATAACTCCTTGTGTGTTAAATTGCTTTGAAATGGTAAAAAAAAAAAAAAAAAAAAGCAGCATTCTGGAGTTGCCCTTGTTACCACCACTTAGATTTTCACACATTTCTCCTGCTGCTAACAGATCTGCTTTGAGCACCAAACGGCCTCTTCCCCAATTTTACCACATTCCACCGGGCGCCATGGCAACCACATTATTAATGAAATCCACTTAATCCTAATGGGGCTTATCCCATTGCCTGTTTCTGAAATAGAAAAGTCTGTATGGTTAATTTCCTCATTTGGTTTTATTGCAGGTGAAATGTTATATATTCATATTTATATTGGACAATGAGATTTTACTTTTATTATAAATGCATGAAAAATGCTCCTGTATTAAAAACGTATGTCTCATGTAGGTATAAGCGTATATTAAACTAGAATCAGAAACAGAATCATTGGTAAAATAATGATACAACAAGAACTATTCACATCTTCAGTGTCAGTTAGAGTACACAAGGGCTAGACCACATACAAACACAACACACAAAAGGTAATACACATACAGATTGTACGGGCACTCTACAGTCTACACTCTACAGTTACAGTCGACTCAAGTTTGCACTAAGCAATGCTATAATTTAGGAAACACAATGTCTTCTGCAAACGACAAACTATCTTGTCTTATTATGTAAAATAGGGAAGTCCAAAAGTTTTTCACCAAGGATGAAACATGTTGAAACAGGAGGATCACAAACTGGTGGACACAACATCGAGTTTTTCAAAATGGTGGATTTGATGTAGATTTGACAGAGCCACTGTGCCTTTAATAAGGCTTGAAACACAAATTTGAGGTATGTATGAAAATGCAATAAGATGTTAGTTAGGTTGTAGAGGTATAACTACTTACATTTGCTGTTAAAAGTACTGCTCATCATCATTTGGACCAGTTCAGCAGGGGGCTGCATTTGGTCCCCGGGCCATAGTTTGGACACTCCTGATGTAAAACCTGCTAATCCTGGTTAAAGGTCCTGTAACTGACTTTACTTCTTGTAAAATGAGACTGCAAAATATCATTTATGCATTTAAAAAAAAAAAAAAAAAAACATTTGTTCAATGAGATGTTGATGAGAACCATATAGAAGCAGCTGTCAGATACAGTTGGTACATTGTTGGTTGAGAGCCATGTGGAAACAACTGTCTGTGACCACCCCACACATTTTTGTCATGGTTCAATGTGCAACTGGTCAAACACCAACAGCAAATCTGATTAAAACTACAATGCAAAATAGCACTTACTTTACTGTTAATTTACTTTAATTATGTTTTTTTTTTCCTTTCAAATGCGCTAAAATGGGTGATTTAATCGTCATACCAAAGACTCATAGTCAAACTTTAATCTGAGACAAATATCTTGCTTTTGTCAAATGAGGAAGCTTTAAACGGTGAAATAAACGTCTTGACTTAAAGTATATACATTCATATTCAGCGAGCATTTGTTCAAAAACAGAAGCATTGCAGATGTCAAAACAAGAAGAATGGACGAGACAGAGTGAGAAAAAACCCAGGATGTTTATGAAGACAAACTGATACAGGGTTATGAACGCTGCATCCAAATGACATCATCACTCAAAACATCATTCCTGCTCAATAATAAAGTGTGAGCTACAGGGGAGGAAGTTTCACATATTAACATGCACATATTACCATACGTAACTGAATCTGCTTCTGTGAAACCGGGGGTGTTATTGGGGGCCCCGTGCAATAATCTTGGGGAGGAGGGAGAGTGCAAAAACTGAAACATTGCATCTGCTCCCATGCTAAAGTGCTACAATAATTTGCAAGAACAACAATGCAGTGTTGTTTGAAGTAAGAATAGATTCAAAGGGCCCATATTACGCTATTTTCTGATCTATGTATATTGTTTTTTCATCATCAAAAACATTGAGTTGTGTTTGGTTTCATTCACACATGTTTAACACACAAATCAGGAAGTGCTCCACTGTGTTTTTAAACTCCATACACCTTCACTAGAATCATTTGGATCATTTCAACCCTGGAATTGCCCATTTCTACTGAACTAAATGTAAAATGCAGCTGTTAACTTGAAAACTACTGCTTCATGACATCACAAAGTGGAACAGAGCATTTTGAGCTGTAGAGATGCAGACAGGCTAATAATAAAGGATTACTCAAACATGTGTGAATGAAACAAAACAACTCCAGGTATGTTTGTGATGAGGAAACAACATTATAACAGAGATCAGAAAATGGCTTAATATAATTTAAATTCACATTATATTATAATTGTGTATTTATTTATAAAAGTAGACCTACTGTGTGAGTGACAAGCCGACACCATCTACCCTCATTCTGCCCCGGTGACAAGCTCTGACTGACAGGGTGCGAGGGGGGGCTAGAGGGAATGCTGTCTGTCACCCCGCTCCCTGCTGCGACGCCTGCATCTGCACCTCCACAGGGGGCAGCAGAGGGGCAGGGCGAGGCAGGGGAACAGAAGGAGAAAGAGAGCTTTGTCCTGATGATGCTTATGAATATGGAAAACAATACAGGTCAAGAGGTATTAGTGCCTGAGCTCTCACTGCAGAGGAGACTTACACTTAGACTTAGACTTAGACAAACTGTATTGATCCACAAGGGAATTTATTTGGACACAGCAGCTCACACATCACAATACATTATAATAACAAAGAGTAAAAATATAAATGGCAATAATAAATTCTAAATAAGTGGTAAAAATGGCTGGTGTTGGATAATTCATACCATACTCCATACAACTGTACAACAACTGACCCTCTTGTTATTTTTGCTACTTATTTTGAATTTATTATCACCATTTATATTTTTACTCTTTGTTATTATAATGTATGGTGATGTGTGAGCTACTGTGTCCAAGTAACTTCCCTTGTGGATCAATAAAGTTTGTCTAAGTCTAAGAATAAGGCATAATTATATAAATGTATACGTACAAGTCAAAAATATATATAGAAATACAGTAATACAAAAAAATATAACTCAGCTATATACAAAAGGTCGTAAGGAGAAACAGTGCAAAGGGTTATCTGTTACGTAAGGGTGAGTTGTTGTACAGTTGTATGGTGCGGTAGTATTTTATTCTTCAGTGCAGAGAAGATGTGGTTAATGTGGTTTTGGCTGCTCTGTGCAAAACCAGTTCAGTGACTAATGAAATCAATTATTCTAATGAGTTTGGAATTGCTTGTCAACCTGCAGTTTTTTTTCCCCTTTGTGACTAAACAGGTTTATTGGTCAGAAATATTTCAATTTGACCTTTCAAAATATTGAGTGTGAAACATCTGTCACTTCTTTTCTTTTCAGTACGCACTTTAGCTTAAATAATGGGCTGATCCAGACATTGTTGACCCAGTTAACTGTTTATACATTAGCGAGTTGTATATAGAGGCCATTTATAGACTTGTCTATTTTTAAAGAGCACTATGGAATTTTTCTGCCTGCTTGTCCCCATGGAGAAGTTATTGCATTGCCTATGAAATTTGGACATGTATTCAATTAAATTCCATGTGTTTATATTGCTCCAAAGTACCAGAAATACTATGTGAATTCTTTCCTCACCTCTCCACAGATCTGACCTGTAACTTAGTCTGGTGGCCTTGCCTGCTTGTCTCCATGGAGATCGGTAAATAAGTGAAGTACGCTATTTTCTAATCTATGTTATAATGTTGTTTCCTCATCACAAACTGGAGTTGTGTTTTGTTTTATTCACACATGATTGAAATATTTAAGATGAGTTCTTCTCTCGAACATTAAACACTCTGTTTCACCTTGTGATGTCATGTAGTGATACAGGAAGTGTTCTGCTGTGTTTTTAAACTCCATACACCTTCACTAGAATCATTTAGATAATTTCAGCCTTGGAATTGCAGATCTATACTGACTAAAATAACTACTTTCAGTCATACTGTGCATGTTTTAGTGAAATAAATGCTTAATTATATTTTGGCTCACTGAATCTTCAAGTGTCTCGAAGCTTCCGACCGGACCAAACTTTGCCAAAAGGATGAGCTGTGCATAATAAATAATAATATTGTCTAATGCTTTGGCATGGACCACAAGCTAATCTGTCTTAAGTGCTTTGAGTCCCCTCATTATCATTTGGCCTGGAGCAAACCTAAACAGTTTGTTCATTTCCACGGGTAATAGACTTTCTTATTTCGCACAGTTCTACAAATGCATTTACTCTTATTTGCACTTATAGTAAATGAGTGCGACAAACATTTGTTTTTTAAAGGGCCTATATTATGCAAAAGTGACTCTTGTGAGCTTTTAGCCATGTTTTAATGTTGTTACCTCCTCAGAAACACACCTGGAGTTGTGTTTTGTTTTGTTTTATTTCATTCACACATCTTTGATTAATCCTGCATTATTAGTTTATATCGCCAAAGCTCAAAATGCTCTGTTCCGCCTTGTGATCATGAAGCGCTGAGTTTTCAAGTTAACAGCTGCCTTTTATCTTAAGGTAAAAGATGGGCAATTCCAGGTCTGAAACTATCCAAATGATTCTAATGTAGTTTAAAAACACAGTGGAGCATTACCACATGACATTGTGTGTTTTCTGTTAGAGAAGTCAGCCTAAATATGCCTGTTTTGTGTGCTGTGAATGAAACTAAACACAACTCCAGGTAACAAACATTATAACACAGATCAGAAATGCCTTCATTACATGTAAACAACACAAGATTTATGTATCGTGTATAAATAAGATTAGCATATGTTCAACAGTAAAGAAATAAAATGCATATCTGTAATGTGTTTTGGTTTATAAATATCTAAGGGTTATATCCAACATTCAGCTATAGGATTATGTTAAATATAGTGGAAGGTTGTGGCCTTTAAGCACTGGCCTCCATCTGCTTATGCTAAACAACACAGCAGGTGATGTGCCCCTGTATAAAGATTAAAGGCTAGTCTATACGCCATAGAGTGCACATATACACCCCCTCCTGTTTTCATCTAATAAACAAACAACACAGATCTTATCAGAATGCAACTACCCATGTACCTGAGTTCAGCTGTAGGATTATTTTTACTTTATATATAGGGTGTGTCATAAAAGGTGCAAATAGAGCCCCTTGTTTAACAGAATAAACAGCTCCGACTCATTTTGACACACATTCTGTAAAAAAAGGTGAAAAAGTAAAAAGTGAAGAGCATGTATAAAATAATAAATGTATTACTGTAAGTGTAAGTGTAGGACAGTGGATGATTCCAGCTCTGGTTTGTGTTGAGTCAAAATAGTAGGAGGATGACAAGTGAATAAATAATACACAAAGCTGTAAATCAAGTTAGTTATATATTCGTCAATTTTATATATTTTTTGTGTAAAATAAATATGTTGATATGCACACTGAACTATTTGAGGGTGAATATTGTTGCTCCACCTTTTAGACTTCTTTACTCCTGCTTTAGTCTTCAAATCTCCTCCTGCTCTTGGTCTTCTCCTCCTCTTTCTCTTTTCTTTCTCTTTTTCTCCTCTTCCTCTCCTCCTCTTAATCTTCTATTTCTCTTCTTATCCTTTTTTTCTTCTCCTCCTCTTCCTCTTCTCCTCCTCTTTCTCTTTTCCACCTCTTTCCCTTATCCTTCTCTTCTCATCCTCTTAATCTTCTTTCTCTTCTCCTCCTTTCTCTTCTCCTTCTCATAATCTTCTCTTTCTCTTCTCCTTCTCTTACTCTTTATCTCTTCTCCTCCTCTTTGTCTTCTCCTCTTTCTCTTCTCCACCTCTTACTCTTTCTCTTCTCTATCTCTTCTCCTCTTAATCTTCTCTTTCTCTTCTCCTCCTTTCTCTTCTCCTTCTCATATTCTTCTCTTTCTCTTCTCCTTCTCTTACTCTTTATCTCTTCTCCACCTCTTTGTCTTCTCCTCCTCTTTCTCTTCTCCACCTCTTACTCTTCTCCTTCTCTTTCTCTTCTCCTCCTCTTTGTCTTCTCCTCCTCTTTCTCTTCTCCTTCTCTTTCTCTTCTCCTTCTCTTTCTCTTCTCCTCCTCTTTGTCTTCTCCTCCTCTTTCTCTTCTCCACCTCTTACTCTTCTCCTTCTCTTTCTCTTCTCCTCCTCTTTGTCTTCTCCTCTTTCTCTTATCCACCTCTTACTCTTTCTCTTCTCTATCTCTTCTCCTCCTCTTTGCCTTCTCCGCCTCCTTGTCTTCTCCTCTTTCTCTCCTCTTCCTCTTCTCTTTGTCTCCTCCTCGTGTGCTGCCCTCAGATGGGACGCCCCACAGTGAAGCTTGGCTCTGCTTCAGTAAAAAAAGAAACACAAGTCCATTTACACGACCGAGTTCAAGATTTGGTTTGGATTTATCGTTTTCCACACAGACTCAAAAGCAACTGGAGTGTAATCTGAACATTTCACTTACAGTATAAAGACGTCCAAAGCAGGCTGAGTTCTTCTCTCAAACAGAAAACACCCTGTTCCACCTTGTGATGTCATGTGGTACCTTCACTAGAATCATTTGGATAATATCAACCCTGGAATTGCCAATCTACTGAACTAAAGGTAAAAGGAGCTGTTGTCTTGAAAACTACCGCTTCATGACATCACAAGGTGGAACAGAACATTTGGAGCTTTGGAGATGTGGACAGGATTAGTCAAACGTGTGAATGAAACAAAACACAAGTCCAGGTGTGTTTTTGAGGAGGTACAAACATTATAAAGTGGCTTAAAACTCACAAGTGTCAGATTTACGTAATATAGAACCTTTAAACTTAATAATTCTGTACATCATTTCGACTGTCCACTCCTTGTCCATTATCAACATTAACACAATGGTGCGTGCCTCCAACTTTAATTAGTATCTCCTAATTAACGCGAAGAGAGGTGATTACCGATGTTACTGGTGCAAAAGTTCAGTATGTTAATCCTGATTCACAATTTGCAGCTAAAGGTTATAGCTGCATCATGTTTGCTAATGGAAAAACTCACCAGAACAACAGATACAAATACAGAGTTGTTCATTTTACTGAAGTCAATTGAGTTATTTGGATCAAACTGCTGGAATAAAAGATTTCATTTTGCACAGTTTGCTTTTCTACAATTTGACAGTTTTTTATCTTTTGACTGTTTATCTTTTGGCTTTTAATGCTTTATAGGAATGGACGTATGGCTCATAAAAATGCCTGGCCAGTCCACTGTACATGCTTTTATTGATCTGCGTCCAGTCTCTCCAGTAACCAGTCAGAGAAAAGCTTATGTGACTTTTTTTTTTCTCTTTTTAATAACTGGGAGGACTAAGAAATAGCTTCTTCCAATCAGCATTTCATCTTTGCACTGTTTCTCCTTATGACTTCTTGAATATAGATGAGATATATATTAGTATTACTATATTTTTATATTTTTACTTAAATGTACATATACATTTATATAATTACACCTTATTTGACACCAGTCTCTTACTATGTTTGCTACTTATTTCGAATGTATTATTAACAATTATCTTTTTGCTCTTTGTTATTATAATATATTGTGATCTGTGGGCTACTGTGTGCAAATAATTTCCCTCGTGGATCAATAAAGTCCAATGAGAAAAGCTTTAGACAGTCTGAGGTAAGATAAAATACATATTTTGTTCTGAATTATATGTGAATAGAAATTAACGTCTAGGATTGGACTGACTAAAAAAAAAAAAAAGTCCCAGAAACTCAAAGCTATAAAACTAATGGGGTTATTAGAGCAAATAGGACTTGATGTTTCAATCCCTGATAGAAAGGCTGTTCAGTCTCATTGTCCTGAATCTGACCTACAAATTAGGGGATGCGGTTGCCATGTGCGCACAATTTTCTACTTTCCTGATTACCTGGACTCCCCATACACATAAACACACACACACACGCACACACACATACACATACATACACAATAGCCCCAAAGAGCACAGCACAAATCTCCTTATTAGCCCCTACCTGCTGTTTAAGGGGTCTTTGTTTGTTGTGGTAACCTGACTGTGCGTGCCATAACTTAACATAATGGCAAAATATGGTTCCACTAGTGTGTTCTTTTAGCTTATTATGTACACACCAATACAAGCCCTACCTCTGATAATACTACAATACTTGAGAGATCAGTACTGCTGCTGTAAACCTCGATTTTAACCCCTTCAGAATGCGGTGGATGGCGTGTGTCCTTGTCATTTGCACAGAGGTCAGAAACACATGTGATTATTGGAGCTGCTCAGCCTTTAATCCTGCTGCACCTGATGTAAGCACAGACTGAGGAGTGGACAGGACCCTGGGGTGGAGAATGCTGATGGAGCTGGTGGAGGTGACTGAGGACATAGATATGAGGGGGAGAGGTGTGGGGGAGGCTATTCCTAATCCTCTGCCAGGAACGGAGGCGGCGTTTGGACCTGGATTACAGCGGTGTGCCACGTATCACCCAAGATAAACACAAAAAGAGCCATGTCAGCCTTTAATGTTGTACTTTTCTTTTCACAGTGAAGAGGATTGACTGGGTATTAAAGGTGCGATACAGTCTGGCAAGAGGAAAAACGCTACTGGAACTCAAAATGGATTCTTATCAGATTATGGTTGGCTTTCATGTGCGGAGTTTGCATGCTTCGCTCATCAACACCAAAAACATGCAAAATAAGTAACATCCTCCAGATTCGCCCATATTTTTGGCACCATGCACCAGTGAGGATTGGTTATTGAAACTAATGAAGCTCAACAGTGATCATCTGCTCCAGAAGGAAATTTTCCATTAATTTTTCCCGCAGACTTTTCGAAAATTTCAAATATTAAAAGTTTCAAGTCATTGTAAAGGCTAACCAGCTACGCAGTAACTCATATCCCTAACACAGTTGTTTAAGTCTAAAAAGGCAGTTTAAAACGCAAGATTCAGTGAAATGTTTTAATAACTTGGTGGTTTATCAAGTTTCAGAGAAGGTTTTAAATACATTTATAGGTCTTGTGCTCATTATTTAACAATTAGCTGATTATCCCTGAGCAAGTGTTCTTTCAATTTTAAATATACATTTTTTCCAGAATGTCTTTGAGAAATATGAATTGGAAATTTAGTTTCAGAACCGCGTGGTGGGCAGTCACTGTTGGGTTCCATAAAACACCATCTTTAATTCATCTTCAGATCCCATTAAACTTCTATAGTTTCAGATTAAAGGCTTGTTCTGTTGAAATTTGTGTCCTGATGGAGTTTTTATTAAATTCAGTGGTGAGAGCATTCACCCTTCAGACTAAAAAGGTTGGCAGATCAATCCCAGCTTTTAGCAGCTTGTGATGTTGTTGTCTCTTTAGGCAAGACTTAAATTTAACTGCAACACTTTATACGATGCAAAGTGGAAGATGAATTTAATTGGACATTGATTGACTCCATTATACTACATGTGTAATTGAACTAAAATAAACATATGTATATTCTAAATATCATAAGGGCCTATAGTATTTCAATACATTCCCAAAACAAACACTACTGATTATCCTTTAGACTATTTTATTTTGGGTTTGCTCTTTCTATGTGATCAGAAAGTAGCCCATGTTCTTAAAGCCGTCTCCAGGTGTGATGTTGCATGTTAGACTCGTCAGATTTTTGTAAACGCTGTCGTTATAATCCCACTGTGAGGTTTAGTCCGGGATTACGGCCCCTCTCAGATTATTACGGAGAGCAGTGTGAAGGAGAGGAGCTGTGTCAGACATTACATCAGCTGTTCAAACCTGATGTGACAGGCCTGCAGTTCTGAGCTATAACCACTCCACACATGGCCTTCATGA
This sequence comes from Taenioides sp. WSHXM2023, assembly GCA_029959045.1. Classification (NCBI taxonomy): domain Eukaryota; kingdom Metazoa; phylum Chordata; class Actinopteri; order Gobiiformes; family Gobiidae; genus Taenioides; species Taenioides sp. WSHXM2023. The sequence continues at coordinate 8,402,867 of CM057091.1, forward strand.
TGGTGAGGAGCACTGTGCCAGCTAACATTAGCATAAAACACATTTTATGCACACGAGTCCATCACCTGTCGACTGGAGCGCACCTGTCTGTCAAACTAGTGACATGGAAACACTTGTCTAGACTTAGATGAAGGACACAACTGGATACTGTAACTGTACAGAGAGTGTAATAGTGGTGGCAGTGGTTGTAAAAGTAGTAGTAGTACTTGTGTACTTTTGTTTTGTTATTTGTATCCTACATCAACACATTTTTAGTAATAATTATCATGTGCAAATCATTAAGCAGTTTGGAACAAAATTAGAGTCTATCTTTAAGTCTATTTCTAAATTATTATTTTTTTTAGCCATTATCTATTATCTTGTTTTATTGCATGTTCCATTTTCCTGCTGTTCTTGAACTGTGCGTTGCAACACTGGAATTTCCCCACTGTGGGACTAATAAAGGCATATCTTATCTTATCTTATCTCTTAAATATAAATGACAGTTTTGCATTTTATATTTTGAGACATATTTATTGTAAATTTCAATATTTTGAGTATCAATACTGAAAGCAAAATTAGTAAACTGTCCCATTCCTGAATAGTTTTACAATATTCTTTGGGTTTCAGCTTCCTGTTATGTATTTTGACAACTTTATAAACTAATAAATATATACTATTTTGTTTTAAATTGTTAGTTGCTATGGGAACGGCCCTAATTTCCTATCATTTTGAAACCCATGCTAGCTAATTATTTTGTGTTAAAAATGACATTCTAACTTATAAAAAGACTGACTTTAATTAGTACTGTAGTATTGAAATCAATATGGAGCATTTTACATAGCAGCAAAATGAATTTATAATTACCCATAATGCTACTGTTTGTTTTAAGGATCACAATAGACTAATTTACCTATACAAACAGTAACACCTATTGAGACTAATCTGCAATCCACCACCAATTATTCAAACACTCAATGTCTCTGAGTCACAGGCTTTTGTTCTTTGTTATGACGGTAAATGTGCCTTTCTTATTATACTGAAGTGGATGGTGCTGTGGTGGTCCTTATTGGTCCTGTGTTGGGGGCTTTATACTGGGGGTGTTTGTATGTTGTGTGTGTTAGTATGCGTGGGGGTGCAGGGGCCAGAGATGTTTGCGGTCTGTCTGATTAACCCTGATTGGAACATGTGTTCGAAGAGAGACAGCGGGACAATTGAACTGTAAAATCGCTCCACTGTGCTTTTTGTTTCTCTGTTTTGGTCAGTACAGAAAGGTAAACTGACCAATGAAGCATGGGAGTATGATGTAGTGAAATAAAGGGGCATCTGCTGGAATATATATTTTCTACAAGACAAATGACAAGTTGGTCCAGTGACGTTGTTGCCTGGCAAGTCCAGAATGACATCTCTCTGTACTTTTTGTAGAGAAGTATATATAATCTGGTCACCACTCCCTCCATCGCAACTCAAGCCAGACTCAAACGCAGCCGTGCAATCAGATTTGTATATTTTAGTATTTTAGTGACGCATGTGAAACAGTGGAGCTCACTGGTTTTCCATTTGGAATAAAATCAAATTCTCCTGGATCCCAGTTATGTGACAATGCATGAAAAGCAAAGATGATTTGAGATTATTATTATTATTTTTTTTTTTTAAGGTTCAGAGCAATTGTTAGGACCCGGACCAACTCGAAATGTCCCAGTATTATATTATTTTGACAGTATACAAAAAAGAAAAAAGTTTGGTGGTTGTAATTACTTAGATTTAAATTATCAGTAACAAGTTGCCTTTATAACCAAGATTTAGACCCAGATTTAGCCCTTCCCTTGCCTCCTGTACCTTCCTGTGTGTATTTACCACCTCCAGGATTGATGCATACTGCACACACAGCATGGCTACCCCTCCTGACAGCATTACTTGTGTGTTGTGACTGCCTCTGACACCTCATGAAGCCTAAATTGGATTGTAAGAAATTTCATAGCGCTGCAGTGGATTGGTAGAGCGTGTGTGTGTCACCAGCCCAAAGCCTGTTTGAGATGCACCGCTTTTCTCGGGCCCAAGGGTAATTTATGCGTGCTCACGGACAGCCTGGACACATGTAGAGAGGGGTCAGCTCTTCTGCCATGTTGGAATTAGTGTGTTCTCTCAGTCTATCGCATTATTCACTCACTGCATGCATGATTAGTCTGCATGATCTGTCCCTGCTCCCATGTCTAGGCAATCAGCTAATCACCGCTAATCAAGTAATCAAGACTTTGCATGTATTAATGTGACAATTAGACGACTGGAAATCTGAACGAGTCCCACAACAGCGTAATGGAAATCCTCGTTAGATGTTTTGAGCTTTGGTTTGTTTTGCGAAATAAGAAAAGACACTATTATTGGTTTAATTAACAAGAATAATTCAATGAAGGTTTTATGGTTTAGGATACAAGCTTGTTTGCGTTGTCCTTTTTAAAAATTAGACAGCAGACCAGTGGCATAGTGAGAAATGAGGGTGACTTTCTGTTTGATACTGGGGGCTATTTCTGTCATAACCAAGTGAGCGATCACCTTCATTTTGAATCAAGATTTTAGGTTAAAGATGTAGTTGACACAGATAACGGACAATGGCGTGTTAAATAACATTATGTATCTGTCATCTATCCATCTATCTATCTTATATATAATTAATACAATCCCAACTGTATTGTTTTGCCTGGAATGTTCCACAGTATGGCATTAAACTTATCTCCAAGAAAACAAGAGGGTGATACCACCAGGCCATGTTACAGGACAAGACTATGGAAAGGCGAGCCTGCCCACAGGAAAAATGCATGTTTCTCAAGGTAGTTTTAGCGATACCAAAAGTAATCAAAACGGCAATAGAAAAGAACATTTCCAAAGCCAAAGAAAGTGTCCAAAATCTGAATAAAACTTCATTGTTCTGAGATCTCAGCTTTAAAGGTCCTATAAGATGACGTTTGTGAGCTTTAAGCCATGTTATAATGCTGTTACCTCCTCAAAAACATACCTGGAGTTGTGTTTGTTTCATTCACACATGTCTGAGTAAGTCCGTCTACATCTCTACAGCTCAAAATGCTCTGTTCCACCTTGTGATGTCATGAAGCAACAGTTTTCAAATTAACAGCTACTTTTTACTTTTAGTTCAATAGACATATCAAAGCTGATATTATCCAAATGATTCTAGTGAAGGTGTATGGAGTTTAAAAACACAGTGGAGCACTTCCAGCATCACCACATGAGTGTTTTCCCTTTAAGAGAAGAACTCAGCCTAAATATGCAAGATTTGTGTGTTAAATATGCCTGAATGAAACAAAACACAACTCCAGGTATGGTTTTGATGAGGAAACAACATTATAACATAGATCAGAAAATATTGTAATATGGGTCCTTTAATTTAGAACCTCTTAATTACGTTGTATATCATTAGCTCATAATCTAGCAAAGCGTTCATTACTATTGTCCACTATTAGATCACTTGTTTCACCATGTCTGTATTTAGTCTGCATTTAAACGCTGAGCTCTCTGTTTGTTTGACCAGTGATTGAGACCCTCCCTGTCCCCAGGCTAAAGTGGTACATACAGGCATTAGTTTCATTATTTACTGGTGCATGACGTAGATACAAGGCAATAAGGCTTTGCTAATTACCACTGTGCACAAGTGGAGTCAGTGAGTCGGACTGCGTTACCGAGATGTGTGTAGCTGTAAGGCCTAGATAATGATTATAGAATTACCGTGGCAGAGACTGTGATGGGTATCCTAACGATTTCATGTTAGCGTAATTATCGTTAAAGAAATCCTGGTGCACGGGGGCAAAGAGAGGCAGGGAGCTGGTTGGAGAAATGTAGGAGAGGTTTGAGGAGGGTGGGGGCATGACAAGACATGACGCGAGTGGGGGATGTTCATTAACTAAATGAGGATGGATTGTTGGAAAGACTCAGGCTCCTTCCATGTCACAAAAGCTACTCTCAGCTTCAAATGCGCATTTCTCTGCCTGTATCTCTGCCACAGGCGCTGCAGTTTCATACAGTAATGTATGTAGTAATTAATGCTTCATCTTCAAATTAATCAAATGGAGTAAGTGTAAATCTGCTACTGCGCACAGCTATTAAAGGCCAACCACACCAAACATGATTTCCAAGGATAACCAGAGAAAACCTATGCTGAAAAAAAAGTTCTAGCTAAAGTTAAAGTTGAAGTTTTGTTTTGAAATGACGGGAATAGTCCGCAAACAAATCTGCACAAACTTTTCTCCAATTCTGCATTGAATGAATGGGATTCCCGCTTAACCAGAAGTGCCACCAAAATGAAGTACATTTAGAGGCAAAAGAGGGTGGGGCAGAATAAGGCACAAGGGGGCGACAGTAGCTCAGCGGGTGTTTGTCCACTGATCCAAAGGTTGGCGGTTCGACTCCCGCTCTTGACATAAGCATCACTGGTCAAGCGGTCAGATCCACAGTTTGGCAGTGTGATTCCAGCGCCCACAAATGAATCCTGCTGTTGTATCTTTGGGCAAGACACTTAACCCACTTCGCCCCTAGTGTACACTGGTGTGTGAATGTGTGCGTGAATGGGTGAATGGTTTCGTGACGTGGTGGAAGGTGGAAAAGCGCTATGTAAAAATATGACCATTTACCATTACCATAAAGGTCTTAGAACTGAACCCAGGACTTTCTGGTTGTGAGGCAAGAGTCTTAACTGCTTATGCTCTTTTCTGACCCCCCCAAAAAATAAAAATAAATTAAAAGTAAAACTAAAATTACAGACAAGAACAACTACATTTATTTCAAATATAAATGCATGTGTTTTAGAGTTATAATTTTGTTGGTAAATTGTTAAAGGTGTATTGTGTAACTTTCCTGGTGGAGGGTTCGTTAAATTCTTTTCTTGATGGAAATGACATTAGTTTGTCTGAAATGTTTCACAGTATGATATAAAATTTTTCTATTTTCATGAAAACCAAACCAGACCAAGTTACAGGTCAGTGGAGGCAATTCCGCTCACAGTCAGAACGCCTGTTTTTCTCTGTATTTTTGAGCTGTAAAACCACCTGTAATTGAATAAATGTAAAAGGTAGAGCTGAGATGAGAGCTGTCATACTGTAGAACATTCCAGACAGAGCAATGACATATCCATAGAAACAAGCAGGTGATGAACCCTCCATCAGAAAAGTTACACAATGCTCATTTAATGCACATTCACATTATTTCTATGCTTTATATTTCTATTAGTGTTTAACTAATGACATCTGTTGCGCTGTACCTGATGTGTGAGACTGGTTTTGGCGCATCATTTTGTCTTCCTGGTGTGTTTTAATTAGCACCTTATTGTGTGCTGCCAAAGCTGTGATTATATTAGATAAATCCTCCACATTGGCTTTCTCTCATTTACTCGAGAAATAATTATGACCACGAATAAAACTGTACATAGAAGAACAGACTCATTAAATACAAGTTAAGCAAACAAATAAAAGAAGTGGTATGGCCCTATTGTTTAAAACTCTTAACAGCAGAGAATTAATATAAATGAATGTGTGAGCTAATAAAACCAGTGCCGGAAATCAAATTTATTACTGCCAGTGGAGGTGGTGTGGGTCTTACTTTCACAGATAGAAATTGTGTAACCAGTTTATTTGAATGCTGAATTTGGCCTCTATTCCAGCAGTTGGCATCTCCTTCGCTGGCTCACCCGCCTCACAATAAGAAAAATTTGATTCCCAGACCTGGTGTGGAGTTTGCATGTTCTCCTTATCTGTTCTTCCTTGTGGTGGGTTTCCTAAAACAGCTTCCAGCTTGATACTGCTGGCCATGCAAAATGCAAATAGCTCAAGATCTGGAAATGCCTGCACCTGGTTGGTTGCTTTGGCAGTATAGAAGAATGGGTCAAATGCAAAAGACCTGTGGGGACATTGAAGTGTACCTTGAAGAGGAAATATCAACGTTTCTTTTGGTGGAGGGTCTGAAACCTTCTTAACTTAATGAGTATATTATTTTGCCTATATGTTCCACAGAATGGCAATCCCACTGGAGACAAGCAAGTACTTTTTGTCAGTATGTATGGGTATTACTTTTCCAGATAGAAATTGTGTAACCAGTTTATTTGCATGCTGAATTTGGCCCCTTTTCTAGCAGTTGGCATCTCTCTGGCTAGCTTTCTCGCCTCACAATAAGAAATTCCCAAGTTCGATTCCCAGATCTGGTGTGGAGTTTACATGTTCTCCCTGTCTGTTCCCCCTTTCTGAGTGTCTGGATCTGGAAATTGTTGCCTACTGTGCCTTTTTTGTTGCTCTGGTGGTATTGAAGAATGGGTCAAATGCAAAGGACTCATTTCTCAATAGGGACAATAAAGTCTGAAACATCAAAAAACCTCTATTCTCAAAGGAAATGTTGTTCTTTCGCCTAGAATGTTCCACAGAATGACACACATCTTCACAGAAACAAGTTAAGCACTTTTTACCAATAAAAACATCTGTATTATTGAGTAAAGATAAAGAAGTGTGGAACATTCCGGGCAAAGCGATAACATTTTCACGAGACAAGCCCGAGATTGAACCTCCTGTGTATTTCTCCTTTAAACCTTAAAATTAATATAAGTTAGGGCTGGTGCAATAAAGACATATTTCAGCGGAGACATAGAAGTTTAAGGTATACAGAAAAGGGGGAAGGCGCTTGCTGTTCTGTGAAACATGTCGCAAAAAGATGATGTTTTTCATTGTTTGAGACACTTGCATATAAAACAAGAATAGGGAACATTATATCTGATTGTGGTACCGTGGTTAAAAGACGTTCTGTATACATCTGTAAACAATTGTGTATTTTACATTTACGTTGCCTGAGGAGATACTCTAACCCTTTGCGGTATTGAATCAGGCTGTGCTGTAATTTACATGTTTTCCTTATATCTAATTTAGATACAATATAATCCAAACAAGATCTCAGTAGCATCTCCCACAATCCCAGCTGTTGAACATTAGGAAGTATACACTGAAAAATGATGGTATTCTGAGGCATATTGTAGTACTTATATTTGTTATAGATGAAGTCTGGAGATGTGGAAAAAAGTATTCAACTATTTTTGTGGTGAAATTGGACTTTTGAGCACTTCTGACATGTGTCTTTAATGTTTTCAGTATTGAACATTAGAAATTATACAGTATATTGAAAAATTATTGTATTTTGTAGTACTTATATTTGTTATCGTTGAAGTATGGAGATGTGGAAACTATTTTTGTGTTGGAATTGAACTTTTGAGCACTTCTGACGTGTGTCTTTCATGTCCTTAGTATTCCTCATAAATATGTAAAATCTGGTCAGCGTAGGACTTAAATGTAACTCTATCCAGCGTTTTGGCTTTGGGGCTTTTGATCCATACAAACTGCTCAAATGTTCATGGCCTAATTCCCGTTGAGTCACGTACGGCATGTGTCAGATCAGGATTAAGCTAAGCCCGTTTGGAAAATTTCTGCGTTGGTCCATCTTTGGTTTTCCTGTTACTATGGCCTCTCAAAGCCACTGTCTGATGTTCCTCTGACTGAAGCACGGTTTACTCTCTTAAAGTTCTGATATTACGCAAAATGAACTCATGTGATCTTTAAAGGCGCATTGTGTAACTTTTCTGGTGGAGGGTCTGTCAAATGCTTTTTTCCATGGAGATGTTATTGCTTTGTCTGGAATGTTTCACAATATGGTATTAAACTTTTCTGTCATCATGGAGACCAAACCAGACCACGTTGCAGGTCAGATCTGTGGAGAGGCAACCCCGCTAACAGTCAGAATGCCTGTTTTTCTAGGGATTCTTTTGTGCTATAAAACCACCTGTAACTGAATAAATTTAAGGTAGAGCTGTTTAATGTCATACTGTGGAACATTCCAAGCAGAACAATGACATACCCATGGAAACAAGGAGGCAACAACCTCCAACCAAAAAATTATATAGTATCCCTTTAAGCCATGTTATGAAGTGGTAGTTTTCATTTTAACAGATTCCTTTTATCTTTTGTTAAGCCGAGATTGACAATTCCAGATCTTAAATTATCCAAATGATCCTAGTGAAAGTGTATGGAGTTTACAAACACAGTGGAGCACTTCCTGTATTACCACATGACATCACAAGGTGGAACAGACGAGAGTGTTTGCTGTTTAAGAGAAGAACTCCTAAATGTGCAGGGTCTGTGTGTTATAAATGTGTGAATGAAACAAAATGCGACTCTAGGTATGTTTGTGATGAAGAAGTAACATTATAACACAGATCTATGACAAATAGTGTAATCTGAGCCCTTTAATGAAAGCGAGTGGGTCTTTGCGTGTTAATCCGGTTGTGTCAGTATAACTACTGCACTGGAGACCTCTATATGTCACTTAGCATTAGATGGTAATACCTCGGTCAGTACAGAGCCTGGACACATCCACTGTGCTAATAATGAGCTGCATTAGAGTGCGCTCATTTGGGGCTTATCTTAACGCCGCTGTGGGGCTAAGCACTAATGGTGACTTTAATTCACACTCACACACAATAGAAGACTGCACACAAAACGTATAATGTGATCTCAATCTCTCTTTGAAACATAGCCTTAATGCAAGTTATGTGTCACAGCTATCTACATCTGTTTCAATACTGATGATATAATACAACTGCTATATTCAAATTTTGTGAAAAATAAAACACAAACACAACATTACTCTGCCAAACCACATCTGAAGAGAAGAACAAGAAGATCAGATTGTTTGGAGTGCCCTGTTTGGCTAGCCACAAACTGAACTGCTGGATTTCAGATTAAATCACATTATATAGACCAGGGGTCGGCAACCCGCGGCTCCAGAGCCGCATGTGGCTCTTTCATCGTTCTGTCGTGGCTCCCTGTGACTTTGGAAAATAATAATGAGTATTTAATTACATTGTATTTTTATTTTGGTTTGTTGTTCGTTTTTAAATGTAAATCTAAAACTGTAGATAATGGTAATCTTGTAACATTTAAATAAAACGTTTTTAATATTTTTGTCGCTCAAAACATGCGGCAAAGCCGCTGATGTGCCGCACACACTGGCAGCCCGGACTTACCGGCACCTACATCAGCAGTATGATTTTCGGCCCAATGATGATAAATCCAAGAAAAGAAAAGTTTCTGAAGAAAACAGAACGCTTAATGCTGGACAGATTAATTTGCTTTCACGGCTGATGAGACTGGTACACGCGGTACACGCGATAAAATGATGACGGAACACAGAAGCAGACGCATTTTTGGTTCTGTGAGTGGATAATTTAAGTTTGGATTTTTATTTCCTACGAGGAGGACTCAAATAATAATGTGTTTAATGCAGCTTTGCGCACATTTGTTTACGTTTTACAGAAGCGAAACTTAAAACCACATGGCTCATTTGCATAAACTAGAAGCTGAAAAAACAGCTGCTCCTTGTGCCGCTGATGCGGTCAGCTTCTGTCGGACTAAAGGGCAGGACTCAGTGGAATATGCGTGTTCTTTCTGTCACTGAGGGATGTTCTGCCTATGGTGAGTCTGTTCTGTGCTTCTATCGTGTTGGAGATGTTCATGTTAAACTTTTCAGAGATTATACGTGTGCAGGTCGTACGTGTGCAGCGCAGTTCTTTATTTCACTCATGCACTTTATTTATGTTGCTACTGTTGTGATGAAAAGACTGAAAGGTGTAAATAATTCTCTTAAGACTCGCGCTTATGAGCTGTAGTGGAGGATGGTGTGCGTGTTGTAGTCTGTTTTCTGGGAGTTGTAGTTTTGCCTGTAGTTCCCCTGGTTAGCACTGGTTTAGATGTCAAAAGGGTTTTGTGGCTCCGGGTGTTTTCTTTTCTGTGGGAGACCGTCCAAATGGCTCTTTGAGTATTTAAGGTTGCCGACCCCTGATACAGACCAATAATACAGACTGAAGTAGACCAATAATACAGATTTATTTTGTTACGGACAGTAATATGGAACTCGGCACCAAACCCACTTCTATAACTGTTAGCCACTGGAACCACACCCTATGGGTGACCTCATGCTTCCTTAGTCCACTTCTTTATACAGTGTTTGCATTAGACACAGTTGATTATCTTGTTGCCCTCTGTTCACACCTTTTTGGTTCTTTAAGATGCATTTAAACTGGGGCAGAGGACGAGGGACAGGTAGACCGCCATACCTGGAAGAGAACTGTGTTGAAGGACCTGAAACTAATGGGAAAAACATGAGAACAAATGGAAAAATTATCAGGAGACTGGACGATGAGGAGTTAACGTGTGACCCAATGTGCAACAACATCGGTCTGACATCTTTAAAGGTGCACTATGTAACTTCTTGTTTCTATGGATATGTCATTGCTCTGCTTTGAATTTTCCACAATATGACCTTAAACAGCTCGGTCTTACATTCATTCAATTACAGGTGGTTTTACTGCTCAAAAATACCTAGAAAAATAGGCATTGTTACTGTGAAACATTTCAGACAAAGCAATAACATCTCCAAAAGAGTTACACAATGCACCTTTAAGAGCAAGGACGATAAAGAGATTTGAATTTGGTTGTGTAGCTCACTCAAGAGTTCTCCTTGCTTGGAAAAGTATTGAGTTTTGTCATTTCAGGAGTTCTTAACTTTTGTACTTGATTCACCTTGTTATTGTTAGAGGATCATAAAATGTACAGCAGCGTTATAATCCAGATTAGCACCTTCTCTAATATGGGATTACTGCAGCTCAGGAGAAGTTTTGAAGGATGACAGTGGATTAGATCTCTTAAAGCAGATCCATCCAGGATTTAGGGGACATGACTTTATTATTTCTTATACATGAACCTCCACTAAACTCCTGTGAGAACTCTTTGTCCCGCCCTGTCAACTATTCTGTCAGGAACGACTACTCATTTTACTAAAACACACAACATCATTTACATTTTTTTCCAGTTTGGCAATTTTTTTAGTGCAGTACAGTGGACCAAATCTAGTCAAATGTAAACAGAAATGACGAGTCAAATAAAATTATAAGAAAGCAGCTTTTTTTGTTGAAATCATGTTTAAAGTATCAGAAAAATGTGTTTCTTGTGTGCAAATTGTGCCGAACTTTTGGACAGAATTCTCCCCAGTGTGATGTAATCAATATGAAACTCTGTAGAACTCTTTGCTTCCTGTAATTTTCAACATATTTTTCAAACTTTTCTTCAAATTGCTTCTTGATTGGAGTAAACTATCACTTATATTTCCAACAGCTATTACCCCACCATCTTAAAGGTGCATTTTCTCCACAGAAATGTTACTGCTTTGTCTGGAATGTTTCACTGTGTGGTATTAAAGCTTTCTATCTTCATGGAGACCAAACCAGACCACGTTACAGGTCAGATCTGTGGAGACCAAAAAAGTTATATAGTACGCCTTTAAATTTTTGTTATCACAGTGTATTTTGTTAAACCTAAGCATTCATTTTAGCGCAAGCAGAACTTCAAAGTGCTAATACTGGATGTCCTTATTCTTGCACATTTCACATTCGTCATTTCTTGCTAACAGGCATGTTTTCTGCCTCTTTGCTGAGCCCTGACCCAATTCCATGTTGTCTTACACAGTTTAATGTAATTCATGCTGATTTTCCTCATGTTTTATTGCTTAAAGGAAATCAATTTTACGTCATGAAGCTTTTTCCAGATCTGTAGCCTGCAGAGGATTCATTTCAGAAGCCGTGTCCAAAACAGGCGTAATCCTTAGTAATGTGTTCAAGCATGCATTTAATAGTCTTCACTACTGGAGTATAAGGAGTCAAATCACACTGTTATTTTCAGCATTTATTTGTATGTGCAAGTATCTGGAGAAAGTCCCAGTAACTATTGGCTTTAAGGGCCATATTACACATTTTTGTAATCAATGTTATAATGTTGTTTCCTCATCACAAACAGACCTGGAGTTGTGTTTTGTTTCATTCACACATGTTTAACACACAAACCCTGCATATTTAGGCAGAGTTCTTTTCTGAAACAGAAAACACTCTGTTCCACCTTGTGATGTCATGTGGTATTTACTGGAAATGCACTGTGCTTTTAAACTCCGTACACCTTCACTAGAATTATTTGGATAATTTGAACCCCGGAATTGCCAGTCTCTACTGAGGGTTAAACGTAGCTGTTAACTTGAAAACTACCACTTCATCACATCACAATCGTGGAACAGAGCATTTTGAGCTTTGGGAAATGTAGACAGGTTAACAGTAAAGGATTACTCAAACGTGTTAATGAAACAAAACTCAAGGGGTGTGTTTGAGGAGGTAACAGCATGTCTTAAAGCTCACAAGAGTCAGATTTGCATAAAAATGGACCTTTAAAGTTCACGGGAAAGGATGAAATAGGTGTTTGACTAGTTTCTCACAAACCTTTTGGAACATTACTGGTGTTCAAATGCATGATTTTGTGGGGGACGTCTGCACAGCTCTCAAACAGCTTTTATAATATCAATGCTTAAGGCTCTTATGAAATTGCAAATTAACACTGTTTACTATTATGTTATTAGGTTCTTTTTTCAGATTAAGGGTTTGTTTTCATACCTGACAGTTTTGACTGCTCAGAGTGATCCCGTGATGTCTGAGGAAGAAAAAACCCAAATAACATAAATTATCGGAAGACCAAATGAATCTCATTGGACGAGTGTTTACTATTAGTTGCTGGACACATTGACTCACTTACAAGAGCTTAGTCGGGTCAAACATAGTATAATGAACGGTCAGCTTGTTATAGCTTGTTAAAACATGACCCAACTGAATATTAATGTTAAGGTTAAACAATAATCTACACTTTATTGTCCTAATAGGGAAATTTGTCCTCTGCATTTGACCCACTCTTCAGTGCTGCTAGGGCACTGCACCAGGACTAGTGGGTGCCACAGTGTCGCGCCCAGGGACCCATCTCCATGATATTGTTAATGGCTTGGTCACGATTACATTACCTGGAGCATTGTGCCACCCACTCACCATGGCGACGATTAAAATGTTTATTACAAAGAAAACAATCACAACTCCAATATAACAGTGATTGGTTGGAGAATCAAACCTCCACTGGGAGAACACCATCCACTCTATTGATACTTTGCTGTGGCATCACGCTGAGGTTGTTCTGCATGTATCTCTAAGGTGGAATGTTCTGCAGTTACCATGGTGACACAATGCACAAATTAGCAAGCACTGTTCTGATCTGAAAATGTAAGAAAAAATACAAAATGGATTTAAACAACATATTATCAGGAGCTTGTGGTCTATGCGAGCGTTCACGGTCCTGTTTAGGTGTGTTTAGTTCCAACTAAACCAGCTCTTTGTGGTCAGATTGTGTTAAAACAAAGCTCACATTAAAGTCTACCTTGAGTAAATGCGTTTAAACATAGCAGTGCTTTCAGTTAGAAGCACCCCCACAGGGAAAGACATCAGCTGCAAGGTGTCTGTTATGAAGTATATAGGAAATTTTATTAAGAGGACATATACTTCCCAATATTGTGTAACTCTGCAATATGGCAGAATAAAACATTGCACATATACAGAGATACTGTATATGTGTGAAGCTTGTTTAAAAGGCAATTATTTATTTCAAGTTTTAGATTATTGTCTGTGTGGTCAAACAATCATAATAAAAATCTTCTTCCATTACATATGAAAATGGCAGTGAGTGGGCGTCAGTTTGTTATGATTCAAACTAAAATGAAATACTTTTGAATACAACACATCCACTTCCTCAAGCACCAGTTGTTTTCCCCCTGTCAGTGCGCGATTACCGGCCTCTCGCTCAGATAAAAATACAAAAAGCAATGGTTAAAAAGCGGAAATTGACAGCGAAAGGCAATGTGGAAACAGCGTAATTAAAGTTAAGTGCAGACAATGGGGTGAAAAAATACACAACAGATGTAGTCTTCCAGCCGCCGCAATTACAGAAATAAACAATACCCGTATACAAGAACGCTTTTGTAGTTTCCGAGGCAGAGGCAGAGAGAAAAATATAATAGGGAGGAGGAGGGGGGCATAACAAGAGGAGGATGAACAACTGCTCCTGAGTTTGGAGATGTCAGCAAGAAATTAACACATTCTGGCTTAAAAATATGCGTATGGCAGAATACTCAGAATGTCAGACTGAAAAAATAAAAGAAAATATGTTTGAAGGTTCACTGTGTAACTTTTCTGTTCGGTTGGAGGGTAGGCCACCAGTTTGACTTCTGAAATTTTACACGGTATGACATTTAACATATCCATTTAGGGCGACTCTCCACAGATCTGACTTGTAATGTACGCTGCATTACAAGACCGTGAAGAGTGCTGTAACCTGCTTGTCTCCCTCTTCATAGATAGGTTTAATCTGTACTGTGGAACATTCTTGACAAGGCAATAACATTTCCATGGAGACAAACAGGTGGCGGACCTTTCACTAGAAATGAAATGTTCCACAGTATAGCATTAAACTAAAAGCAGGTGAGATGAGCCAGAATTGCAGGTCAGATGTGGGAGGACATCGGCTGCGAAGTATCAATATCCAAGTGTGAATTTTTTCTTGCAGTGTTATTATTGTTGTTTTATAATTTAGTTCCACAGTTTGTTTTTTGCCGCTCGAGGTACAACACATAATGGGAGTCTGATTTCTGCAGTTTTAACCTCGTATATTCATGTCATGCTGTAGGGGCATTTTTGTAATCACAAACTAATCTCATATTTGCTAAAAATGTCACCGATTCTTTTCACAGACTGCATCCTGCGCAGGTTTACAACAGCCCAAATATTATTGATTTGTTTTTCCAACTCACTTGATTTTTTAATTTCATCAAAATGTCGCCGCGAAGTGAGTAAATGTTTTTGTGGAAATCACTGTGGCCCAGTCGAAACGCTGATGCCCCCTTTTGGTATTTTAACGCGTTCAGTATTCAAGGCATGGTCAGTCCTGGATTACCTCTGGCTGTGTGTGTGCCCTTTTCATCTGCTCTTATTGGTAATCAAGACACATGAGACTTTACACAGCCCAACAAAATGACGGACTTCTTCCTCCTCTGGTCTAAATGCTCCAATGTGATTTATTTGACTTATTAGCAAAGCTCCAACCAGCAGGCTCCATCATCTGAATTATAACGAAGGATTACGCCCAGGGCTAATGATATGACTGGGGGAGGAAATTGACCATGTGTTTGGCTTCCTGTGCACCAGATTAGTGCACACATGCAGAGAAGCACAAATATTAAGCTAAAATAGATAGTGGTGTAGATTCAGCTGACTGAGGCCTATTGGGGGCTGTGCTTAGACTGGGAATGTCTATTAACCTTGGCAACCCGTCAACACGCTGTTAATGAGGCCGCAGATAAGGCAACGCACAAAGAGCCAATCACACAGGCCGCCCTACAGCCTCTTAGCCCAAATTAGTTTTTCACATAAATCGTAGTCAACATACACTATTTATTAACCCTATTACTCATGGGTTTGTGCAGAATGTTTAAAAGTGCACTGCGTAACTTTTCGGTTAGGGGTCTGTCACCTGCTTGTGCCTGGAATGTTCCACAATATGATGTTAAACATTAAACAACTCAACCTTACATTTGTTAAATTACAGGTGGTTTTACAGCTCAAAAATACCTAAAAAAACAGGGATTCTAACTGTGAGCGGGGGTTGCCTCTCCACAGATCTGACCTGTCACTTGGTCTGGTTTCCTTGAAGATAGAAAGGTTTGATTTCATACTGTGAAACATTCCAGACAAAGCGATAACATCTCCATGGAAAAAAGCATTTTGCAGACCCTCCATCAGAAAAGTTGCACAATGCACCTTTAATAGTGACTGAGAAATTTGACATGTGAAAGTTTGGCGTTTACTAGCATTGAGTGGTTCTGTCTCAAAGGGCATTTAATGTGTGGTTGTTGTAGTCTTGGAAGCTCCTCTGTGTTTTTAAAGTCCATACAGCTTCTTCATTGCTCATCATTTTAGTTCTCAATTTGAATTTAGTCCACAGTTTAGTACTTTTGCTTAACTTCTGGTGTTTTTAGATCTATTTGGCCTACTTCACTTTTTGTTGCACGATCCTGATACTGTCCTAGCGCCCTCTGCTGGTTTAAAAAACATGTATTGCATGCAATTTACTATTTGAACCTTGGCCATCATGCGCAGTGTGTATAATTAAGAATAACATATCATTACACTCAGCAAAAGCTATATTTCATTTAAACATGTTTACCTCATATCTGGGGACAGGCAGAGGGTCAGGCCCACAGTTTAAAGCTCAAATTACAGAATGCCTTATATAGATCTTTTGGTTGCTACACCAAATTTTCCTTCTATACTATGATTTTGACTATTAGGAATGAGCGAGACCAACTCACCAACATTTAACCCTTTTTGGTTGCAGTTTATCCTTGCAAAATTGTGTGGAACGAGATCTTGTCCCATCCCTAATATAGATTATATAGATTTTTGCCTGAACGGTCTCATTAATCTTGACTTGGGATCGTTTTATACTTGCTTGTTACTTGCTTGTTACCCATTTCATATACAGTGGTTTAAATAAAGATCTTATATGATGATTTCTTCAATAAAATCTACAGACTTGATGTCCTCACTAAAGCATGTTGTAGCAGGACACTATGAGCATGTGAGTTTCAAAGCAGATTTCAAAGACGCAAAACTCCTTATTTGCCTGTTTGTCACAGATTTATGCTGCAGACCAGAAACAGCCTGATTAAAGAAACCCCTTTGAACCTTGGGAATACAACTCCATCGCAACTAAAGGGCAGACACCGCTGCTGCTGCTGCTAACTAATTGCAAAGCCAGACAAACAGGAGAGTTTTCCCTACACACACACACATATTTATGGCTTATATTTTTGTGTTGCACCATTACAATCCTGCCCAGACAGCTTCATTGACAGTCTCATCAGTAAAGCAGATCGTACAAGGAATATGTTAGGCCTCCATACTTTTCTAAATGTTTTAGATGCATTTTTTTATTTTTCATGTTGCCCCGAGTACATTTCAGGTAACTTGAAGAAAACAAACCACAACCTACAACTATTATTAGTACTATATCTACGTACTGTTAATACAACCACTACCCTTGCTGCTCCTACAAGATATGTACTACTACTACTACTATTATGGTTGCACTACTATTACTACTACTAATATACTTGTACTACTACTTCTACTATTGCTAATATGCTTGTACAACTACTATTACTAATATGCTTGTACTGCTACTACTAGGCTTGGCTTGTACCATTACAACTGCTACTATTACCGCTACCACCACTACCACCACTACTACAACTACTACTTTTACTACCGCCACTAACACTGCAAGGCTTCTACCACTACTAATAATAATTATTTTGAGCTGAATTATATCACAACTTATAGTTTTGTCATATATATTGCTGCAAATTGATGTTATTTATAGTTTAATCGACCATAGGCAAACCCCATGTGGGTCATAAGCACCAATAATATCACATCAGATCTTCAGTCTCCACACGGCGTCGACAGCATAATGAACCTGGACACTTAAGCACACGACCTACATTTACAAAGAACAGACCCATATGAATACAAAACTCTCAGTACAATATATAGCATTGTATTAGACAAAGCAAGTCATTCGTGCAGATTGGCCCTATAGTGTTAGTGGCTCAACTCTGATTCACGTTTAGATCAGTACTTGGCTAGACGTGGCTTCAGGCTATGACTTCTTCTCTGCTGCTCACTTTGAGTATTATGTAGCCATGGCACAGTTGTACTCTCGCCTCCAGCAAACAGCTAACCCAGTAACAGCCTGCATCCTGACTGCTGCTACATTTATTAGATAACACTGGACCTAATATCTCACCATCTGATACTGCCTGAAAGGGGGTGTCATTCCTGTTAGTATTGAGATTACAGCCACCGCTGCAACACATTCTGTTACACGACTACGGTGAATGTGACACTAAAGCCTAAAGTTATACTAAGTTATATTTTACTTATTCGAGTGAACATTCAAGAACTATAGTTAATTTGACAAAATGTGAATGCCCTTTTTCTTAATTGTGTGATGCTACTACTGTTTCCTTTACTTGTAATATCACTTGCAATGGCATACTGTTAAAATTGTTTCTGACCAGCTATATTGCATTATTGAAGCTACTAAATATTACAGTCCTACTCAGTAGAGTGTACCTTGTGCACCTTGTGCCTTGTTACTCCTACTACTATTAGAAGAAAAAGAAAACTAATACTACTACTACTGCTTACACAGTGGCTAAGTAACATTCAAACTTCACAGCAAGAGGCACTGGACTTCCTGTGTGGAGTTTGCATGTCCTCCCTGTGTCTGGGGGGTTTCCTCCGAGCAATCTGGTTTCCTAACCCGGTTCTCCCCATATGCGTAGCCCTCTGAAGAGAATTCTACTTATCAATATGGGATGGCTCTTGCTGAAAGCGCTCTGAACCGATGATAGGACCATTCAACAAAAATGTTGTACAATATGTAACAGTTAGTTAAATCCAGCTGAGAGCTGATGTGTCTTATCTGTCGACAAATGCACAAAGCTCTACACGTTTTTCATGAACACAATAGTCTGTATGTCCTCGAAAATAGGCCTAAGTACATCTATTGGTGTTGCCATGTTTGTTTTGGTTCATTCGGTGCTGGCTTCTGCCCAAATCTCGCTGCGACTGGTCAGCTGGTGTGGGACCAGTCACATGCAAACGATTCAGCCAGAGCTGTTCAAGACGGATTCTCAAGAGTTTATGAACTCACAAAAATCACAAGACTCCATCTTGCTGGCAAAGCTACCAGTTTCTCCTATGAGCCCAAAACAGGTGGTCCTGACCAAGCCTAACCTACTGCCACCTGGTCAATGTTTACTTCTATCCCTAACATAAAAAAAAAAAAAAAAAAAAAAAAGGCTAAAAAGAATGTATACACTACTGTCATACCCACTGGTACTATGTTCTAGCTATAATATAACCTCATGGTCAGCTATCTACTATCCACCTATTTGAGTATTGTTGGCTCAGTTCAATGTTCTTCTCCATCTTTGAGATAACCCAATAAGAGCCTTCTTCCTGGCTGGTTTATAAGAAAACTTTGGAGCCTTTTTTGTCCTTTGAAGACTACAGCACCAGTCTGTTATGTGTTTGTGCTCAGTGTTGTGAATGTAAGTGAAAGGAGCACAGATCAGAGAATGACATTATTGCCCAACTCAAAAACCTCTGACATCCAGTCAGAAGAATCAATAGTCCCTCGAGACAATCTCTGCAAGATCCCCTTTAAACTTGGCCAATATTAGTTAGCCAATTCCATGAAGCCATTAGCGGTTCAAGGGCAGGTGTAGTGGAATCAATAGGAGACCATACACAGCACTGGTCTGGTGAGGGGTGTAGACAGACGCACTATAGACCAGCATGTTTTCTGTGTCATGGAGAAAGCAGGATATGAAAGTCAATTGATTTTTTTTCTCTTTTTAGGAACTCACATGGATTCTGATGCAACGCGTGGTAAGTATTTTTTAATCTCGTGTTCAAAAGGCAAATTTTAAAGCAGTGACAAACCAGGGTGCCTTTGTGTGAGTCCCAACTTTATATAAATATAGGGCTGCATTGCCAAAGAACAGCAGTGGTGCACAGCATACTGTATATTAACTATATTAAAGGTGCACTGTGTAACTTTTCTGAAGGGGGGGGGGGGGGGCGGGGGTTGTCTCCATGGAGATGTTAATGCTTTGGTATAAATTATCCAGAGTATGGCATTAAACTAATTTGTCATTTATTGAACTACAGGCAGGTGTTCAAGTGTTAAAAAATATCTTTAAAAAACATCCATTCTTACTGTAAGTGGGGTCGCCTCTCCTTAAATCTAACCTCTAAGTTGGCTTGCAAGAGATTCATAAGTTGGATGGAGCCTCCACCAGACAAGTTACACAGTGCACCTTTAACTATATTGAGACAGAGACAGTATTGATTCAATTGTTTTCATCCAACAATAACTGGTGAACTTTGACATGTAGAAAGTGTTCAGAAAGGGTTTGCAATATTCTCTTAAGCCAATGAATTTAAAGCAGGCTTGTATTGCACTTTCTTGCCACCATCAGCTTTGTATGTGCTAAGAAAATATCGATATATGGATTTTTTCAGGTCATAGCTCTACATCTGAAAATTGAATTGCTGTTTTAGCCAGTAACAAATACATGAAATGCTGATCAATATTTTGTGGCAAGGCTTTCAAATTATAACTGAAGTTGTACACCAGCTGCTTCACTGCTCTTCTATTTCCATTAGAAGCACCAATATGTCCAATGCTACTCTTCATTTGCCTGACCAGTCGGTCAATTCTACTTTCTGTTTGAATCCAGAGGGGACTGGAACTGAACAATAGAGGGTGAAAATCCTCCGTTCAGACGTATAATTTGTAATCATGTGTCTCTCTAATGTGGAAGACATCTTCTCTCCAAAAATGTTGTATCATTCAGAACAAAATATATAACTTCTTTTACCTGAGATAAATAATAGTTCGATTGTTGATTCTGCAAAAATTTGTGCTCTTTTTCAGTCCTTTATGTTTTGTTTTGGTTTTTTTTATTCTAAGTACATGTAAACCTCCCTGTTTAAGTTTTTTAGATGCGAACAGACCATTTGTTTCTCTGACTGGTTAATCTGCCTTAATCTGTTTTGTCAAAGCGTGTGGTTCTGGCTGGTCAGGTAAACTCTTCATAGCTTGATGTAAATGTAATTTTGCATAGTAAGAAACCACTGATGGCACTAAAGTGATCAATATAGAAAGTAACAGCCCGTAAATTCATGTCATTGCTAAACTCACCCATAGCAATGTCATTTCGAAGGTAAAAAAAAACAACAAAAAACACCAAAGCATATATTTCTACATTTCCAAAAACAATACAGGACACAATTTCAACTTTTCTCTAAACATTTGGACAGTTTCCCAGCAAAGTGTCTCTTTCGGATTTGTTCTCAAGTGAACAGTAATCCCCATTGAACCTGGCGCTGCAGCCCGATGTTTAGAAGTATGGATGAAAGCCCCTCCTCCTTACCTCTCTCCCTCCTCTCTCTGGTCCTCCCTGCATATTAACACTGCTGTAATTGGACGTGCTGTTTGTTTGTGGCTCGCCTGTTTGTTTAGATTGTGTTTGAAGCTTGGGCTTAATTAAATCGCGTCCTTGGTGCGGGAGCCTGTGAACATGTGGGAGGTACACATCCCAACTCCAGTGGAACTCATTGATTTGGGGAGTTAAGGTTGTTCCGAGTAGAAGGCCCAGTATTATGTGTAATGGAGAAAGGCTATTGATGCAGGGGTGAGTCATGCTTTGTTGTCTTTTATGGCTTTATTAAAGAAGACATCAAATGCAAGTGGATTAGACTGTTCCGTGCTTAGAAGTAATTACACAAACTAGTTCAGAAGTATAGCAATTATTATAAAACAATTAGTCATGTAGAGTTTCATTATGTAAAGGACATATCTTTAACATAGTGTTTACTCTCATCCAAAGGCAAAATGTACTTATTCTTGATTGTTATCTTCCAAAGCAATCTGTGCAGAAATGCCAAGACTTCTATCACCCTGGATGTTTCCTCTAGGCACTAAGGTTGTCACAAAAATCAATACCCAAATACTAATCAATACTAAGACTACTGTTGAAACTCGATACTCATTTGAACAAGTATTGATACTGACAACCTAAAGAGGAAAAGGTTAGGATGACCACAAGTTTCTATTATATTACACAGGAGACTTTTGGAATTGAAATAAGTAATTGGTAACTAGTACTCTAACTGGACCATTTTGGAGAAAGTTAGCATGATCTCACTGAAGATTGGGTCCTCTAAATATGAAGGCGCAGCGACTCTAACCTAAGCTTTTCTTGGGTAAC
The DNA here is from genome assembly GCA_029959045.1 of Taenioides sp. WSHXM2023. NCBI lineage: Eukaryota > Metazoa > Chordata > Actinopteri > Gobiiformes > Gobiidae > Taenioides > Taenioides sp. WSHXM2023. The sequence goes on from CM057091.1 coordinate 8,424,698, forward strand.
TGATCTCACTGATCTCAAAAAATAGACAGATTAGATAATTATCTTTTCTTTCAGTTTGAGTGTTTTTATTGCACTGAAATATGAAGAAAAATGTCTTTACTCAGAACTGGCTTGCATCTCCACAAACCTGACTCAATTGGCCTCTTGCCTCTCTCCATGGAAATGTAGACAAGGTGCCTTTGGCTATAACCTTCCTCAGTACGGCATAAAACATATCTATCGCCATGGAGAATGTTCTGAAGTAGTTACACAGTGTTGCTTTAAGAGTGACCTGAACTTAAACAGTTCACTTTATTTTGCAGTTTCTAACCCATAGCCCAAAGAAGATAAAACTTAAAAGTGAATATTTTCTTACTTTAGCTTGTTCATACTCTATACTCAAAGCAACCATGGCATATATTAATAATGAAATTCCATATAAAATAAACAACACAGATTGGACAATCATTGTTACTGTTGATTCTTCTTATATTCTAAGAACTATTATAAGGACAAACAGGAGTCCAGGGAACAGTGTATGTTTCATCACCACAGTCTCTCTTTGCCCTGAAGCCAAGTCTCTGATACGAGTGGCCAGCTCATGCATCCCAAATACTGCAGTTATAATGAGAATCACTGTAGTCAGGTTAGCTCAGGTACTGCTGATGCTACACTACTACTGAAGGTCATAGTAAGAAATATATTTGTTGAGTTTTATGTTCCTTTAATTTTGTTTACTATGAGTTTATTGAGTTAATTAGAATTACCAAAAGGAAATGTTTCTATTCTCTTTCTCCAAGAAGTAACTCATTTAAAGTCAAAGTTGTTGAATTATATCTTAAATACCATTTAGTTGAGTTAGTTTTCATTTATAACCTATATTTACAAAGTTGTGGCCATCACCGATAGGCCTATGTATTGCTTAGTGTTTCTCAGCCTGTTGTACCACGAGCAGTATACAAGCTCCTTTATGTAGTACAACACACTGGCTTTACAATGATGGAAATGTGCCTGCCATCTCAAAATCCCCCTGAGTAATCATGCGACACGTTCATATGCATTTGCAAGGTGGATGGAGTGTCTAGCCCAAGGACACAATGGCAATATGCACTGATTCGAGCTGGGATTGAACCGCAAACTTTCTGAATTAACCCTATAACCGTCATGCCACTTCCAGCTCTATTCCTTGTAATTGCTTTATAGTGTATTGAGGAGGTGTCTGGGGAGATGGAAGTATTGGCTTCTAGGTTATTATACCCATTATCCAATCTCAAATATCTACCCCGCAATCTGAAATTATGGTAAGAAATATAGTATTTTCTAAACCAGTCTGGCTCTACTCTCTGGTATTAACTTTGCATTTCTTCATTTGCCCTATTTACTGTGATGAAATATTTCCTTCCATTTCAATCAGCCGCATTTCAACTTGTACTGAACTTCTTGATGATTGAGTTTGGGAGTACATAAAGAAACCACCAGACCGTGAATTTAACCTTTAGAAAGTACCGTTTAGAGCTGTATACCACCAACTCACACTGCAGCCTCCTCCTCTGCAGTTTGTGTATATACTACAGTATATATATATATATATATGTATATATATATATGTATGAGGAGTGATGGAAGGTAATTAAGTAAAAATAGCAAAGTACTGTACATAAAGGTGCATTGTGTAACTTTTCTGGTGGAGGGTCCATCAAATGCTTTTCTTCATGGAGATGTTATTGCTTTGTCTGGAATGTTTCACAGCATGGTAAACCTTTCTATCTTCACGGAGACCAAACCAGACCACGTTACAGGTTAGATCTGTGGAGATGCAACCCCGCACGTATTTTTGAGCTGTAAAGCCACCTGTAATTGAATAAATTAAAGGTAGAGCTGTTTAATGTCATACTGTGGAACATTCCAGGCAACGAAACAAGCAGGTGACGGACCCTCCACCACAAAAGTTACAAAATTCACCTTTAAGAAAAAAAAATAGGTGTCTGTACTTTACTTTTACTTCACTATATTTTAGAGCAGATGTCTGTACTTTCTACTCCACTACATTTTAGTAGTAAAAGTGTTTATTTTTAACATGTTCATCATTTGAACAAACAAAAATATATAAATAAAAACAGCAAAGGCTATTGTCAAGTTTCTGTTGAACAAAATTCAAATACAAATCTTTATCAACATCTCTACATTTGAAGTTTTATTAGATCTCAAAATCAGCGTGAAATACTTTTACTTTTTACTCCTTAAGTGAATTTTAAGCTGCTACTTTAATACTTTTACTTGAGTAGATTTTTTCATGTGATACTTTTACTTGAGTGTTTTTTCCGCCAGTATCTGTACTTTTACTTAAAGGTCCATGTAAATTTTTGGTTGAGGGTCCTGCTTGTTTCTATGGACATGTCATTGCTCTGTCTGGAATGTTCCACAGTATGACATTAAACAGCATTACCTTTCATTTATTCAATTACAGGTGGTTTTATAGGTCAAAAATACCTAGAAAAACAGGCAAAGCAATAACATCTCCATGAAGAAAAGCATCTGATAGACCCTCCACCAGAAAAGTTACACAGTTCACCTTTAAGTAACAAAATCATGTACTTCTTCCAGCACTTTATTCACCCAGACACTCCACGGAGTCTGACTCAGTCCTGATGATGCAGTTTAAGAGCAGGCCCTAAAAGCATAGACATAATAACTGGTCTTTTTAATGGCCAATGATGTCATTATAGCAGATGATGTTTGATCCTGCTGTGGCACTGCAGAGGAATCACACTAAATGCTCCAGTAAACAACAAGAAGAGGGAGGGCAGCCATCTTAATCACTTATGCAGACAGTAACAGACCTAGGGCCATCACGCAACATTTTAAGCTTTTAAGGTCTAATAGCTATAATGGCAGTAATAGTTATCTCTCATTGTTAATGTTATAGATTGTTTGAAATGAGCTGTGGGTAGTTTTATGTATTTATGCCTTATATGTTCTTTTAGTAGCTGTCTAATGCTTAGATTTGGCATAAGTATTTACATAAGAAACAAATAAACTAACAAAGAGTACATGAAGTAATATGTACTGTTATAACAATACAGAAAACAACAAAGTGCACTGTGTAACTTTTCTGGTGGAGAGTCTGTCACTTGCTTGTCTCCATGGGGATATTATTGCTTTGCCTGAAATTTTCCATGGTGTGACATTAAACAATATAATAACTCTCTCTGTGAACAGGATTGCCTCTACACAGATCTGACCTGTAATGTAGCCTAGTTGTCTCCCTTGAGATAGATTTAATCTCTTCAAAGGAACATTCTAGACAAAGAAATAACATCTCCATGAAGAAAAGCAGGTGGCAAACCCTCTACTAGAAAAGTTACACAGTGCGCTTTTAAAGAGGGGGTATTATACTTATATGGGGTATTAACTGTTAACACATATTTAGATTGCCATATTATACTGTTTATTGTTTTCAAAATGCTATATTCACTTAAGACAACATTTTAACATGTTTTATAACTTTCACTTTCGTTTTGGCGCTCTGAGTCTCCTCCTTCCCTTGTTCCTCACGCTAAGTATTTAATTTGTCTGCTGAATGTTGATGGAAACTATTTTTAGCTAAATCTGGTGAAAAGCATCTCTTCTTTCATGAGATTAATGTGTTTGCACATGGACCCTGTTAAAGTAAACTAATAAACTGAACAGCAACTAAACTAAGTCACTTCAGAGCACCATCACAACACAATTAACGTGCATTCTGCTAATGAAACGACTGCACATTGCATCAGGTTTGTGAAGTTGTATCCTGCTCTTTTTATATGAAAAAAAAAAAGAAAATTAGATAATACCCTCTCTTTAATGCATTATATCACTTTAGAAACTTATGCATCCAAACTCAAATATCGCTCAAGTACATGACCTCCCTCAGCATCCAACAGTATTTACCAGTGTCAGACAGGGCCAAAGTTCTCCACACTCTAATGCTTCAAAGCCTGACAGTTCATTTCTCTGCCTGGTGCCATTTGTGTAAGTGAAGTAGAGATTGAGGACGTTATAAATACGGATAAAAATGACAAACTTCAGGCTCAGTTTGAATTAATTATCATTTCTGGCAGTGTAATTACATCTGTCTCAGATCCAAGTCCCTCTGTCACCAGGGCCAGATTGTCACTAATGTTGATGATCTGTCTGTGATAGTCTGTTCGGCTGTGACTTCAGCTGCTGCCAAACATCCTGCATTCATCACAGAGAGGGGACTTTGGACTCAGGCAGGTCTTATGCTTCTAAATGGCTTTAACATCAGACAAATATGTCTGGGCTCTCTGTACATGAGTGTGACGATTCAACCTTTGGGCCGCTGATTGTTTCAGTCCTAAACCATGTATTTATGAGGAACATTTGGCAGCAGTCGGAGATGCCCAGACTTTTTTTTATAGTCTCTGTGATAAACCAATCTGCATCGTACTAGACAGACATCTTAATTAAAAGAATGAACACTAATACAAACATCAGTAATTTAAAAAATACAACCAAAGAATAAACCATACTGACCAAAAAAAATAAATAAAAAAAAAGACAAAAAAACAAAAAAACAGATGCCCAGACTTCCCTCTCCACGCATATTTCTTCCAGCTCTTTGTTAGGAGGTGTTTTCGAACCACAGACAGTTCTTTTTTCAACATATGGTTTGTACACTTCAAAGACAGATAACTGTTATGCCTCTGAAACTCAGAAAAATCTACCACACCAAAATATAAAGCTTAGAAATGATACTTTTCACAAATCACTGATAGCCCTTACCATCAGAGTGATACAGAAATTTTGTCTGGCCAACGGACTGTTGGACATGTCCAGAACAATTCCTCATGGAGGCACCAGGAAGCAAAAAAACAAAAATCAGATGCCCAATGTAGAGGAGCAGTAGCTCCAGCCTGAGCTCTTACCTTGATCGAGCTCTTCACCCTTACTGGGCTCAGCCATCCTGTGAGAAACACATTTAAACAGTTGTTCTTGATCACAGGTTAGTGACGGTTTGACGCAGTTTGGTGAAAACAATGACCATTGTGCCAGTTTCATTCAGTTAACATTACAACTATTAACCACACCAACTATCACTGATATGACAATGATCAACACTCTTCTCATTTGGTAAAAGTAACTTGATAACTCTAAAATAAGTTATTAAAGTAGTTAAACAAAAGTAAGTGTGCCCAAGTCCTTTCTACATTTTCCCATCATTTTCATTTCGCTAAAAGCTCAAACTTTAATTATTTCAGTGGACCATCTGTATCTGTGGCCCAAACTCTGAACTTGTAAATAATTGTACGATCACATGATGCATTTGTTTATCACCACTCACCCGCTCATGTGTTTTGGCTTTCGCTGCTTCTTTCTGCAGTGCACAAATGGAGTTGGACGCGGCTGCACAAACCAGGTGGCTCATTAGGCCCGTCCTAAAATAACGCTCGGATAAAATCAAAGTTATTTCTGCTCCAACAAACCATTTGGACTTTGGCATCAGCGAGGAGGAGACGTTTTAGATGCGAGCACTTTAAGACAAGAAATCCAGTTAACTTTTATGTGTGAAAATGTGATTATTTCTACTTGACACGCCAGGGAATATAGTGTTGGTATTGATACTTTGCAGATGATGTCTTCAACATTCCCTGGGGGTCTGATGCTAACTGTAGGCTCTGCTCTGTCTGAAGATCTGTTACTCTAGTTAGACTTAATCTGAGCTTCATTTTAACACAATATAGAAATGATTTGTGCAGTTAAACAAAGTCTCTCACACATAAAATTACACCCACAAGCTACCCTAGCATTAACCAAGTTTTTCACCAGTTGCACCAGTGATGTGTGCATACCTACACCTTTTATGATCTAGTTTATATAAAAAAATATCCACTCAGTATGTTTGTTGGGAATTAAATTGGGTCAGATAAAAATCAGACGAACCAGTCCAACACCTATGACTGAGCTTGTACAAAATATATGAACAAAAATACTTCGGTAGCTAAGAAACTAAATACAGATTCATAATACTGGTTTTGAAAACGTGACATATTCCTGTATAATTTTCAAGTATTCACTATCCTATTTCAAGTATTCTTCTCAACACTGAACACATAGACTACCATGCCATTCTATTCTTACCATTGCGCGTCGGTGATCACATTTCTTTGCTATGTTAAACTACCATTTCCTGCGCATTCTTGTGGCCAAAAAATTCCCCAGCTCCAAAAATGTGAATATGAGAGAAACAGCGAAGCGTGGCCGTCCTTGTATAAATAAAGTTCTGTAATTTTAACTCTGGTTTTGCTTTTGAGCCACTGGATCCTGTTCGAATGGATATGCTCCTTTGTGAACTCCTACTCCTTCTCCGACTTGATGCCACAGACACTTAGCTAATTACAGGCTGGATTAGAGCAAATCTGGACCATAAACTCCCTTGTTGTGGAGTTTGCAGACAGCTTTTTCTTTTGTTGAAAACTTAATCCCAGCGTGGGTTTTAGCCGGATGTAAAGTAATCCACTCATTTCCAAAAATGTCTGAAAATAATCAAAGTTTGAAGGAAAAGCATCGAGCAATTTTACGCTATAGTCTGCTGGATAAAATGTGCATCTCAGCTGTTTTACACGTTTTAAAATGCCAAAATCCAAAGTGAGCATTTATGTTTGGTTGAATGGGTTTTAGCAGAGGATTTACTGCTATGATTGGGCTGTATATAAGGTCTTGGAAAGCAGTAGATCACTAATTGCGTTCTTTAAAATCCTGTAATACCAATGGTGTCTGGTAAATTGCCTTTGGATAGTCAGTCTTCATGTTTACAGAACTGGGTTGTTGGAAAGGTAGCTAGGGTTTATATATTGCGTGACCATTAGCAATTCAAAACAAGCATATAAATGAACCGTTTGTAGTAAGTGCAGTGAAAATGTAAAGGTCCAGCGAATTCCAATTAGCCTAAGACTTTTTTTCAGGTAAGGCATTTTCCAACAGTGCACAAACTTTAGCCAAATAAGTTACAACATATTTTCAGTGAAACATTTAACAAATCCAAGGTAAAAATGCCATACTGTGGATCATATCAGGCAAAGCTATTTAGTCACCATCAACACAAGAAGGCGGCAGACTCCCCACCAGAAAAGTGACATAGTGCACATTTAAAGGCGCTATATTACACTGTTTTCTGATCTATGTTATAGTGTCATTTCCTTATCAAAAAGACACCTGGAGTTGTGTTTTGTTTCATTCACACATTTTTAACATGCAAATCCTGCATATTTAGGCTGAGTTCTAAACTAAAAACACTCTGTTCAACATTGTGATGTCATGTGGTAATACAGGAAGTGCTTCAGTGTGTTTTTAAACTCCATACACCTTCACTAGAATCATTTGGATGATTTCAGACCTGGAATTCCAAATCTGTACTGAACTAAAGGTAAAAGATAGCTGTTAACTTGAAAACTACCGCTTTATGACATCACAAGGTGGAGCAGAGCATTTTGAGCTTTGGAGATGTAGACAGACTATAATAAAGGATAACTCAAACATGAATGTGAATGAAACAAACACAACTCCAGGTGTGTGAGGCAACAACATTATAATATGACTAAAAACTCACAACAGTAAATTTTACAAAGTACAGCAATTTTAAGTAAATAAATATATAATAAAACAGAAACTAACAGAGATGTTTGTGAAGTTGTCTGAAGTTGACAGTGTCCAGGTGCAGGAGTGGGCCCAACATGAGGCAATAGCTGAGAAACACACCATATGTGGTCTGTGTAAATATGTTTTTGTCACTTATATGCATGTACAGTCTCTTCAACATCTGGAGAAGGAGGTCAGCCATGTTTGAAGCTGCGTTTGACAGCTGCCGTGGAGGATCTGCTACCACTGTTCACACCTGTTCTCCTTTTCCAAATGTTAACTGCATCATCATAACAAACGGCAGTCTTTTCATAATCCGTTTTCTTCAATAACACAATTTTTTGTCAAAAGAATAGCGCTGAAAATAAGTGTGTGAAATTGTATTTGGCTGCACTTATTTGAGCCATAAGAAAAGGTTTCCTCTATCAATCACACTGACACCAATGAAATTACAAAGACGGACCTTTACAAATAAATCACGCCAGACTGGAACTTCAGGCGGGTTTCTGATTATGTTTTTACCAGATACATTTAATATTTATTACAGAGGGTGTTCTTAATAACATTTGCTGTGTCTAGGCTTTTGAGATATACGTTCCCACGAAATGTCAAACAGCTGAATGTTCATAGACTGTCCCATTTATTGTGTGAGAAAGAAAACACATTGAATTTCAGTTAATATAATCTTTAGTATTCTCATTAGGTTTTGATGTCATGGGTGCAGCGATCATGGCAACTGCTGCCTCAAGTGGACGAGTTTGAGTATCTCAGGGGCTTATTCACGAGTGAGGGAAGGATGGAGCGTGAGACTGACAGGCGGTGCAGTATCTGCAGTGATGCGGTCGTTGTCAGACTGTTGTGGTGAAGAGGGAGCTGAGCCAAAAGGCAAAGCTCTCAATTTATTGGTCAGTCTATGGTCATGAGCTCTGAATAATGACCGAAAGGACAAGATCACAGATGCAAGTGGCCGAAATCAGTTTCCTCCACAGAGTGGCTGGGTGCTCCCCAGGTGAGGGGTCAGGAGCTCAGTCACACAGGAGGAGCTCGGAGTAGAGCTGCTGCTCCTCCACGTCAAGAGGAGCCAGTTGAGGTCGCTTGGGCATTTGTTCCGGATGCCTCCTGGGGGAGGTGTTCCAGGCACATCCAACCGGGAGGACGCCCCGGGGAAGATCCAGGATACGCTGGAGCCACTATGTCTCTGGGCTGTCCTGGGAGCACCTCTGGGTCCCCCCAGAAGAGCTGGAGGAAGTGTGTGTGGAAAGGGAAGTCTGGGCCTCCCTCAGACTCAGATAAAGCGGAAGAAAATGGATGGATGTCCACTTCTCTCACTGTTGTTCTAGTCTGGTTTAAGACAGTGTTGCCCTGACCTGATTTGGTCCTGGTTTAGTCCTGGTCTAGTCCAGGTTTAGCTCTGGGTTTAGTCCCAATTTGGGTTTAGTGTGAACCATAGACTGTATAAAGAAGTGGACTAAGGGAGTGTGACATCAGCCATAGCGTTCAGCTCCAGTCAAATGAAGCTCATAAGGGTAGCAGTTATAGGGGTGAATTTGGAGCCAAGTTCCATATTAAGAATATTAATTTATTTAAGGACAAAATAGTGAATTAAAAATACCAGGATCAGGCAGAACAGCTTAATACAAACATTTTAAGACCAAACTGACGAGGCTCACTGCAGCAGTTATAGAAAGAGGGGTGATGATTTTTCAATGTAAAGTGAATTGGAGCCATAGTCAATGGAACCGGAAGTGCCCCCATGCTCACTTCCTATATATACAGTCCATGGTGTGAACAGAGCCTATTCTGACCTTGAGGCTCATTGAAATAAGATTTATTTTATTTTAAATTTTATTTAATATAGGAACTTTGAATTTGTTGGGGGATGCAACAATAATCAAATATTAAGACCAAATATTATTGAGAACTTAAAATATATTGAATAATCACTTCATGCCAAATATTATTGAGAACTTAAAATATATTGAATAATCACTTCATGCCCCTTTGATTATATGCATTGTTTGTACATAGACTGCAAACATGGAAGAAATTTTAAAGCAATTGTCACTTTCAATGTTATATTTTTGGACTATGACTAATGAAAACTTGTCAGGGCATTTTAGACATAAATTAGCATGTCTTCAGTTAGCCTGTAGCCACAATTAGAAATCGACCTATATGGAATTTTTCATGGCCGATGCAAATACTGATTGTTTCAAATTCAGAGCAGCCGTTGGCTGATACGCTATGCCGTTATTTCTGGGCAGAAATTTTGATTATTTTCCCCAAATTATGTTAAATTTATTACAAACTCCCCCTAAGCCCATTTTTACCACAAACCTATTAGAGAACTCTGTAGTCACATTTTGTGCAGTTGTCTTTTCATGTGCAAGTGTTAATACAAAGCTTTGTGTCTACTTTTAAGGCAGAAGATCGAGCAAAAATCGGACTATGATGGAGATTTAAGGCCGATAGCTGATATGCTAGTAAGTCAGTAAGTAAATAAGACTTTTATTTATAAAGCACCATTCACGGATTTTTTCACAGGAAAAAAGGGCTTTACAGAGTGCAATAAACAACATGTACAAGAACAGAGGAACCAAAAGCTTGTCTAAATAGCAGTGTCTTGAGCTGCTTTTTAAAAGAGTCAGTAGAGTCTGCCTCACGGAGGGCTAGGGGTAAGCCTGGTCCTCCTGTGTTTTAAAGTGTTTCTTTGGGACCATCAGCAGGCCCTGACCCGAGGACCTTACAGGTGCAGGGGCGCAGTAAGTCACTGATGTACTAGGGCGCCTGTCCATGTAGAGCTCTGTAAGTTAAAACCATGATTTTAAAATCAACAAAGAACTTAACAGGAAACAAGTGCAGTGAAGATAAAATTGGTGTGCTGTGTCTTCTCCTGTTAGCTCCTATTAAAAACTTTGCAGCCGCGTTTTGTACAAGCTGCAGTGTGGATGCGTTAAAACAAGTAAAAAGACAATTACAAAAATCTAAATGAGATGAAATAAAAGAGTGAACAATCATCTCAAACTCAGCATTTGATAAAACTGGTCTCATTTTAGTGATGTTCTGTAAATGGTAAAGCAGTTATTAACCACTTGGCTGCAGTGACCCTCCAAAGACAATGATTTGTCCAACAGCTGGATAGGACTGAGGGGCTCAGTTAGCCAAAGTGATCCTTAATTAGAGGATTTTTTTTTCGTGCTAAAAAGTCCAAATATCTGCCTGATATATTGCCCAACCGACATATCTCTAGCCACAATATCATAAATGTAGTTTACTGATGCTGATACCATACCATATTGTGGAAATTCTCATATTACCTTATTATCCAACACATCCATAAACTTATAGACTATGCAGACTACACACAAAGATAGACTGTGTACCTGAGTTAACCCAACACCCTCCCTTGAAAAGATAACAGCTACACTTTGTTATATGTTAAAGTAATTGCTCCCTTCTGCTCATTTCTCTGTAAAGTCAGATTGAAACATGTCAGACTGGAACCTTGTAAAGGAAAGTACAATATGGCTGAAAGCATGAGGAGTAATACAGGAAGTCAATGTGGTGGCCTTAAGTTGTAATTGAACAACAAACTAGCCAAAGTTATGTAGAAAAGTAGAGAAGAAACCTTGAAAACCTTTTGTTATTATTTCACTGTTACTTCCTAGACGGTGCAAGGTTGTCTGCTGTGGCAAAGGACAACCTTGCACCGTCTAGGTATTGAAATGAATTAAAACTGATATTCAGCTTAAAGTGTTTTACCACTGCACAATTATTACTTTTAGCCATACATGTACAATCAAGAGCATGTAATGGGAAAACGCATTGATCCAGCTGTTAAGTCATTTTTTCCCAGTACAACAGTTATTCTAAGTAAATCCCAGGGTCATGTATAATCCTTCTTTGTCTAAGCTCCTGTTGCAGACCAAGGTCACATACATACACCAAACCAAAGTCATCTCATATCCCCCATTCCCCACGGCTCTGCTCCGTCTGACCACAGAGAGATCGAACGCTGTGGAACAAAAAAAAAAGTCAATTTCTTTGTGGATTCAATTAAGAAAAAGCAGCGTGAGAGATAAAGCTAGTGCTATTTATCATGGTAAAGGTACGACTCAGTATCGAGCTATGCTAATTAGCTGTCCGCACCTTGAACCAGTGACTGTGGGAAGCAGCATTTCCACAAATACTTTGCACAGACCCAGACTGATCGAACCTCAGACCTCTTCAGTTTTCTGTGGAGTATTGTGAGAACCACTAATTACTTGTCAAGCTTAAGCCAAATGTAGAAATCTAATTGGACAGTCTCTGATGTGTTGTACAATGCTCGATAACTGTGGTCTATGGATCGTTGACTGTTTACAGTTTCATGGTTTCTTTGTTTTGTTTTAAAGGCAAAGCTTGAAAAAGTCATTAAAGGGCCCATATTACGCTATTTTCTCATTTTAATGTTTTTAAAGTTTTAATGTTTCCTTATCAAAACATACCTGAGTTGTGTTTTGTTTCATTTACACGTTTAACACACAAACCCTGCATATTTAGGCTGAGTTCTTCCCTGAAACAGAAAATACTCTGTTCCACTATGTGATGTCATGTGGTAATACAGGAAGTGCGCCACTGTGTTTTTAAACTCTATACAACTTCAATAGAATCATTTGGATAATTTCAGCTCTGGCATTCGCAGTCTCTATTGAACTAAAGGTAAAAGGTGTTAACATTAAAACTACTGCTTCAGACATCACAAAGTGGAACAGAGCATTTTGAGCTTTGGAGACGTAGACAGATAAAAAAGGGTTACTCAAACATGTGTGAATGAAACAAAACACAACTCCAGGTATGTTTTTGTTGAAGTAACAACAAAAATAACATGGCTTAAAGCTCCCAAGAGTCAGTTTAGGATAATATAGGACCTTTAAAGTCATCACCAAATATAAAAATGCATTTATTTTTCAAGTCGTTCAAAATACTTTACAATGTTCATTCCCTCCACACTCAACAACTGTAAATTACACATGTAGCCGCAGCTGCCCTGGTGTAGACTGACAGAAGCGAGACTGCCAATCTGACACAATCGGACACAATACCATCATGTAAAATCCCTCAGTCATCTAGATAGAAAACTCGAGAAATATTTTCTTTTTTTGTGAATATGTTTTGCCACTCAGGTATAGCTTCTTCAGTTCTGCAGAATTCTGGAAGTTAAAGCCTTAAAGGTGACATTGCGTGCTTGCTTCTACAGATATGTCATTGCCCTGCCTGGAATGTTTCACAGTATGAATAAATTTACCGTAGCGCTGTTTAATGTCAATTCCAGGTGGTTTTATAGCTAGAAAATACCTTAAAAACAGACGTTCTGACTGTGAACAGGGTTGCTCTCCACAGATCAGACTTATAACTTGGTCTGGTTTGGGCTCCATGAAGATAGAAAGGTTTAACACCATACTATAAAATATTCCAGATAACATTTCCATGGAGAAAAGCATTTGACGGACCCTCTACCAGAAAAGTTACACAATACACTTTTATGAAATATCTATTTGAATAACTACTAACTGATACTCCACACTGTAACACAATGTGAATAAATACTTGTACATTTATTGAATTAACTCGACCTGCTATTTATTTATTTTGTCCAATGAATGTTGTGTTGAATTTAAGTCTATTTTTACCTCTCTTGATTTTTGAGTGCATATCTCTTTTCTGCTGTTTTTGAACTTTACTTTTCCCCTTGAATTTCCCCATTGTTGGACAAATGAAGGTTCTCTCTTATCTTAAAATACTTGGATGTGGTAGTTTCAGTGTTAGCTCCTCCTTTCAAACAGATATTTCAGCCAGTGACTTACAGAACCCAGTCAGAACTGAAGAAGCCTCTTGGATGAGCGGCAAAACACATTCACTCTAAAAACCCTTTGACAGAATTACATTTTCTTTTGCAGTATCACAGTACAGTACAACTCAAGTCATGCAGCTTCTAATAACATAACTACAAGGCAACTCAAAATGACTGTAACTTTATAATCGTTTTATCTCAAGCTATATTTTATTTTTGTAGTATTCAAAATTTCATCACACATGCACTGTTTCATCGCTGTAGTTACAAATTACTTTATTAATCCCAACACGAACCACTTGATTCAATGACTCAAGTGATCCATGCATTTCTATAGGCTGGTATAATTGTTTGAGAGCGGCGGTTTTCCATAGGTGCATTGTATTACACAGGAGACAAACAGACGAGAGTTCAGATCAGATTAGACAAGAAGCCAATACCTCAGCTGTGAATGAAGAGACTGAGAAGATGGAACGTCAGGGATGTTTCTAATGGAGCTAATCTCATGTTTCACAGAGACTGGAGCTCTTCTGCATCATGTGTGCACAGAGACCCTCTCCACAATCACAGCCTTTCACATGAGATGAGGCGGTGTAGAATGACTGTCAGATTACATTGTGTCACTGTAGTAAAAATCATTAGACTGGTTTCACTCTTGTGCATAATGTTTGTTAATAATGTGACATGAACAGTGGCGGGCACAACTCAGTCTTAAGACTTAAAGTTGCACTGCGAAACTTTGGTAGAGGGTCTTCCAGTTACTTGTTTCCATGGAGGTGTTATTGCTTTGCCTGGAACGTTCCATGGTATGACATTAAACATATCCATTCAGCACATATTCATTGTGGGAATTTCTATTGCTCAAAAATACCATAGTTCCTTTTGTGAATAGGGGCGACTCTCCACAGATCTGAATTGTAATGTAGTGTAGTGCTCTAGCCTGCTTGTCTCATTCATGATACTGTGGAACATTTCAGACAAAGCAATAATCTCCATGGAGACAAGCCAGTAACAAACCCTCTGCTACAAATGTACTCAGTGCACCTTTAAAGCAACACAACGTAACTTTCTCATAGTGGCATGTCACCTGCATAATTCCACAGAAACACAATGTTAAAACCATACTTTGGAACATTATGTATAGAGATAGATACGTTGTACACCATATTGTAGAATATTAAAGTCAAAGGAATAATATTTCCATGGAAACAAGCGGGTGGAGGTCCTCTTTGGTAAAGGTTAATTCTGCTTTAACTTATAAACTTGGAATTAGTGATTCTTTTAGTCAGGAGAGTTTGTTCACCTGGTTTACATGTTTCAGCTACTTCCTGTCATGTGATGGTGTAGTGATGTGTCTTGTGGGCTGATTCACTTGGTTTCAGTGTGGATGACCCTGTCATTGTTCCAGTGCATGATGTGGCTGATTTCAGATTTTCCTGCTCAGCTTGTTGTTTTGCAGCTCTTGCTTGTCTGTGTGCCATTTCTGTTTGGTCGAGGTCCTCATCCAGGCCAAGTAAGGGTCAGGTTTGTGGAGATACAAGCCTGCTCAGAGTATAGACACATTTTTTCTGTTGAAAAATTATTCTCCTGATTTATTAATATATTATTTTTCATTCATATCATAATACTTCTTATATGAAGATAAATATTAGGCCACTGGCTCATAATTTGTCCAACTATCCGCCAGTCTACTTTTGCCACACTGTACAGTGACTGGGTACAAACAAGCTGGGAATGAATTGGCCAGACCCGAGCTTCATGTATTTTTGCAGATGGTTGTATGTAAACTTTTAGTGTATCCTTGGGCCCAGGGAAATGTGTAGACAAGCAGTTTAGCAGCTGTGCTAAAGGCTAATGGGTAAACAGGCCCCTTCAAAGGGCTGCCAGGAAGTTTGAGGGCTCCACAAAACCAGACGATACACACTGTGAACGACTCCAAATGACTTTAAACCGGAGAGGAGAAAGACAGAGTGAGAGAAGAGAGAGGGAAGAGAGGGGACGAGGGAGGAAGAGAAGGAGGGGGTGGGGGTGAGGAGAAGAGTGAGAGAGACAGAGAAGAAAGAGAGAGAGAAAGAAGAACAAAAGAGAGAGAAGAGAGAAAGAATATAAGTGACAGTTACTAAAGAAGAGCTGCACAGACACAGTGGCTCTGAGCAGTGGCACAAACATGAGGACGGATCGATGAGGACTGCACCAGGACTACACTCAAATAGATTTTGTGGAGTGCTCAGAGGGACAAGATTTAAATGCTTTTTGCTATACTATCTTTTACCTCTTTAAGGGCCTGTTACTGTTCTTTTATTTCTTCAGGTTAAAGCCAGACCATGATCAATGTAAAAGCAGATATTTGAGAAAGAAAAAATATATAGAAGGACACAACTTATGTATGTTAAAAGATATGCTCTCCAGTGTGGCACTTCATTGGATCAGAACTATGCGGTAACAGTTATCCATCTGTGACAGTTGTTTGTCTATCAAGGTTCAGTATTTGAGCGCGAATAGGAACTAACTACAAACTAAAACATCTTTCAGTCAATATCTGGTACAGGGCATTTCACCCAATCTTGGTCACGTTTCACTGTTTTTCACTTTTCCAGATCATTTAAGGACTAAAACAGGTCCAGAGCTGGATTATATTACCAATTACCATGGAATATATTCACCAGAACAAGAAGACAGAATTCCCTTTTGGCTGTGTCGGTATGAACGCCTGTTGATTGGTCGGAGGTTCCTAGTGGGTACGATTTGTGGAACCAATTAGAATAAAGGCCTACTATGTTATTACACAAACATCAATGAAATAAAATGCCAGGTTTATTTTCAGATGAAGGTAAGACTTTTTTTTTTTTTTTCTATATCCTACAAAAATATTGCCTGGGATCCAGATGTTTCTCTCTGTATTTTCTATACAAAAGATCTCTCATCACGTCATTACAGAGTCGTTCAATTTGTTTATTTCAGTGACTCATGGAAAACAGAGGAGCTCATTGGTCATTGATCATTTAGAACAGAATCAAACTTTCACCTCAGATCAGGGTTAAGTGCTTCACTCAGCAGACAATGTGTGTGCAATCTCCTGTGTTATATTTTCCAGACTCTCATCTTCATAATGTATTGGTGTGTATTCTTGGCTGGCCAGCAGTACGGGAAGAAGTACGACATTTTCCTACTTAAGTATATCTACAGATACAGGAACAAAATAATACGCAAGTAAAAGTAAGTAAGTAAGTAAGTATCACATGAAAAAATCTACTTATTGAAGTACCTATTTAAAAATGTACTTAAAGAGTAAAAAGTAAAAGCAATTTCGCACATATTTTGAGATCTAATAAGGCTTCAAATGTAGTGATTTTTGATAAAGATTTGTTCTGAATTTTGAGCAACAAAAACAGTTAAATCACTATTTTTCTTCCTGGCTGTTTTTATTTGTATATTTTTCTTAGCTCAAAGTACAAATGTTAAAAATAAACCGCCACCTTTTCAGCAACAATAATAAAAAAATTCTTTTACTTTTCAGTCCGGTTTAAAAATGTAGGTGAGTAAAAAGTAAAGGTACCTGCTCTCAAATGTAATGATATATAAAAAAAAGCAGCTTTAAAATGTACTTAAAGCTGCACTAAGTAACTTTCCACATAGTTTCTATAGATTTGTCCTTGCTCTGCTTTGAATGTTCCACAGTAAACACCTCAGAAATACGTAAAAAAAAAACAAAAAAAAAAAACAGGCCTTCTGACTGTGAGCAGGGTTGCCTCTCCACAGCTCTAAACAGTAACTTGGTCAGGGTTGGTCTCCATGAAGATAGAAAGGTTTAATCCCATACTGTGAAACATTCCAGACAAAGCAATGACATCTCCATGGAGAAAAGTATTCGATGAACCCTCCACCAGAAGAGTTACACAATGCACCTTTAAGTAAAATACAGATACCTGACATTTGTACAGTACTTTACTATTTTCACTTCATTATGTTCCACCACTTCTGGGCAGGTAAACAAAAACATACATCCCCCATTGTTTCCCCTGATGTTACCGCTGGTATAGAGGGTCAATGCAAACACACTTAAAATACCTGTATGGCTGTCGCTTCTGGAGATAGAGGCAGAACCTGGGCTCTGTAAACAGCGCTGTCGGGAGGTGAGAGAAATATGGCGGCGTGTCAGGACTTCAGGAGACACAGGCCAAGCAACAGCTCCACTAAAGCTGCAGCCACGAGGGACCATACGGCGAGATGTGCTCCGAGCTGAGAGAGGAGGAGGAGGAGGAGGTGGACAGGTCCTGAAGAGCCAGGCACGCACACGCATTCACACAGCTGACAGCCACAGGGCCAATGCAACCACTGACATGTACACAAGCAAGCAGGATTATACAAGGAAGTGACAGGAAAACACACACACTTACTGAAGAAATGAACAAAGAAGTTTGATATGCTTTTTTTGGTTTTTATGTGTTTTTCAGGCGACACAGGGCCCGTATTACGTTATTTTCTGATCTATGTTATAATGATATTTCCTCGTCACAAACATACCTGGAGTTGGTTTTGTTTCATTCATATGGGAGGCACTTTAATTAAGGCAGGGGTCGAATGTAATGAAATAATGAAATACTGTACTTGAGGTATCTGTACTTTAGTTAAGTAAAAGTAGATACTTTTTACTTCACTAAATTTGAGAGCAGGTATTTGTACTTTCTACTCCACTACATTTTTCAACTGAAATGACTCAAATCACTACATTTGAAGCTTTATTTTAGATCTCAAACATTGCACAAAATACTTTTACTTTTTACTCCTTAAGTACATTTTTAAGATGGTTCTTTAATACTTTTACTTGAGTATTTGTTTATTTATTTTTTTGCTCTGGTATCTGTACTTTTACTTAAGTAACAAAATTGAGCACTTTATCCACCACTGAATTTAGGGAGCACTTTTACTACGCTTTACTGGGAAGAAAAAGTGCTTTATAAATACTAACAATGATGTAATAATATATAATAATAAAACTAAAGTGTTACAGTTTTTCTAATAGATTTTGTAGAGGCTGTGAATCGCCAAAATCAAAATGTTTCACTGTTCAAGTAGGAATTTAAAATCTAAAATTCACCATTCAAAAATAAACACAAACAGTAATAGAAAACCTTTCAATTTTAACTTTCAGAAAGACCAGTGGTTTGAAAACAAATTCAGCAAGTGGTTTTCTCTTTTTTGTGCAATTTTATGAAACTTGAAAATTGTGTAAAATATCATCAAAAGGTTCTGAACAAACGCTAGTGAAAAAAGGGCCCAATTTTCTACACTCTTTTTTACTTTAACTTATGCACAACAGTCAATAGTCATGCTTTAATGTCGTTACCGCAAAAAACATACCCAGAGTTGAGTTTTGTTTCATTCATACAAGTTTGAGTAATCCTGCATTATCAGTCTCTATGTCTTCAAAACTCAAAATGCTCTGTTCCACCTTGTGATGTCATGAAGCCAGAGGTTTCATACATTTTACCTTTAGCTCAATAGAGAATGGCAGTTCCAGTGCTCCAGATGATTTTAGTGAAGGTGTATGGATTTTAAAAAACACAGTGGAGCTCTTCCTGTATTACCACATGACATCATAAGGTGGAACAGAGTGTTTTCTGTTTGAGAGAAGAACTCAGCCATAATATGCTTGGCTTTGTGTGTTAAACATGTGTGAATGAAACAAAACACAACTCCAGGTCTGTCAGTGATAAGGAAACATTACAACATAGATCCAAAAATACAGTAATATAGGACCTTTAAAGTAAGGAATACATTAGTGACCCCTATTTTTTTTATTTTATTTTATTTTTTTTCTGTTTTTGTATAAAGCACTTTGATCAGATTGTTGTTTTAAATGTGCTAGATAAATCAACTTGAATTAAACTGTGTACAGACAATCCTTCAAAAGATTAAAAAACTATATTTACAGAAAGCTCGTTGTTTTACGAAGCCTCAACTCCACAATCACCTCACTCCACCTCTCTCCTTCTCTCCCTCTCTGTCTATCACTTTCGCTCCCTCCCTCTCTCCCTTTATGAGCGAGCCTCCTGGACTTTGTGCACTTTAATATTTATCAAAGCAATTCCAAGTGCCATGTTGTTTCTGTTTTAACCAGACCGCATGGCCTCAGGATAGTATTTGTACCCAGCGAGGTATTGCCAACATGATGCCTGCTATTGTGAAAGTGGTAATGCATACAGATCCACAGAGACTGCTGCAGCCAAAAATATACTGTGAAACTGCTCTGTTGTACACAGTTACACTTAAGTGACACTTAAGTGATATCTTCTGTGAATTAAAGTGAACAATAGTGCATGGAAAAAGACTCAAACTAGCTTGCTTTTTGTAATGGCAATACTATCCACTCTAGTTTAGGTTATAATATGCACATTTGAAATAAGAATTATACTTGAAAAAATAGTTTTGACTCAAAACAGAAGAATTAAGCCATGTTAGTCTACTATAAGCAACTCAAAACATGCACAATAGGTAAAAACTAAGGTAGTCCTGACCTGATCTGGAGATGGGTCATGCTGCTCCTGACAGGATGGGTCAAATGCAGAGAACAATAAAGTGGACATTACCTTACCTTAAAGGTCCTCTATTATGTAAATTTGACTCTTGTGAGCTTTAATGAGTTATAATGTTGTTACCTCATCAAAAACATACCTGGACTTGTGTTTCTTTTCATTTACATGTGTTTGAGTAAACCTGGTTTATTAGTCTACGTCTTCAAAGCTCAAAATGCTCTGTTCCACCTTGTGATGTCATGAAACGGTAGTTGAAAGTGTATGGCATTTAAAAACACAGTGGAGCACTTCCTGTATTACCACATGACATCATAAGGTGGAACGTTTGCGAGAAACACTATGTATGTAGGATTTGTGTGTTAAACGTGTGAATGAAACAAAACACTCTTGGTATGTTTGTGATGAGATAGATCACAAAATAGTATTATGTAGGCCCTTTAAGTACATCTTTAAGTACCACCAAAACTACCACAAATACAACTGAGAAAGCGTCTACTGCGTTCCACCATATGTACGTAACAGTCCATATTTCAAAGCACCTGCATTTTTCCACCATAAAGCATGTTTCCAGTTTATGAAGTAAAAGAGAAAAAGACACATACTCTCCTTTCCTTCTTTAAGGGTTGCACTTTTGTTACTTTAAAAGGATTTCACAGCTCAGTGAGAGTTATTCAGAGGTGTCTTGGACTTACAGCGTCTCAAATTCCTGTAATGTCTCCTGCATGGGAATTTACCACTCTCCGGTCAAACATAAAACTTCTGCAAACCAGTGGTGCATGGACAATCACAGTCAGGAAGCTTATATTACACACTTATAATACTGTTCTAACACTTCCTCTCAAAGTTAACAAAGCTACTGGGAGGCCGGAACAGAACGTTTTAGTTTAGGTACAATCAAATTAAATAATAGACTGAAGAAATAATTAGCATTTTGAGTAAGATTGCACTACACTATACTTTAGCGATACTATTTATCTTTATTTAAGTTGCTTTGTCAAGGCAAATAAATCTTCTTGAAGTTAAAATTATAATTGAATTTAAAAAAAAAATAAAAATAGATGGTTGTAGTGTATTGTAGTGTATCCTGCTTTGGTATATTTATGAAAAATGGCCGTGTGGACGCATGGGTGGGTTTGTGGTCTTGTACTGGAGGGTTTGAATAGTGTCCGAGAGAGATCACAAGATTACTCAAACATGCATAGATGATACTTAAAACCACGAGAAAGCTCCAAAGCGTTGATTTTGTATAATGCCCCCTTTAAATGGTAAATATAGCGCTTTACATCACATGCAGACACTGGGGCGAGATGGGTTAAGTGCCCAAGGATATTTATTTGTTTATATCGAGAGCGGGATTCAAACCACCAACCTTCGGATTAATGGAGACCTCCAGATTTCTACCTGTCATGATGTACGAAGTATACACTGGAACAGGACTGTGTAATGTATGAACTTTTCACGACAGAAAGAATAGTGCATCAAAAACTAAATCCGGAATAAAACTGGATGAGACCAGGTCAAAAACAGGACCAAAAGAAGTCTACGTTAGGACTAAAATGACTCAAACCAGCAGAAACCAGTTAACACGTTTTAAATCTGTAGCGTATTTCCAGGTCATTTGTACAAACTGATTAAACGGTTTATCACTGTAATTGCCAAATGTAGTAAATAAGTGTTTAAAGATTTACTGGTCTGGATATATAATTGATATTCATGCCAGTTTGTTCTATAGGTCTGTGTATGTGTCCCATTAATAACAAATGAATATAATTATAAACATGCTTTTCTCAGCTCCTGACTGGACTCACATGCATGTAATTGTTTTTATGAATAATGGATTGACGAGTGGGCTACTCCATTTCGAATACTAAATATTAATACTCATTTAAAGTGTTATTAGTGACCAGTCATATTCATCCTGCTCATAATTCACTGTATATGTTACTGTATGTGACTGGTAGACATTGATTAAAGGTCCTAAATAACTTAAAATTGAGCGTTCAGTCATGTTAGAATGTTAGAACATACCCAGAGTTGTATTTTGTTTAGTAGAGATTGGCAATTCCAGGTCTGAAATGATCCAAATGATTCTAGCGAAGGTGCATGGGGTTCAAAAACATAGTGGAGTACTTCCTGTGTTACTACATGACATCACAAGGTGGAACTGAGTATTGTTTGAGAGAAGAACTCAGGCTAAATATGCAGGATTTGTGTGTTAAACATGTGTGAATCTAACAAAACCCAACTCCAAGTATGAGTTTGATGAGGAAACAACATTTTAACATAGATCTGGAAAAAGCAAAATATGGGCCCTTTAACCAGCTGCTTGTCACTATGGCGATTTTAGTCCTTTGCTAGATTTTTTTTTTCCTATGAACTTAACTATCTTAACTATCTAGCAATGACTATCTATACTGTGGGACATTCCTGGCAAAGCACTGAGAACAGACTATACGACCAAGTAGTTTGTCTCAAGTAAATAGTCTTTTTTTCATTTCCCCATGTCTCCTTCGGCTCAGTTTCCAGACCGATGAGAGACATCAATCATAGGAGCAGACACTTGGTTGGACTGAATATTGATACGTTTTTTAAGATGTGGGGCGTGAAGTGAACCTTGGCCTCCATCAGGGAGCCAGGCAGCTGTCCGTGTACTCGTCTGGGCATTTGGCAGTGTCAGATTGAAAAGGACGTTTTACTTGTACTCACAGTTAGTCAGTGTAGACTCTAGACTCTTTTCTATGTTATTTCCGCTATAGTGACACAAATAATATAGATTGCTAATACACAGAAAAGCAAATGGCAAACAGGAGAGGTTATGTTCTGCTTTTAGTTCCTCTACATGGCATTAAAGTGCATGTTTTTGTAAATATTTTGATAACTATTAAGTTAAAGGTGCCCTATGTAACTTTTCTGGTAGAGGGATTTTGCTCAACCTCCAATATTCCAAAGTATGGAATTAAACTTTTCAGTCTCCATAGAAACAAGCAGGAGATGACCCCACTCACAATAAGAATGCATGTTTTTAAAGGTATTTTTGAGCAATAAAAACATCCATAATTGAATCTTATATAAGGTTAATACCATATTGTGGAACATTAGAGGCAAAGCAATAGCATCTCCATGGTAGCCATCCCCCAACGTGAAAAGTTACGCAGAACACCTTTAAGTTTTGACCTCTGTGTATGTAGTATAAGCTCTGTGTATAGTAAAAAAGTAAAAAAGAGAAACTAAGCTATATTTTTTGTAAATTCTCAAATATACTGAATGAAATCAGTCGCCTAATCAAATGGTACTGGAACATTCCTGACAAAACACCTCTTCATCGAGACAAGCTGGTAGTGTACCCTCAACCAGAAAAGTTACACAGTGCACCTTTATTTAAAGTAAAACTAAATAAACTGTGCATCAATTCTGCTCCTCTACTATCCACTATTAGCTGTTATCTAAATGTCCCTCAGTTTCAGTAGTTAACAGTATGACAGTCCCATTTGAGTTTGACATTTTCCAGAACAGACTTCTCCTGGGACATGTGAGGAGCTGTTCATTATTTCCATATTCTAATAAAAGAATGATGTATCACTCATCCCACTGAACGGAAACCTGAACAGCTCCTGTGTTTTGGAAAACCTCCACGAGTGGAAAAAGCAGCATCACTATCTCCATAAATAACATGTGCACTTCACCTGGCAGCCTCCTGCTTTTATCCCCGCATCAAGATTTACGGCTTCAGATACCATTTAAGAGCCCATTTAAATCAACACGCCTTCTGTTCAGCCTTAAGAAAGATGGTACTGCAGATAAATCCAAATCTATGCAGGGTACAAAAGGTGGATCTGTGGCACACTCGTAAAATTTAAGACCGCCGCCAGTTCTTTCACTAAATTGTCCAAAGCCAAAAGCTACATTAGATATTAGGACTCTGCGCTGAATACTGATGACCGGCTCTCTTATAACCCCCTGACCACAAAAGACGCTCCATTGTCTAGTTCGATAAAAGGTGCACTATGTAACTTTTTTCACCTGCTGTTTCCATGGAGATGTTATTGATCTTAATGATAAATGGTCACATTTTTTCCACCTTTAAAGCACTCAAATCGCTTTACAACAAGGAACCACTCCCCCATTCACACACTCACACATCAGTGCACGCAGACACCGGGGGCAAGGTGGGTTAAGTGTCTTGCACAATGACAATATTCATCTGTGGGAGCTTGAATCGCACCACCAACCTGTGGGTCAGTGGACGCAGACTTTACCTGAAATGTTCCACAGTGCGATCTTGCATTTATTTAATGATTTTATTGTTCTGCTGTGACGTGGCTCAAAATAAAGAGCTGTGCATTCTTACTGTGAGTGGACAGGGCCTGGTGGCATGACAATTTAACACAATCTCCGTGCACACAGCCAGATGACGAGTCCTTTACCTAAAAAGATACGCAGTGCACCTTTAAGAACTGGGGTTGGATATCCGTAGAAAACATCAAGATAAGCAAAACAAAAATATGTACGGTACTGGTGTGTACAGACTTGGGGCTGTTTTGATTCATGAATTAATGCATTTTTAAATGAGCTGTGAAAAACTGCTATTTCCAACTTTACGACTTATAGCTGCAGATTTTTTTGTAATCTTGTATATTTTCTAGTATCAAAAACAAAACCATTAGTTTCTTTGCCCATTTATAATTCATATTTGAAAGTTAGATCAAGATTAATATTATGAATTTACAACAATTGATACTTTGCAGTGACATCACGCTGGAGGTGTTCAATACAATGCATTTCTACTGGCAGAATGTTCAGCAGTTACCATGGTAACACAATGCACACATTAGCAAACACTGTCAAAAAAGAAGAAATACAAGAAAAAATACAAAATGGTTTTAAACAACACATGGTCATGTTTAGGAGTTTGATTTTCAACAAAAAAAAACTGAGAGTGAGAGCCTTTTTTAACAGCACAAATCAGATAATCTGCTGTAGTTACAACTAAACCAGCTTTTTCTGGTCAGATTGTGTTAAAATAAAGATCAGATTAAGTGCAAATTGAGTAACAGAGCTTCTAACAGAATAGTGCGTTCGGTTAGCATTGCACCCCCAGGGCATGTTGATGGCATCAGCTGCAAATATCAGTTGAGTCAGTTTATTCATTTTGTACCGTGTTTTTATGCAGTTTGTTGGGAGGATTCATCTTTAAACTGAGAATTGCTGGTATAAATAATTCCATACAAATACATGAGCGTGTGCACCGGTGTCTCTTATGGGTCTTGTTGCTTGTTGTGGAGGTTTAAAGACTCAGGTGCTGCAGTTAAAGCCTTTGACTCCCACCTGCTCGGGTCATGCAGTTTTACCAGACCACCAGGAACAGGCTGATTACTGTAATGTGGAGCATTCAGGAGCATTCACACAGCAGTTACACCAATTATCCACACTATACTCACTCTTGGCCTGAACCACCACAACAAGGGAGAACAAGCAGGGTTTGTCAAGGGAATTATGTTTAATGTAGTTTTACTTTTTATAATCTCCTGGTTTAACGTAATTAAACATAGCCAGTTTTGCACCATTCATTGTAGTGTTATGTGTTATATGCTATGCTCCATACTCTTAGCATAGGCCTCTTCTGCTTCATAACTTGTTAAAGGGAATAAAACATCTAGTTTTGTGAGCTTTTAAATACTGAATTATGGTTTTCTCTCATTAGTTTAGTCAGCGTTGTATTTTAACTGATTCTTATATAATCCTGCCTTCATTTTATATCAATAATGCAATTTACAATGAACAAAATGTCAAATTATCATACTGTATTTTATAATCAAATACCCAGAAAACCATAAATGACCTCTTTAAAGGGCCCATATTCCGCTATATTCTGATCTATGTTAGATTTGGTATGTTTGTGATCAGGTAACAACATTATAACATGGCTTAAAGCTCACTTTGTGTAATATACGACCTTTAAATGTACAAGAACTAGATATTTTCAATTTGAAATTAGCTTACAGATATGTAAAAACAATATACTTTCATCGGTTTCAGTAACATGTTTTGATTTCAACTGTTAATTGCTATGGCAACAGTCCCAATTCTCTATCTGAAACCCATGGGCATGTTTTTAAGTGTATAAGGTGGAATAAATCATGCTACACTGTTATTTGTCGGTGAGGTTTAGACAAAGGCTCCAATGTAAATGCAAAGTAAGGCTGTTTTATGCTGGACATCACCTGTAACACATAAAGTGACTGTTCAAATATTCATGAATGGAGCTTCACGTGTATCAGTGTATCAGTGGAGCGCAGAGTGTCCAGTGGAGCCATGGGGGGTTATTGTCCTTATCTACAGTCCTACAGGCAATAAAACTGCTGTTACCATGGCGATTATGGCTTTACATGTTCACTGTGGGACAAAATATTAAAAAAAAAACCATAATATTGAAGTTTTTAAAATAATAATGTATATGTTTTTCAATATCATCGTAATTCATAGACTGTAAGGGAGTGCGATGTCACTTTATGTGGCCATAAATTAGGGCTGCAACATTTAATCGACTAACAATAACTACTCAACTATAAAATCAACCATAAACATTATCTGAGTTTAACAAACATATGAAAAGACCTTTATTTTATTTTATTTTTATAACAATGGCAGTGGTATTACTAAATTGTATAAATATCCACTTTATTCATGTGTTTTCTCTATTTAGAAGCCTTCAGATATATTTCAACCTTTATTTGGTGGATGATTCATGTTAACAATCTCAGTGTTCAATAGAAATAAATGTTTAGTCAACTAATTAAAAAAAAAAAATCTATAATCTATAATAATCTAATACTGGTTCATTGCATCTTTACAGAACTGCAGTTATATTTTACTATAGACTGCAATCATAAACACTGAAGGTCTGGTAATGAATGTGCCTCCTTGGCTGTGCTTACGTTATGACTAAAAGACGCCCTGCTGCTGCTTTAAAGGGACAAATCATTTTGATGGGCTGCTCATCTGTTCCTTGAGACTGGGCCAACAGCTGCAGTCAAAGTCTATGAAGCGAAAGAGAATTTATAACATGAAGGTGCACAGTGAAGGATAAACATATGTATTATCGGCATGCACTCTTAAAACTCAGGTATGCACCAGTAAATAAGAGGATGGGTCTAGTGTCAGTGACCTTATGGCTGATGTGGGTATAAATCGTTTACATTTACTTAAAGGTCCTATATAACACAAAATTTTATAACACTTCTAAACACTCAAAAATCAGCACTGAAGCAGAGCAGGCAACACGAGTGAGTTTTGTGCACAAAAAACATATTTGTCATCATGATAACAGTTTGTTTTTTAATTATTATTATTGTAGTGCAATGTTTTATTTAGATTATGCATAATTTCAGTAGGTAAACACACTCCTACTCTCAGTTTAAACCATTTTAAACAACTCTGAGCCCTGGTCATTTTTCTCTGTGATTAGTTTGTTCTCTCATTTGCTTCTTTCATATAAATAAATAGTAAAAGAGCCAGTCTTTTGAATGGCTCTTTGAAATGAGCGGATACAAAAGATTCGGATCCCATAAAAGAGCCGAATGTCCCATCATTAGGTGGAACATAAAAACAAAGCCATGGAGATTAGTGAACTAGGAATTCTCTATTTGACTGCAGAATGGGCTGGAATCAGACTATAAACAATCACATACAATTGTCATAACTCTGAACGGTCTAACCACAGCCACTGTTTGAAACATGTCTCTAATCTAGAAGACGGCTCCTCTGGAATATTTCCATATCATTCTGAGAAAAAAATGGGCTCAGCTTTGCTTGTTGATTTTGCAGGAATGCTGTTTGTCAATCCTGTATTATTATTTTACTTGTAATCCACCATGTTTGTTTTGATGGCCCATGCTTTTCTTTGTCAGTCACGCTCATCTGAAATCGAAGAGGCAGGATTCAGTTCCACACTTAGGCTGAGTTCTTCTCTCAAACTGAAAACATTCTGTACCACTTTGTGATGTCATGTGGTAATACAGGAAGTGCTCCACTGTGTTTTTATACTCCATACGCCTTCACTAGAATCATTTGGATGATTTTAGCCCTGGAATTGCCAATATCTACTGAACAAAAGGTAAAAGGTAGCTGCTAACTATCACTGCATGACATCACAAGGTGGAACAGAGGATTTTCAGCTTTGGAGTTGTAGTCAGACTAATAAATCAGGATTACTCAGACACGTGTGAGTGAAACAAAACAGCACTCCAGGTAGGTTTTTAAGGAGGACACTGGATTATAACATGTCACTCACAAGAGTCCATTTTGTGTAATATATGATCTTTAATGTGTCTGTAAAGTATTATCAAAGCGTGTGGTTTTAGCTCACCAGGCAAGCAGACTAACATGTGGCGAACCCTCTAGTGGAAAGTTCCATGTTGCAGCTTTAGCCGTACTTGTCTGTTGTGATGTCTGCAGAGCTGCTGTCTGTCACAGCCCAGTGGCTCTGCTGGCTTCTGTCTGACCCCTGCAGTCTGAGCCCTGTCCATCCTCCACACTGTCTGAACACTGAGCAGAGACAAACCCAAGAGCAGAGAGCTGTGCCCGTGCAACCAAATCCATGTGAGGAGAGACTACTACATGTGTCTGCTAACTGACAACTGACATCTCTGCCCTGTCCAACATCCACACCATAAACACCATCTCTGTCCTTCACGCCCACACTCTCGCTCCTCATCTTTCCCTCCTCTCGATCTCTCTCTCTTCCACTCTCTCTCCATACCCACTCCTCTCTCCATACCTCTTCCTCTCTCTCTCCTCCAGACTAGACCTTTCTTTCTTTTCTTTCTTTCTAGAGTATCTACTAATTAACCAAATTCCCCAAAATTAAAACATCACATACCTCACATCTCTCTTTCTCTCTCTTTCTTCAGACTGGAATACATTTTTCCTGACATTTTCTTTGTTGCTCTCTCTTTCTCTCTTCTCAAGGCAAGACTGAGTTTCTAGTAATAAACCCAATTCCAATATCACACTTTACAGGTTATGTATTTGACCTGAATCCTTGAAATGATAACTGTGCATTTTATTTTTAAAGAATTTAAATGTAAAAGCACTTATCGTGATAAAATCAAATACTTTAACGACTGGGATGAGAACTGATTACCAGTGGTACTTTATGTTACAGGTAGTTTATGTTAAAGAGTTTCTGAAAGTGGAGCAGGTTAGAGAAATTTAAATAGTTTGAACCAGAAAAATATATCTCAACTCAGTTCCCTCACAAATTACAGTTTCTCCTGTAAATGTGGGCAGGTGCACCATGCGGTCAACAACATTTAAGCTGGCCTCTCCCCCACAGAGACCCCACCCGCCACCTAAATCAAACCCCGTCCTCACACATCCAGCTGCAAACACAACAGCGACACCACCACCTGGGACCCCACCTGACAGCTCCATCCTTGGGGTCAGTGGTTGCACCTGCCTGCCCCTGTCTGCACATGCCTG
The DNA here is from genome assembly GCA_029959045.1 of Taenioides sp. WSHXM2023. NCBI lineage: Eukaryota > Metazoa > Chordata > Actinopteri > Gobiiformes > Gobiidae > Taenioides > Taenioides sp. WSHXM2023. The sequence goes on from CM057091.1 coordinate 8,454,164, forward strand.
CTCCTGTTTCAGCTGTAAAAACCTCTTGTTCTGGTGTAATTGTCTTCCTCACTCACACAGAAACCAGCCGTGTCCATGTACCTGTCAGATGCTTGTCGATTTATTTGGGCCACATTGAGAACACAAAGTACTGTCTGTGGGTGTAAATAAGGAGAGGCTACTGGTGTTGTTGGATATAACAGGTTTTAGCTGCAGAGAGGGGTACTAGCTAAAAATTGTATTCTAGTAAGAGTAATTCTGCCTCAAAATAATATTCAAGAAGAATAAAGTAGTGTACTGTCTGGATATATAACATTTGATTTATAATATACTTTTCAGTTACCATGATGTGTAGTCTAAGCATAAAATGAATAAAGTGAATAGTTCATTTAAGTTACTATAAAAAGTCCACTTTCAAGACAGTTTGTAAAAAGAACCTGTGGAGCATCCACCGCAGTGTTCAGAAGCAGAGAAGTCAAAAACATTGTATCCTTTTATACAGTCATATTCTTTGCTCAGTGTCAGTAAAAGACAACACTGAGTCTTTATAGTTTAATTTGTCATGTTTTTAATTGACAGTCACAGTGTCTGAAGAATCTCCCAGCTCCACACTTATTGCGTGTTGCTTTTGCATGTTGCTATTGCGTTGTGTTATTCCGTGGTGTTATCGTGTGGTGTTGACACTGCAGGCTCCTGTGTAGATGCATGGCCTGGTACTATGTGAATGGTGACATTAAAAAGACTCATGTATTCAGAGGCATGTTCCTTTGACTGTAGAGCTTTGAGGCATTAGTGCCTCAAAAGATGGATTTGGAAATCTCAGTCCATGAGCAGAATCAGTCTCTGTCGGTCTGTAAATGAAAGAGCCCCTCCTGTGCTCATGTGTGTTCCTTATACTGGTGTGATGTCTGCCTTATTACTGGTATTTATCACAGAGACGGGCTCAGAGCAGACAGAGCTGAACGCTCTGTCAGGCTGAAGCTGCAGATTTGTCTCACCATATGTGCAACGTGAATGATATGAATATGGTAAAAGCCTCCAGATTTCATCTGCTCCTCTCACACAGAGCTGTGATCTGTGTTAGGACTTCCCTGTCTGCTCCCAGCCTTCTGCAATTTTAATGTTAGATGAATCTAGTAATAGCAGGGCCAGAATATAATGAGGAAGTGGCCTTTCACATTGGGAGGGGACTGAGGAGGATCGGCTGCACCATATGGTGCACACAGAGATAAAATTGGTTTTGTCTAAAAGTGAGAGAAAGTGTCCTGCGGCAGAGAGGCTAACACCCACTCGATTTCTCATCACGTCCAAGAAGATATTAAAGAAACACCTGTGGTTTGAGCAATGACGCTCCACAGCACAGCACAGACTTTACTCAGGAGAACTTTTACACAGCATCTAGCAACTTAAGCTCCTGTTCTAATGAGAAGCCTCTCACTGTATCAGTAAACATAGAGCGTTGGATATTTTATTTTCTTTAACAAAAATGTTGTTTATTTGTCGTAGCATTTCTATCCATTTCAATTTTGAGCATCAGTGTCCTTTACTTGGGTCAGTTCGGTCCAGCACACAGCTCTGCCTCAGCTCCTTTGCACCTGCCTCCTCTTCACCTGTTTCCCCTTCACCTGCCTCCTCTTCACCTCTGCAGCTGAGCCAAAGTCATAATGTGTTGATCAGACAAAGCAGATGTGATGCTAATAGAGCGCTACGTCTGTGTGCAGATGGGTATTTATCACAGTGTGGGGACTAAAATATGTATACACTCACATCATGGGGACCTGGCTCAACGTGTGCGCGTGTGTGTGCGCGTGTGTGTGTGCGTGTGTGTGTGTGTGTGTGTGTGTGCATGTAGAGGGACCAGACACACATGCAGCTAACACAGTGGCAGCAGCTCCAACCACTGAAGGTCAAACTGAGCTGAGGTCTTTTCTCATAAACACGTGTCTGTCATGGTGCACCTGATAGACTGAGGTAGAGCTGGAGAAGTTTTTCTTACATGTAACTTTTCTGATGCTTGTCTCCATGGATATATTACTGCTTTGCCTTGAATGTTCCACATAAAGCATTAAAATTACCTGTTGTTCAATAGTAGCTGTTTAATCGCTAAAATACCTTGGAAAAATATGCATCTGCACTATGAGTAGACTGTTCTCAAATGCTTGTCACCATGGAGATGTAACAGTTTAATGCCATAGTGAGGAACATTTTAAGGGCAGAGTAATGGAGACAAACAATTTGCAGACCCCCCACCAGAAAAGTTCCATAGTGCAGCTTTAAGGATAAGATAGATTAATGCGTAGATTGTTAGGGACAGCACATATTTGATATTTTAGTCAGTGACGCAAGATCATTGAGTGTAAATGGACACTTAAATGGTCTTAAAATGTTCCTATTAACCCGCTCTAAATGAACCTGGTGTTTTTTATTTAGCTATTTTTTCCATAAATAAATTCCTATTCCTAATATGCAACTCGGCTCCAAATTTGCCTACAGTCTATGAGCAAGACTAAGATCATTTGAACTCACATAAGACGAGTGAGTGTGTTTAGGAAGACAAAAATAAATTCAACGAAAATTCTGAAAATCTCAGCACTTTTTTTCACAAAATTTCTTAGACACTCTTCAAAACCCAGATTCAGAGGCGCCTTGATCGTTCTTCTAGTTCTATTTTAAGCTTTCCACATTCCTCCAAAAGCTTAACCCCTCTGCTGTTTTCTGTCACCAGGGGAATAGACCGTCTTTAGCCCAGAGGTACCAAACACTACTAAGAACTCTCTCTCTTCTCTTACCATTTTATTGCCTTTCTTCCTCCTGCTCTGGGCGCGTTTTATCCTCACAGCATTTTGTTTTGCTTTGGTTCCCCTCTGACATCTCCTCTTTGGCTGGATTGAGATAAATTTTCGCCATTTTGCCTCACATCGCTGGGTCCGTGGACATAAAGCTCCTCTTCCTGTCCAGAACTGTCATTGAAACACATTGCCTGGCGTTGGGGCTCTCTCACGCAGGTGGGGGTGTGGTAAAGAATGAAAGATATTGTAGTGACACTAGTTTTGGTGATGGTATCGTGTTGTTTACTCTGTGTTTTCTTGCGGGAGCAGATTGAAGCGAGTGATGAAACCAGGGGACATGCAGCAGCAGAGGGAGAGGCTCATTTTATGTCAAAACAAATGATAAAACAAAGACGAAGGAAAAGCATAATCATGTTTTGCAAATGTGAATGAAATTTAAATGTAGAAGTTCTGTAATTTGATTTAAAGCTGCATTGTGTAACTTTTCTGGTGGAGGGTCCGTCACCTGCTTGTTTCTATGGAGATGTCATTGCTTTGCATGGAATGTTCCACAGTGTGACATTAAACAGCTCTACTTTACATTTATTCAATCACAGGCTCAAAAATACCTAGCAAAACATGCATCCTGACTGTGAGCGGGGTTGCTTCTTCACAGACCTGACCTGTAACTTCGTCTGGTTTGGTCTCCATGAAGATAGAAAGGTTTAATCGCATACCGTGAAACATTCCTGACAAAGCGATAACATCTCCATGGAGAAAAGCATGTGAGGGACCCTCCGCCAGAAAAGTTACACAATGCACCTTTAACATAGACTATTTGGTGGTGTGTTCCCCACTATACCCTGCATATCAATTACTGAGTTAAAGATGAAATAAAAACTTTCTTTAGGTCAGATGGGGGCAGGTAAAAGTACTCACTGTCCTCAAAATGCAGATTGTGACAGTGTGTTCTTGGCTCTACTCAATAATAGACATTCTTAGGTTCAACATTTGTACATTTTTTTTACAATATTACGTTGAAATCAATTGGGAAAAATACACACACACACACACACACACACACACACACACACACACACACACACACACACACACACACAAATTCAACCTGAAAACCACCAGTTGTATGCTGTTGTTGTGCCTTTGGGCAAGTCATTTCACACCCCTCGCCTATAAATGAACTTGTATTGTGATGGATGGTGGATATGGGTTGAAGGTGCACAGAGGTCCCACACTGGGGCATGAATGAATATTGCCCCAAGCTGGAAAGTGATTTTGCCTGTCATAAAGAGCTATAAAACAATATACTAGTATTTCTGTGTATTTCATATGACTCAGTTAAATTACATTCACATTTGATTTGTAAAGACATGAGTGTGGCTTTGTTGCTATGACATTAATGCAGATTCTGATTGTGATTCTCTATAATATCTACAGACAAAAGCACTTCCCTGAATAGGCCTGTCACAGTGATGACTATATCAACTTAATGTTCAATATATAAACGTTCAATATATAAAAGCTGAAACAATACGATATTACGATATTTTTAGGGTCAATATTTATCGTATATGTACATTTTCTTCGCACTACTGGGGCATTTTTTTGGACTTAGTGACTTCTATGACTCATTAAAGATACAAACTAAATACTAAAGTGTTTCATTCTGCTGTTTATTTATTGCAGCTCATGAATTTTAATAATATTGTAGCTTTAGAATAGTTTTTGTGGTTTAAATCTGCTCTTGGGTTATTGTGTCAGTGGCATAAATTTGTTTCAATATTGTTTATCATCTGTATTTACTTCAGCAATATATCACACAAAATTTGTTATCGTGACAAGCTTATGCATAATTTGTGGATGCTGTTTCCATGTTTGTCAAAATGCGCTCTCTTGTTGCACAGTGGACAGTGTCTGCTCCAGTTCCAGCTCTGGGTTTGTAACTGGGTCTGCTCCAAATCCACATAAACTCTGTGGGATTCAAACTGAAGTAAACAAGGGCCCAGTTTTCCAGAGATTTACTTTTGGTCAAAATGTTCAGCTCAAACTCTAGAGAAACAAACTAAGAAACAATGAAATGTTTTGTATAATCCCAACAGTTCTGAAGAGTTAATTAGGCACACCGGGTCTCTCTGCATTGATCCATAAATATATCATGATCATATAATGTGCTTGATAGTGTACCTTTTAATTAGTAGCCTTCATCATTATATATATATATATATTTTTTTTTTTATAAAGGACATCTTTATTAAAAATATATATCATTGATATATATATATCAATGCCTTATATCTTTATAAATGTATTCTTTATTTTACCAGAAAAGTTCCACTGAGATTTGCATTAGAGGGGGAGCCTATATGTTTTTAGTGGTAGAATTATGGCGCTCATATTATATATCAAAGCTGATTTTACAAAACTTACGAATATTATACCTTTGTCAACCAGTCTGTGATCTCGCCCTCAGTAGATGCTTCTTTTCTCAGCTTGTCCCTCTGCTCCTTTGTTCTCCTGGCACCAGCCTCTCAGGCAGCTCCCAAACACAGAAAGGCCATACCTCTCTCCACAGGGGATATAGTACTCAGTTGCATTTACTTGAGTAACTTTTTAAAGAAATTGTACTTTTCAGAGTACTTTTCTTGCAGCATACTTTTACTGATACTTGAGTAATACTTTTGATGAAGTAACAGGACTACAGATGGAAATTAGCTATGAGCTACAATCTGGTACAAACATATCTGCCACTGTGCTTAATGTAATTGTACACTGTCCTAATAAACCAATTAAAAAAACAAAAAAAACAAAAAAACAGTACTCTTACTTGAGTAACAGTTGTGTTCTAGTCTTCCCACTGTGAGAAAGTCTACAAATGATAAAAGCTTTATACTGACAATATGAAATGATATGATATGTTTTTGCACTTCAGATATAGTTTTTCTATTTTTTGTGTCTATCCTTTTAAAATACCAGATTTTGTGTATTATTTAATGTTTTGTCCTTAAAATTACATTAACCACAAATTTTAAATCAGATGTTATGTCCCCACAGTTACTCTTATTTCAGTAGTTTTCTCAGATTTTTTTTTTTACTCTTATTTGAGTCATTTCTTGAACCAATTCTTTATCCCTTAACTTGAGTAATATTATTCTGAAGTAATGTTACTCTTACTTACAGTTATAGTACACTTTGTGGCTACTCTGCCCACCTGTGCCTCTCTGAGTCAAATCTCAATCACAGAGCCAGCCTCTCCTCGAGCAGCAGGAGTTCCCCATGTCTCCAGATCGGAGCTCATTAGTCCCATAAAGACCCCCCATCCCCTCCTCTGACTGGCACATTGTTTCCTGTGAGAGGGAGCAGCGTGGTGACAAAAATGGCGGAGGTGTAGAGTGAGGGTTAGGGGGACTGGAGAGAGACAAAGACAGCAGCAGTCTGTTCACAGTTTGTCAGCCGGCGATGAGGTTGTGAAGAAATAATTTGAGAGGAATCAGAGGGGAAAGCATAAGGGCCCTTCAGAGTATTCATGAGCGCACAATGGAGGAGGGGAACAAAACTGCGCACAATGTTTTTAAGGCTATTGTGAATAAAACTGATGAAAAAAACATGAAAAAGTGACTAAAAGAAAGAATAATAATCAGATTTGAATTAAAATACTGTTCCTTCAGTCTTATGATTGTAAACTGCCTCTAAATGTTTTTATTTTCACTGTAAATACAGTAATAAAACTAGAAAAGCACTCAGAGAGCGCAGACCTCCGCCAAGCAGCTCAGTTTTCAAAGTGATCCAAAATCCAGGATTTCTTCTGGATCATCACCAAAATTTAATCATCTGTTGGATTTACCATTAGGAACATTTCCTGAAAATTTCATCAAGATCCGTCCATAACTTTTTGAGTTATCTTGCTAACTAACAAACAAACAAACTAACAAACAAACAAACAGACTCAGGCGAAAACATAACCTCCTTGGCGGAGGTAATGATAATAAAAAAGAAGATGCCTCCAGCCTATACAGATGTCTAAATCAATTTCTTTACAGCGGGGGTGTCCAAAGTGAGGCCCACGGGCCAAACTTGGCCCTTCAGGGGGTTTAATTTGGCCCTCAAGGGGCTCTGAGATTTTAAGAAAAATCTATTTTGATTCAATTTCGTATTGAAAAGACTGTCAGGAGATGAGAAGGAGGTCAGTCCGGTCTTTTTCCTAATCTTTAAAGTCAATTTAATTATACATTTCTTTGCAGAACATTTTTATGTGCAAACTGTCATTATTGGTGGTCCGCACTTCTCTAACTCTTGAGGAGTTAGAGAGGAAACAGTTAGGGCCCCAAAACCATCAGGGGTCTAAGGAGGAAGACGAGAAGGGCATGGCCTTAGTCATGTCACGTCTCGAAATGGCCTCTGCTGGTCAGGCCAGAGCCGGAGAGGAACATCTTCTCAGAGAAGTGGAAAACCTCCAGAAGCTTAGAGAAAGAGACCATGACCAGCACGAGGAGTACAAGTTACGTTTATTAAGGAAAGGGAAGATGATCATTGTGGCTCATCAGAAGCAACTGGGGCAAAAGGACTCAGCCATAAGAGATCTCCAAACTGCACTGGAAACAGTGAAAGAGGAAAAAGAGGGTCTGACTAAACAGGTTACAGATGTTCAGATTGAGGTCAAGGAAATTAAGGGACAGTCCAGCCAAAAAGACTGGGAACACAAAAAACAGAGCCTCTGTCTGCAACTGGAGGACTCTAAAAAACAGGTCTGAAAGTTGGAGAAAGCTCTGAACAATACAAGAAATAATAATACAAGAAGTGCTACACTGTGTTTTTAAACTCCATACACTTTCACTAGAATCATTTGGATGCTTTCAGCCCTGGAATTTCCAATCTCTACTGAACAAAAGATAAAAGGAAGCTGTTAACATGAAAATTACAGCTTCATGACATCACAAGGTGGAACAGAGCTTTTTTAGCTTTGGAGATGTAGACAGACTAATAATAAAGTGTTGCTCAAACATGTGTGAATAAAATAAAACACAAATCCAGGTATGTTTTTGAAGAAGTAACATCATTCTAACATGACTTAAAGCTCACAAGAGTCAACTCTGTGTCATATAAAACCTTTAAGAACATGTGAAAGTAAAACAGAACTTGTAAAAAAAACAACTTGTTAAGTGAATAAATGTGAACTTATTTCAAATTGGAACCACCTCTTTGTCAGTGAGTGAACCAGTGTGTCTTGTTTCTCTTAGTTATTCCATATTTTATTTCTTATGCTCAGTGGCGATGTTTGTTTATTTTTAGCTTATTTAATTGAGCACTGACCACCTAAGGTCAGCCCCACTCATGCCACACAAACATAAAATATCATAATTCTGGCCAAAACTTTTACCCATCTTCTGTATGTGCAGTGTCAAAATGTACTTTATGCTTCCCCCTTACAACATTGTCAAAAGTGACTAGAGACTCCAGTGTGTGATGAGGAGGCTCTCATTGGACCACACTGCAGATGTACTCTCATGTCTCTCTTCATCTCTGTCCTTTGTCTAAGAAGAAAATGCACAGAACTTGTCTCTCCAACTGTCAGCTGTGCAGCCTGTCTCTGCTAATTGCCATTGAGCGCCTTTGTGTTTGCGCGTATTCACATTTCAATATGAGTTTTTTCTTTCTTTCTTAATCCCCCTTTCAGAAACTACTGCTGCAACTCAAGTACATCCTCCAAAAGTTACTTGGAGAAAGTTTGGCAGAAGTTGCAAAAGAAGGAGCCAGATGTTTAGTTTCCAAGACTTCGCCTCCCTGCTTTGTTTTGCCATTTCCGGAACATTTTAGTCAGAATAATGCCCCTCTATTATAATGAAAAGATCATTTTGTTATTTAAAGTATTCATTTTGCTGTGGCTGTAGCCTAAAGTCACGACTGATGAAATATGCGGGAAAAAAATTACAATGGTGCAGTAATAATGAGGACCGCATAATAAAACAATACAAGCCCAGGCCCACTGTGTAACTGTCATACAGCGTCTAAATAAACTGAATAGTATAATGTAGTGGTTCTGAACCTGGAGGTGGGGAAATAAGTTCAGGCGGTTGACAGATCATTTGTGGAAAAAAATTACAATTGAAAGTAAATAATAAAAAATGTGTTATGACCATAGACTGTATATAAATGTACATAGCTAACCCACTACACAACACGTTCTAAATAGGAAGTGTTCATGGGGGCGCTTCTGGCTCATTGCTTCTGGCTCCAATTGACTTTGACATTGATAAAACGTCACCCCGTCTGTAACTGCTGCAGTGAGCTTTGTCATTTTGGTCTTAAAATGTTCGTATTAACCCGCGCTACATGATCCTGGTGTTTTTATTTCGCTGTTTTGTCCATAAATAAATTATTATTCCTAATTTGGAACTCTGCTCCAAATTTGATCCTATAACTGCTAGCCTCGTGAGCTTCATTTGACTGGAGCTAAACGCTTTGGGTGACGTCACACTCACTTAGTCCACTTCTTTATACTGTCTATACTTAGGACCTTATAGTTGTGTTGTGTGTGTGTGTGTGTGTGTGTGTGTGTGTGTGTGTGTGTGTGTGTGTGTGTGTGTGTGTGTGTTTCTTTCTTTCTTTTTACCAGATTTGTTTATTGATCTTTTTTAAGTACTATATTTTCAAGACTGTAAAATAACCATGACATACCCACATAATATCGGGAGTAAATTAAGAAAATAGATTCATTCTGGCAGACTCAATGCTCCTGTAACCTGAGCATTGTCTTCCCCTCCTCTCTCATTCCTCTCTCCCTCTCTTCCTCTCCCCCTCTCCTCCTCTCCTTCCCTCTTCCTCTGAGCTCCTCTCACCTTTTCCTCCTCTCCTTCTCTCCCTTCCACCTTCCCTCTCCTTCTCCTCCCTCCTTCTCCTTCCTCTCCTCTTGCCCTCTCCCCTCAGACCAGGCCTGTACATACGCTCCACTGATCTGCATACCTCCTCTGGGCCCTCCTGATGAAAAAGTCTGAATCAGAGTGCTCTCGTGGGCAGCTAGGAGTGAGTGTACCGACCCAGTGCCCACAAACGCACTGTACATCCTCCATATTGTGTATCTCCGGCGTGACCTTTGACCTCACAGCCAGCCTTGACGGGTCCATCTTCTGACAGCTTATCGCAGTTTTGGGTCCCGGACGGGAACAGTGGAGCGTGGGGTAAATCCGGACTGAGATTTCACTGCCAACATCACATCACAGACTCCAGACTGTAATAAAAATCTACTTTATAGCAATCAGCCTGCAGCGTTGTCTCTGTGTCCTTAATAGTCCTTATGCTGAAATTATTTATGAAAGAAAAGTTAAACCAGATAAATACATACTTTTTAAGATATGATTGTTCCCATTTTATTCCCACTAAGAATAATAATTTCTTCAAAATACTTAAAAGTGCACTACGTAACTTTTTTCCACAGTATTAGTTTAAACCAGTAATTAAATCCATCTTGTATTTTTAGTTGTTCATTCTCATTGCTTGTTTCCATGGAGATATAAAAGTAATGCCATACTGTGGAAGCAAATCTATAACATCTCCATGGAGAAAAACAGCTAGTTACATATTGCCCCTTTAAAGAGCTTTGTATGAGAAACTGTACCTAGTTACAGCTCCGACCATGCTTAATCTGTTCCAACGAATCACTCACACTCCACATTTTTGTATTAGCAAGGTGCGTGAAGTGTCTTGCCCAGTGACACAAACACGCATTGGTTGGAGTTGGGACCTAACCGTCAGCCTTGGGATTTGTGGGTGAGCGCTCTAACCACTGAGCCACTGGTGCCCCTTTTGTTTTGTATTCAAGTAAAATTAGCAGAAGTAGAAGCAATAAAGATTACACATAAGTTTCATACAGCATTAAATACATTTTGTTTTGTTTTTCATATAAATTAGCTACAAGGAGTCACATATTTTGTCCATCCCAATTAAGCCTTGATAAGGAAATAAAGGCTGTAGTTTGACTGCTCAAGTTTTCCTAATAAAACCTCCTGTACACCATTCAAAATTAAAGCACAACTCCATCTAAACCATTGAACCAACCACTTAGGTGTCACTGTTGTCTCAAAAACACTATAGGCCCTATTTTAAAACAGAGGCAGAATCCAATTTCAGTGTGGGACATTATTCTGTGAGTCAAGGCTGCAGCTGGCCGTGCCCTTGGTCTGGGTCATATTAGACTCTATAGGATCTCTCCTCTGTGTCTGTTCTGAGCACAGCACAGTCCACTGACCAGTCCCACAGCTCAGCTCATCCAAAACATGACTTTGACCCCAGCAGTTAAGGGTTACAGTGTATTTTTAGATCTGCAGAATGTTTAAAGGCCTTATATTATGCAGAAGAGAGTTTGCATATTGAACATGTGTGAATAAAACAAAAGACAACTCTGGGTATATGTTTGATGAGGAAATAGTGTAGTATGGGTCCTTTAAGACATCGCCTGTGCCCTTCAGTGGTTAGATTTGAATAATACAATATTTGTGTTAGTTTAGTGTTCCATTTTGCCATTGGGGCTTGGGATTTGATAATAAATAAATGCTCGTACAAGCAGAGATAATATTATGCCACCAAAGTATCCTCAAAAGACGGTACTGTTACTTCTGAATGCTGAAATTATACCATTTGAGTATTTGCATGATCACAACAGTCTATTACAATTAAAAAGTCATTTGATTTTAACAACAATATTGTATGTCTGTCCCACATAGAGGAGGCAGGATTCAGTGTAATCCAACAACAAAAAATGACTGCTAAAAGTTTGTAATTTAAAGGCAAACTATTATGTAACTTTTCTAGTGAAGGTTCCCCTACCTACTGGAATGTTTCTAAGCGTGGCATTAAACTTCATGCTTAACCGATACAAGCAGGTGACGCCATCAGGCCAAGTTACAGGTCAGATCTGTGGAGAGGCAACCCTGCTCACAGTAAAAACAGCAGTAACATCTTAATGGAGACAAGCAAGTAATGGACCCTACACCAGAAATGTTATACAGTACACTTTAATTCTTATTATTGTAATTGATGTTTATTATTATTATTATTATTATTATTATTATTATTATTATTATTATTATTTACAAGTTTCAGTCCTAAACCCTCTTAGGTGAGATGCTTAAAGGGCCCTTATTGCACTATTTTCTGATCTTTGTTATAATGCTGTTTCTTCTTCAAAAACATGTTGTGTGGAGTTGTGTTTTGTTTCATTTACACATGATTACCACACAAATCCTTCATATTTAGGCTCAGTTCTTCTCTCAAACAGAAAACACTGTTCCACCCTGTGATGTTGTAATACAAGAAATACTCCACTGTGTTTTTAAACTCCATACACCTTCATTACAGTCATTTGGATCATTTCAGCTCTGGAATTGTCAGTCTCTATTGAACTAAAGGTAAAAGAGGAGGAACAGAGCATTTTGAGCTTGGGAGATGTAGACGTAATAATAATGCAGGATTACTCAAAAGTGTGAATGAAACAAAACACTCCAGGCATGTTTTTGAGGGAGTAACAGCATTTTAACATGACCAAAAGCTCACAGGAGTCAATTTTGTTTAATATAGGACCTAGAAACGCAATTCAAGATTTCCACAGGTCTCAAACCTTTGTTACCATGGAAAACGCCATGACGACTGAGGAATTACACCAACCTGTTTATCATTACAGAAATACCAGAAATGTCCCCTTAGTCCATGTAATCTTTAATCATGTCCGTATATCTTCACTTTGCTTCACCGTTGACCTACACACATCTGTCTCTCCGTCTCATATACTTACTCCTCACCTCACCTGTCCTCCAGCGCTGGCCCAGCATGCACCACTCCAGCTCATCTTCTTCTGCTGTTTTGACAGGACCACCTGGCACAGCCGCACGTTGCCAGGTTGGGAATAATCCTGCATAACAATAACCAATAGGAACCTGTCCTCCTCTCTCCCTCTTGGCCTTCTCAGACAGCGCCACTGTTGTCCACATGTGGGATTTGGTCGCCCCATTTCGCTCATTCAAAGTGTTAATTAGCCTGTCCTTGTGTTTAGGACCATGCAGTAGCACCCATGGGAGTCACTCAAACTTTATGTACACAGACAAATCCGCATTCACCGGTCTAACGAGGAACCGGCGAGCAAAACAGATGCATGCTGGGAGATAGCGAAGGAAAACGCCAAAAGAGAGTTGACTGCCAATTTATGAAACCATCGCCCAAAACTGTCTTGGGTTTGGAGCACATGGATATTGAAATAACAGTATGTTTTAGTGGAACAAGACGAACATTGGAGACACAAATAAAGTCATCAAGCACACGTTTTCAGCCTGTCACTGCAACAATGAGCCACCTGTTTCCTGTTTAGAGTCACGCACACCTGCTTTTATGGAACTAAGGAATAATTATCGCCATGGACACAACTGAGGAGCTGCACGGATAATAAATTATGATGTAACCTTTACGGACTGTGGAGTTAAGTTATGGAGGCTGACCTGTTTTGCTGTGTAATGCTAAAAGAGAAAGGTATATTAGAAAGCGTGATGTCAACTCAATGGATATAGCAAGGGCAGAAATGGTTGCTAGTAAATGAGAAGATGTACCCGCAGGTTGCACAGTGTGGCATTAAAGTGATTTATTTCGTGCTAAGAAAAAACCTTGGAGGAACATGTATTCTTGCTACGAGCGGGCATACCTCTCCACAGAGCTGGCCTGTAACAGAACCTGGTGGCATCAGTGTCTCCATGGGGACAGATGGATTTAATGCCATACTGTAGAACATTAAAAAAAGCTATAACATCTCCATAGAGACAAGGGGTGGCAGGGCCTTAGTTACTGATCTATGTTATAATATTGTTTCCTCATCAAAAACATACCTGAAGTTGTGTTTTGTTTCAGCACACAAGTCCTACATACTGTATTTAGGCTGAGTTCTTCTCTCAGACAGAAAACACTCTGTTCCACCTTGTGATGTCATGTGGTAATACAGGAAGTGCTCCACTGTGTTTTTAAACTCCACACACCTTCACTAGAATCATTTGGATGTCTTCAGCTCTGGGACTGCCAATCTCATCTTAAAACTACCACTTCATGACATCACTAGGTAGTACAGAGCATTTTGAGTTTTGGAGATGTAGACAGACTAATAATAATGGGTTGCTCAAAAGTGTGAATGAAACAAAACGCAACTCCAGGTATGATTTTGAGGAGGTAACAACATTCTAACATGGCATTAAGCTCACAAGAGTTAATTTTGTGTAATATAGAACCTTTAAATAAACAGTGATACTTATTATAAACTTTCCATGAACCCACTATTTCACCTGTTCCACCCGTCTAGAATAACTTAAGACAGTGTTGTATTTTGTTCTTCGTAGTCTTAGTATCGTCAAGGTTATCCACAGGGGGGAGTAATTACACACTTAGTATGGGACAGACTTACAGCCTTCATAAAGTTGTAGGTGAGTGCAAATGTAATGTTCTTTTGAGAAGAAACTTTTACAAGAAAGTGTGCTGAGGATTTTACTATTGCAAAGTTAGACCAAGTCGATAATTTATTATATAATATCTATAGGTAACGAACAGAGCTACTTATAAGTATATAGTATAGTACAGTAGATGTGTGTATAGTATGCAAGACAATGTATAGAATTAAAGTAAGCTTCAAGATAACTAATATTACATACCACTTAAGCCACCATCTCTACCACTGTAACTACAAGTACACAGCAAATTTCTCTGACCTGGTCAAGATTTTAAAATGTATATCAGGTTATTCATCTTGTTTTCAGATTTATTATCTACTTACTAGTTCTGTTTGTGTTTTGATTGTGTTTGTATTATCCCTAAAGACATACACTAGTTTAATGTAATATGGTGATACAATACTGTAGTCTTACCCTGAATGAACAGGTTGTGCTTCACAGCTGGTTGAATGGTGCTGTCAGTGTGGCTCAGTTTGTATTTTAAGGCTGTTTTTACAGGATTAGTCCCTGTGTACAGAGTGGGCAGGTGATGTTATTATGTTTCTGGCTCATATAAAGGACATTGCAGGTGGGGTATTATGTGACCGTAATATCCTCATAGTATTTTTCTAGCGCTATTACTAATAATATGGTGCTGACTATATATATCTAAATGGCCTCTTTTTATGCACTCAGAGACATATCAGGAGCCCTCAGGGACAATGGAAGAATGTACATTGCCTGGAGGCTGTAGGACTCCATCTTGTGATAGTTTGAAGTTCCCCTTTACAGAGCATTACAGCAGTATCAGAGGGATTACACAGGACCAGTCAGGTATAGAAAGATACCAGTGTGAAGGAGACAAGCTCTCAGTGTCTTCTGCAAGGACTAAATCTGTCAATCAAACTGTGGATACACACTGGATCATGACTGGACAGAGTAAGGAAGAGATTTACAAGGAAAGTACAAGAGGAGCAAGATGATAAGAATGTGATGCGATGGCATGAATTTGATGACAAAAAGGTGCTCTATAACTTTTCTGGTGCCACCTGCTAAATGCCTTTGAAAACATGCATTCTTGTGAGCGGTATCCTTTGTTCACAGATCTGATTTGTAACTTGACTCACCAAATTTAGTGACTTTTAAGCTTTAGTATATACGGTGCAATGAGTGCATTCAACCAGAAAACAGTCTCCTTCCTTCTTTGCACCACTGGTCACTTGCCTGTGTATCTATCAGGAGACATATAGTTTTTATAACAAATACATTATACATTACAGTAATTAGAGAAAGTGTCTTTGAAGAGGTAAAGTGGACTTTCCCGATATGAGCAAATGCTACTGCGATATTCAAAGAAATTCGCCATGTTTACATTTTAAGACTTAATAATAGTTTATAGTATAAGAGGTTTTTGCATGCATAAACAGAAAAAAAGAAAACATCCTACAGACTCATGGCATGTGTCCAATGAATAAGTTGCATCTTGAAGCAGATAAAATAAAGATGGTGAAGTTAAACTGGTGTGACAGCAGTTTACACCAAAGGGAAGTGGGACCACAGTTTGGAGACCTCAGGGAAAGTCCAGTTATTTAGATGTAATAAATACATAACAAACAAGACCAAACAGCTCCTGACCTCCACAACTACAGCCCTAACCCTCAAGTCCTACTGCTGCGGCTGAGAGCGAACATTAGCACAAGAAAACAAAGAGAAAAGATATCGGTGTGGGTTAAAACAAGACCAGTATCACAATGTTAAGCAATATGTTTGCTGTGATATGAGTATACATTTAAATTTAGTTGCATTTTGTGTGGGTGGCTTTGCAAATCATTGAAACTCCATGAGAAATTGTTATTCTACACTTTGAATTATCTGCAGTTGGAAGTTATAGTGTTGAGAGTAAGATTTACAGGTGCACTATGTAACTTTTCAGGTGGAGGATGCGGTCACCTGCTTGTCTCCATGGAGATGTTATTGCTTTACCTGTATAGTAGTAATAAAAGGGGGTAATTGATATTAAAGATTGGAATTAAGAGTTCTAATTTAAAGCGGGAATTAGAGCTGCTTTAACTTAAAAGCAGTGAGTGTTTGGCTTTGACTGAGGAGAGGTCTGTGACTTTCCTCTCACATTTGCGTTATGAACCATTAACAGTTTTACGCAAATAAAAAATATCCACATGACATTTAAGGGTCAATATTCAAACAACACTGACAATATTCACAGCATGAACAGTTCACACCATTCCTCTTCTTTCTCTGTAAATTCGTTAGCTGAGATAATTTGATCAAACAGCAGTGTCTTTTATTTGCGTCTTGATTATGGCTAGTTTATCTGAATTTACTTCAGTCTATTGGTTTCTTTGTAGAAGAAACTTTGTAGATCTTGTAGCGCTTTGGGGAGTCTTTGTGTAAGAGAAGTTAAAGATTGTCTTGCTTACACACAAGTCTCTATCCATTTTATCTTATCAATCAGCTCCAGGGTCCAGAGCGCTGAAGGGAAGCGGATGTTCGTGCATCCTTGAGAGCCATAGAAGCAAAGCCCAAATTACTTGGTTGGGGAAATATTTCTTTCTTAAAGTTCTAATACCAACAATGAAGAGAGTGCTTCTCACAGTTTCATGGGTCAACCTGTAATACTACACCTGGAATGTTCCACCGCATGGTATTAAACTTATCATGGAGATACATGTCAGATCTTTGAAGGGGCAAGCCTGTTCACAGTAGTAACTAGAAAAGCACTCAGAGAGCGCAGACCTCCGCCAAGCAGCTCAGTTTTCAAATCTGTTGGATTTAAGATTAGGAACATTTCCTGAAAATTTCATCAAGATCCGTCCATAACTTTTTGAGTTATCTTGCTAACTAACAAACAAACAAACAAACAGACTCAGGCGAAAACATAACCTCCTTGGCGGAGGTAATAAATATTTTTTAAGGTATTTGTGAGAAAACGCCTGTAATAAAGGTGCACTATGGAACTTTTCTGGTGAAGTTATCGCAGCCTACTTGTCTCCATTGAGATGTGGCAATATTCCACAGAATAGCAGTAAAACGTATTTTGATTTAGTCAAAATTATTTATAGTACTGTGGTATTTTAAATATGGGGAAACATAGGGTTAGTGAATGGGACTAGACTTCTGCTCCCAGTATATTTGCCCTTGGGTTTCAGAATGATGAAAAGTGAGAACCTTTGTCATAGCAGTTAAGAATTCAAAACACAATATTACATCTTTTGAATCGTCAACCATCCTCAAAATGGCACGATATAACAGAAAAATGAAACACATGAATAACAAGGTCACATCCCCTCTGTAATTTTACCACACTGTATTGTTCACACAGAAAAACTCAGGAAATCACTTGCCTTATTTTTCCTGTTACTGCAAATTTAGGCTAAAAACTAGACACCCAAATGTGAAACTCATAAATCATTTATTTTACCTATGTTAAGCACAAGATGAACCAACACTGACAATGCAGTGTCTTTAACAGTGAAATCAACAGCAGGTGAATCAATAACAAAGATAAACAGTAAAATAGTGCAAATGTGCTCAACAAATGATTTAACTACAACTAAATCTTTCTGTTCTCTGATCTTTTAGTTAATTCTTCAATTAAAGGGTTGATATTAAACTCAGTAACCCAGTAACCTGTGAATAACTGGTAATCTCAAAGTTCCAGTCTCTCCATGGCTCTGATCAGACTTCTGTATAAATGATCCAACCCAGGCCTTCATCGCTCAGAGCAGTGTTCCTTTGCATTAGTCAGCTCTGAAAGGCTAGAACTCCTCCTTCTCTTCCTCCTCCTCCTCCTCTTCCTTTTCATTCTCTTCCTCCTCCTCTTCCTTCTCCTCTTCTTCATTCTCTTCCTCCTCCTCCTCTTCCTCCACTTCCTTTTCCTCCTCCTCCTCTTCACTGGTCCCAGCAGAAGAAATGAGCACAGATAAACAAGCAAACCACAGCCAAATTTATAACCTACAGCAAAGAGGCAGGAGGCAAAAAGGAATGAAACATGAAAGCTCCGCAATGCAAATCACTGCTCTCTCGCTCAACACTGTTTCTGTGCAGGGGACTTTTGGAATAGCACATTTGGTTTTCTAAATAATATAGTTTTCAGTGTGGTCTTGTATGAAAATGGATATATTTGCAGTTGTGGCACCTCACGTGTAACATAGTAAAATGTAATGTGCCTTTTTGACTTTTCTATATTGCACGTTTTTGTGACAGATGCCCTCCCCGATCCAACTCTGTGTTTTTGTTTACAATATTTACAAACCCCTAATTTGTAAGTATTGTCACCCCAAAAAGTTCTATATTTCAGTTATGTGTATTAGTTAGTTATTAGTTGAGCCACAGGTCAATTTACATGCAGGTCAGGTCTGTGGAGAGGCGACTCTGTAGTAAAAATGCATGTTTTTCAAGTTACAGTATCTATTTTTCACTATAATACACTTGAATTAATGCGAGATAGATAGATACATAATAGATCCATGGTATGAAACATTCTAAGCAAAGTAATAATATCTCCAGAAGTAACAGAACACCCACAAGAAAAGTTACACAGTGAACCTTTAAATGTATGTTTCTATAAAAAGATGTGTTTTGACTCTCCTCCAATAACATAAAAGCATTTTCTAACAAAGTAAAAAAAAAAAACATCCACCCAGTTCCACCAGGATCTTGGTGGTGGTCTACACATTAAAATTGTAATATTCAAATGATCAAAATGTCATCAAATCTATTTCCCTGTGAAAGCTGAAATTCCAGTATTTTCTTTTTCTATTTGTCTCCACAGAAAAACGAATGGATGTGTCTGTGTGTGATCCCCTCTCATCTGCGCTGATAGACTGTCTGCCACACGCACTAAATGTCCCAGAATACTTAGACTTACGGGGCATCCATCTCTATCTACCCCCCACCCCATATCCACCCTTCACACACATCCACCCATACCCCTCCACCCCTCCATCCTCGGCTCCTGCTCCTCCCATCCGCTCACAGACACTCAGAGGAGTTTGACAAATGACACACTGTGGTGCAGATGAGAGATGGGCAGATTGTGGAAGAGAGAGAGAGTGTCCCGCTGGGGAGGAGAGAGAAATAGAGAGAGAGAGGGGAATGAGAGTTAGGGGGAGAGAGAGAGAGAGAGAGAGAGGGAGAGAGTAGGGAGTTCAGAGAGGGGAGAAAGGGATGAGATATGGGAGAGAGAGTAGGAGAGTGGAGAGAGAGACAGAGCCAGAGAGAGAGGGAGAGAGCAGGGAGGTGAGAGAGCGTGTGGCCTGGGACATCAGAGAGAGGGAAGAGTGGAAAATGAGAGAGGGGAGTGAGGGTTAGAGGGAGAGAGAGACAGAGCCAGAGAGGGGAGAGAGAGAGGGAGAGAGTAGGGGGAATGAAACAGAGAGGGAAGAGTGGAGAGTGAGAGAGGGGAGAGAGAGTGACAAAGAGAGAGAGAGAGACAGAGGAGAGAGGAGAAGAGAAGGGAAGGGAGGTAAGAGAGGGGAGGAGAGAATGCCAATGGGCAGAAAGACAGAATGTATGGCCCAGAACGTTGGTGCAGAGCAGGGGAAAGAGGGGGAGTGGAGAGGGAAAGAGGGAGGGAGGGATGGAAGGGGTGTGAGGAGGAGTAGAGAAGGGCCCACTGAGAGAACATGGCACAAACTGGAGTAAAGAAATTGGAAACGTGACAGAGACGGAGAGATGCCATTAACAAACAGCTTAAGACTGACACAACATTCTGTCAAACTTCTGAGTGTCCATTTATCAAAATGACCCAGAGGAAAAATATACTGTACTGTACCACCAACAGTATCACACAGTAACATTTATACCTCTGAGGGAATATATATTTTATACATTCATAACAATAAACCAACGATTTACTGATAATGGCCCTACATTACTCAAAATAGACTCTTGTGAGCTTTAAGCCATGTTATAATGTTGTTATCGCCTCAAAAACACACCTGGAGTTGTGTTTTGTTTCATTCACACATGTTTGATTAACCATTTATTATTAGTCTGTACATCTCCAAAGCTCAAAATGCTCTGCTCCACCTTGTGATGTCATTTCATTTTAACGCCTTTACTTTTAGTTCAGTTGAGATCGGCAATTCCAGGGCTGAAATCATCCAAATGATGATGTGAAGCTGCTGTGAGGACAGAGCAGTCAAACCAAAACAGAAAATCTAATGAAATTTCTCTGCTACAGCGTATGGATTCACAAAGAGGGTTACTATTATTCTTTCTAAATGCCACGCCTTGTTAAGGACATCCTGCTTCACACTGAGCATGCTGGGAAAAAACACCAGGCGAGAGATTTCGATTTTGTATTGTGTGGGTGACGTATTGTGGTTTTGATGCAATGTGAAATTAGTTGCAAAGTCGAAGCGCAGGCTCCTATGCATCATGGTTGGTTTGGTTGCCACGGAGAATATCTTTCAAAATGCAATAAGGCCTCCAAGTCTGCAGAGTTTGGTGGAGAGCAGAGACCTCTACCAAGGCATTAACCCTATTCTTACATAATAAAGGTATGAAGCAGAGTCCTTTATTTATCACTAGAAATGTTATAAAAGATATGTTTCACGGACAAATGACATTATTTTGTATTTTCTGATCTGTTATAATGTTGTTTCTTCATCAAAAACATACCTGGAGTTGTGTTTTGTTTCATTCACACAAATCCTGCATATTTAGGCTGAGTTCTTCTCTCAAACTGAAAATTCTGTACGCCTTCACAACAATCATTTGGATAATTTCAGCCCTGGAATTGCTGATCTCTACTGAACTGAAGGTAAAAGGAGCCGTTAACTTGAAAACTACACCTTGATGACATCACAAGGTGAAACAGACCGTTTTGAGCTTTGGAGATGTAGACAGACAAATAATAAACAATTACTCAGACATGTTGAATGAAACAAAACACTCTGGGAAACATTTTAACATGGTTTAAAGCTCACAAGAGTCGGTTTTGTGTAATATAGGACCTTCACAGTGACACTGATATAGTTTTTGTGCTAAAGCTGTAAAAGTGCATCCATTTTACACTTTCCTGAGTTGCTTTGATGGAGCCCAGTGTAACCAGGAACCGATCTTTTAGTTAAGGGGAGGCTATTTTGGGTGAAATCATGCAATCCTTTTATTTGCATTCTAGTTATTTATTTTTTTTATTCCTATTTTAAGATCATTTTAATTTCAGTATCATGCAGTTACTACTTTTCTCTTTTATTTCATTCACACTTTTGTTCATCTCTTTCCTGAAAGCTTCGAGTGGTCTGTTTCAATCCTCTGAAGTCTGCTGCACTTTCCGTAGTCTCTGGACTGGTCGTTTTTGTAATAAAATGTCCTATTCACACTTTGCTGCTGATCATCCATTTGAACGTGCTTGACTCCCCCCAGCAACAGTGGAACTGAAATGATAAAGGACTCCATTACACTACTGTGCTTCTCAAACTGTGGTACAATTACTCTGCAGTTCAAATATTTACTTCTTTTACACTTATCAACCGTGTAGTCCAAAGCGTCTATTTGTTATTGCTAATAGTTGTGTAGTACTTTAATGATAACATGTATTTCTTTAGTCGTTCATTTTTTTTTTTTTCGTTTTATTTGTTTCATTCATGAAAGATGAATATAAAACGAGTTGAGCATTTGAAAAAGGAATAAACATCAATTGATACTTTGCAGCTGATGTCATTACCTGAAGGTGTGAAGCTAACTAGAAGCACTACTCTGTTAGAAGCTCTGCTACTCAAGTTAGACTTAATTTCAGCATTCTGAAGCTGAGTTGAGATGAAGGGGTGGTTGTGTAGAGGGGCGGTTGTGTAGACGGGCAGTTGTGTAGAGGAGGTGGTTGTGTAGAGGAGGTGGTTGTTTAGAGGAGGTGGTTTTGTAGAGAGGCGGTTGTGTAGATGGACGTTTGTGTAGAGGGGGTGGTTCTGTAGAGGGGTGGTTGTGTAGGGGGCGGTTGTGTAGGGGGCAGTTGTGTAGACGGGTGGTTGTGTAGAGGCGTGGTTGTGTAGAGGGGTGATTGTGTAGACGGGCGGTTGTGTAGGGGGCGGTTGTGTAGAGGGGTGGTTGTGATGAAGGGGCGTCTGTAGAATCACTTTGAGGAGTAATTGAACTTGAGGATCAGTTGAGCGTGAGACGAACAGAACAGAGCGAGAGACCGGCTTCATCTCTCTGCTTCTTTCAACTGTCCAAGAAACTGACCACAACAGTACAGTACAGGTTGTCATGGAAGTACAGCTCAGAAATGTGTACTTTCTGAGCTGTTCCAAAATGTTCTGAAGTATGGTTTTAACTTTCTGTTTCCGTGGAATCATGCAGGCGACGTGCCACCTTCAGTGTCGCTTTAAATGGTGTTTCTATGATTTAATTATCTTGATTTAACATTTTAAAATAGTTTTGTTCAGAAAAAGTACATTTCCTGTGTTTGACTGTTAAAACCACATGGGCTTTCTTTATTCTATTGTGAGCAGTGAATTGGTCCATATTGTGGAGATCTGGAGCTATTAGAGTTGACATATTATTCACTGACTATTAAACACACACGACCTGAGTGTTTGAAGCTTAATGGACTTTCATCCCTCTGTGGGCGCTACAACAAAAGCTTTTAAATCCAGAAGTGAATAAATGACGGGCTGACCCAGTGGCATTGACGGATGGGTCAAATATAGGACAAATTTCAAAAACGTTTACCTTAACTTAACCTAAATGTATGTACATGAGTTAAGAGCCATTTTTTCCTATTGATTACACTGTACTTTATATCCAAAAGGTAAATTCACAAATGTTGAACCAGATCTTTTCCATTAGTGACTACAGCTAAGATCTCACTGTATTTGTTTTATCTGCCCCCATCTGTATTAAACCTTATTGGTCTGTAGAATCTTGAGACGTTATCTGAAACCCAGCGATTCAATAAAACCTGTAAGACTGAAAACCTTGACTTAGAACTCGCACTAAAATCAGAATTTACAATATGAAAATGTCATGTGTTGCATTATCACACGAGCTTTGTTTCATTAAAGCGGTCATAACACATGGTTGTAAATGCAGATGTGAAAAGAGAACTCATATCCGTAGGTCCTTTTTATGTATACTGTATGAACCATAAAGCAAACTTTATGATGACAACAAAAATATGCTTGTAAATCCACCTGCCATTGTGCGATGAAACCATTAAAGCAAAACAATGAAGTCATCAGATCCAGCAGCATTGATTATTCCCATAAGATTTCATCGCCCCTCTCCTCCTGTCTTTCTCTCCCTCCCTCTCTCGCTCCCCCTGTCGTCAACCAAATGAGTTGTGACCACTGGCTACTGACAGGCACATCATTATTCTTTCACCAAGCACGCTACGCTATGCTATCCTCGCATTTTACACACAAGAACAAAGTAACCAAAAATATAGGAAATCCACATGGCTACCAATTTATAACAGTGCATAAATATTTAACTAGCCAGTCTTTATAGGTGTTTTTCAGTCTGTCTTAGTCCCATCCCCCACAGTGCACACCATCTTTCATTCTCCAGTCGGTAGCGTTAACCTCTTTAGGGTATATGAGAGTCCCTCGCCATCAGGAAAGCCCATTACCGCAGACAGATCTTTGCGTGCAGGGGTATGAGTTTACGTCTCGCCATTTTTAGTGTGTGTGTGTGCGTGTGTGTGTGCGTGTGTTTGTAAGGAAATGTAACCAGAAGCTAGTCGTCTGCGTGGGGTGATGCCTGAAACACCATCACTTCCTGGTTGCGATAATGACAGTTGGAGTATTGATGTCCAAAGCTAATATTGATGTTGAGAGGTGGAGGGGCTGGGGTCACAGGTGGAGAGAGCTGCAATTTTAGCAGAAGATATTTTAAGCGTAGGTGAGTTGAGCTGGGTTTAAAATAGGAATCAGATTACTCACTTACTCAAAATTGCACTTCTAGGAGTTATTGCATTGTCTGTTTTATATATATATATTGCTATTTTGCTTCTTTAAAGGTGCACTGTGTAACTTTTCTGGTGGAGGCTGCTTTACCTGCTTGTCTCCATGGAGATATTACTGCTTTGCCTTGATTATTCCACAGTATGGAAATAAACTTGGTAATCACAATGGACACAGGCTAATGGATAAGCAAGTCTGCACATTTTATAAACACCTGTAATTGAACAAATGCAATGGATATATGTTTAATGCCCTACTGTGGAACATTCCAGGCAAAAAATAACATCTCCATGGAGACAAGCAAGTAACAAACCCTCCACCTTAGAAGTTACATAGTGCACCTTCAAGGGATTAGCTATTTAGTAAAAAAAAAGAAAAAAGTTAGATGAAAACCATGTCAAAAATCCCAGAAAGTTGTTGTCTGTCATGGTTCAGCATCAAAGTAAGAGAAGAGTAAGTGGGTGGGCTGAATAGACTTGTTTTGGTTGGCTTTCTTATGTTTGTTTGTTTTTTTTTAAAATCACAAATCAGAAGTCCAATCAGCATTGTAATTTTTCCTTGATTAATTGCTGTTTGTCCAAAGATTGCCATAATATTTTGAAGTATTATTAATGGAATTGCTGGAGTATAATTTTCAGGCTACTTTACCAACCTCCGCCTCCCCCTTTTCATTCACTGCCAACAGCTTTGACGTTTATAGCATATTTCACAGTGTAGCTTTACAAGGAAAACATCTGCAGATATGCCTCATGACAGCAATATCCGGAGACCTTTTGCTGCATGACAACATCTGTACACCCTTTTTATTTTCTGTCATCCCTGCTCCATATAGCCATCACAAATAGAGATAAAGAGGGTATTTTTGTAGGTCTTTCGCTGTTTTAAAAGGTTAGAGAGGCTATCTAGCACTGACCACTGTAGTCTGATATGTAATGGTGCCGTGACATTTTCAGCATAAAAAAATAATGCAGTTGTCACATATGTAAACAAATACATGTCTTATCATTCTATTCGTTGTGTATCAGTGAAACATAATTTAGCATTTTGGCCCTCTATAATGTCATATATGGTTGGTTGGTGATGGATGATTGTGATAGTTATTCAGACAGAACCACTGAGTAAAATGGTTTGGTTCAGAAGAGCAGAACAGAGGTGCCCCAAAATGGCTTGTCTTCTTTTGTCAGATAAAATATGGCCATCTGAAAACACTCTGTTCCACCTTGTGCTGTCATGTGGTAATACAGGAAGTGCTCCACTGTGTTTTAAACTTCATACACCTATGCTAGAATCATCTGGATGATTTCAGACCTGGAAATTCCAATCTCTAGTGAACTAAAGGTAAAAGGTAGCTGTTAACTTGAAAACTGTCACTACATGACATCACAGGGTGGAACAGAGCATTTTGAGCTTTGGAGATGTAGACATTAATAAATAGGTGTGAATGAAACAAAACAACTCATTATAACATGGCTTAAAGCACACAAGAGTCATTTTTGTGCAAAATGAAAGGCTGTTCAAGATTAAAATAGTTAATAGTTTAAATATTATATGTTTTCAGACCTGTAACTTGCTTATGAAAGTTACAAAACTCTCACAGTAAATATGCACATTTTTCAAGGTAATTAATAAATATTTGAACTGAATGAAATGTAAGATAGAAAAGTTTAGAGCCATACTGTTGGACATAACAGAAAAAGCAATAAAATCTCCATGGAGACAGCACTTAGCAGATCCTCCAGTATAATGCACCTTTACTTTGAGATAGTCTCGTAGAAACAGTTCATGTACTGTACTGTTCATTTCGGTGCTTGTGTGTCTGAAGCACTTGCCCTGCGGATGTCATTTCTCCACGGTCCATCAGCTAATCAATCAACGCCTCAAATAGTGGCTAATTAGCAGCTGGGTTCAATGTTATCTGTATAATTTCCATTGGTTCAGACGTCCAGAGGTTGTGGTGGGGGGCGGATGTGCTGGTTGTGTACTCTGGTGAGAAAATGGCCCTGGGTGATCCCCTCTGTTCCTGCCTCTCTGTATGGCTCCAGATTGCACTTGAGTGGATGTAATGAAGCTACTCCATCACAGCTCTGCTCCAGCCCCTCCTCATCCACACCCAGAGGACACCAGAGCCACCAGCCACTGTACCATGGGCAGATTAATAATGCTCAGTCTACCTGCATCGTTTGTTTTCTACTTTTTGGTTCCAATAGTTTGTGGGAATGCAGTGAGAAGTTGGATGGCAACGCTAAGATCTTACGTCACCTTTTTAGTGTTGACATTTATTTATTTGATTTTATTCTCTTCAACATGCTTTTATAATGAAACTGGTGCACCATTAGGCACTATTATACTTGTATATACACTTTGTGGAGTGTCCAAAACCATCTTGTCTCCATAGAGATGTTATTGTTTTGCTTGAAAAGTTCAATATTATGGCATTACATTTTTTAAAGAGTTTAATACGTTACTGTGGAACATTCTAGGCAAAGCAATAACATTTCCATGGAGACAAGCTGGCGGTCCACACCACAAAACTTGTATAGTGCACCTTTAGTTATTTTGTTTTATTTCTTTTTCACTTTTTTTGTTTGAACATTTTAGCACTTTGTCATCTTAATTAATGTGAAACTCAGCATAAGCATTTTCCCTGAAAATACTTAGAAAGGAGCCAATTTTATCATCATTTTACACTTGAGCCTGATCCATAGACGTAGAACCTCCCATGACGTCCTCCTGATGGATCTCCTGAGAAGTCTTGACATATTGAACTTATTTGCATACAGTATGTGTATTTATACTGACCGATTAGTCCAAATGGATTTCACTGTCAGGTCAGAAGTGATTGAGTTAGTTTAAAGAGATGGAAATTCATTTACATTTATCACCCTGCTTCGGTTATAGACTTTCTTATACCATTCTGAAATTCCTAGGGTTTTACCTTTGAACCATAGACTGTATATGTAAATGGACATATAGTCGCCCCATTCCAAATAGGAAGTGTTCATGGGGGCACTTCTGGCTCCACTGACTCTGTTTCCAGTTGACTTTACATTGGAATATTGTTGCCCCTCTCTCTGCCTCTGTGAGCCTTGTCATTTTGGTCTTAATTTTGTCTGTGAATAGATTCGTAATATATAACTTGACTCCCAGCATCGTGAGCTTCATTTGACTGAAGCCAAACGCTATGGGTGAAGTCACACTCCCTTCACACTTTCTTTATACAGTCTATGCTTTTAATGTACACTACTTTTACGGAAACCTAATTATAACCTTGTTTTTATTGTTTTGAAATGATGATAAGAAAGGAAGACCTAACAGAGTTTGTTCTGAAGTAAAGGAGTCCAGTATTTGTTTGGGAGGTCTCAGCAACAAAAAGTATAGCAAACATCGACTTTATTAACTTCCAGTCAATTAGACATTTAACGCTCTGAACAAACTACTTTATTACTACCTCCTGATGTTGCTTTATGCATCTGGTCTCACACGTACCATCACTGAAGCTGTAATTAATGTCATCCAGGCCAAGTCCTTTTCAGGGACAGCCAAAGCTCTCCTGTCATCCATTTACCATCCGGTCAAACTGTGTGTGTGTGCATGTGTGTGTGTTTGGAGTAGGGGGGTCTAAGTGGGGTCCTGCCATCACCAGCTGCAGAGTGGACAGAGCCAAGGAGAGTGGACTTCCTGTTTGTCTCCAGAGTCAGGAGCCAGATCATATTCTTCCTGCTCATTAACCTACACTTGCCTCTACACTGGGGACGTTTAGGAGGATGGGCTGGAGAAGGAAACAGGAACCAGCTGTTGAAATGACAATGGATGCTGATCTTTTGATTGGGTTATACTGTTGACTCATTTTCAAAGAATATTGGTAAATGAGTTCAAATGGTCTTTACAGTAGTATTTTTAAATGTGTTATATGTGTGAATATTGCAAATGATTATAGAGTAAAAAGCCTGTATTACACAATTTTCAGATATATGTTATAATGCTGTTTCTACATCAAAAACATATTGTGGTTTGTGTTCATTCGAACATTCAGTTCTTCTCTCAAACAGAAAAACACTCAATTGTCCAAATGAACACAAGGATCATTTGGACAATTTCAGCTCTAGAATTGCCAATCTCTACTGAACAAAAGATAAAATGTATCCGTTAAAAACTACAGCTTCATGAGATCACAAGGTGGAACAGATCATTTTGAGCTTTGGAGATGTAGACAGACTAATAAAAGGTTTAATCAAACGTGTGAATGAAACAAAACACAACTCCAGGTATGTTTTTGATGAGGTAATAACATTATAACGTGGCTTAAAGCTTGCTATGTTGCGTAATATAGGACATTTAAAGGTGCTGTATCTTATTTTTACTGACTTTAACATGGGAAAAACAGAACTAGTTACTTTCATTTTTTTACAGTGGTCCAAAGGTACTCCTAGCACATTTCTGACATCCTAAGTATTCCCCATAATGAGTTTTTGCGCGCAGTTCCAAGGCTTTCAAAATGTAGGTGTCACGCCATGGCTAACAATAACTAGCATGGTAACAGTGCACCTTCCTGGTGAAGGGACAATAAAAATACTATACTATACTAATACTCTAATACTATAGTTTGATGCAGACAGCACACAACTGTCTTATTTCGACGCTGTTTTACAATTTATCTTTACTTAATTATATGCAAAATAATGTGTTGTTGTGTCACTGCATTTGATTCACAGGAGGGTGTTGCAGTATTGACACTGTGCAGATGACGTCATCAACATTCCCTGGGGGTGTGGTGCTAACTGTAGGCACTGCTCTGTTACTCAAGTTAGACTTATTTTGAGTTTTTTATGAGTATAAAGACCTGACTTAGCTGGATTTTCAACAGGTGAGATGATTTGTGCTGTTAAACAAGTCTCTCTTAAATAATATTACACTCCCACACTAGCTAGCATTAGGCAACAGTTTTTTTCAGTTAGTCACTCTCACCTTTTTGTTGAAAATCAAATACCTTTGACCAATCAAACATACCATTTTTGACAGTTTTTGCTACTCTATGCACTGTGTCACCATGGTAATTCCTACATGTATTTCTAATGGTGAAACATTTAGATCACCCCCAGCATCACTGCAAACTGTCAGTAAGGAATATATGATTATCCTGGTTGAATTCCTGCTTATTCATTCGTTCATTAAAAATGACTGTTGCTAACACTAATTTGTAATTTAAAAGAATCCTGCATAAATAAATGAACTGCTGCCACATACAGTACACCAGCGCACTAGAGCAGTGTTCACTTCAGTCAGCACAATCACAGTTTTCAGTTCCCATTTAAAACCTCCAAACACAGATATGAATAACGAAGTGGTGAGACGTGGATCAAACCTGGAAACAGTTTGGTGGAGTTCACTGAAAGCATGTTTGTTGTTTAATGCATGTCAGATGTGTGATGACACCAGCTGTTTGGAGGTTTTATGCAGATACTTGTGCTTATTTATACAAACAGGTTTAAACAGGAGACAGGCCAGTGATGTTCACACACACATTCACATCTATGGCACTAGTGATCACATGTTTATGATATTACACATGTTTGAATTTCAAAACAGTGAGAGGGGAATAGACTAACACAGCTGTTGCATGATGGGATTGATGGTTCTCATGACGGTACATCTGCCAGGATTGTTGTTGCATGTATGTACAAATGTCTCTGAATGAGGCTTTAAAAATACCATGTATAAAGCGTACACATGAGAGAAAAAGGTTACAAGCTGGCGGCACGGTGGCTGAGTGGCAACACTCATGCCTCACAGCAAGAAGGTTACGGGTTCGATCCCCGGGTTGAGTTGTCCTGCTTTAATTGATTCAGTAGTAGTAGTACTTGTTGTAGCAGCAGTAGTAGCAGTAGTTGAAACTGGACACATGATGTTCACACACACATTCACATCTATGGCATTAGTGATCACATGTTTATGATGTTACACATGTTTGAATTTCAAAACAGTGAGAGGGGAATAGACTGACATAGCTGTTGCATGATGGGATTAATGGTCCTCCTGATACTTATGCCAGGATGGGTGTAGCATATATGCACAAATGTCTCTGAATGAGGCTTTAAAAATACTTAGCCATGTGTAAAGTGTACAGATCACAAGGTAGTCACGGAAACAGCCTTTTTGGAAGTTGTTTTGCTTTCATCTTTCATGAAATGTTTATCCAGCAAACCTATCCAGAGACATGCGAATGTAAGAGATATTCAAGAAGTCCAATGAAGTGTAAAAGTCTTTCTAGTAGCAGTAGTAGTTGTAGTAGTAGCAGTAAGAGTAGCAGTAGCAGCAGTAAAACAGTAGTAGCAGTAGTAGTAGTAGCAGGTAGTAGTAGTACTCAGTTATATTTTTTTTCCGAGACTTTTTTTTTTTTTTTTTTAATCAATAAAAGCATCTGTAAATTAATAAATGTAAGATAACTTTAAAGCCATACTGTGGAACATTCCGGACAATGCAGCATCTTCAAGCTGAAGAGGTGAAGAGAGAAGTAGACTGACCAGAGACATGCAAAAAACATCAGCTCCAACTCCATCCTCCTCCTCTTCATATTGTGGAAACCAATAACATCTCCATGGAGACAAGCAGGTAGCCAGCCCCCCACCAGAAAAAGCTACGTACTGCACCTTTAAAGAAGAACAAAGATAGTAAAATCATATGTGACTGCCAGACTGGAAACCGATGAGATGTGCAAAAAATATCAGCTCCATCTCTATCCTTCTCTTCATACTGTGAAAAGCAATAACATCTTCATGGAGACAAATAGGTGCCAAATCCCCACACCTGAAAAGTTACATACTGCACCTTTATGGATGAACAAAGTTAGTAAAACCATATGTGACTGCTAGACTGGAAACCGAAGAGACATGCAAAAAACATCAGCTCCTGCTCCATCTTCCTCCTCCTCCTCTTTTATCACTGTACGCCAAAGGACCATTAGTACGCATCTTGACTTTTACACTTCATGGTGAGAAAATGACTTCCTGTAGATGTGTGTGAGTGTGCGCATGTGTGTGTACGTGTGCCTGTGTGTGTGTGTGTGTGTGTGATGTTGGCTTATTGTTCATTAGCAGCAGTTGTAAATGGGAGCTCTCGCGGCGTATGCTCACGTCAGGCTCTGCTGCTCCTCGTCTCCACGGGCGACAGGCACATCCCTCACTCCCTCTCTCCTCCTCCCTCCACAGGACAGGGGCGAATGAGCATCATGACAGAAACAAGCCAAAAAGAAGAGCAGGGACAATGAGTCGAGACGTGTGGATGGAAGTTTGTTCGGAAAGAGAAATAAATAATGGAAGTGGATAAGAGAGAAGGCGGTGTAGCGCTCAGAATCATCTTTGGTGGTTTGGGCTTTTTACTTGAGACTAATGATGTTCCTTCTTTGCACATTCTGTTTCATAAATTGTCAGCCAGATG
Source organism: Taenioides sp. WSHXM2023 (assembly GCA_029959045.1). Lineage (NCBI taxonomy): Eukaryota > Metazoa > Chordata > Actinopteri > Gobiiformes > Gobiidae > Taenioides > Taenioides sp. WSHXM2023. Next base: position 8,485,739 of record CM057091.1, read on the forward strand.
ATCCTTTCCTGATCCAATGAGCTTTGACTTGGATTGGAGACTGGCACAAACTTATTATTGTTTTGTATAGGACTTTGACATGTTTTGGGATATTGCACTTATGGAAAGCACAGTTATAAAGAGCTTCACAGTTTAATTGATTGACAGACAAACATATTCCAGGTTATAAGACTTAAAGGGCACTGTTGTTCTGATGCTCTGTATATACTTGACTATTTTTATTTTTATTATATATCTTAATCTTTTTGCATGCTCTTACTTTATTCAAATAGTGTTACTTTATTATTATTATTATTATTATTATCCTTTCTAACTGTGATATCTCTACTTGTATTATTATTATATTATTATTATTAGTATTATTATTATTCAGTGTTCTATGTTGCACCTTATCACCAAAGCAAGTTCCTAGTCTGTGAATTGTGTTCACTGACAATGGCAATAAAAGCTTTTCTGTTCTGATTCTGCTATTTTGTGATCTGTGTTTGTGAATGTTGTTTACTCATCCAGAACATACCTGCAGCTGTGTTTTGTTTCATTCATACAAAAAATACACAAATCCTGCATATTCAGGCAGAGTTCTTTTCTCAAACAGAACACACTCCATTCCACCTTGTAATGTCATGTGGTAATACAGGAATTGGTCCACTTCACACCATCACTAGAATCATTTGAATGATTTCAGCCCTGAAATTGACAATCTCTACTGAACTAAAGGTTAAAGGTAGCTGTTAACTTGAAAACTACCACTTCATGACATCACAAGATGGAACAGAACATTTTGAGCTTTGGAGATGTAGACAGACTAATAATAAAGGATTATTGTGTGTAGAATTCCTCAGTCGTCCAGGTAGAATTCATGGCAAAAGGAGAAATTCAATTTGTCAACTGGACAAATTCATCAACTTTTGTCCAGTTGACAAATTGAATTTCTCCTTTTGCCAATAAAGGGTTATTCACAACTCCAGGTATGTTTTTGATTAAGTAGCAACATTCTAACATGGCTTAAAGCTCACAAGAGTGAATTTTGTGTAATATAGGACCTTTATGGTTAATATTTTATTGTTCCTGAAATTTAAAATATTTCTGAACATATCAAACACATATTGTACATTGCTGAAAGAGATTTGTGAATTCATGGGAAATAAATATGCCAGTGTGGGTCTAGGTCAGTGCATGGCTGATGAATTACAGGAATATAGCAGAATTGTATGACTGTCAAGAGTATAATAGGCTACAATTCTCCATATGTGTTTAATACAGTATAATGTATAGGTCTAATATCAACTATCCAGCATGTTGTACAAAATAATGTGCTTGATAAACCCAGTTGTGACATAGCAAATAAAAAGTGGATCTCTCATGCATACGCTAATCAACACATACGGCTGGCATTGTGTGAACATATGGGATCACTGTTAATTAGATCCATACATAATTTACATAGTGAGAATGGGCTGGTCCATGTGAGGAGCAGACAGACAGACGAGTCTACAGGCCCCGCCCCTCAGAGCCCCGTTCAGATGTGCACGTTTGGGGCTGTGTGCTGCTGCTACTACTATTACCACCACTACCACCACCACCACGATCCAGCTTTTTCAGGTCCCATACCTATTCCGATACTATAGCTTGAAGTATCTGCTGAAACCCGATATCAGTCGACACCACTGCAGAGACTGAAAACGACATTTACGTTTACATGTGTTATGTAGCTGTTATTTATCTCTCAAGTAACTTCACCACCACTTTATATAAGTACAAATTTACACATTATGATACTTATTACATCAATGTCTAGGCCCAACCAGAATATCGGCTGAACACATATTTGTAAGCTGATATCCAATACATTAATTTTACTACTACTACTGTACTAGCACTCCTCCAGTACTGTTCAGATGTGCATGTGTGCTGTATGGTGCTATGAGCTTGGCAGTGGGTGCAGACACACAGATTGCCGCAGTGATATGTGTTGGGTGTGATCTGAGAGAGAAGCTAATGACAGGAGGAGACAGGGGGAGAAAGGAGGAGACAGGAGGAGTGGGGCAGATGGTTACTGTCAGGGACATGAACACCCGACTATCCCACTGCTCTGGACCAGCTCACAGAAACATTTGGCTGTGTAATGGTTAGAGTGTAATCACAATGAATAATGTTTGGAGGAGACACTAATCCATTAAGAGCCATTCATAATAGTCATCTGATTGTGAAACTGCCATATGCTACTGTAGAGTTAGAACATACTGACATGACAACCAAAATGGAAATCTACTTTGGGGTATGAGTAATAATGTCTTTTAGACTGATGGAAACAAGGCTGCCAATCTGCACCATCTTCAGCTCCCACCAACATTCACACACATACCACATTCATACTAGGCAATTTGGGTGAAGTGCCTTGTTTAAGGACACAACTCCCATCCAAGAACTAACCAGGCTCTGCTTAGCTTCGGAGATATGATGCGGTCAGGCTTTGACAAAGAGTTTTGGCCACAATGACAGAAAGAGGCTGCCAAGAAGCTCCATCGGCCCTTTTGAACACATTTATATAGCACAGCAAGATGGGTAAGGTGTTTTGCCCAAGGACACAATGGAAACATGCTTACCACAGAGCCAATTTCATTATTATTGATGCATATAAGATTCATTCAACCATTACGACAGCATTTAAAGCAATGCTATGAATTCCTGGTGTGTTTTAAGTGATAGTATACAAAATAAATACTAAATACATCTGATGAATACATTACTATTTAATATATGCATGCTATTTTTACAGAAATGTTCAGTAGTTCCCAGGGGAAGTTTTAACCAACAGTGCATGTATAAACCCAATGACCCTGCCTTCTGTGGATCCAATGTAAATGAGTGTCTGACAGCTCCTCACTGTGGGTGCATGAGTCACTGTGGTCCTGTTGTATTCCCCAAAACACACATGTACACGCACATGCGCCTACCCCCATGTGTTGGGTTTCCATGCTTTTCTATAAGGGAGGCAGGTCCCTATAAAGTGAACCTTGTGAATCTTTAAGAGAATGAGAATGGGAAAGGTTTTAGTGATAAAATATGATATAAAGTGCCCTACTAAACCAACTTTATTTATAAAGCACTTTAAAACCTTTACAGCTAGCCAAAATGGCGTACACAAAAATCGAATAGACAAAACAATCACAGTTAAAGTCACAATACAACAACTAAAAACATAGAAAAGAAAAGCCAGTGAAAAAGGTGCATTATTAGGACTGATTTAAAAACAGGTAGAGTTGGTTGGTTCCATAGCCACAGAAAATGGAGAGTCCCCACAAAGCTTGCGTTATCTGCTTACCAAAAAGTGTGAGAAGGGCGTAAGGGTGGGTTAGGTCAGCGTGGTAGGACTGTGCTAGGCCACTTAAAGGTAAATAAAAGAACTTTGAAATAAACTCGACAGCACACTGCAAGCCAATGGAGAGAAGCTAAAATATACACCAGCATAGAGTGCATTATAATAGTTGAGTCTGGTTGTCACAAATGTGTGTATCACAGTTTCAAATTGTTCTGCTGACAGAATGGGTTTAATTTTAGCCCGTTGTCTAAGCTGGAAAAAAAAAATAGACTTCACCACGGCACTAATTTGGTGATGGAGTTTTAGATCAGACTCCATTTTGACGCCCAAGTTTGACACAACTGGCTTCACCGAATGACTCAGAGAAACCTAATTCACACGGGAAGAGTTACTTGGATAACTAGGGCCAAAAACCCATAGCCACAGATTTTTTATTATTAAAGTATAGAAATTTCCCAGTAGGTTGATTTGTATTATATGTTCAATGTTCAACCATGCACAGATTCTCTGAAGGGCTTTAAAACAGCTTTGTAGTCCGTATAGAACTTATTTGCTTCACAATCGGCAGCCCCATGCAAAATAATACAACCTGAATAACAATGGCGGCACCTTCGGCAACTTCTGATATAAGGTGAATATCGGCTGCAGGTGGACTCACTTCCACTCGTCTGGTTTTCACTTCCTGCTCTCAACTACTGCAATCAAAGCCCCGTTCAGAAGTGCATGTGTGGAGCTGTGTGCTACTACTGCTACTACTGCTACTGCTACTGCTACTACTACTACTACTACTACTACTACTACTACTACAGCCCTGTTCAGATCTGCATGTGTGCTGCTACCACTACTACCACCACTACTTCAACTATTTCCAACTACTATTACTGCTACTCCTACCACTACTAGTACCACTACTGCTACTGTTAAAAACTACTACTACTACTACTGCCACTACTACTGTACTACTACCACTAAAACTACATCAACAACAGCCATGTTCAGATGTGCATGTGTGGGGCTGTACCATCGCCGCCACCACAACTGCTACAACTACTGCTACTGATACTACTACTACTATTACTATTACTACTAGTAGTCATGTGACTGTCCAAATTCATGCATTTCCTGTCGACGTCAAGGCTTCAGATCAGCTGTCAGGGCGGAGAGATGGTGAAAGAGCCATGACAGATCGGCTGTGAAGCTTCAGACTGATGTAAACCATACATCAGCACACTCACATGTCCAAAAAGGATTACACTGGATCTTTGGCTTTTGTTTACACTACAAGAACAGGGCATGACAGGGGAGATTTTGTGGTATTTTGAATAGGTTATAGGCTTATATTTGAAGGTCTGAAATGGGAGTAAGGTGTTCTGAATGTTGATATGAAAAATGTAATTGATTATGTGCATTTGGAAATATGCATTACTTTATTTTATTTTAAAGGGCCCATATTTTCTGATCTATATTGGAATTTCATTTGTGTTTTGTTTCATTCACACATGTTTAATACACAAACCCTGCATAATCAGGCTGAGTTTTTCTCTCAAACAGAAAACACTCCACATAACCTTGTGATGTCATGTGGTAATACAGGAAGTTCTCCACTGTGTTTTTAAACAACATTATAACATAAGATCACAAGAGTCAGTTTTGCATAATATAGGACTATTAATGACAAAATATGAACAGCTTTTCTGTCCGATTTTTTCTTTTCTTATTTCCAGTTGATTCTACTGTGCAATTCTCTTATATAATTATTTCCACAGCATTTTGACATTTATTGTAGCATTTTTTCCCATTCTGTTCAGACATATAAGATAACCCTCTCCCCTCCAGCTCTTTATATACCCAAACAAATTAACCATGAGTCTGTATTTGTATTTGAATGGAGTGACTCACTGTGCCCCTCTACTACTTCACTATACGGTCTGGACTGGGAGAAAAACAGGCAAAGATACAAGATGTCTTATGTAATTAATGCATTTTTCAAAGATTTTGACATAAGTAAGCAAAATTTGTGCTTCAAGTTGCATTATGTAACTTTTCTGGTGAGTTGAGCACCACCTGCTTGTCTCCATGGAGATTGTATTGCAACATGACATTAAAAGCATTTATTTGGCACTTATTTAATTACCTTTGAAAAAATTTGCATTCTTACTAGTAGTGTGAGCGGGGTTGCCTCTCCACAGAGCTGACCTGTAACTTGGGTGGTTTGTGCCACCAGTCTGTCTCCATGGTAATGAATAAGTTTAATGCAAAACTGTGTAATATTTCAGACAGACAGAATCTTAGTGAAAAAGATGAATGAAATAAATAATAAGAAATTCCTTCTCTACTCAAGATTTTTTTTCCATATATAATTACACGCTTAGATCTCTGTGTGTATTCTTTTCCTCACTTTTTTTTTTTTTTTTTCTTGAGCGACAGTAGCTCAGTTGGTACAGTGTTTGTCCACTGAAGGTTGGTGATGATTGCATTCATCTGTGTGATTCCAGTTCTCACAGATGAGTGCTGTCATTGTGTCCATGGGCAAGATACTTAACCCCCCTCACCCCCAGTGTCTGTGTACACTGGTGTATGAATGTGTGTGTGAATGGGTGAGTGGTTCCTTGATGTAAAAAGTGCTTTCAGTGCCTTGACGGTGGAAAAGTGTATCTAAGTTAACTGATCTACTACTACTGCTTCTACTACTGCTACTACTACACTTACTCACTTACATCTATCACTACCACTATAAACTGATGCTTTAATGCAAGCCTTTCCCAGTCTTCTATCTGCTCCCTCTTCACCTCCCACAGCCTGTTCAGCTGCACATCGTCCTCCTCTCAATAAGATCAATGAGAGTGTCCTTGAAATCAGATTCAAGGTCGCGCTCTGGATCCACACATTTGTATGTCTCTGTAAGTGCGGTATATAATTGTATGTGTGTGTGTGTGTGTGTGTGTGTGTGTGCGTGCGTGCGTGCGTGCGTGCATGTTTGTGTACGTTTGTGTGGGCGGGAGTTGAAACCTTTTATCCTCTGTTACATGAGCTGCTGACTTTTTGCAGGGAGCTCTCAGTTCATAACATTTATGTGCAGGTCTACAAGCGACTCTAAAAGGTGGAGGGTCCGCCACATGCTTGTGTCCATGGAGATGCTGTTGCTTTGTCTCCGGTGTTCCATTGTATGTCATTAAACATATCCACAAATTATCTGAGTTTTTTTTTTTTATATATTTTTTCTCCTATAGAAAACAGACTGGAAGTGCTTCACTCTGTTTCATTTCAGCCCTGGAATCCAATCTCTATTGAACTAAAGGTAAAATGTAGCTGTTAACTTGAAACTACTGCTTCATGACATCACAAGGTGGAACAGAACATTTTGAGCTTTGGAGATGTACAGTAGATTGGACTAATAATAAAGGATTACTCAAACATGTGTAAATGAACTCCAGGTATGTTTTTGATGAGGTTACAACATTCCAACATGGCTAAAACCTCACAAGAGTCAGTGTTACGTAATATAGGACCTTTAAATACCAGTTGTACTTTCTAGTTTACTCTCTTTGCTGCTCTCAACAGATACTGAAGTGGTCTAATTACTCCTAGTTAGCAAAGTTCGATATATGAAGTATGAATCTGGCAATGCTGATGCTTGTGGCCTTTGTACTGTGATTTCAAATGGATGTAACGAGGCCAGAGTTGTGACCTTTTACTTAGATATTCTATTATATTGTGTGCTGGGAAGCGTAAGATTGGTGAGAATATAAAAGTCCATTTATATGCACCGCCTTCACATACTGGCTATTCCCTTTGGGCAAAGCACAGCCTCTCTATACGCAAGTCTGCAACATGCATTTCATAGCAATATCAGTTTATCCTTTTCCACCTGCGTTAAAATGCTTACAACATGACATTTCCTCACTTGAACAGGATTTTTACAGCCGGAACCATAATAGAGACAAAATATGGATTAGGCATAAATTTATACACTGCAAATGAGTGTACAGGAATGTGCATATAAATGTGTTTTTGTGCACCACAGAGATAAACAAGTCTATATATTTGTAAAAAGAAATATGCCTATTATTATTCAAGCATGAGACTCATATCAGAGACTGTCATCTTGATAGAAATCATTGTTCTTTTGATGTTTGCGGTAGACATAAAAGACATAAAAATGCATTGTGTTATGTTTATGGCTGTAAAAAGAATAATTTATTGTATTTGATTAGTTTCTTTTGATCCTGGGGAATTTCTCAAAGGATGTAGAGTGTAAGCGGAGAAAAAAATCATGGATACAATTAATACATATTCAATTGCACTGTATAGACATGAATGAGTTCAGGTTTAGTATAGGTGGTTAGTTAGCTCCTGTCAGCACAGAGGTTGTGGGTTCAAGTACTGTTTTTCTGAGTTGAGTTGAGTCTGCATTTATTTATCAGTTTGGAACTTGGTGCTGTGATAAATGCATATAATCTGGTTGTTTTCAGTTACTAAACACAGAGTATGTACTGTATATATGTGTACTGTGTGTATAGCCAGAATTATAGTTTTTTGTTTTTATTATATGGTTCAAAAAGAAACTCTTTGACAAAACATATCTACAGCTTAAAACAGATTTAAAACAGGTTTAGGCAAATTAGAACTCTAATTAGGCCCCGGGGAAGACCCAGGACACGCTGGAAGGGACTATGTCTCTGGGCTGGCCTGGGAACGCCTTGGGGTCCCCCTGGAGGAGCTGGAGGAAGTGTCCGGGGTGAAGGAAGTCTGGATGGATTACGGAGCTTTTGTATCATCATTGCTTATACAACTGTTGGAGATACCCTGACATAGGCCAGTGTTTTTTGCTTGTTTTGTTTTTGTTTTTGTGTTTTTTGTTTTCCCAAAGTGTGGTACACATACTAGTGGTCCATGAGTTCCTCCCGGTGTTACGCAAGGTCTGCTGCAGTTTTAGTGATGTTTGCTTAAAGGGCCCATATTACGCTTTTTTTTATTTTTATTTTTTTATCTGTGTTATAAGAAAACACTGTTGCAACTTTTGATGTCATGTGGTAATGCAGGAAGTGCTCCACTGTGTTTCTACTGAACAAAAGGATCTCTATCTGTATCTCTACTGAACAAAAGGAAAAAGGTAGGTGTGGAACAGAGCGTTTTGAGCTTTGGAGATGTAGACAGACTACTAATGAAGGGTTACTCAAACATGTGCAAATGAAACAAAACAACTCCAGGCATGTTTTTGAGGAGGTAACAACATTCTAACATGGCTTGAAGCTCACAAGAGTAAATTTGGTGTAATATAGAACCTTTAAGTACCTGTTACTTTAATGCATAATACCTGTTACCTATTACTAATATCAGTTGTGTGGTTTTCCTTGAATGCAACTAGCTTCACCATCTTATATCTTTACACTCTCAACTACTGTTAATGTTTCTTCTAAATGTTCCAGCTCACTGGATCAGAAGCTTATGCCTCACTAAATTATCCCAAGACTGTAAAAACGTAAAAAGCTTGTGTTGCCTTCAGGGTGCTTAGATTTTCCCTCGTTTTTCTTAGTGTTTCCTCATGCAATATGCAGAAAAGCTCCACTGCGCGGCTGCTATGTCTTGCAGGCAATGATTAAAATTATTTCTAGTAATGATTTATGTAGCAGAGTGGGGTCCAGTCGTGTACCTTCATATTTGTAATGTGAAAGAATTCGATACTGAAGCTCTGGTGTCATTAGTGCCACTGTAAAATAACGCCCTGAGCTAAAGTCTTTGAAATATCTCAATGGGGCTGTCTGTGATCTGCCTAAATGATTTGTGCTGCAGGTGAGAAACTGGGCTTTGATTGAACAGAAAGGGCACACGCACGCAGGTACAGATCCCCCAGAAGAGGGGCTCTGAGCATACTTATATATTTTGCCACTGCTAAATGTCGAGCTCATTTCCAATTATGCTTTACAGACGGATTGAGGTCAGACTCTGAAGCACTGGCCATCACACTGTTGGAGAGTGGAGTTTAAAAATAGGAGAGGGAGAATTAGCCAAATTACAGAGGACGGTGAAGAAATGGATGGCTCTGTAGCCTATGGAGTTTGGCTTTCAAAGTTTCTTAATGGCATTGGAATGGGTGATAGTGGCTCAAGTAGATAGAGCACTAGTCCTCCAACCCAGAGGTACAACTCCTGCTCTGACCAGTGCATACCGTCATTGTGTCCTTGGGCAAAATGCCACCAACTTTACCAAGTATGATGGTGTTTGTGAATATGTTATTGATGGTGCACACTGGCAGTGTCGCTTCGGTCAGTCTACACCAGGTCAACTGTGGTTTATCACTACAGTGTGGAGTGAATTAAATAATAATTATTGCTATAGCAACATTAAGGTTAAGGTTAAGGCACACATTAATGTCCCGTAGGGAAATTTGTCCTCTGCATTTGATCCATTTGTCAGGAGCTGTGGGCGCCACATTGTCAGGCTTTTCAGATGCACTTACCAAATTAATAAAGATAAAATGTGGATGATTAAAAAGTATTTCTAATTCAGTTTGATTAAAATTGTTAATCATTTTATAGAATGTGTGCACATGACATACTTACAGCAGTCTTAGATTCCTGTTCACACCCTTTTCCTGAACATCCCTGTGCTGGGGGAGTTACATTGGAAGTCCTTGCACGCCACCACGAGTGAGCGCAATGATTTTCTGTCTCCCTCCAGCACATGTAGCCTGGGAGCAGTCAGAGGCGGAGCAACCCTGATGTGCCCGCTCATGATAAAGGCCCATAGTGATTTGGAGGGGGGGGTTGGTGGGTGTGGGGAGGGGGGCTAACCTAGCAACAGCGCTCAGAAAGTAAAGCAGCCAACCGCCTCTCTCCTGCACTGTGCTTCAGGGGAACATTGTCAGCCACGATCGCTCCTCCTCAGTGCACTGATTCAAAGGGGCGACGTGTTAAGTGTATTACAGTCAATGATGTGGAGGCAGAAGAGTGGGTTTGATTGACAGCTATCTTCTATGGGACTCCTAACAGTGGTGTAGGTGTCTCTTTTGGTACGCTATGCAAGCTCCTTCTGTTCAGTTCAGTGGCACTGATGAGTTCGCTGAGTTGTAAAGGTGGAACTTTTTTGGCGTAGGGTCTGCTGCCACCATTTTTCTTTGTTAGCATTAAGCTTTTCTCTCTTGCATTTATTCAATTGCAAGTGAAGGAGAAGTGGACTATGGGCGTGTGACGTCACCTATAGCGCTCAACAGTCCAGTCAAGTGAGGCTAGCAGTTATGGGGTGAATTTGACGCCAGTTTACATCCTCCTCATTTTGGCCTTAAAATGTTTGTATTAGCCTGCTCGACATGATCCTGGTGTTTTTATTTAGCTGTTTTGTCCATAAATAAATTCCTATTCCTAATATGGAACTCCAAATTCCCTCCTATAACTGCCAGCCTCGTGAGCTTCATTTGGAGCGGCATGCATATGGGTGATGTCTCCCTTAGTCCTCTTCTTTATACAGTCTATGGTCTTGACACATAATGATCGCCTATAGGTTTATTTTAAGATGGTATGTTAAAAGTCTTTACTGTACTTGGAATAAAAAGTTTCAGAATGTCACTACGGCTGTTAGAGAGCCTAGAGTAAATGCATAGTCTCAATGCTCAATACCTTATAGCGAGGTGTTACCTGCAAATAAACCTCTCTGAGCAGATGTGATCCTAGAGGTGGCTCTTTAATTGAGAAGAAATAAAGATTAAACCGTTTCAAATTTAACATAATGCTAAAAGCTACGGCACATTTGTAGAGATTCAAGTGGAGGTTTTAAGTAAGCCTTCAGGGATGCATTATTCAGAAGCATTCATAGTGTAACATTAACGCTCATTTCACTAAACTGTGAGAGTTGAATATTGTTCCCAGGTTAGAGTGTTTATGATAAAGTTGCGATTAAGTGTTGGTGTAATCCCTCTTGGCCATCCATTAGTGCTATAGTAACACTGATTATAAGTAACCTTTGTAACGCTTTTTAAGTCTCTGTGTTATCCTTTACCAATGTTTTCAGGTAAGATTTGATGATTATGTAGTATATGTCATGCAGATGCTGTAGTTGCAGATGCTGTAGTTACATGGTTATTAATAATATTGTTGGGCTAGCTCACAGAAGTTCCAAGTTTGGCTCAGGGAGGATTAGGGATGTATTTAAAACACACAAACCAGAAATATGGTGCAAAAGGTGATTTGTATTAAAGTATTTACAATATTTACAATATTTACAGAAGTGCACTGTTTATGAACCGGTACATTAATAAACGGGTGATTCAAGTTCAATAATTCAAGTATTCAAGTGGTTCCAGATAAACCAGACCCCTTCCCAGTGTATTAATCCCACAGTTCGTGGGATTAATACACATCTTTTGCCAGAGGGCAATAGTCCATTCCGAGTGCAAAGCGCAACCAGTTCCAAAGACTGAGTGAGTCTTTAGAGGCAGTATTCAGTTTGTGTGTGTGTGGGGAGGAGCAGGCTACAGCGCCTCCTACCGCACAGAAGGGGGCAGTGGTTTGTCTCTCCGGGCTCTTTTCCTCAGGCCCGAGGCCTATGGGTAGCTTGCCATCAGGAAACATGGCCTGTACAAACAGGACCATTCATTAATACTAAGGCTTAGCATTAGCAGCACCACAATCTACAATTAATCTCATAAACATTAATAACCTGAAGGTATTAATGATTAACATGTACACGATTAACGTAAAAAAAAATAATTGTTTGTCACATAAATATACAAACATCAATTCACAAATAGAGTACTCTTTAAATAATCAAATATTTCAATGTTGCATCATAATACAACAAATACATACATTCAGGTTTAAATCGTTGTTAACCATTTATATGTATAAGTGCAACATCCAATCAGTATACAGTGAAAAATGTACCCAAGCTAATGTAACTGTTAGCAAAGGTGTCCAAAAATATAATAGAAATGAATGGGAAGTGAAGCTAGCGCCCGCGCTATGCACACAATAACACAACCCAAACACCCATACAAAACAATAGAACCGAGTGTTAGCATGTTCGCGCTAGCATTAGCATGCTACAAAAAAGCAGACACTCACCAGTTCCTGGTAGTTTTCACTCTCACAAAAGGCACACAGTTCACAGTGGTAGAGGCATCTACAATCTGGGAGGCATACCAGTAAGTAATATGACAGCGGACTGTAATAAAGTAAAGTTTAAAGGCGATTAATGCCTACCTGCAGCAGCTCCAACTCTCTCCCTGGTCCCCCACACGCTCTCCCACCCATGGGCCGCCGCCATATTTAAAACTATGACAGAAGTCCCGCAAAGTCTCGCGCCAAATCTCGCGAGATTACAGACATGATATGAACGGTGGAGTGAAGGGAAACATATAAGGCAGGGAGAATAGCCTAACAAAACGGCTGGGTTACACCCTCCCCTCTTTAATTCGTGCACGTCCTCGTTGCATGGTAACTACAGGACTACTTGCGAGCAATGTCTGCTGCAGGGGCACGGCTTAAAGCTTCAGCGTAGGCGTTGGACAGGCCTTGAAACAAGGTTTGGACAACGGAAATCAGCGGGTTACCCAATACGGAATATTGCAATCGACTTGGCGATTGACGCTGCCGAGTAGACCGTCTGAGGTCTGCCTCAGTCTCTACTGGATCACTAGGTATAGCGGCATGACTAAGATTTGCAGGACCCAATGATGACTCAGATTGGTCTGGCTCAGGATCTTCAACCTCAGGCTCCACAGACATCTTGGCATCAGGTAAGCCTTCAGGCACATCGGTGAGTATCTCTCTTTCTGCAGTTAGTTCCGGTTCAGGTAAGTAAGCTCCGGGATTTTCCTCTACAGGCTCAACTGCCTCATCGTAAGAAGTGGATGGATCTTCTCCATCAGATGACGGCAGGGACTCAGGTAAGTGGTCTTCGGGTGGTACTACGGGTGTAGGAGCTGTAACTGGAACTGGTTGTAGAGGAGGATCAGGATTCACAGTGTCACTTGGGGCTGATGGTGTGGCAAACCCCATAGTGTCACTGGACTCAAAAAGTGGTTCAGGTCGGCTGGCTCTTTCCACACTGAACTTGACAGGGAGCCGAGTAGGAAGTTCCAGGACGGTTGAGTCAGCATCCTCTTCCTCCAAAGCAGCAGCAAAGTCAGAGTGGTTTTGGGTTTGGCTACGAGTCTTGGGTTTGCGAGCTGGAGCAACCACAGGGAGGTCTTCGACTGGACTGGCTGGGAGAAAACTACAGGGCAGCAGCAGGTCCCGATGGAGTGTGCGGAGTGGTCCCTCTCTGGTCTCAGGTTTTACAGTGTAGACAGGGAGGTCGCCTGCACGCTTGATGACAATATATACCTCCTGCTCCCACTTGTCGTGCAGCTTTCCGCGAAGTCGAACGTTGCGGACGAGGACTCGATCTCCAGTCTCCAGACTGCAGGGTGTTACTCGCTTATCGAAGCGGCTCTTGTTTTTCTCACCCGACTTGAGTGTATTCTTTGCTGCTAGCTGGTAGCTCTCCTCAAGACAGGATCTGAGGTTCTTGACATACTCTGAATGGGAAATGGATGAAGGTTCTCGGACTGGCAAGCCAAAAGCTAGGTCGACAGGGAGTTGAGGGCATCGGCCAAACAGGAGTTCATAGGGCGTGAACCCTGTGACCTTGTTTCTTGTACACTTGCCTTCCTTTTAACAGCCGAAGGATGGTCGTCTTGAGAAGATGAAGGGCCCTCTCCATCACTGTCCATATGTGCCTTCCTTTGAATCATCCATTTAATGGGCGAGGACTGGTCGTTGTCGGAAGATAAGGGGGCATCTCCATCGCTCTGCACACTTGGCTTCCTTTTAACGGCCGAGGAATGGTCATCTGCAGAAGACAAAGTGCCTGCTCCATCTCTTGTCTCTTGTGCCTTTGTGTTCTTGGAGGATATATATCTGTCATCTTCTGAAGATTCCACCTCATCCCTACCCCTCTTCCTCCTCTCTCTGTCCATTCGTTTATTCTTTTTCTTTACAGCATATGTTGAAACAGCCATAATGGTCAATGTTCTGCTTCTGAAGCTTTCCTCAGCCGGATCATCAGCTTGGTAGAACTTTTTTCCTGTATTTGGGTCCTGGCACATGAAGGCTGCCACTTTATCATAGCATTTCTGTCCGAGCTGCCTCTTGGACTTTCTGCCTTTGTTCTCTGATCCTGCCTCAGATTTCTTCTTTTTCCCTTTTTCTTTCTTCTTTCTCCAGTTCTTCGCTTCCTCCTTGAAAATCTCCAGTGCATTATTCAGGTCTTCACTCTTCTCTTCCTCCTGTAAATTCTTCTCTCTATCATTCATCTCCTCCTCATTCTTCTCTTCTTTCTCAAAGATTTCCTTCTTAATCTCTTTCACAAGAATTTCCTCCTTAATATTTTCTTCAAGGATTTCCTCAATGTCCTCCTCAAGGACATTGAGTCCTTGTGTTTCTAGAATTTATGGCTTCACCATGCATTCCACCAATTTCTTTAAAATTTCTTAAGAATTTGGCGAAAGTGAGAGAATTTGTTGAAGACCTCCAAAAGCGGGATTTTGCCCCGACATCCCAAAAGAGCTACTTACAGGATGTCATGGGCTTTTTAAAATACCTAGGAGACACCAGGCCATCAGGGGTAAAACTTTCGCACCAGCGCATCAACACTCTGAGAGTGGAAATAACAGCCCGGCTGAGGGATATAGGAAGAGATGTGGTCCCACACGTGCTCCAAGTCAGACGAAGGAAGTCCGATAATCTGGTCGATTCCGAGAAGCATGCCTGGTTCATTGAAAACTGTCCTGCCCATATTAATCAGGCACTCGATAAACTGGAGAGGCACCCCAGTTCCACAGAATCGCTTTTCAGTTTTTTTGGCCTGCTCGGAGGATACCTGATTGCTACCACAGGTCATAGGAAGGGGGTTTTAGTAAACATGACCGTCAAAGAGGTCCAGGAGGCAGAAAAGACCGCAAAAGGCTGCAGAGTGATTAGGATCAGACAGCACAAAACGCAGCGATACTTTGGAGAAGCAGCAATACCATTAGAACAAGAAGAGTATGCCTGGCTGCACCGCTATAATGCCCTGAGGGGTGAAGTAGAGAGGGGCTCAATGGCAACCACCTTCTTCCATAGTATCAGTGGACAGCCAATGTTGAAGCTGCCAGAACATTTCAAACATCAGTGAGAGAAGATGAACTTGGGCCCTGCACCCACCTTCAATATGTTACAGTCTTCAGTGGCCACATACTCCAAGAGGCGTTGTAGGCGTGTACAAGGGGTTTAACATACTCCCGCCATTTAGACTTTTGCTTTGCTTCCAGTGTTCCCAGCATGTTTAAGAGTGTTCTATTGAAGCGCTCGACTGGATTTCCCCGTGGATGATAGGGAGTTGTTCAAGTCTTCTTGATTCCAGCCACTTCGCAGAGTTCTTTTATCAATTTTGACTCGAAGTCTGGCCCTTGGTCTGAGTGTAAGCACTCTGGAATGCCGTAGTAGACCATGAAATCATTCCAAAGACACTTGGCAACGGTTTTGGCCTTCTGGTTGCAGGTGGGTATGGCCACAGCAAATTTCGTAAAGTGGTCTGTGAGTACGAGGATGTCTTTGGTGTTAGCACTGTCTGGTTTGAGGGACAGAAAGTCCATACAGAGGAGTTCAAGAGGGCGACTGATTTTGATGTTCACCAGTGCGGCTGCTTTCTCTGTCAGTGCTTTACGCCTCACACACCGGCCACAGGTTTTCACTGTCTGCTCTACATCTGCTGCCATCTTCGGCCAGAAGAATCTTTGACGTACTAAGTCAAGGGTGCGTTCTATACCCATGTGCCCCATGTCATGGTGGAGAGCTTTGAGGACTGTAGGGCGCAAATCTGGAGGAAGGACTAGTTGGAGTGCGAGTTGGTCCTCTTCCTGCCTCCTCCTATACAATAGTCCATACAGAGGAGTTCAAGAGGGCGACTGATTTTGATGTTCACCAGTGCGGCTGCTTTCTCTGTCAGTGCTTTACGCCTCACACACCGGCCACAGGTTTTCACTGTCTGCTCTACATCTGCTGCCATCTTCGGCCAGAAGAATCTTTGACGTACTAAGTCAAGGGTGCGTTCTATACCCATGTGCCCCATGTCATGGTGGAGAGCTTTGAGGACTGTAGGGCGCAAATCTGGAGGAAGG
Source organism: Taenioides sp. WSHXM2023 (assembly GCA_029959045.1). Classification (NCBI taxonomy): domain Eukaryota; kingdom Metazoa; phylum Chordata; class Actinopteri; order Gobiiformes; family Gobiidae; genus Taenioides; species Taenioides sp. WSHXM2023. Next base: position 8,502,199 of record CM057091.1, read on the forward strand.
ACTAGTTGGAGTGTGAGTTTGTCCTCTTCCTGCCTCCTCCTATACAATACTCCGTCCTGCAACTCCAGCCGGTTCCACTCTCGCAGCAGCAAAGGCAGCTCTGGTAGCTCCTCTCGAGCTGTGGGAGGAATCTTTTCTCCAGTTGTGAGCTGGTGTATGACCTCACGGACAGTAGGGTCAGCTGCCCGACTTGAGTGTATTCTTTGCTGCTAGCTGGTAGCTCTCCTCAAGACAGGATCTGAGGTTCTTGACATACTCTGAATGGGAAATGGATGAAGGTTCTCGGACTGGCAAGCCAAAAGCTAGGTCGACAGGGAGTTGAGGGCATCGGCCAAACAGGAGTTCATAGGGCGTGAACCCTGTGACCTCGTTTCTTGTACACTTGCCTTCCTTTTAACAGCCGAAGGATGGTCGTCTTGAGAAGATGAAGGGCCCTCTCCATCACTGTCCATATGTGCCTTCCTTTGAATCATCCATTTAATGGGCGAGGACTGGTCGTTGTCGGAAGATAAGGGGGCATCTCCATCGCTCTGCACACTTGGCTTCCTTTTAACGGCCGAGGAATGGTCATCTGCAGAAGACAAAGTGCCTGCTCCATCTCTTGTCTCTTGTGCCTTTGTGTTCTTGGAGGATATATATCTGTCATCTTCTGAAGATTCCACCTCATCCCTACCCCTCTTCCTCCTCTCTCTGTCCATTCGTTTATTCTTTTTCTTTACAGCATATGTTGAAACAGCCATAATGGTCAATGTTCTGCTTCTGAAGCTTTCCTCAGCCGGATCATCAGCTTGGTAGAACTTTTTTCCTGTATTTGGGTCCTGGCACATGAAGGCTGCCACTTTATCATAGCATTTCTGTCCGAGCTGCCTCTTGGACTTTCTGCCTTTGTTCTCTGATCCTGCCTCAGATTTCTTCTTTTTCCCTTTTTCTTTCTTCTTTCTCCAGTTCTTCGCTTCCTCCTTGAAAATCTCCAGTGCATTATTCAGGTCTTCACTCTTCTCTTCCTCCTGTAAATTCTTCTCTCTATCATTCATCTCCTCCTCATTCTTCTCTTCTTTCTCAAAGATTTCCTTCTTAATCTCTTTCACAAGAATTTCCTCCTTAATATTTTCTTCAAGGATTTCCTCAATGTCCTCCTCAAGGACATTGAGTCCTTGTGTTTCTAGAATTTATGGCTTCACCATGCATTCCACCAATTTCTTTAAAATTTCTTAAGAATTTGGCGAAAGTGAGAGAATTTGTTGAAGACCTCCAAAAGCGGGATTTTGCCCCGACATCCCAAAAGAGCTACTTACAGGATGTCATGGGCTTTTTAAAATACCTAGGAGACACCAGGCCATCAGGGGTAAAACTTTCGCACCAGCGCATCAACACTCTGAGAGTGGAAATAACAGCCCGGCTGAGGGATATAGGAAGAGATGTGGTCCCACACGTGCTCCAAGTCAGACGAAGGAAGTCCGATAATCTGGTCGATTCCGAGAAGCATGCCTGGTTCATTGAAAACTGTCCTGCCCATATTAATCAGGCACTCGATAAACTGGAGAGGCACCCCAGTTCCACAGAATCGCTTTTCAGTTTTTTTGGCCTGCTCGGAGGATTCCTGATTGCTACCACAGGTCATAGGAAGGGGGTTTTAGTAAACATGACCGTCAAAGAGGTCCAGGAGGCAGAAAAGACCGCAAAAGGCTGCAGAGTGATTAGGATCAGACAGCACAAAACGCAGCGATACTTTGGAGAAGCAGCAATACCATTAGAACAAGAAGAGTATGCCTGGCTGCACCGCTATAATGCCCTGAGGGGTGAAGTAGAGAGGGGCTCAATGGCAACCACCTTCTTCCATAGTATCAGTGGACAGCCAATGTTGAAGCTGCCAGAACATTTCAAACATCAGTGAGAGAAGATGAACTTGGGCCCTGCACCCACCTTCAATATGTTACAGTCTTCAGTGGCCACATACTCCAAGAGGCGTTGTAGGCGTGTACAAGGGGTTTAACATACTCCCGCCATTTAGACTTTTGCTTTGCTTCCAGTGTTCCCAGCATGTTTAAGAGTGTTCTATTGAAGCGCTCGACTGGATTTCCCCGTGGATGATAGGGAGTTGTTCGAGTCTTCTTGATTCCAGCCACTTCGCAGAGTTCTTTTATCAATTTTGACTCGAAGTCTGGCCCTTGGTCTGAGTGTAAGCACTCTGGAATGCCGTAGTAGACCATGAAATCATTCCAAAGACACTTGGCAACGGTTTTGGCCTTCTGGTTGCAGGTGGGTATGGCCACAGCAAATTTCGTAAAGTGGTCTGTGAGTACGAGGATGTCTTTGGTGTTAGCACTGTCTGGTTTGAGGGACAGAAAGTCCATACAGAGGAGTTCAAGAGGGCGACTGATTTTGATGTTCACCAGTGCGGCTGCTTTCTCTGTCAGTGCTTTACGCCTCACACACCGGCCACAGGTTTTCACTGTCTGCTCTACATCTGCTGCCATCTTCGGCCAGAAGAATCTTTGACGTACTAAGTCAAGGGTGCGTTCTATACCCATGTGCCCCATGTCATGGTGGAGAGCTTTGAGGACTGTAGGGCGCAAATCTGGAGGAAGGACTAGTTGGAGTGCGAGTTGGTCCTCTTCCTGCCTCCTCCTATACAATAGTCCATACAGAGGAGTTCAAGAGGGCGACTGATTTTGATGTTCACCAGTGCGGCTGCTTTCTCTGTCAGTGCTTTACGCCTCACACACCGGCCACAGGTTTTCACTGTCTGCTCTACATCTGCTGCCATCTTCGGCCAGAAGAATCTTTGACGTACTAAGTCAAGGGTGCGTTCTATACCCATGTGCCCCATGTCATGGTGGAGAGCTTTGAGGACTGTAGGGCGCAAATCTGGAGGAAGGACTAGTTGGAGTGTGAGTTGGTCCTCTTCCTGCCTCCTCCTATACAATACTCCGTCCTGCAACTCCAGCCGGTTCCACTCTCGCAGCAGCAAAGGCAGCTCTGGTAGCTCCTCTCGAGCTGTGGGAGGAATCTTTTCTCCAGTTGTGAGCTGGTGTATGACCTCACGGACAGTAGGGTCAGCTGCCCGACTTGAGTGTATTCTTTGCTGCTAGCTGGTAGCTCTCCTCAAGACAGGATCTGAGGTTCTTGACATACTCTGAATGGGAAATGGATGAAGGTTCTCGGACTGGCAAGCCAAAAGCTAGGTCGACAGGGAGTTGAGGGCATCGGCCAAACAGGAGTTCATAGGGCGTGAACCCTGTGACCTCGTTTCTTGTACACTTGCCTTCCTTTTAACAGCCGAAGGATGGTCGTCTTGAGAAGATGAAGGGCCCTCTCCATCACTGTCCATATGTGCCTTCCTTTGAATCATCCATTTAATGGGCGAGGACTGGTCGTTGTCGGAAGATAAGGGGGCATCTCCATCGCTCTGCACACTTGGCTTCCTTTTAACGGCCGAGGAATGGTCATCTGCAGAAGACAAAGTGCCTGCTCCATCTCTTGTCTCTTGTGCCTTTGTGTTCTTGGAGGATATACATCTGTCATCTTCTGAAGATTCCACCTCATCCCTACCCCTCTTCCTCCTCTCTCTGTCCATTCGTTTATTCTTTTTCTTTACAGCATATGTTGAAACAGCCATAATGGTCAATGTTCTGCTTCTGAAGCTTTCCTCAGCCGGATCATCAGCTTGGTAGAACTTTTTTCCTGTATTTGGGTCCTGGCACATGAAGGCTGCCACTTTATCATAGCATTTCTGTCCGAGCTGCCTCTTGGACTTTCTGCCTTTGTTCTCTGATCCTGCCTCAGATTTCTTCTTTTTCCCTTTTTCTTTCTTCTTTCTCCAGTTCTTCGCTTCCTCCTTGAAAATCTCCAGTGCATTATTCAGGTCTTCACTCTTCTCTTCCTCCTGTAAATTCTTCTCTCTATCATTCATCTCCTCCTCATTCTTCTCTTCTTTCTCAAAGATTTCCTTCTTAATCTCTTTCACAAGAATTTCCTCCTTAATATTTTCTTCAAGGATTTCCTCAATGTCCTCCTCAAGGACATTGAGTCCTTGTGTTTCTAGAATTTATGGCTTCACCATGCATTCCACCAATTTCTTTAAAATTTCTTAAGAATTTGGCGAAAGTGAGAGAATTTGTTGAAGACCTCCAAAAGCGGGATTTTGCCCCGACATCCCAAAAGAGCTACTTACAGGATGTCATGGGCTTTTTAAAATACCTAGGAGACACCAGGCCATCAGGGGTAAAACTTTCGCACCAGCGCATCAACACTCTGAGAGTGGAAATAACAGCCCGGCTGAGGGATATAGGAAGAGATGTGGTCCCACACGTGCTCCAAGTCAGACGAAGGAAGTCCGATAATCTGGTCGATTCCGAGAAGCATGCCTGGTTCATTGAAAACTGTCCTGCCCATATTAATCAGGCACTCGATAAACTGGAGAGGCACCCCAGTTCCACAGAATCGCTTTTCAGTTTTTTTGGCCTGCTCGGAGGATTCCTGATTGCTACCACAGGTCATAGGAAGGGGGTTTTAGTAAACATGACCGTCAAAGAGGTCCAGGAGGCAGAAAAGACCGCAAAAGGCTGCAGAGTGATTAGGATCAGACAGCACAAAACGCAGCGATACTTTGGAGAAGCAGCAATACCATTAGAACAAGAAGAGTATGCCTGGCTGCACCGCTATAATGCCCTGAGGGGTGAAGTAGAGAGGGGCTCAATGGCAACCACCTTCTTCCATAGTATCAGTGGACAGCCAATGTTGAAGCTGCCAGAACATTTCAAACATCAGTGAGAGAAGATGAACTTGGGCCCTGCACCCACCTTCAATATGTTACAGTCTTCAGTGGCCACATACTCCAAGAGGCGTTGTAGGCGTGTACAAGGGGTTTAACATACTCCCGCCATTTAGACTTTTGCTTTGCTTCCAGTGTTCCCAGCATGTTTAAGAGTGTTCTATTGAAGCGCTCGACTGGATTTCCCCGTGGATGATAGGGAGTAGTTCGAGTCTTCTTGATTCCAGCCACTTCGCAGAGTTCTTTTATCAATTTTGACTCGAAGTCTGGCCCTTGGTCTGAGTGTAAGCACTCTGGAATGCCGTAGTAGACCATGAAATCATTCCAAAGACACTTGGCAACGGTTTTGGCCTTCTGGTTGCAGGTGGGTATGGCCACAGCAAATTTCGTAAAGTGGTCTGTGAGTACGAGGATGTCTTTGGTGTTAGCACTGTCTGGTTTGAGGGACAGAAAGTCCATACAGAGGAGTTCAAGAGGGCGACTGATTTTGATGTTCACCAGTGCGGCTGCTTTCTCTGTCAGTGCTTTACGCCTCACACACCGGCCACAGGTTTTCACTGTCTGCTCTACATCTGCTGCCATCTTCGGCCAGAAGAATCTTTGACATACTAAGTCAAGGGTGCGTTCTATACCCATGTGCCCCATGTCATGGTGGAGAGCTTTGAGGACTGTAGGGCGCAAATCTGGAGGAAGGACTAGTTGGAGTGTGAGTTGGTCCTCTTCCTGCCTTCTCCTATACAATACTCCATCCTGCAACTCCAGCCGGTTCCACTCTTGCAGCAGCAAAGGCAGCTCTGGTAGCTCCTCTCGAGCCGTGGGAGGAATCTTTTCTCCAGTTGTGAGCTGGTGTATGACCTCACGGACAGTAGGGTCAGCTCCTTGTTCGGCTTTCAGATCATCATGGGACAGAGATGGTATAACTGGCAGGTCGTGGAGGTCCTCCTGGTGGTAACTCTCAGGAATGGCTTGGACAGTGAGAGATAAGGACTCAACCAGGGTAATGGAATGTGGTGGGTCTGGCTGGAGGTGTGTCCTTACCAAGCAGCTCTGGCAGATGGCATCCACAATGTCGGGGGAGATCTCTTCAGCATCGCCCGGCTTACACAGCTGCTTGGTCAGGTGGTGGACTCCTCCCACTACTACTCCCACACTACTACTACACTACTCCTACTCCTTGCAAGCATCTTCCTCTTCCGGTGCCTCCTCATGTGAGCGCCTTGACAGAGCGTCAGCGTCGTAGTTGTGTCTGCCAGCACGGTACTGCATTTTAAATGAGTAGGTTGAAAGTGCGGCTAACCATCTGTGGCTGGTGGCATCAAGTTTTGCTGACGTCAGGACGTACGTAAGCGGGTTACTGTCTGTAACAACAGTGAACTTGGCACCATAGAGGTAATCGTGCAGCTTCTCCGTCACACTCCACTTCAATGCCAGGAACTCGAGCTTGTGAGCCGGGTATCTCGACTCACTCTGGGAAAGGCCTCGACTTGCATAGGCAATTACTCAAAGCTTGCCTTCCTGCTCTTGATATAACACAGCTCCTAATCCAGTTGTGCTTGCATCTGTGTGGAGGATGTAAGGCATTTTAGGATTGGCGAATCCAAGCACAGGGGCAGAGGTCAACTTCTTGATCACTGCGTCAAAGGAAATCTGGCAGTCAGCAGTCCACCTTTCACCAAAGGACTGCTTTGGGTCAAGATACTTCTCAGCAGGACCCTTGGGTTTAGCGGATCGACGGACGAGTGCATAGCCACGTGTGAGGACGTTTAGCGGCTTCACGAGGGTGGCATAGTCTTTGATGAACCTCCTATAGTAACCGGTGAACCCCAGGAAAGATCTCAGCTCCTTGAGGTTTTGGGGGACTGGCCAGGATTTTAAAGTGGAGATCTTCTCTGGATCAGTTTCAACACCTTTTTCAGACACGACGTGGCCCAAGTACCGCACGCTGGTCTGAAAGAACTTGCACTTTTCAGGAGACAGCTTTAGTCCAAACTCTTTTAATCTGGACAGCACTCGTAGTAACCGTCTTTCGTGTTCTTCAAGGGTAGCAGAGAAGATGATAAGGTCATCAATAAACACCAGTACTTCGTTGAGATGTAAGTCTCTCATACATTTCTCCATTAACCTCTGAAAGGTACTCGGGGCGTTGGTTACCCCCTGAGGCATCCTATTCCATTCCCAGAATCCCAATGGTGTGACAAATGCAGTTTTTGGCTTATCCTCTTCACTCATTTCTATCTGGTAATATCCAGATTTCAAGTCTAAGACGGTAAACCATTTGGATCCGGTTAAGGCTGAAAATGATTCCTCCAGGTTTGGGAGGGCATAGGCATCTTTAACCGTTTGGAGATTCAACTTTCGGTAGTCGATGCACAGCCTTACATCACCTGGGAAGAGGGTTTGAGTGCAGCGATGGAAAGACAGCGATGGAAAGACCAATCTGAGTCACCATGGCTGTCAATACTTCCCCATAATCCATGCCAGTCAGCTTGGCCAAGTCCTGCAAATCAGACAGATAAGACGTGGTTTTGCTCTTCGCGACAAGCGCGGTACAGACAGTAGGTAAGTCTGAAATATAAAAAGACAAAGTACGATCCTCGGATACCAGTGTGTAAGGTAACTCAGGACGCATTGCTTCTAAAGCGGTACCGGAACAAAATTCAACAACAAGCGACTTATCAAATTCGGAATTCGGTTCACTAATTATGTCGGATTTGTTTATGTTACCGTACTGTTTTAAAAAGTCAAACACTTCGTCATTACTGTCAGTTACTGATATGCCCTCTACCAAGACAGCATTTGGAATTTTGATACCACGTTTCAGAAACACATCCATCGTGGATGAAAATGGCCAAACAAATCAAATCAAAATGTAAATTAAACACAACCAAATAATCCTCCTGGCTATGCTCGCCAAAATTATGTAGTATATGTCATGCAGATGCTGTAGTTGCAGATGCTGTAGTTACATGGTTATTAACAATATTGTTGGGCTAGCTCACAGAAGTTCCAAGTTTGGCTCAGGTAGGATTAGGGATGTATTTAAAACACATAAACCAGAAATATGGTGCAAAAGGTGATTTGTATTAAAGTATTTACAATATTTACAATATTTACAGAAGTGCACCGTTTATGAACCGGTACATTGTGTTAATAAACGGGTGATTCAAGTTCAATAATTCAAGTATTCAAGTGGTTCCAGATAAACCAGACCCCTTCCCAGTGTATTAATCCCACAGTTCGTTAGGTTTTTGCCAGAGGGCAATAGTCCGTTCCGAGTGCAAAGTGCAACCAGTTCCAAAGACTGAGTGAGTCTTTAGAGGCAGTATTCAGTTTGTGTGTGTGTGGGGGAGGAGCAGGCTACAGCGCCTCCTACCGCACAGAAGGGGGCAGTGGTTTGTCTCTCCGGGCTCTTTTCCTCAGGCCCGAGGCCTATGGGTAGCTCGCCATCAGGAAACATGGCCTGTACAAACAGGACCATTCATTAATACAAAGGCTTAGCATTAGCAGCACCACAATCTACAATTAATCTCATAAACATTAATAACCTGAAGGTATTAATGATTAACATGTACATGATTAACGTCAAAAAAAAAATTGTTTGTCACATAAATATACAAACATCAATTCACAAATAGAGTACTCTTTAAATAATCCAATATTTCAATGTTGCATCATAATACAACAAATACATACATTCAGGTTTAAATAGTTGTTAACCATTTATATGTGTAAGTGCAACATCCAATCAGTACACAGTGAAAAATGTACCCAAGCTAATGTAACTGTTAGCAAAGGTGTCCAAAAATATAATAGAAATGAATGGGAAGTGAAGCTAGCGCCCGCGCTATGCACACAATAACACAACCCAAACACCCATACAAAACAATAGAACCGAGTGTTAGCATGTTCGCGCTAGCATTAGCATGCTACAAACAAAAGCAGACACTCACCAGTTCCCGGTAGTTTTCACTCTCACAAAAGGCACACAGTTCACAGTGGTAGAGGCATCTACAATCTGGGAGGCATACCAGTAAGTAATATGACAGCGGACTGTAATAAAGTAAAGTTTAAAGGCGATTAATGCCTACCTGCAGCAGCTCCAACTCTCTCCCTGGTCCCCCACACGCTCTCCCACCCATGGGCCGCCGCCATATTTAAAACTATGACAGAAGTCCCGCAAAGTCTCGCGCCAAATCTCGCGCCAAATCTCGCGAGATTACAGACATGATATGAACGGTGGAGTGAAGGGAAACATATAAGGCAGGGAGAATAGCCTAACAAAACGGCTGGGTTACAATTACATTGTACTTTGCCATGAAATATCTAAAAGGTAAATTCACAAATGTTGAATCTGATCATTTTTTATCAGTGTCTAGACCTTAGAACCTGCCCCCTATCTGTATTAAATATGTCATCTAAAATCTAGCAAAAACAAAAAAATACAGTTGTAAACAAATAACACTGTAATGCAATATTATACTAGGTATTTAGTATTCTGTAAGAAATTTTATATATACAGTATTTTTCCCAATACTGTGTCTGTGAATAGCATGTTAATTTGTTTCCTAAAGATGTGTCTGTACCAAAAATTAGAAAGATAGAATTTCAAAATCAAAAATGTTAACCATTTTACTATTATTTCTGCCATATTCGGATATGCAGGTGTTACTTTGTATTATTCAGTCTGCCATGTGGACTATAAATGGTTAATTCCACTTGTGAGCCAAATAGAAAAGAGAAAACAATTGTGCTTGAAGCTAAAAATATTCATATTTTCAAAGGTGAAGACATGCATTTGTTTTTGCATGTTTTTCACTGCTCTGATCACCTTTGGGTTTTAATGCTTCTGTCTTTGAGACAAAACAACTGGAGTCAAATAAAACCGTGCTCTTTAAAAGGGTGTGTGGCTCCTGAGGGGGTTTGGATTGCATCACTTTACAACAACCCCAGAGCTAATGCTGTTCAGTGGAGAGTAGAGGCCTGTGCATTTTAAAGGTGTATTGCGCAACTTTTCTGGTGGAGGGTCCGTCAATGTGTCACAGTACGGCATTAAACCTTTCTGTCTTCAAGGAGACCAAACCAGACCAAGTTACAGGTCAGATTTGTGGAGAGGCGACCCTGCTCACAGTCAGAATGCTTGTTTTTCTAGGTATTTATGAGCTATAAAACCACCTGTAATTGAACAAATATAGAACTATTTAATGTCATACTGTGGAACATTCCAGGCAGACAATGGCATATCCATAGAAACACTTTGGTGGGATAATACTTGCTATAAATATAAATTAAATATATCAATATATAAAAATACTTTTACATGAATCAAGAAGCAATTTGTGAAAAAAGCTGAAAATATGTTGACAGGAAGTGGAGAGTTCTATTTGAGAGAGTCCCATATTGTTGACATCACTCTGGGGAGAATTCTGTCTAAAAGTTTGTCACAATTTACACAAAAGAAACACATTTTATTCCTGATACTTTTTTTTTTTTTTTTCAACAAAATAAAGTCCTTTTCTTCTACTTTTATGTGTTAAAAAAGTATTTCTGTGTACATAAAGGAGTTTTAGACCACTGTATAACATGGTAAGTGACAGTAACAATTCCCTAGCACGATTTCCAACCAGGAAGTAAAATTTTAAGGTGCATTGTGTAACATTTCTGGTGGTGGGTTTGTCAAATACTTTTCTCCATGGAGGCGTTACTGCTTTGCCTGGAATATTTCACAGTATGGCACTAAACCTTTCTATCTTCATGGCGACAAAAACCAGACTAAGTTACAGGTCAGACCTGTGGAGAGGCAACCCCACTCACAGTTTTTCTAGGTATTTTTGAGCTATAAAATCACCTGTAATTGAATAAATGTAACGTAGAGCTGTTTAATGTCATACTGTGGAACATTCCAGGCAGAGTAACAACAAGCAGCTGATGCATCCCCAAACAAAAAGTTACACAGTGCACTTTTAAACCTAAAAAAAATGCTTAAGTGGGAAAAGAATTATCCAATTTTTAGCTAAATCTTAAATATAATGAACTTAAGTGTGTTTTAGTAAAATGAGTAGTCCAATCTGCCATAGGTATTTTAACAGCCAGGCCAGTGGGAGCCCGTTAAGCAACGACAGTACACAAGTTATATGAGTGTGCAGAGATAGGAGCAGTAGTCTCCGAGGGCTAACCTGCAAACAATCTCAGAGCCAGCATAAAAAAATCATTCAACTGCCACTATCTCCTTGTGTCACACAGTTTCTATGGCGATATCTCCGACTTTTCCGTGCTCGCTCCATTTCTTCGGATAGCATTTAAAGTCCGTCTCCTGGTGGCAGTTGGTCTGGCCATTCAGGTATAAAACCAATGACATGGTAGCACTGGTACTGACCTCTGTTACAAAATGAAATGTATCTGCCAGCAACAGTTCTCTGCATATACCAGTAGTATAAAGGTCAGTGAGCAATAAGGCTGGACAGTTCTGAAAAAGAAAAAGTTCAAATTGTGATTTTTTATGACAAGTATTGAGAATGTGATTAGATTTGCATTTTAAAAGTAGGATTCTGCTCAGAGGGCACCTTGTAAACAACTCCAGGAGCAATGAGAGAAGACTGATATTTGAACTTGAACTACAGATGCAACATGTTTTTTCCCAATAAAAAGATTTTGAGTTATTTTGGTATTTGAAAAGAACATTCTACTACCCATATAATTGCAGCCGTTTTGATTTGATAACTGCACCAACTCAGACTGCGATTTTTGATTGAGTTACATCGTGCAGCCCTACAAAGCAAACTGCTCCTGATATGCGTAAGATCTGGCAGAGCTGCGTAGTCATTTTGGTAAAAATGAAAAGAAAATCCGTAACTTTCCATAGCAGGTGCCAACTCTTTGTTATGATGACATTAATTGCAACATCTGCTCCCATTTGGCATCGTAGTTTTTTAGCTGACTTTGTTTATTAAGTTATTTTTTGCAGATTATTGCAGTTTAATGTGCAGATTATAACATTATGATCCAAAGGTGTCATACATTATAGCTGGCTCAAGCTCAAGCACAGTATGTGTTCTTTAAATTAAATGGAAATACAATTATTCTGGATATACTTTGGTCTCACTGAAACTATTGCACTGTGGTCAGATGCACAGCAGACATTAATAAAACCACAGTGGAAGTGAAATACAAGACTTTTGTGACAGGCTTCAGAGGAGACAGGAGACAGAGCAGAGACTGTCCCAGAGCAGACAGCTGAGCAGTACACACACTGGTCATACATCAGCCCCATGTACTCCACTCTGTGACAGACTCTCAGCACTGGCTCAGGTCAAACAAATACTGTTACACACAAGAGAAAAGGCAAAAGGACGGGTCACTCCTCTGGCATTTTGAGTCGCTGGGTTCATGGCATGCAAATAGAAGACTACCAGCATATTTGAATCACAAACTCACAGAAGACCTGCCTGGTAAATCCAGAGTATCTATCTGTATTTTTATTCAGAGGGATATCAGACAGGTCACCTCGCCCTCCACCGCATCTCGAGCCAGAATCAATCAGATTTGTTTTTTTCAGTGACGCCTGTGAAACAAAGGAGCTCATTTTACATACATTTCTCTCACCTCAGATTAAAGGTCCTCTATTATGAAAAATGTGTTTGTTTACCTTTAATTCAGTAGAGATCAGCAATTCCAGGGTGGAAATTATCCAAATGATTCTGGTGAAGGTGGGGCACTTTGTGATGAGGAAACAACATGATAACATAGATCAGAAAATAGGCCCTTTTGAGTTTTGGGCTTCACTCATTGATTAAGAAGAAATCCACACCCATCTCAACACATCTTTGTAAAGTATTACCATAAGTAAGTTTATGCTGAATCCAGGTAAACAGAACATCAGGCAAAACTGCGATTTGGCCAGCACAGTGCGGACTCATGCTTCACAACAAGAAGGTCACAGGTTCGATGCCCAGGCTTGGAGCTTTCTATACAGAATTTGCATGTTCTTCCCGTGTCTGGGTGGGTTCCTCCATGCACTTCAGTTTCCTCCATCAACCCAAAACATGCACATTAAGTAAATACAGAGCTGAATAAACAAGTATATTTACTTCATTCTATATTTAGGACAATCTGATAGTAACTGTAACATCCAAAGCATTTTCAGTATCGCTCCCTGCTGGTACCCTGCCCTCTCTCTCTCTCTCCTGCCAGTCTTATGAATACACAGAGTGCGCTGGAGCTTGAATCCTGTTTTTTCCATATCCCAAACAGACCCCAGCAGGTCGAGTCTCTGTGGCGACCACATACTGAGACAGGACAGAGCGAGTGTCACGGCGAGTTTAACGCTTTAACGCAGTATAGCAGCAGAGAGACAGACCACCGTGCTCAGGGAAACCTCTCTGACAGCCTGTTTTTTGTCTGTGTTTTCCACTAGAATTGTGTTTACAAGGGCAGATATATTAGCATGAGTAACACAACTATGTCAGACTTCACAAAATAATACTAAACTGAAGAGGAAATATTGAAGTTGTTTTGAAAGTATGAATCATTAGAAAATAAAGTATTGATACTTTGCATCTGATGTTATCAACATTCTTTGGTGTGATGCTAACTGAAGGCTCTGCTCTGTCGGAAGCTCTGTTACTCAAGTTAGACTTTAATCTGAGCGTTGTTTTAACATAGTCTGACCTGAAAGAACTGACTTAAGGCCGACACACACTACAGGATTTTTCGGTCTTAAACGATTTTTAAATGTGCGACAAAAAGTGCACACCATAGACACGAGGAGAATCTTATGAGATTTTCTCTGATCACAAAGACTGCAGCGGGATATGTCTGCGTACCACAGTCTATAAAGTTGTGAGCGCAATTGTGTCAGCTGTTTCCAGAGACCTGCATTGAGATGCATCGTGTTGAAAGACCCATCCACGACTCATTTTCAGTTTCCTTGCAGAGGGAAGGAGGTTGTCGCTCAGGATTTTAACGGGACATGGCTCCGTCCATCCTCCCATTGACGCGGTGAAGTTGTCCTGTGCCCTTGGCAGTAAAACACCCCCAAAGCAGAATGTTTCCACCGCCATGCTTGACGGTGGGGATGGTGTTCTTGGGGTCTCATCTGAGCACAGCACCTTCTCTCAATCACTCTCTAAATCATTCAGGTGTTCATTGGCAAACTTCAGATGGGCCTACACATGTGCCTTCTTAAGCAGGGGAACCTTGTGAGCACAGCAGGATTTGAATCCACTGTGGCGTAAAGTGTTACCAGTGGTTTTCTTAGTGACTGTGGTCCCAGCTGCCTTGAGATCATTGACTAGCTCCTCCCATGTAGTTCTAGGCTGATTTCTCACTGTTCTCATGATCATTGAAACCCCACGAGGTGAGATCTTGTGTGGAGCCCCAGAGCGAGGTCAATTGATGGTCATTTTGTATTTCTTAAATTCTCAAACAATTGCACCAACAGTCTCCTTAACACCCAGCTTCTTGCTTATGGTTTTGTAGCCCATTCCAGCCTTGTGCAGGTCTACAGTCTTGTCCCTGACATCCTCTGACAGCTCTTTGGTCTTTCCCATGTTGGACAGGAGTCTGATTGATTGACTGATTCTGTGGACAGGTGTCTTTTATACAGGTGCGTCTAATTCAGGTGACAAGTTGATTCGGAGTGTCTAACTAGTGTGTGGGAGTCAGAACTCTTAATAGTTGGTAGGGGATCAATTACTTATTTCACACAATGAAATGCATATCAATTCATATATTTTCTATAATGTGATTTTCTGGATTTTCTTTTTGATATTCTATCTCTCAATGTTAAAATAAACCTACCATTAAAATTATAGACAGTTAATTTCTTTGTCAGTGGGCAAACCTACAAAATCAGCAAGAGATCAAATACTTATGTCCTCCACTGTATAGGTCAGAAAAAGTCTAATTTGAGTAACACAGGTTCAGACAGAACGGTGCTTACAGTTAGCGTCACACCCTCAGGGAATGTTGATGACATATAACATCAATAAAATGCATAAGAAAACTCCAGTCCTGATTTGACACATGACTTCTGTGTTCCAAAACAATTTCATGTGAATGGCAGTTTAATGTACTCGGCCTCCCCTCTTGTCAAATCATGTCATAACTTTGTCATAAATGTCAAAGAATTCTTGGTTGAGTGGAGCATGTTTTTCATGTTTATTTATTAGATTTCTTCAAAACTCACAAGCCCACTGTAGGCTTATCCTCTAACTCCTCTTGGCTACAATCTGTTAAGAACTCATACAAACACACAAAGCTCCTACAGGTCCCTACAGTGGAACTGCAGAAGAGGTCAAAGTTCAATTCCAAGTTCCCATTTTAAGGCACTGACACCTTGAGAGAATTTACTACAATGTGTTTAATGGACCCTGAAAGCTTGGGTACGTTCACATTTCCACATACACTACGTCAACATCAGGACCAAGCTCTAACTAAACCATGACTGGAAGAGGAGCAAATTAAGCTTACATCTAGACTAAAGTGGACTTAAAACAGGACCAGGATAAAGTGTGAACACACCCTTTGAATCTTTTGATAGTCCATCTTAAGAACTACAGCGATATTTTGACCCATCCATCACCACAAATTGGCACTTGTCAAACTCACTCAAAACTAGGACCATTTCTATTGATCCCCTTGGTAACAGACGATACTGTCATCAAAGCAAAATAAAACATATACTACATAAAATGCTTATATGCCCATAAACTGTACTAAATATGCTTAAATAATATAATGCTAAGTACTGATCCAAAGGTTGATGGCACGAATCCCACTTTCGACATGGTTGAGCAGTCAGATCCACTCACCCACAGGTTGGCGATGCACTTCTAGCTCCCACAGATGCATACTGTCGTTGTGTCCTTCGGCAAGACACTTAACCCATCTCGCCACCAGTGTCTATGTACACTGGTGTATGAATGTGTGTGTGAATGGGTGAGTGTTTCCTTGAAGTAAAGTGCTTTGAGTGCCTGGAAGTTGGAAAAGCGCTATTTTACTTGACTATATCATTTACTTGATATTCAATGTCTTTAAACCCAGTACATTTGCACAGCCTGCCTATGTCTGCTTCAAATGAATTAACTTTGCTGTTGGTGAACACTTCCTCTGTATCGTTCTTGCTGGTTAGCGGTTGTTTTTCTCGTGTCTTGACCCATGTTGCTAGCGAGCGGTCGTGTTGTTCTGCACATTGACAGGCTAAATGAACCTGCAGCTTGTACAGCGAGAGGCTAATGTTAGCGTAATGAAGACAAAGCTACGTGTCACCTGCCAAAGCGCTACAATAACTGCACTCTCATACCCAGGCCTGGCCAAGGTCGTGTACACACCATCCCTCCTCCGTTCCCAGACACATGCAAAATCATGTCTATATTAGATTCTGCAGCCGTACATTTATTTTAATATAAAGCAGAGGTATTATCCGTGGATTCAGCCCATGGAGTTTTATAGCACTTTTGGAAATGCCAATGAGAATGCCATGCTGAGAAGAAGATCGTGTTGCATCTGAATTAGTCAAGGTCTCTCCAACTATACAACCACGGACTTCACCTCAGCCCTAAGGTCAGTCGGGTACAGCTCTGTTTCCCAGATGCTGATAAGATCAAAAGTTTGGGTTGTCTGAGTTGACTTTGTGAGAGGAGTTAGAAAATCCCATAGAAGTGAATGGTAATTTTGTGAGAAAACAAGATAACTTCATGAACAGGACCTGATCTCTAGACAACTTTGCAAAGAATATTTAAAAGTGCATTGTGTAACTTTTTGGTGGGGGTCCAACACCTTTTTGTTTCTATGGATATGCCATTGCTCTGTTGGAGCAATGGCATATCCATAGATATTTATATTTATTTTATAATTATTTTGACACCTGTCTCTTGCTACCTTTTTTGCTATACCATCTACTTTTGTTACTCTCTGTTATTATATTATATTGTGATGTCTGAGCTACTGTATCCAAATAATTTCCCTTGTGGATCAATAAAGTTTGTCTAAGTCTAAATCTAAGGAATGTTCCATAATATGACATTAAACAGATCTACCTTACGCTGGTCGAGACATAACTAAATCTGTGATCATAGATTGTATATATAAATCGACACAGCTAACCTGCTTCCAAATAGGAAGTGAGCATGGGCGGCTCCATCAACTCGAGCTCTAATTCACTTTGTACTGAAAAAACGTTGCCCCTCTGCTGCTGCTGGCTCATCATTTTAGTCATAAAATGTTCATATTAACCCGCTGTGGTGTTTTTATTTCGCTGTTTTGTCTGTAAATCAATTCCTATTCTTAATATAGAACTGTGCTCCAAATTCGCCCCTGTAACTGCTAGCCTTGGTGAGCTTCATTTGACTGGAGCCGAATGCTTTGTCCACTTCTTTATACAGTCCATGCCTGTGATCCATATTATATAGGTAGAGTCGCAGTATATTCCTGGGTAGAATACATATGAAACATTTCTTTGTGTTAAGCTTCCCTTGGATATTCTAATTTCAGCCATCTTAACTCCACAAACCACAAATCCAATCAGTTATATTTATGTCTCGTGAGTTTAATTCTGGGGCGTCTGACTTCTTCCTGAACTGAAGTCTAAACATTTGTCCAGCTCCAAACCTTCCCAGCTTCATCTGACCCTGTTCATCATGTGTGTAATAATTCCCCATTCATTACACTGCAGCACTACCACCAAAGACCCCTCCATGTTTTATTCATACAATGTACAGAGGTGTAGCTTATACTCTCTAATATCACCGCACGTCTTCAAGGTACTGCCCTGAGAAAGCTGCTCGTATTTAAAGAAATGTCATGAAATAGCAGCAGTCGTTTTTCCAGTTGTAATTCCTGTTTTATTCAGGGGGTTCTTTCTTCAGGCCAGTACTCTTTATTCACTGTGACTGACAGCTTCTCATCTGCTGGTACTTTTAAAGCCCATGAATAATGATGTGGAGCAGAGATCAGCCCAAGTCTTGTGTTAAATCGTGTTTTTTTGCTTAGGACATGTGAGTGGTGAGTTTTTTAGCTGTACTGTAGGCTCTAATAAGGTTTTCATATTTTTCAATAATTCACTTAAATATAAAATTTAAAAAATATATAAAATGTCTAGTGTATACTTAGGAAGGTATTTGGGGAGTTCTATTTTCCACACACAGTACTGATACTCTGCAGCTGATTTCATCAATATTCCTTGGGAGTGTGATGCTAACTTTAGACACTGCTCTGTCTGAAGCTCCGTGACTCAAGAGCTTTAATCTGAGTTTTTATTTATTATTTATTTATTGCAGATATACAACAGTATAAGCCACAAGTTGTTAAACATATATATAATTTTTTTTTTACATTATTTAATTATTAGAGACATGCGTACTGATTTGTGCTGTTATACAGGTCCCTCTCGAATAAAATTGCAGTCACAAGCTAGCTATTATTAGCCAACAGTTTTTCACTTAGTCACATTCACCTTTTTGTTGAAAATCAAACTCCTAAAGAGGACCATGAACACTCGTATTGATCACAGGCTCCTGAAAAGGCGTTTAAATCCATT
The DNA here is from genome assembly GCA_029959045.1 of Taenioides sp. WSHXM2023. Classification (NCBI taxonomy): domain Eukaryota; kingdom Metazoa; phylum Chordata; class Actinopteri; order Gobiiformes; family Gobiidae; genus Taenioides; species Taenioides sp. WSHXM2023. The sequence goes on from CM057091.1 coordinate 8,520,507, forward strand.
TTGTATTTTTTCTTGAGTTTTCAGACAATCTTTTTTTTTTTCAGTGTTTGCATGTGTTGTGTCATTACAATAGAATGATCACTGTTACAGTTCGTCATAACCAGATATAGTTGTTCTTTCTGGGTTGGTGACAAGGATCCAGTCCAGTAGAGACAATGCTCGGCTATCTATCCTCGTGGGTCCTCTTTTGAATAAATTTTTATCATTTGCAGAGGAGCTGAACCATGTTCTAATAAAGTTGCCAAGGATAATAAATTCCTTTGGTTTGTATATGCCTACAGATGCCAAGAAACTGTTGATTGTCGTCCCATAGTCTGATCCCTGTGGACCCAATTCCCAACATCAAACAGGTCTGTACTGTGGATTACTGATTAGCTTGGAATTTTCCACAGTATTCCACAGTACCATTCCACAGTACAGGCATTTAACTTATCTATCTCCATGGAGACAAGCAGATGATTCCATTAGGCAAAGTTAAGTCAGATCTGTGGAGAGGCGACCTGACTCACATCAAAAATGCTTTTTGTTGTTTTTTGTTGTTTTTCAAGGTTTAAATTATAAATAAATAAAACATCTGTAACTGAATAAATGCAAGATAGAGACAATTATTGCCATGTAACATAGTCCAACTTTAAAATTTAAAGTTACTATTATTTTTTAATAGGCTCTGCGCACAACAGCGTCTGGCAACCACACTGCTGTTAGTGTCACAACTTCCTGTCCAATTGTATATCTATGTTCTTGTTTTTTTGTTTGTTTGTTTGTTTTTTGTTTTTTTTGCCGAGTCGTGCTAAGATTTAAAAAAAAGTGACGACTAGCTTTGGCACAAGTGTGCTGCTGTGCACAAAGCTGATTGATAAACTCTAGACTCCACTCCGCCTCAGCTCTCCTCTCTCTGTCTCTCCACATGCCCCATTATAATGCATGTCCTGTCATCTGAGCCTCACCCTCACATGCTAACATGCCGATCTGAGGTGCACACATGCTAAGCTCAGATACTGATGCAGTGAACAGCAGCCTCACATTGGCATTCAGAGCAGGTTGTATCTGTAGTAGTCCACTGCTTCAAAAGCCTGTCTCATGGTTCTGTTTTTAATCTGTGTTAGAACGAGCTCAGAGACAGATGTGAATACAGCCGGTCGCCTCACACTGTTACATGTTGTATGTTTGGCAGGGAGTTCTCAGTTCAAACCTCGGATGTTGTGGCTTGTCACTGCTTCTTTAAAACTGTACACCAGCTGGGAGCGTTGTACTGTAACCATGAACGAGGTAGGAGACCATACTGTTCGTGTACAAAGCACTTCATGACAGATACAGTGGGGTAAGGTGACCCCAGTATTCGACTCAGTGTCATAAAACCATTTTTCTTCTTACATGAGACACCAGGTGAGTTTGAATATGAGGAGCTTCAATGTTCTTCTGATAGAAACATGACCCTTGAAATATGGTTGACCTGCCTCACCACATTCTCTGTAACAATGCAAGTAGCAAGGCATTGCAAACTGAAAAGAGAACAAAATTCCAGTATGGTCTGTTTAACTTGTACTATGCTATGAAATATACATGCTTTGTATCACTATGTAACTAAGCAGGTTATTGCTCAATGGAGTACAGATTACCGAAATGCAAATAAAACAATTAAAATAAAAAATAAATAAATAGTACGGTCAACTTAACTTAAATCTAATCACAGAGAGAAATGACCAAAGCTCCGATTTGTTTAAAATGTGTGTTTACCTATTGAAATTATGCATAATCTAAATAAAATACTGCACTACAATAATAATAATAATAATAATAATAATAATAATAATAATAATAATAATAATAATAATAATAATAAAAGAACTGTTTTTATGATGCCAAATGTGTTTTTTGTGCACAAAGCTCTCACTCGAGCTGCCTGTTCTGCTTCTGTGCTGCCTCTTGTGTTGGTTTAGCATTAATCAGTGTAAAAATGCATAAAATTAGAAATAAAAAGATTTGATTCTTTTAAAAAATTTGATCCGCATTAAAGGTGGAGGTGGAGTGGAGGCTCGGCCGACTGCTTGTCTCCATGGAAATGTTATTGTTTTGTCTACAATGTTCCACAGTGTAGATTAAACCTCTGTCATAATCTGTCATAAGCAGGTTACAGCACTACGCTACATTACAATTCAGATCTGTGGAGAGTCGCCCCTATTCACAGAAGGCATGATTGTATTTTTGAGCTATAGAAACAACAAACATATGTTTAATGTCAAAGCAATAACACGTCCATGGAGACAAGTACGTATACGGATCCTCTACTAGGAAAGTTGTGGAGTTAACCTTTAAGGAACCGTTCGAATTGGTGCACGTTTTACACTTCAAAGAGAGAGTCTTTTAGATCAATCCTCCTTTCTTGACACATTTTGTCTGTCTACACATACGACAAACAATATCAAATATTAAATGTGTTTTTCATTTATATTATAAACCGGAGACAGTTGTGACAGTCCCAAGCAGTGATGGAAGGTAACAAAGCAAAAGTAGTAAAGCAGGTACATACATTTTAGGTTTCTATACTAGACTTTTAGGTTTTAGCTGCATGAATCCTGTGTTTAGTACGGGGAGTTGTGTAACTTTTTGGGTAGAGGGTCCGCCACCTGCTAGTGTCCATGGAGATATTACTTTGTCTTAAATGTTTCACAGTGTGGCATTAAACTTATCCATCTACCATTTTTATTGCTCAAAGAACATGCACACTTACAGTCATGTAATGTTACAGTCAGCGCATTTTCGTCTGGTCACATCTCCTGTTTGTTTCCATGGAGATAGTTAAGTTTAATACCATACTGTGACAACTCTCCACCAGAAAAGTTGCATATTGCACCTTTAATTAACAAAACTATGTACTTCTCCCACCAATGGTCCCAAGTTACAACACATGAATATTGAAAATATTATGTTGATCCATTGATATTAAAAATACCATTTGAGGTGTCTGAAAATTAACTTCTTATTTAAATAGTCACTAAGAAATAAACTCTCACACCCTGAATAATCTACAACAACAACCCATCAACATGACGCGCACATTAAAACAGCTGTATTTTTCTTCAATGTTTTTCGATTAAAGTTAAACCACACTGCACAGGTACTTAGTGAATAATAAATACTCCTTTGATCATTAAAATGTGTGATATATTTAAAAGAGGCCAATGTTAAAATGCAAATGATCTAAAAGTGTTTTTCTCAGTTTGTTTTGGTGGAACACGGACCACCTCAGAACGTGATTTCAAATGATTCACAAACACTCATTATAGATGACATTAAGAGGGCCTGGTATTATACTGCAGACAGACTCAATAGTTTCTGTGTTTGGTACGTAGTTTATTTATTTATTTATTTATTTATTTATTTATTTATTTATTTATTTGATTTGCAATTTATTCAGTGCTTTTCTTTTTTTTCTCCACATAAGTCACAGTATATCTGCATATTTTTTCCCACACATAAAACTGATAACAATGCAAAGATGCATTTAAAAATAAATAAATAAATAAATAAAAACTAAAAAAAGAAAAAAAAAGTACAGTACAGTACATTTTATTCAAGAGTACAATTTTTCAGGATTTCAGTAGTCTGCTTTATTAAATAGAAAACCACTGAAATCCTTTACATTTTACATTATAGTTAGTAGTTTATTATCTATTATTTAAAGTGCATTATGTAACTTTTTGGTTGGGAGTCCATCACCTGCTTGTTTCTATGGATATGTCATTGCTGTGCCTGGAATGTTCCACAGTGTGTATACTAGTACACAGTATACTGTGAAAGATTCCAGACTAAGCAAGAACATCTCCATGAATTAAAGTACTGATGGACCCTCCACCTGAAAAGTTACATAATGCACCTTTAACTTAGTGGTAATTAAAGTGCTCTACAAAAACAGACATTACATTCTGAGTTTATTTCAGTAGCCATAGAAAAGCAAGGTTATAGGTTCAATTCCCAGGCATTGGGACTTTTCTAGGTGTGTTCTTTTTTCATTACTGTTTTCGTTACTCCAGTTTCTTTCATTAATCTAAAACAAGCACAGTTCCTTCGAGTAGGTACTCCTGATTGACCAGGACGCTTATAGAGCTCTGCACTGTAATCACTCACTGCTCCTGACAGATCGGCCTGTCTGTATAATTACTATATCGACTAATTGTTCAAAATATGAAAGCTGGAACAATAGTTTTTGGGGCTCTATATTTCTCGCGTGTACAGTTTTATTTTGTACAACCCCAAACCTAGAGGCTCCAGAAATATGCTTCTTTTGGACATAATAGCATCCGCTGATGGCCTTTCCACCGCGAGCTCCGTCTCCGCGGTGACTGCTGAACTTAATGTAGTCTAACAGGGCAGTGCAGCGTTTCCAGACTCAGTGGTACACAGTGGAGTCATGATCAGAGAGATAAGACGCACCAACTGAGACGGCACATCTCTCTGCCTCTCATTGTGTGTGGATATGGGCTTTTTAACAGTACCTATAGACCGAATATACACGCTCTATGTAAGTCTGAATGAAAAGAAATGCTGGCTACTACTGATGTCATGATAGGGCGGATAACAGACTGTATACAGTGTTATTGGATCTCATGGAGAAGGGGAAAGAAGAAAACATGTGGAAAATATGGTTTTATGGAGGAAAAAAATACTGTTAAGCAGGAGGTGTATATGAGTGTAAATAATAAATACAGTTTTACCGATTGGCTTATGTGTTCTCCCCACTTTTCATACGTTCCAATTCCCAGAATCAGGAAATTACCAATAATACCAAAAATATACAATGAGAAGAATTAATGTAATACAGAAAATGTCATCACATGTAATATATACACATAATACATACATTTTGGTGTTAAAATTAAAGGTAAGTTTTCTTGAGGAGGGCATTTCTTCATGGGTATTAAGAAAGCTCAAAAATACCTTGAAAAACATTTACAGCCTTAATGTGAACGGACTCACCTCTCCACAGATCTATCTTGACCTTGTTGCCCACCTGCGTGCCAGATAAATTTAATCCTATACTGTGAAACTTTCTACATAAAGCAATACTGCAAGATCAAGCACATACCCTCCACCAGAAAAAAAAAATTACACTGCATATACCATACAGCTTTGTTTTAAATTATATCATTTGCAAGCATTTCTTGAAGGGGGTCTTTATTTATGTACTGACAACTCTTAAACAACTCTTATATAAATCCTGTATATCTCATTGCTCAGTCACAGCTGCAGACGCCTCTTCAGACTCTTCTGAAGAAATATCTCTTGTTAGCAGGACAGAAGAACAGCTGCAGACCTGTATACATGCATGAACTTTGAGTACGTATGGAGTATGTATGGAGTACGTATGTGATGGTTATACATGAGGAGGAGCAGATGGAGCAGCAGCAAAACCATACTGTGTGTGTGTGTGTGTGTGTGTGTGTGTCTGTGTGTGTGTGTGTGTGTGTGTGTCCGTCAGCTCAGCATTGGTGGGGACATGTCCATACCAGTCCTACGTAAAGTTACACCTTTGCTTTTGCCGGCATACTGACTCCTATTAGCACATCTCTCTCTCACCTCTTTATTTTCCCTCTCTCATCCCTCCTCCTTTTCTCCACTACCTCTCTCTCCTCTCTTTGTGTCTCTTTTTGCTCCTCTACTTCTCCTCATTCCCTTATCACTCGCCTCTTTTCCTCTTTCCCTCCCTCCTCTTCCTGCCTCCTCTCTTCCCTTTTGTCTGCCTCATGTCCCTCTTTCTTTCTCACCTTCTCTCCTCTCTCTCTCTCCCTATCTCTTCTCTCACTATTGTCCTCTCTTTCTGTTGCTCCCCTCCTCTTTTGTTCCGCCTTATCATCTCCTCTATCTCTTCCCTCTCACCTCTTCGCTCTCTTTTCTCTCCAATTCCCCTATCACTCTATCTCGTCTACCATTCCCCCTCTCTCTTCCCGTTTTTTTTTCCTTTCCCCTTCTGTCTCTTCCCTCTCTCCTCTGTCTTTTTCCTCCTATCTCTCTTTTCTCTACCACCTTTCTTTTCTCCTCTCTCTCACCTTCTTTCCTTTCTCTCCTCTGTCTCTCTCCTGTGTCTTCACCACCCTCTTTCTATGTTCTCTCTTCTCTCTCTCCTCTCTACTCCCCTTCTCTCTTCTTCATTTATCCTCTAACTCTTTACCTCTCCACTCTCTCTTTCACCTCCCTCTCCCCTGCTGCCATGACGACGGGGGGTACCCAAAAACAGGTGGGAAAGGTGTGTGCTCTTCTTCTCTCTGGGACTGGGGGAGGCGATGGGGAGTGTGTGGTCGAGGTGTCCGAAAGGTCACGGGATCACGTATCTTGTCTCACTTCATCTTCACACCCGCCAGGAGCAGTGACAGGTGCGAAAATTGAATCAGGGCCACATTTATCAGGAGCATCCCAAAGGCCTAGTTTAGGGATTTTGGGACAGAATCCATGTCATGAGAAACAAAGGTTAACACAGCGATAGTTCAGAATATGTGGGGGTGGAATAACTCAGTGTCCTACTCAGTTTAGTTATCAGTCCAAATTTGCACCTTTAAAGAAGTGTTTTTAGTCTAACAAAAATGAAGTGCTCAAGACTGATTGCCCAAAGCGTAGGATAAATACATTACAATAGTTCACCTTGGTGTTTTAGGTTTAAAGATGCACTGCGTAACATTTCTGGAGTGTTCGTCACCGGCTTGCCTCCACAGAAATGTTTTGTCTAGAATGTTCCACAGTATAGATTAAACCTATCACGAGGGAGACAAGTAGGTTACAGGACTAAGCTACATTACAATTCAGATCTGTGGAGAGTCACCAATATTCACGGAAGGAATTATTGCATTTTTGAGCAGAAACACCCGTAATTAATAAATAGTAGATGGAAATATTTTAAGTCATACCATGGAACATTCCAGGCAAAGCAATAATATCTCCATGGAGACAAGTTGCGCAGTGCACCTTCAAGTCCATCCCCAGCATGTCCTGGCAGTCTGTAGAGATACATTGCTTTAGAAAACAAAAGCATATTTTTGTAGTCAATATTTTTGTAGTCAGTTTGGACATTGTGTAACTTTCAAGCCAAAAATTGTACTTCATTTTGGAAATTCCATTGCACTGAAAAATAGAAATGTATCTCTCAAAGCAAATGTTTGTCTTTTAAATTTAATATTTCACAGTGTAGCACAAAACATATCTATCTCAGTGGAGAATGTTTCAAAGTACCGTATGGTTTTAACTTTCTATTCCCATGGAATCATGCAGGTGACATATCTCCTCCAGAAAGTTGTTTAAATATTACTTCATGAGGTGTTATTCCCTGTCACACATTATATTTCCTATTGGCAATGTGTCAACAAAACTACCAGTTGCAAGTAATATATAGCTCCATTTTTCACACTTCTAGCCTTGTCTGCATACAGACTCCTGGTGGACATTATGTAAATCTGATTTGGTAAACAACATTCAGAGATAAAGACGCCTCTAAACCCACAGTACAGAGTTTTGAATATGGCAGGAAACCTTTGCTCTGAGGGACCAATAAGCAGCCAGCCTGTACTCCAGCACAACGCACACGTAGCCATGCATTCACAGCACTGCTATGGGAGATGAACAGTGTACTAACAAACAAATGAGTGGCATATGTCTAGACTGATAACACACGTGTTCATGGACCTTTTCCAGTGCAAATGTAATAAGACAGTTTATGTTTAAGGGGCAATATGTAACTTTTCTGGCAAAGAGTGACTCACTGCTTTCTCATTGAAGATGCTATTGTTTTGCCTTTAATGTTTATGCTATCTTGCATTTATTCAATTGCAGGTGAAAAAAAAATGTGTATGTGCATTCTTATTGTGAGCTGACTTTCCTTTCCACAGATCTGATCTATAATTTGTACCGGTGGCGTCACCTGCTTGTCTCCATGGAGATAGTGTTGCTATGCTAGGAACAGTTTGGCATTAAACTTATTTATCTCCATGGCGACAAGAGGGTCAAATTACAGGTCCGATGTAAGGAAAACTGAGCTTGCTAACAGTAAGAAAGCATTTTTTTATGTTTGTTTAATTATTAGTTATTTTTAGTACGAAACATGATCATTAATTAAATAAAATATGAATGCAAGACAGATAGGTTTAACGTTGAATTGGTGGCAGAACTTACACCAAAAAAGTACAGTAGTTTGTCTGTGTAATCCTTCAGTCATGCAGGTATGATCCATAGCAAAAGGAACATTCAGTGCTGTCAACTGGACAGACGTTTTAGAATAAGATGTTTCATATTATGCAAATATGACTCAGGCACATTTCACACTTATGATCGTTCAACAGACCTCGCTAACAAACAGAAACTGTAAAGAAATAGGTGTGTTAGTTTCAGTGTACATAGTTAGCTTCTCTGTCAGACAGATAAGGCAGTGTCCACCATCAGTCTGACCAGAACTGAAGAAGCTGCTTGGATGAGCTGTGAAGCGTCTTCACTCTAAAACTTTTGTGCAGTTGACAGAATTGAATTTTTCTTTTGCTATAGTGCACTTTTTTTACAACTTTAAATAAGTCTTCAAAGTTCTTCAGAGTGCAGTATAACCATGGTTCATGCAGTTACTGTGACATGACAATCACCAACTCGCTCAATGTGAACTGTAGTTACCTGCCGTTAAATATAGACAGGACTGTGTAATCAGGTCTAAAAGACAGGAATAAAACCACTTATGTCCTCCGGGGAGCGCTAGTGTGCGTCATCGTTCCTCAACAGAAATGTCAAAGCTGAGACTGGATTATGCTGCAATTCCACCATTTTAAGAAGACCCACTTTGTCATGCTTACTGTGTGAACTTTCGACCTCCACAAGCTCCTGATACGTTTTACTGTTGGTCATGAAGACATTGGGAGGTTTATTGGCAGTAATCTGAAACAGGCCAGAGTCTCTGTACAGATAATTTAATCCCGTCTCTGTGGAGAAAACAAGTGGGACTTTGCAGATTTTTTTCTATCACCAAGGACTTTGTGACTTTGGTCCTCAGACTTGGATACCACAGTCTTTCCAGTTTTTCCAAGAGGTGTCTGAGTGGTTAGCCCTTGCACCTCACAACAAGAAGGTCCCAAGCATAAACAGTATCCCAGTATAAAAATGGACATAGCTAACCTGCTAACTGCCACATTCCAAATAGGAAGTGAGCATGGGTGCAAGTTTGGCTCCATTGACTCTGGTTAAAATAAGCTGTACACTACCAATTTTGTCAGTAAATTCCTATTCCTAATATGAAACTGGCTTCAATTTGGACCTATATCTGCTAGCCTTGGTGACCCTCATTTGACTGGAACCGAACACACTCACTTAGTCCACTTCTTGATGCGGTCTATGGTCCAAGTGGGGATTTATGTATGGAGCCTGGAGAAAAACAGCATTCTAACCCTATTAAAATGCTTTGAATTTCACAAATACAACATGAAAGGTCCAATTTATAAGTTTTCTGTTGGATGGAAGTTTGCACAATGGTATTTTTACTGAAAAATTTACTGGTTTGGGTTCAGCCGATATTGTGGTTGGACATATAATCTGATGTAATAAGACTATTGACTGGCTGTAAATGGCCCAGAAAATTCTCATAGTGTTTGAGCTTTTATGTGTACAAAGTTGTTCTGTACTTTAAAGATAAATAACAGCTACATGACACATTTGGATTGATTTGTCTTATTTTATTTTATTTTTTTCTTTGTTTTTCATTTAAGGAAATAAATGCAGTTTTGTTCTGGACGGGTATCAGTTAATATTGGGCATCAGGATCCTTAGTATCGGAAATGGGATTAGAACTGGAAAAAACTGGATTGGTGCATTCAAGCCACATGGAAAAAAACTGTTTTGGACCCTCTAAAAACCCCTTTAAAAGAACACTAATCACTGACTAGACTTCTAACTTGGCAACTGGCTGTTCTCATCTGGACAAAAGGAGATGGAAACTCATGGGGGGGTGACAGAAAGGAAATGACCTCATCCATCTCGACTCCCCCAGTTCATGCATTATCTATTAAGGTGAGCCTGCCCTTAACGGATAGTGCAGGCTCACATTTCACTGCTTCTCTATTGCCAGACTATATGTCTCAGATTACCGCATTATTTGTATTCATTTCATTTCAAATTCATAAAAAATTTGCTGAACCAACACATGAGATTTCTATGAATGGACTTTTTCTTGAATATGCAGAGAAACCGAAGTCATTAATAGAAATTACCATTCTAATTGATGAATGACTATCTTCTGTAATGAAAATATGGGGTGAAAAGAGTTATTTTAGGAGCACTGGATAAGATACTTCGTGGTAATACCGGTTTTATCATATAGAGATAGTAGGCCTCTCTAATTGGACTGATGATGAGGGCATTACAATAGGTCTCCCCTGAGAAGGGATTTCTGGGGTGCACGGTTTAAAGATAGACACACCATTTCTGCACGCTTTTAATTGAAATCCAGAGAAAAAAATAGAAAGGAAAAGTTAATAGCTTCCGCCTGAGCACTCAACCAGTCACGGAGATAACAGTCGAACCCATTGACTTGGGTAATTATTTCTGTGTTTAACTCCTCACTGTGTGCAGGATGACAATGAAGATTTTACATGGCAGGATTTGGCTAAGTATAGCTGTGTTAGTGTGCTGAGGGTAATGGACATGGCATGAGCTTTGGTACAAACCATGTGACAGTTCAGTGGCGGCTGGTGGTATACATTTTTGGGGGGCGCCTAGGACAAATATATGTTATAAATATAAATTATATGTATTATATTATAGGCTATATAGTATTATAATGAATGCCAGAAACAGTCATTTTGGTCTGTATTGGCTGAACTACATCTATCAGAGCACAACGCACAGCCGAGTGCAAAGTTTATGCAGCAGCACAACCTGATCCACTGCTCACAACCAGCCCCAACAACACAACCTGATCCACTGCTCACAACCAGCCCCAACGACACAACGTAACACACCGCTCACAACCAGCCCCAACGACACAACGTAACACACCGCTCACAACCAGCCCCAACGACACAACGTAACACACTGCTCACAACCAGCCCCAACAACACAACCTGATCCACCGCTCACAACCAGCCCCAACGACACAACGTAACACACCGCTCACAACCAGCCCCAACAACACAACCTGACATATTACTCCCTAAAAACTGTTCCTCGTATGCACGTTGACTTGAAGTTCAACTCGCCATAACTGTATAGCCCATAGCACTGCTGTGATCCATTCATGAGCCTATAGTAGTAAAATGCCGAGTTGGGCTGGGCAGGAGAGAACGAGCAGCTGAATCACAATAGGTCAGGTGTGTGATAAACGTTTATGAAGTACAATCACTTGATTTGAGTTCGCTCCGACCTACTCCCCCAAGACGTACTTCAGGGCTGCAATATAAAGTAAAAGGCTGAACCAACGTACTGACGTCAACTTTTCTCAAAACTTCAGGCTCTTCCATAGACCTCCATTGAGTTCGCTCCAGCCCAGCGAACGCAAAGGCCAAACACATGAATCAAATAAAGTGATATGAGCAAATTAACGTGATAAAAATATGTCTGTGTAGTTACACGTTCAGTTTTAAACAAAATATTAAACATATAGCCTAATACAAAATAACGACTTTATACATTTTTATCTAGGTAAAGTTAGGGAGTGTGGCACACTTGCGCCCTCTATTGACCAGCCGCCACTGTGGCAGTTACAAGAAAACTGCAAATTATAACTGGACTGACATAATGTTGAAAAGCATGCAGTCAGTGAAAGAAACAAAGTGCATTATTATTATTATTATTATTATTATTATTTTTTTTTTTTTATTATTTTTTTTCATATCCAGTTTGTTTGCAAATATTTGATTGGTGCAGAGTTCCTTATCTGATGCCTTTATTTCCTTTATTCATTCCTTTATTTATTCAATTCAGGTAGATATGTATTATCTTATATTAATTGGAAGTGTATATTTTAAAAGTGTACTGTGTACCATTTCTAGTGAAAGGTCCGCCACCTGCTTGTCTCCATGGAAATGTTATTGTTTTGTCTAGAATGTTCCACAGTATAGATTAAACCTATTTATCATCAGGTTACAGCACCATGTGACATTACAGTTAAGTCTGTGGAGAGTCGCCCCTATTCACAGAAGGAATTATTGTATTTTTGAGCAACAAAAACACGCATAATGAATAAATGCTAGATGGATACGTTTAAAGTCATACCATGGAACATTTCAGAGACGCAATCATATCTCCATGGAGACATATATGTAGCGGACCCTCCCTCAAAAAAGTTGCACAGTGTACCTTTAAGTCAGAAAATGCAGTTCATGACTCTAAAATAACATTGTGAACAGTACCGAGAAAGAGACACTTTTGGATGCATTATAAAAGTAACAGATGAATATTCCAGTTGTATTTAATTTCTTTGAACCATGTGTTAACCTCACAGCCTTCAGTGCAGTTCACTCTCTCGCTCTTTAGACAACAACCTTGGGGCACAGTTTGATTATTGCAATTAGGTCTACAGTTAATTTCCTGTGTCAATTGAAGCCATTTGGAGGTCACTGTGTCTAATATAATTTCCAGTGAAAACATTTTTAGTCATAGCCTTTGGTGCACTTTCAAAATAGCAGAAAAACACATAATTGAACTATAATTTAAGGATGTAGTATGTAGTCATGTTGCCCAATACAGATACATTGTAATAGCAGTTCTTAGGGTTAAAATGACACTGCTGTGTGCTGTCTCCATAATTATAAAGCATTTTTATTGTCCGTGAACCAGGAAGTAATGCTGGTAATCTGTTAGCATGCTGGTTGTTGTTAGCATTACCATGATGGAAAACTCTTCTCTGGCCTCTGGTTGTGAAAAGAGTTTAGAAACACGTTAAGGTGAATAATGACAATAATTTATGACATCACAAGGTGGAATAGAGCATTTTGAGCTTTGGAGATGTATACAGACTAAGAAAGAATACTCAAACATATGTGAATGAAACAAAATCCAACTCCGGGTATGTTTTTGAGGAGTTAACAGCATTATAACATGGCTTTAAGTTCACAGGAGTCCATTTTGCATAATATAAGACCTTTAAATATAGTAAAAATCAGGTGTAGTACCTTTAACTTGGTCTAACAATATAATAGACAGTTTGGAGGCTTATGTAAATGACAGAGTGCAGTGGGTTTAGCTTTAAAACGTGTTGATGGCAATCTCCATGTGTTTAAAGCGCAGTGGGACTGGTGCAGTGAAGCTTTGGCTCCTCCTGACAGCTCCTCACTAAGATGGATGGCCCTGATCCATCTCAAAGGTTGTAATTTAATCACAGGTGGTCTCTGACGGAGGAGGAGTACAGTCCAACCATTACTGGGATATTAATGTATGCAAATTATGGGTTTCATGGCAGAAGACCCCCCCTCACGTTACCCAGCTGAGGACGCACAAAGCAAACTTAATTGTCTCCTTCCTAAGAGTCAAACAGAAGCTGGCGACCAGATTCAAAGTACTTTAGTTCTGTCACTGCAACACAAAATCACTTACAATGAAAATCAGGGTGTAATGGAGTATTGGCGTCTTGGTGCTAGTGTAATGATTTCCTCTGCTGGATAAATACAAGGTTAGCATGTTTAAGGCCATGAAAGGCAATGAGTCCCTGCTCTTGTTTTTATGGGTTTCAACTTCTTGTTTAGAGGCACCATTTTGAGGACCATTTTACCATCCAAAGATAGAATGTTTTGTTTTGATTTGTTAAAAGCTCTGTACATGATCTTTTCCTATATATGTATAGGCCCCAGTACAGATATATTGTATAAGCAGCTCTTGAGGTCACAATAAGTCCGCTGTGTACTGTCTTTATCTACTAGTAATTATAAAGCATTTTATTGTCTGATAATCAGGAAATGCACATTAACATGCTAGTTTTTGTGAGCTTTACTGGTCACTGAGAGGTGTGAAAACTGCTTATAAACTCATAGCCATGCAGGTAAGGGAAATGAAGAATAACTTTGGACCACAGCAAACTATTTAAAATGAGCTAGTTCTGTTTTTCACATTTCGGAAAAGAGTGTTTTCTGTTTGAGAGAAGAATATTCAGGATTTGTAAGTTAAACACGAGTGGAGTGGAGTGGAGTGAACGAAACAAAACACAACTCCAGGTATGTTTTTGATGACAATGTGATGCCATAGATCAGAAAATAGCATAAAATGGGGAGTTAGAACAATACCAAATGTTGTCCTGGCTTCATTTAGAATCTACATTTTAGCTTGTGTAACTTTTGATTGACTTGAACTTTCTTGCTTTACTGTACTTTGGTTTTATATGTGCAGACCTCCATATCACATCCCCATCCACAGCTTGTCCCTGTCTCTTTAGCATTTGTACAGACTGGCAGGTGAAGTGGGGGTGGAGAAGGATCTATTTGAGAAGATACTGCAGTCATACCTGAGTCTGACACTCTCACTTTTAGCACAGAGCCATCTGCACTGTACCAGGGCTATATTTGGACTTCTGTTAAATGCCATGGTTAATTATGATAAAAAGTTAAGCAAAAGAGGCACATAACTCACTTTTATTGACAATGGAAATACAATTTTGGGGGAATTCTCCAATGCATTCCCATGTAATTTCCATATCACGCTTCATGCCAAATCGAGATAAAGTCAACCCAGATTTCAATGTTGGTTTACCATTTTGGGGTTTTAGTTTTGCCTCATCTCATCCCTTCTGTTCTGTGCACAAAATCACTTCAAGTTCTGAGTCTTGCCTGTGTTTCTTTTAGTGTTATCAAAATTACTCAAACAACTACAGCATTTAAAGCTGCACTGTGTAACTTTTCAGGTAGGGGGTCTGCTACCATAGACATGCTTTTGCTTTGCCTGTAATGTTCCACACTATGGTATTAAACTTATATAAGATGCATTTCTTCAATTATGGGTGTTTTATTACTCAAAATACATTCTTACTGTGAGTGGGGTCACCTCTTCATAGCTCTCACCTGTAAATTGCCGTGGTAGTGTCTCCTGCTTGTTTCTATGGAAACTGAAAAGCTTAATGCCATACTGGAATATTGGAGGTAAAGCAATAACATCTCCATGGAGACACGTAAACCAGAAAAGTTACACATTGCACCTTTAATGGATAGAAAGAAAGAGAACTGTTGCCATTTGACCAATTAACTTTCATGTGTGGCATAAATATGATTTTAAAACGACTTTTAAACTCATAATTATGACTTTCTGTGAGGCTTTTATTTTTTATTTACTGGTGGAAATGGGCTTCAATACATTAAAACACGACAATGGTGTCATTAAAATTAAAATTTGGGAGCTCCAAAGAACTGCAGTGCAGACCTGTTTTTATCTTTTGCACATTAAACTAATCTATCTCACATGTATACAAATAGTTCATTTGTCTCAATTTGTCCACTGATCCGAAGGTCAGCGGTTCGAATCCCGCTCTCGACATAAACATCATTGGTTGAGTTGTCAGATCGCCTGACCCACAGGTTGGTGGTGCGATACCACCTCCCACAGATGAATGATGTTGTTGTGTCCTTGGGTATGACACTTATCCCACCACGCGCCCAGTGTCTGTGTACACTGGTGTATGAATGTGTGTGTGAATGGGTGAGTGGTTTCTTCATGTAAAGCATTTTGCGTGCCTTGAAGGTAGAAAGTGCTATGTGAAAATGTGAACATGCAGACACCCCACCAGGAAATTTGCATAGTGCACATTAAATAATATAAAGATTTCTACAAACATGTTATGGTTTCAGAATAAAATGTGTGGAGAGTCGCTATTTCGAAACATAAAACCCTAGCCAGTACACCCATATATAGTCCATATAAAGTACTACTGCAGCTTCAGAGCAGTGTATCCTGATGTTAAAAGGCAGACTGTGCGGTGTACGCCCTGGAGACTGCAGAGTTTGTATTTGTGATGTCTGCAGAAAGCTCTTCCTGCCCATTGGGTTAGTGGGTCGCACTGAAATGGCACAAGTTTAACTGTCGACAGGGAAGGTCAAACAATATAAAAACCTATGGGAGATTCAGAGAAATACGTCTACATAAGGAACTTAAAGCTTTTTGACTTTTTGACTTTATACTGCATACAGCAAACCTGAGCCCACACAAACCATGCTCCTACCTTTTTAAATATAGCTCACATGGGCCTTATCTTGTTCTGGACTAATTCTTCCAACTGTTATGATCAGAATTTGCATTTATCCAACTGATTTGTCATGGCCTTTCAGTTATTATACAGTATATACAGTATATACAGTTATTAGTAATAGGAAAACCAACACTGCCTCATGTCCAACACCTGTTATATGATGTCACATGGTGTAAACAAATAAAAATGTCTATAAAGTCAACAGTGAATGTAATAGTAATCAGTAGTAATGTACTGTAATGTAAATGTAATGGATGTGATGTGGTAATACCATAGGCTGTATAAAGAAGTGGACTAAGCGAGTGTGACGTCACCCATAGCGTTCAGCATCACCCAAATGAAGCTTGTGATGATAACGGTTACAGGGGTGAGAAGAAAAAAAAAAAAAAACACCAGGATTCATGTAGTGCAGGTTAATACAAACATTTTAAGACCAAAATGACAAAGCTCACTGTAGTTACAGAGAGAGGAGCCAGAATATTGCAATGTAAGTCAATGGGAGCCAGGGTCAGTAGGAGCTGGAAGTGCTCGCATGCAAACTTCCAATTTGGCTAGCTCGTTAGCTATGTTCATTTATATACACAGTCTATGTGTAATACAAGAAGTGCTCCACTGTGTTTTTTAAACTCCATGTACCTTCATTAAAATCATTTGAATGATATCAGCACTTTAATTGCTCATTTCTACTGAACAAAAGGTAAAAGGTCAGTGTTAACATGAAAACTACCACTCCATGACATCACAAGGTGGAATAGAGCATTTTGAGATTTGGAGATGTAGACAGCCTAATAATAAAGAGTTACTCAGACATGTGTGGATGAAATAAAACACAACTCCAGGTATGTTTTTGATGAGGTAACAACATTATAAAATGGAAAAAAGCTTACAAGAATCAGTTCAAATCAAATATAAGATGCATAACAACTATAATGTGGTCACAGTTGTACTTTGTTTTAAATAGTATCTTGTAATTTAGCATCCTGGAGCTCAAATGTTACTGCAATTTTTTGTCTTTTCACATTTTATGATTTGAAATGAAATATGCTTCTTCCTGCTGTGTTAAATATGAGAGAGACGCTAAAGTTTGAACATGGACTGCCAAAGATATTAGATGAAAACTGTGTCTCTATTTGGGTAAATCCACAATATTTACTGTGTTTTAAGAGTTTTTGAGTTATTTGTTTCAGTTTGTGTTTAAATGGGAAAGGAGGGCACTAAAATGTCAGTCTTTTTGAATCCCTGTTCTATTTTCATGTTTTTTATTCAGTTGGGAAAACAGTGAGTGCACAGTCTCCTTCTCTATCACTCAGCTCTGTGTCTCCTCACTATTTTAACCTACTTTTACCTGCCTCGTGTTTACAGTAGCTCTACTAGAGTGTGAGCTGTGGACTCCTCTGGGTACTTTCTACAATACGTGAATAGAAATGCACACAGTTTTGCACAGTACAAAAGCATGAATAACAAACTGTCATTATAAAACTATTAAAACATTTGCTTTGTGTGAATATGATGAAAAGAGAATCCATAGCTGGTATCTTTATTTATTTTGGTGGAATATGAAGGTTCAAATACAGTTTGATATGGTTGCCTTCCTTTATAGAGCAAATTTTAACATTGGATTTTCACATTCAGCACAAAAAAGTCAGCTGTGTAATTTAAAATGAGAATGTGACAGAATGAAATAAAAAGCACACACTATTGTAATTGTCTTCATATGGAAAATTGTCCTACTGAAGATATTTTCATGGTTAAGAATACCTGTAGCCTGTTATATTTGGTTTTATTTATCTGTTGTTCAACTATACTAAACAAGGTCTTTACCGTGTGAATGGAATTAATGTTTTCATAAGCAAAGAACTTGAACCGGTTTTCAAAGTTTGACCAGATACTGGAGTTCAGTGCTAGTTTTATCCTGCTGCTTCAGTGAGACTGGATTGAAGAATGATTCTCACTGTTTTTAAAGGTCCTATATTACACAAAACTGACAGTTGTAAGCTTTAAGCCATACTAAAATGTTGTTACCTCATCAAAACCATGAACTTAGAATGCTTTGTTCCACCTGTTCCACCTTGTGTTTTCAAGTTAACAGCTACTTTTTACCTTTTCTTCATTAGAGATTGACAACTCCAGGGCTGAAATCATCAAATTTAGTGAAAGTGTATGGCGTTACAACACAGTAAACACAGTGGAGCCTGTCCTGTATTACAACATGATTTCACAAAGGTGTAAAAGTGGTGTTTTCTGTTTGAGAGAAGAACTCAGCCTAAATATGCAGAACCTGTGTGTTAAAAATGTGCGAATGAAATAAAACACAACTCCCTGGGCCCTTTAAACATCAACTATCTTCCTCTTACTTTCTCTTTTGTAACTCACCGTGACATATTTTACTTTAACATTTAGATATAATGTCATCTAGACCTGTAACAGATCAAACACATGTTGGAAAGCTCCTTAGCAGCCCAGTTCTAATACAGTCCTCTCCTCTCACTGTTCCTCTTCATCTCCTCTTCAGCTGGCTCATATACTACACTTTATGACCCAGTGTCCAGTCATTTGTCTGTTTACTGGTGAAAGCAGGATCTGTTTGTGAGCTCTGCTGGTTTTCAGAGGGAGGTTGTCTCTGCTGGGCATCTCTCCTCTTTCATAACAAATATCTTTTTCTTCCAACAAAAGCTCCTCCGACTGTCCAATCTACTGCTTCAATTTCCACAACAAAAAAAACACCAGATTGAAATTTCAAGGGTAGGCTTTCTGATATATTGTAGATATCAAAAGTACAAAGAGAGGTAGAAAAATATAATGCGTTCTTCTTTTAGATGTTGCATTTTTCAGGTGTTTTGAGCCTTTTCTCTTGGAAAATGTAGCCTATATTTGATCAGTGAAATGAACAGTGGAAAGCAAGTTGTTCCAGGCAACCAGCTTTGAACTAGTTTCATTATTTAGTTTTAAGAATTGCAGACCACTGAAATTCTATGTAAATATATCAAAATATTTTCACTAGGTTGAACTGTATATTAAAGGTGCAAATGTGGCTTGTTTCTGAAGAGGTTATTGCATTGGCATGTTTTCAACAAATGTTCTGTAGTTTTATACAGTTATTTTTTCCAGGTTCAAGTTCTTCATTTACATGTGCTTTTATTGCTTAAAAATCCTTGAAAAACATGCACTCGAACTATGAGCAAGCTCCTCCATTTGAACTGTAACTTGGCTCGGTAGCATATCACAATCACATAAGTTTTATTGCCATTATCAGAATTCACAACTTCAACTGTACGGCTCAACATAAAACTGCCTCTGAGATTTATAATGCCATATTGGGTAACATCACATGGAGATTTATAATGTCATATTGTGTAATATTTCTGGCAAATCAATAACATCTCCATGGAGGCAAGCGGGTGGTGAATGCTCCAGTAGAAAAGTTACATAAAAAGCTTGTGATAAAATCTGACCCATTCAATTCTTATGGGCAGCGGAGGAAGTTGTACGTAGGGTTTATCCTGTATCGATCATAACTGCCCTAATACTAAAGCCATTATGTGTTTGTATTGATCACATTAATGAGAAGAAAGAGCAGAGTATGCAGGAGCACTGACAGGGACAAGTGCAAGCCTGAAAGACAAGAGAAAGATGGAGAGATGAGGGGAGAGAGGGAAGGAGAGAGATGGAAGAAGAGGGAGGGAGAGGGATGGAACAAGAATGAAACACATAGTGATTAGTGTGACAGGAGCAGAGCAGGCTACTTTTACAGCATACTTATTACGAGCTTATAAGAACATGATCACAGAATGGCCTACTTTATCTTTGCAACACGGAAAAGTCCTCAAAATGGTGCCCATAAAGTTCAAACTCATAAATAACAAAATACATTTTTACAAACTGTGACAATGTGTAGTGACTTAGTAAACTTAGTGACTTGCTAAACTTTTGCAGCCAAAGTTTCGCTGCAAAAAGTCGCTTTTTCAAGGCTTTGCTTTAGTGACTGTGGCGCCCACCAGATGTAGCGGTGGGGCTAACAGGTGTCCAACACTAACACAAAGCCCTGAAGAAGCTACTTGGTTAGTAGCAAAACATTGGCTGCAAAAGTTTATTAAGTCCAATTGTTCTGATTCAGTTTGTGATAATATACAACCTGCTACAAATTCTCCCACATTAGATCCTCCAAAACCACAGTTATAAGAGGTGTGAATCTTCATGAAACAGTATGGCATCACACAGACGTTTAAATGTAAATGAATCAGACTTTATTAAAGAGCTGCTCCGAGACTCAGTGAGCAGACGGCATGTGAGGGCTGCTGATGGCTGAGAGATGCTGTCACCTTGTGCTTGTCCTGCTGTGATGAAGAATTACAGTGAGAATCATCTCCACTTAAAACACATAAAACAGAGGGAATGTCAGAGCTGGGAACAGTCAACATATGGAGGGCAGAGGAGAGTGAACTGACTCATTTATATTGATTAATAAACATTGTGTAAATCAAAACCAGATGATTTTGTGAGGTCGAGAGTTTAATGAAGAGAGCTGTCCATATTTACATTCTGCGCATCAGCTCTTACATGCACTGTGGTATAGCTGGGCTTCACAACAATATATAGGCCCGTCATATCTAATACAGAATTCATATGATTAAAATTCAGATTTCTGTTGTGTATAGTCTTCGGTTTAGTCACAAACCGATATCATCAGAAGAAACATCTCTTGCTCCATCTGGGAATATGACATCATCCCATTGTAGAACCTGAAAACCACCAATAGAAACGTAGATGGACTGATGCTCTAATGTAATTCAGTTGAATACTTTTTTACCATGACAGTTAATTCTTGCCTGTTTAGTTCATATGTTATATATAGTATATCATATTGAACGTCGCACATAAAACACTTTATGACAAACCAAAATTAAGACCTTGAAATTATAAATTATCATTACTTACTTCTCTTTTACTCTTCATGATAATTCTTAAACCTATTTGGCAAATCGCAATTCACATACAAGTTTGCTGCAGTGGAGGAACGGCGGAAGGGAATTATGGTGAAAATGATTTTCCCAAAACAGCGCGAGGAGATGTCGGATCTGGGAATAGCTGAGCAGACGGAGCGTAGCGTGGTGTGTTTTGTTCGACTGTGAATGTGGAGGGGGCCCAGTTCTCCCCAGAGTCACTGATAAATCACAAGTATCAGGCAAATCGCTGTATAAGACATGAGCTACAACACGAGAGGCAAGTGGCATCTGCTGAGGCCTGCGCCACCAACCAACTCCCCTCCAGCTCCACTCCACCATAAGATCCATAAACCATCCGCACGTGTCCGCTGGCGTTGAGACTCACATCTGTAATTATCCTCTGGATGCAAGGCGTCTTTGGGTTGATAATAAACTGAGTTTTTCAGTGAGTTTTTTGACTGATGGGTTTGGGTTTGCAGTAAAAGAATCTCATCTGTGTTCTGGAGCGTGACTTGACGGCGCAGATGTTGGTGGACCCACATATCACTAACTGTCAGCTACAGAATGAGCAGATACAGACACAGGTATTTAATGTAGGTCACTGTTTCTGATTTAAAAGAGAAGACATTAAACAGGCACTATGCACATTTTTAGGTGGAGGGTCTAAAGTCTTTTTTTTTTCCATGGAAATGTTGTTATGTCTGGAATGTTCCACAACATGGCATAAAACTTAGCAATCTCTATGGAGACAAACAGATGACTCTGCCAAACTAAGTAAGGTAGATGTAAATGTCAGAGTGTGGTGCATTGTTCTTCTCTATAACCTTGGAATCTTAAGTTGTATAGAACAGCGGTCCCCAACTCCCGGGCCACGGACCGGTCATTCGGTACCGAGCCGCACAGAAAGAATAAATAACTTACAATACTTCCGTTTTATTTATTTCGAAATCTGAAAGCTGTTTTATTTTGAAAAATTACCCGATTCTCTGTTACATCCGTCTATGTCACTCTTGACGCAGGTTAAGGCGCTCTTCTTGGTCACGTGATGAAAAATGAAACCCAGGAGCTAGCAAAATTAGTAAAAAACAAACGTCTTTGGAAAGTTTCTTTGCGAAGGGGAAAAGGCCCAGCCAGGAGACAGAAGAGGAGCCTACGACTTCCAAGAAAAAGAAAGCTACAATATCAGGAGTCCTACTTAAAATACGGATTTATCCCAACGGGAGATTCCCACGCACCAAGCCCACTCTGCATAATATGTGGCGACCGGCTCTCAAATGAGGCAATGAAGCCCTCAAAACTGCTTCGTTTTCATGCAGGTCATATCATATTATTTTGTTGTATTTATCCGCCACACCTCAAATGCCGGTCGCTGAAAATATTGTCTGACATTAAACCGGTCCGTGGGACAAAAAAGGTTGGGGAGCGCTGGTATAGAACACCTCTTATGTACATTTTTGTCTTCAAGTTAATGCTTTTCCTCAAATGTTCCACAGCATAGTATTAAACTTAACTAACATGCATTTGTTGTTTTATTGCAAAACAAACAAAAAATAATAATATTGGGGGAAAAAACATATATTCTTATTGAGAGCAGTGTCACCTCTCCACAGATCTGACCTGGAACTTGGTTTAGTACTGTCACCTGCTTATTTTTAATAGATATGTTTAACGCCATCTTGTGGAACATCCCAGGAAAATCAAAAACATCTCCATGGACAGGCAGGTAGTAGACCCTTCACTGAAAATGTTACATAGTGCACCTTTAAGTGAATGAATAATTATCTTTGTATCAATCTATACACTGTTGACTTATTATATATCACAGAAAGAAATGGCTCCACAAGGTCCATGAACAGATAAGTGCTTTAGGCTAGCTTTATACTTATCCTAAACTGGCTGTTTGAATGCGTTTGCAGTTGGAGGCATTAACATTTCCTTCTGTGTTTGTGTTGTTTGTTTCTGTGCTGTCAAAAGTGAATGTGTGGAGATGGAGGGAGCCTTTCTGACAGAGTACTGCCCAGAGGGACCACATCTATCTTTTATTCATACTAATTAGCTTCTAACTAAATTAACTTCAGCCCCATAATTAGTGAAGGAAGACGTTTTCTAATGCGCAGCCTCTTTGACTCCACCACGATGCAGAAATGAAATATGGATGTGTGTGTACAGCTGTCTACAGGAGCACAGTGATTATGAATATCATTTACATGGCTCTGGTATAGGCCTAATGAGACATACACACACAATGTTCAGAATTAACAAAGTGGAGATATGAGAGGAGGTGCCGTTTGTACAAGACTCCATCAGTTACCTTATGATGGAATAATAGGGTTGAAGAGTTTAAGAACAAGGACCTGACTTTGATAAAACATAAACACTGCAATATCTTATTCACTTATTTAGAAGGCCATTGTGGAAGGCGTGCACTCATAACTGCTCTATGCGTTTACTACATGTCAGAATGACTTTGTTCTTGGTCAGATTAAACCCTGTGCAGTTGCAGCCACTTAGGACGATATAAAAGAAATTTTAATTGTCTCACTATGGGGAAATAGCTAATGAAATAAAATTATTCATTTTTCAAACATGTGACTCAAAGTGCTTTACATAGACAATTAAAATCATTCAGTGTTGCAGCCAAAAGAACAAATATTTGTTTGGCAAATTCAGAATGATATCTCTCTGTATTTATTTTATTTATTTATTCATTTTCATACAGATACACGCCATTGTGTCTCAAGCCAGACCATCATCATCCATTCAGATATTATGTAATCATCATTGGTCATCTAAGAATTACAAATAAAATCAATTTGATCTCACCTTAGATTAACAGTTTAATGCTTCGCTCACTGATTCTGCAGAAATCTGCCATGTTTTTTAGCCCTGTGATATTTTTTTTTTTTTCCTTTATTTTCACAGGTGGCGCTTGTGTGCCCCTGATTGGCTAATTCACCTGTCAATCATGCCCATCTGAAAACAGATTCACCGGTGACTAGACTCACATCTTTGTACAGTAATGAAGAATGACACCATGGTATAAGGCTCCTTATCAAGCGATTTGAATGCCCAGCAGGAATGGAAAAGAGCTCTAAGACTAATTATTATGTGACATTTTTAACATTTCATGTGTGTTTAATTTTAACACTCCAAATCAATGGCTCAGGTATGATTTTTTTTATTATCTCTGCCCCATTTCTCATGGATAAAGAAGAAGAAGACTTTTACAGGAACACTTAAGTGAAGTTCTTGGTCCAAGCGATAAAAATTAATACAGAGGATCTGGATGGAGATTAGCCCATTTCTTAAAATGATTTTGCTGGAGGCAGAGCTAGAGCCTCGTTAAAATGTATTTGAATTTGAAACACTTGTCTGAGTTTTATAAAGACCGCGCCAACTTCATCTTTTTACGATCGCACCTTTGAGGCAGATTATTCAGGTGAAGTATTTTCACAAGAACAGAGATCAGATTAGTCACAGAGGCGGACAGCTCACATCATTATATAACACTGAGCAGGTTTAACAGTGAGATCGTCTATGAGCTCAAGACTGTTAGAGCACTATGTTACCTTCACATTCTAGAGATTGTTCATGTCATTATTTCAGATGGCGGGCAAGAGTCTATAGAAATCCACAAACGCTGACCATTATCATTATTTGTTAGGGATTGGCTCCACAGATCTGCAATATTATAGCTCCTAGATTACGTAAAACTGACTTTTGTGAGCTTTAAGCCATGCCATGTGCCATCTGTTATCAAAAACAGATCAAAATGCTCTGTTCTGCCTTGTGATGTCAAGAAGCTGTAGTTTTCAAGTTAACAGTTATATTTTAACTTTTGTTTAGTAGAGATTGGCAATTCCAGGACTGAAATAATCCAAATTATTCCAGTGAAGTTGTGAAGTTGAACTCAGCCTAAATATGGGTTTGTGTGTTAAACATGTGTGAATGAAACAGGAGGAGGAAACAACATTGTAACATAGATCAGAAAATAGCCTAATATGGGCCCTTTAATCTTATCTTAAGTTTTTTCATCTGACAACAATCACAGATTTGGGGGTTGAGTAATGGCATCACCTTCTGAGGCTATCATAATATCATATTGTTTCCATGTGGATAGGCCCAGTAATATAATATATAATAATATAACTTTTTATCCATGTAGTGACACATTTTTTGTTTTGGCCCAGTACAGTGATTTGAGCAGCATTTCATTATTCAAGGACCAGGAAGTGCGCTGTTAACATGAATATAAATAATAATTAGCTAGTATAGTAGTATAGTAACTAGTAGGTGGATCAATTCCAGCCACGACGTGTGCACTGCTAAAGGCTAAATGTAGTGAGTGAGAAATTGGTGATTGTAGAAGCTGTTGACACATAACGGTAGCCACACCTACATCGCTCTGCCCCATGGCAACTAAGAGCGACAACTGAATGAATATTAAGCAACTCGAAAGGTGCATTGTGTAACTTTTCTGGTGGAGGGTCTGTCAAATGCTTTTCTCTATGGAGATGGCCAAAAACAAGTCACTTCAAGACATTTCCAGGATGGATCATATTCTGCTCTGATTGTGCTTTATGCATGAAGACAGGAAACCCATTAGGTTAATGTAATGTATTCATTTTCATGTATTTATTTATTTATTTAGTCCACATTTAACCTGGTGTGTCTATTTTTGACAATAACCTGTTACAATGTCCTGGCCCGGTTCACGTGAGACACACTTATGCTAATCAACATTATTATTAGTATGTCAAATGTGAATTAAAACCTGTGTCACCTACGTTAGTCATAACCCAAGACACGCTACAGGGATTGTACCAAACTCAATGCTAAAGGGAAACTATAAAGAATACAAATAAAATACTGGATATTCTGTAATAACAATGTATACGTTGTCTAACTGGAAATATGTTCAAACCTCATTCTGCTGTTTTAAAATGTAGCAGCACTAACAAACACCTTTACTTTTTTAGTTGTGACGATTGATTTTCCTAAATAAACATGTTCTCATTGTTGTTCAGCTAAATACATGTAAATTCAACATCAATATTTTGAGTTAAAGGGCGCGTATTGAGTTTTTTTCTGATCTATGATATAATGCAATTGTGTTTTGTTTCATTTCATTTTACAGGTTGAACACACAAACCCTGACCTCTTCAATCAAACAGAAAACACCTGTAATGTCTCAGAGCGTTTTGAGCTTTGGAGATGTAGACAGACTAATAATAAAGGATTACTCAAACATGTGTGAATGAAACAAAACAACTCCAGGGATGTTTTTTATGGAGGTATCATTATAACATGTCTTAAAGCTCACAAGAGTCAGTTTTGCGTAATTTAGGCCCTTTAATCAACTTAAAAATCTCAGCATGCAATCAAATACATTTTACATTCCCAGTGGCTTTTCTAAAATCAGTGAGCATGTTCTGGATATTTTGTACCATTAGCTGTATTTGGTAAACTCCCTGTTAACCCCCAGGCCACGTTTCAGCACTGCCTCACTTCCCTTCATTTCGCTTTCTCCTTTTCATCACCCCTCATCATCCTCCTCTCCCCCGTGGCACATGGCTCTCACTCTCAGCCCCCCGCACAGATGTCCTGCGCGGGGGATCACTGCATGAATATGGAGCCTCTTGGGTGATATCTCTGTCTGTTTCACACCCCTTCAACCCCTCCATCGCCTGCGGGCTGTCTTCACTCCATCCTTTTTACCTCCAGATGGGAACCTGCAGCCCCTGGCACTGCTCTGTCACTGGAATACAGGGGCTCTACGTTTAGAAGTTTTACTGTGGGGCAAATCAGTTTAATGTTAATGCATGGGGAACAGGAAATGAGCCACACAAAGCAAATTGACTGTATAATATTGCTCAATATGGTCCTAATATCTAGAGATCTGGACAAAAAACAGTTTAAATTCCATGCATACTCTTGGCAGTTGCAGTGATTCAATTGCCGAAGGTCCTGATCTGTTTTCTGCTTTTTAGCCTTTGTCTGATTTATAATATTTCATCATTAAAGAACATATTTAGCTTTTTCTTGGTTTAATAAACTATACACAGATCATTATTTTTAATAGATATGCATTTTTTTAATAGCTATATGACATTTTTTAACTTTTTAATTCTGGAGTCATTTTTTATTATTATTATTTTTTAATAATCACAGCTAAGTACAGATAAAGACTTTTTAGTGCAGGACTGCATCAGTCATTCAAAACTGAGTAAGTTACTGATTATGTCTGGGAAGATGTTGAAGTTTGCCAGGATTGTTGCGCAGTATTGCATTAAACTTATTTAGCTCCATGGAGACAAGTAGGTGATGTCGCCAAGCCAAGTTATCCGACAGACGTGTGGAGAGGTGAGCCCACCCAGTGTGGGAATACATTTAATTATATGTTAATGTTTTTATTTAGCAATAAAATGTGTCAAGTTTAATCCCATACTGTAGAACACTGAGGCAAAGCAATAACGCATCATGGAGACAACCAGGTGGCGAACCCCCCTATCTGAAAAGTTACGTAATGCACCTTTAATAGTGTTTGTGACAAAATTAGTATTTATGGGTTTTTTTTTTTATTAAAACATAAATAGTAATTTTGTCACGGTCAGTTCCTGTTGCTTTGACATGTGTTTGGTTGTGAATTATTTGCCAAAACAATTAGCGTTGTTACATTGTTATTGTTATTATTAATTTGTTCAGAGTAACTAGAGAGGGCCTCAGGAGCAGTACACTACAGCGCACCACACAGTAAACTTCACAGTACAACAGAAGTGTGTCAGATCACAGCTGTATCTCCTCATGGGACAGAGCTGCTTCAGACTCTATGAGCAAACACACAGACATGAGCCACACCTGTATCACACATGTGAGACACAGCAGGAGGCCTCAAAGCGTATACAGGTCAGCTTTATACAGCTACTGAATCTAGCACTTTGAATTTCAATCACAGTGCATGCGCTGCGACTTTTGATGAACTGTCAGGTGTGCCTTGAAAAACCCATTGGAGTTTGCACATACATTTAAAGGTCCTATATTTACACAAAATGCATTATTGTGAGCTTTAAGTCATGTTAGAATGTTACCTCATCAAAAATGTACCTGGAATTGTGTTTCATTTCTTAGACTTAGACAAACTTTATTGAGCCACAGGGGAAATGAATTGGACACAGGAGCTCACACATTACATTATATTACAATAACAAAAAATATACAAATGGTAATAATAAATTCTAAATAAGTAGCAATAAAATAGCAAGAGACTGGTGTCAAAGAAGGCATAATTATATAAATGTATATGTACAAGGAAAGTTAAAAAAAACAAAACTGAAATATAGTAATATAAATATTATATATTTATAATATACAAGAGGTTATAAGGAAAACAGAGCAAAGATGATATGACGATTGACTGAACATAGGCTTATCAATTACATAAGGGTGAGTTGTAGTACAGTTGTAGGGAGTATTATCTCTCACTGTTGGAGTATTATCTCCTCTGTCCCTCTGTAGTTTGGTGCTGTGGGTGAGTTGTTGTACAGATGTAGGGAGTATTATCTCCTCTGTCCCTCTATAGTCTGGTGCAGTGAGTGAGCAGGAGTGATGATGGAGAGCAGTTTGTCCAGTGTCCTCCTGTCCCTCACTGTGACAAATGTCTCCAGCTCACAGCCGATCACGTAACTCGCTTTACGGATCAGTTTGTCAATCCGCCCAATGTTCCTTTTACCGGTGCTGCTCACCCAGCAGACCACAGCGAAGTGAAGTACAGTGCGCTGGCCTCCACAGACTGTAGAAGATCTCCAGTAACTCGCTGCACACATTGAAAGACCTGAGCTTTCTCAGGAAGTAGAGTCTGCTCATGCTCTTCTTGTAGACAGCATTACAGTTGTCCCTCCAGTCCAGCCTGTATCACTTGTAGCAGGCCACTATTTCCACATTAAGGCCCTGGATGGTGACAGGCTCCAGTTCCTTGGTCTTGTCAATGTTCAGGAGCAGATGGTTTGCCTGGGACCACTCAACAAAATTTGCAATCAGTGTCCTGTACTCCAGC
Organism: Taenioides sp. WSHXM2023; assembly: GCA_029959045.1. Lineage (NCBI taxonomy): Eukaryota > Metazoa > Chordata > Actinopteri > Gobiiformes > Gobiidae > Taenioides > Taenioides sp. WSHXM2023. The sequence continues at coordinate 8,549,683 of CM057091.1, forward strand.
TTAAAGGCACTAGAGAAATTGAAAAACAATATCCTCACAGAGCCCTTAACACTATCCAGATGTTAGTGTGCCCGGTGAAGGAGATAGATCACAGCATCATCCACGCCCAAATGGCACTGGTAAGAAAACTGTAGAGGATCTAGGGATGATGCCATCAGAGGTCTGAGCTGAGCAAGAACAAGTCTCTCAAACACTTTCATGACATGAACTTTTACCTTTTGTTTATAAAAGACTGAATATTCCAGAACCCAAATTATTTAAATGATTATAGTGAATGTATATGGAGTTTAAAAACACTAGGAGTGTTTTCTGTTTCTAAGAGAATAACTCTCCCTAAATGCAGGGTTTGTGTGTTAAACAAATGTGTGGAAAAAAAAAACAAACAACTCCAGGTATGTTTGTGATGACGAAAGAACATTATAACATAGATCAGGAAATAGCGTAATATGGGCCCATTAATGTATTTAATTGCTATTTGGGGTAGTCTGAAAAATTAGCAAAATCCAAAGAACGACAAGACAGAGTAACATAGCCATGTTTTGGTTTTTTTTCTATTTGGAATAACGTGATAATATTTTAGTGGATGGTGTACCACAGAGTCTTGCTGATCTAAATGTTATTTCATTCAGCAGATGTTACTTTCTGTACAGAAAAGAAAAGGAGATAAGTCACCAGGCAATGGTTCCCCCACTCATTCGGTTTTCAGTTCTCCCAGTGACCTTGAATGATGGGAAGAGATGGGAACATAACCTCCTAACCGCTCAAGTACCTCACAGATGGACTAAAGACGGACCAAACTATAGTGAGGCTATAAGGCTTATTGTCATCCACAAACCTGTCATCTAATATCAACTGTCTGTATCCCACCCATAGACAGTATAAAGAAGTGGACTAAATGAACATGACGTCACCCATTGAGTTCACCTCTAGTCAAATGAAGCAAGAAGAGATAGTGGTGACAATTTCTCAATTTACAGTCAACTGGAGCCTGAGTCGATGGGCTTAGAATCGCGCCCATATTCACATCCTTTTTGGAACACGGCGGCTAATGCGTTAGTTATGCCCATTTATATATACAGTCTATCCAACACATTCAACTTGAGGTCAACAGACATTATGAAAATTGTACAAACTTTTCCTTGGTTACATAACTGGTGTTTTTACGCAGAGTCCTTTGGGTGTGTACAGCCTTCTCCTCTTTCTCCCATAGGACTGCAATTAGACTGCTGCTGTGATGTGGCGCCAGAGGCTTCCTTCACATGTCCTCAGAGAAATAAGTCGTCTAAACTCATAAATCCATGTTATTTTTCTGTCTTTTTATTCTTTTAGAACTCCCTGTCTGTCTCTCCATTGACTTTTGTTGTTTGTGCTGCTTTCCCTTAGATCCCATTTGAATAAACTGCCCGGGTGTGGACGTAATGAATTATTGATCAGATCGGGAGCTTTGGTAAAGTCCTGTTAATCGCTCCCTGCAGTTACACACACTTAGCCGTAATTTGTGGAAATAAAGGCCAAAAAAACATTCAGGTCTCATTTTGTCTCACAATGTCTTCATTATTATAGAAAACATGCCCTTTTCACAGAAGACTGACAAGAAGTCAATTGTATTTCTGTAATATTTTTTTCTTTATATTTTTATCTTATTTGATCTTTTTGGAAAACTAATAATGACTCGATTTTATGCTGTTTATGTTTTATGCCCATCTCTACTGTATGTATCTTGTGTTTGCGTAGATGACGTTGTTTATCTTTTATTTGTGAGCAGAAGATTAATTGCACTGAGGAAGGTCAATTTGATGTAAAAAAAAAAAAAAAAAAAAAACTCACTGGTATTGTCAAATATTTAAATCTTGCTGTTTACGCCACCTGTTTGTCTCCATGGAGATCAATAGGTTCAGTGCCATCACTCCCCATTACGCACATTACGCACAGCGCGTAGGGCACCCAGTGCTCGGGGGGCACCACATGCTCGTGAATCCTCGCAAAATCCCCACTCCCACCCCCACCCCGGTCCTCAATTTTTCTCCAGCCTGGAATCCCCCTCTCCTCAATTTTTGGCGGCCCAGAATTCACCTCAAAATGTCTTGCTCATAAACACAACAGCATGCACTCAGGCTAGATTTGAACCGGTAACCACAGAGTTGCTGGCCACATACTTAACTCTCTGTACAAAATATACACCATTACTTCCCCTCCTGCTAGTTGTAGTTCACATTTGAAAAATACTATCTATTTCTATTCTATTTCAGGACACCGGGATAACAAACATGTCTGCTTCTCTCCACATTCATTCAAAAGAGTCCTTGTTTGAAAATAACAATCCCATTTCAAGTGCACTTCCTTTACACAACACTACACAACATCACACAACACTACACCGCAGCTCCCACGTCACCTGCTCAGCCAATTTATCCAAAGACCACATATTAATTTCCTTTCTCCATTGATCTGCAGCTCCACCAGGCAGCCCTAGAATTGATTAACCCTCCTCCCACTCCTGTTAGGCCGACCCTCTGCCCCTTCGTAACCTCACAAAGATCAGCAAATAAAGACAGGGATGAAACATGGCAGCTCACAAATGTCATTTATTAAAGGTCCTATATTACGCAAAATTGATTGTTGTGAATCTTTAAGCCATGTAACAACACTGTTGCCGTCTCAAACATACCTGGAGTTGTGTTTTGTTTCATTCACTTTTTTGATACAAAAACCCTGTATTTTTTGGCTTATTTAAAGTACCTCTATCACGCAGAAAAGAATCTGTTGTCATGTGATATGGCAAAACAAAAAGTGCCGTGTTTTATAAACTCCATACGCCTTCACTAGAATCATTTGGATCATTTTTTGTGTAATATAGCACTTTTAAGGATCTAAACTCAAGACTTCCAAAGCACGAAGTTTGTGAATTTTTGACAAAGAATGTAATGCTTTTGATCGTTTTCCTCCCTTTCTCCATACTTCACACTGAGGTGGATCAGCAAATATAGGCAGGGATGAAACACGGTGCGGGCATGAGCGGTGTTCACAAATGCCAGTTATTAAGCACAAAATATGAAGCAGGAAGTGTGTGGGAAGGACAAGACCAGAGGCAAGCCAGTTTGTTTTAGTTTAAACACTTTCACTGACAATCGGAGTAGGCGGACCTTTTCACTATAGAGATGTGCGATATAAAAGTATCTGATGCATGGCCCAAAAAGCTCTTTAGCTAAAAACCCACATGGAATAAACTAAAGATATGGTGATGTATGATGGTGGTGTTAGAACTGTCCAAACATGAAAGTATTATACAGCATCGGACTGTTATAACATTTCAGTTGAATCTTACAGACAAAATGTATTTTAATGGTGTACTATGTAACTTTTCTGCTGGATGTTATGTCACCTGCTGTTATTGCTTAACCCAAAATGTTCCACAGTTTGGCATAACACTCATCTATCTCCACTGAGACAATAACCTCCATCGAGACCAGCCGGCGGTGGCCCCAAAACTAGAAAAAAGTTACAATAGCTCAGATGAGTGTTTGTCCACTGAGCCGAAGATTGGTGCTTCAAATCCCGCTCTCAATGTAAACATCACTGCTCAGATCCACTAACCCGCTGGTTGGATGAATGCTGTCATTGTGTCCTTGGGCAAGACACTTAACCCACCTCACCTCCAGTGTCTGCATATACTGCTGTGTGTGTGCTTTGAGTGAAGGTGTTATATACTGTAAATATGTGATCACTGGCAATTTTACCATTTAAATTACATACATACAGTATTTTGTCTAATTTGTTAGCCTAGAGACATTATTAAAAGCATCTCCAGAAGTCTATAGTAAGTTAGTAAAAGTATTAAACTTGGTAAACTTTTCTCTAGGACTTGTGACTCATGAGGATAAAGAGAGCTGTTAGAATAAGAGGTTTGAGCTACTCCATCCTTCCCTCTCTCATAAACGACAAGACCCTGACGCACTTGAACTGCTCCACTCAAATAGCACCACTCACACGCTCTAATAAGGGCTCTGCTGGTTTCATGATTAGCACTAACCCAGAGAAGCATCGTGGAGTTCAGAGTTTATCACTGTCACCCACAAAATACTACAGCTCCAGGTATCAGAGACAGCACAAAACGAGAACTTTCTCATTTCAAGAAGATCTAATAGCTATTTGTGTGTTAGACATGAGGAAGACTAACATAACACACTATTGCTTTTATTTTCATTTTTATTATATGTCATACTGGTTTTATTGTTTTAGGACTATTATGATCATTTTTTTAGCAATTACACTTTGTGTTGTTTTCCTTTTATGATCTTTGTGCAGCACTTTGGAATTGTTTTTGTTTGTAAAATGTGCTAATATGTAATAAAATGGATTTGAACTGACTCAGTTTGGTTGTAAATTGAAAGTATTCGTGGATTTCAGCTTCCTGTTATCTTCAATATTTTAAGAACATTTTCCCATTCAAAAGCTATAATATTTTCGTCTAAATTGTGAATTGCTATGGCAACTATCCTGATTTGTCATCATACTGAAACCCACAGGAGCAGCTTTAGAAGTTCTAATCCTGGGGAATGTTCCACAGTATGAATTTATCTACCTTGCATTTCGATTGCAGGTGTTTCTGGGGTGACTGTAGCTCAGCTGGTGTCCATCCATTGATCCGAGGTTTGAATACCGCTCTTGACATAAACACCATTGGCTGAGATCAGCTCCCACAGATGAATGCTCTTCTTGTGCCTTTGGGCAAGACACTTAACCCGCCTTGCCCACAGTGTCTACGTACACTGGTATATGAACGGCTGAGTGGTTCCTTGATGTAAAACGCTTCCTCTACACAGATCTGACCTGTAACTTGGCCTGGCTTGACTTCATGGAGATATAGACATTTAATCCTATACTGTGGAACTTTTCAGGCAAAGAAATGCAGTTTCCATGAAGAAAAGCATGTGTTGGACCCTCCATGAGAAAAGTTACACAGTGCACCTTTAATATACTGATATGTTTTTGTTGTATTTTTTGCATATTTTAGCTGTTTGTTGACTGACTTTGAGAGCAAACATCGATCATTCAAGTGTTAAGCTAAGAGCAAGTTAAATATGGTTTAAGGATCCAAAGTGAAGGCTTACAAAGCACAATTTCTGCTGAATCTTCTTCAAATGCCTGTGTAATGTTTTGCTTTTGATTTCCATATTCTTTTGAAAAAGCAAATTCTTGTTTATACATTTAAACTGCTACAACACAACAGTCTGCCTGTTTCTCTGTGTAGCGCTCAAACCCAGGTGCTGTGGCGTTAATTGGAAACTTATCTCCTCTCACCACCCGTGACCCCCGCTGACCTTTCCGTTATGGCTAATTGGCGGCGCGCTAATGCCTTTACAGCAGACTGGTGGAGTGTGGGGGTCTTTTCAAGTTGGCTCTGCTCTGAGATACCCGCTTTTGCTGCCATTTAACCCTCCACTCCTCCTCCTACACCGAAAACTCAAGAAAAACTTACAGCCGCATGTCATTTCTTCCGCAGCTTCCTGTACCCTGCTTTATCTTTAAATATGTTTTCATTTTAGCACCACTTGGCAAAAAACACAGAGATAAAATTGAAGAAGAAGTGTAACAGAGACGTTGCCGGGTGCTACTGTACACAGAGCCTACTCAGAAATCAGAAAAACATTTTTGTCAATGAACAGAAATCACACTTCACAGAGACAGGGTACAGCATAAAACAATGAACCATACTTAGCATAAATAACTGTGACTTCATTAAAGCCATGCAAATAGTAGAGTATTAAATAAAATCAGACCTTTACTAAATATAAATACAAAATATACCCTAGGTAGAACAACAATGCAAAAAAATTGTCTCCCTCCTCCTAAGTTGTGGTGATGAATAGGGGATGGAAAAAATTTAAGCACTGCAAGCTTTTCCATTTTTCTTACTTTATATTCAGGCCCCGCCCCTAACCACTCATCATCCAATTATTAGCCTTTTTCACAGCGTTGCTGAAGGGTCCTTGGGATGTTAAGTGGCTCGTTTGAGAGAGTGGGTCAGAAAGTTAACAGTACCTCAAAAAGAGCACTAAAGACTAAAAGGGAAGACTGTTCTGTCATGTTCATTGTTAAACTAATGACTTAACATTGTTGCCCTTAGAACTAAAGGGTTATAGGAATGTGTAGTGCTTTGAGGCAGAATAACTGAATATGCAAACTATGGATGTAATATGGAATACACTACAGAGGAAAATACTGACTGATATAAAGCTAGTGCAGTACTTATTTACTTAAAGGGTTCATATTGCACTTTATTCTGTTCTATGTTATAATGTTGTTTTGACATCAGAAACATACCCAAGAGTTGTGTTTTGTTTCATTCACACATGCTTAACACACAAATCCTGTATATTTAGGTTGAGTTCTTCTCTCTCAAACTGAAAACACCTTGTGATGTCATGTGGTAATACAGGAAGTGCTTCACTATGTTTTTAAATTCCATACACTTTGACTAGAATCTTTTGGATGATTTCAGCCCTGAACTTGTCAATCTTTGCTGAACAAAAGGTAGACAGATTAATAAACCAGGTTTACTCAAACGTGTGAATGAAACAAAACACAACTCTGGGTATATTTTTAATGAGTTAACAACATTTTAACATGGCTTAAAGCTCTCAAGAATCAATTTTGTGTAATATAGGACCTTTAAATTCTCAGTTCTTATTTTTTTGTTTTCTTTAAGGCTAAGGTACCAGTGCCAGTTGGGTAACCTGTCAGGAGCAGTGGAAGACCATATGGCATCCAGGAACCCATCTTCAGATCTTGAGCAATACTTAGTCAGGACCACTTTAGCTACAGGATTTTGGGTTGATGCAGAACACTGGAGTGGCCAGGGAAAACCCACACAGAAACATGCAAGCTCCACACAGAAAGACCTTAGCCACTCTTCTTCTCAATGAGAGTAAGTCTATTAGTGCGATGAACTGACCTGGTAAATGCATTTGGGGAATACGCCATTGGTTTCTTCAGCTTTGGTCTTTACTGTGATCTTATTTGGCAACCCAGTCTCTGCAACTATTTGGAGATGGATAAATATACAAAATAACATCACGGTACATAGACTGTGTTAATAAATCTTACAAATGAGAGTGAATGGCTCCTTTATGGTCCATATTAAACAGTATGAGGTTATATGTCCTCTGGTCAGAGACTGTGGGCAGAGAGGGGCCCACCAGAGAGACCAATGAGCCAAGAAGAACACAGAAAATGACCCGAGAGGGGCACAGGCGGAGAGGAGAAAGAGGGAGTGGGTAGAGAGAGGGAGAGAGTGAGGGAAAGTAATAAAAAGATGAAGAAAAATGAGAGAGAGAAAGAGGGTTGGAGAGCTAGAGAGAGGGTTGGAGAGGGGAGCTTAAAAGGAGACAGAAGAGAGAAGGAAATTGTGAAGATAGAAAGAGAGAGGAGAGACAGAGAGAGAGAGAGAGGAGATGGAGGCAGAGAAAAGCAATGGCCTAAAAGAAATGGAGAGGTAAAGGGATACAGAAAAGAATAGGGGACAGTGAAGATGGGTGGGATGGAGAGGAAAGAGGAGTGATTGAGATGCACACTGAGAGAGAGAAAGAGAGAGAGGAAGGAAGGATAGAGAGAGGCAAACAAACAGCAGCAATGCTACGGTAACAGCCAATAAAACAGAGCATCAGGGGCAGACGGAGTGACGGATACAGAGGTTCAAGATACAAACTCAGGAAAAAGCAAAACTAATGACAAGACTTTATTGCTCACCTCTCATAAAAATGTACATTTAAACTGCAGCATTTTCAGTAATAATATCCATAGAATTTGTTCTCCGCACGTAATGATACCCAGTCGACAAAACAGCGCTGTGAATCCAGTTTCAAGCATTCTTTAAAAGTAAAAAGGCGAGAGTAGTTCCTCACATGTGTTTGTTTACATCCCCGTAGCGTGCTGATCGGGGTGAAGCCTCAGATTAGCAGATTAGCGATAGTGACTGTGTCCGCTGTCGCATTAAAAATCATGTATTGCACCACATTTCAAAATAATAATAAGACCATTCTGACTTGCATCTAAACTAGAAATGCAGTGCTCTGATCTTTTGAACACTGAAGAGTCCCAAAGCGAGTGGTTTTACTCTAAACAGGAAACAGCTGATGCAAGATGCGTCAAAACTTTCTAGTCTGTGGTACGCAGCCATATCCCGCAGCAGCCTTTGCAATCGGAGATTTTAAATCTCATAAGATTCTCCTTGTGTCTGCGATGTGCACTTTTTGTCGCACGTTTAAAAATCATTTAAGACTGAAAAATCCTGTAGTGTGTTGCGGCTTTTAGGAATAGGAATTGATTTAGGGACAAAATATGAGTTAATACGAACCAAAATGAGGAGCTGGACAGCAGCAGTTAAAGAGAGGGGCAACGTTTTCTCAATATAAAGTGAATTGGAGCTGGAGTCGACTATTTGGAACGCAGAGGCTAGCAGTTAGCTTTGTCCATTTGCATTTATAGTTTATGCAGGTTACACATAAAAGTGCAAATTCTTCTGGCTGCCTTACTGGCCAAAGGTTTCCAAATGCATAAATAGACAGGGGAAAAGGGCAAAATCAGAAATTTAACCCAAAATCCGTACAAAACAGTTTAGATATGGGTCTGATTCTCTTCCTTATATTCGAGTATTTTCATTGGTGGTGCTGGTTTACCTGAGGCCTCCACATTATTATTTGCCTGGTGTAATTCCACTGGGACGTCTCCTCCTCTGTCTGCCCTTTGGCTCATGGTCCAATATGAGCTGTTTGCCAGTGACAAATATCATGTATTTTCCTGCAGCAGATGCTCTAATGTATTCTGAGGTTAAGGAAAAATTAAAACAGACTTAAAGTATCTACAATAAATCAATAATTTTATTTCAGGAAATTTAATATATGTTGATGTGGCATTTTATATCCAGTTTTGTGCATGGTTCTTCTCCTGTGTAAAATGAAACAAAATCTATATACCGTATAAGTATACATTCATTATATTTATGTATGTGACGTAATTACTATTTAATCTAAAATTAAAATAAAAAAAAAATCTGCCTATAGATGTTTAGGTTTAAATGTATTTATTAATTCACTCATTTAGGTTGTTATATTGTTTTGCTTATACTGTATAGACTTTATTAGACAGAGAAGTATGCAGAGTGACTGGTAAATGGTCCCATTTTTCTATAGCGCTTTTCCACTTGCAAGGCACTCAAAGCACTTTATGTAAAGGAATCACTCACCCATTCACACACATTCATACATCAGTGTACACAGACACTAGGGACGAGATGGGAATCGCACTGCCAACCTCTGGGTCAGTGGATCTAATCACTCTCCCAGTGATGTTGTGTGTCGAGAGCAGGATTCGTTGCCAACCTTCGGATCGATGGACAAACACTACTGAGCTACTGTGAAATGGGGGAAGAGTGGGGAGAGACATTAGGAAAGCCATCAGATCTGGGCATTGCTCTCATACTGTTGAAGCTGCAGAGTGTTCAGCATATGTACCCTGACCATGCCATTGCCAAGTTTCATATCTTTTGCTTAGATGTCGTCTTGCACCTCCCTTTGTTATGGTTGGGCTGCTTGTGGTATAAAAACAAAGAGATGACAGACTGGGCCCATGACAACAGCAGAGGAGAAAAGGAGACAGGAAAGGAGACGGTGGAGGAGGACAGCTCTCAGCGGGGTGGTGTCACTGCACTATATGTCCTTCAGGGCTTCACAACAGCTGTCTCCAATAGCAACCACACACAGAAGATCAGGGAGATGCCTTTTACATTATTAAACAGTATAAAATGTATTGTCCACTGGTTCAGGCCCACGGAGGTGAATGGAGATCTATAAAACACAGATAACTTCCTGTTTTACCCCAATGGCGACCCATATAGAAACCAAAAACAGATTTGTGCATCGTCAGTTTGATTGAAGATTATATGTTGATTTATTTGTTTAATTTTTTTTTTTTTTTTTCATTTTATATTTATTAGTCTGTCTACATCTCCAAAGCTCAAAATGCTCTGCTCCACCTTGTGATTTCATGAAGCAGTAGTTTTGAAGTTAACAGCTACCTTTTACCTTTTACCATTTGTTCAGTCCAGACTGGGAATTTCAGGGCTGAAATTATTCAAATGATTCTAGTCAAGGTGCACAGAGTTTAAAAACACAGTGGAGCACTCCATGTAAAACCACATGACATCACAAAGTGGAACAGAGTGTTTTATATTTATAATATTATAACACAGATCACACAATGGTGTAATTAAAAGCCCTTTAATGATATAATGGTTTGTTTTTTTCAATGTCCGATGTAAAATAAATAATATGCTACAGTAGGTATTTTTTACAGTTGGCGTTATAGGCCTTTCTCAGTTTTATAGGCTAATAAAAGAGGAAAATTTGATGACCAAGGCCTCTTAGATTATTACTTTTATGACAGTCAGCAATGTATATACATAATCCCACTATTTACAATTCAGATTTTATGTAAATCATAATCAAAATACTGATTTCTGATGCATAAATAACACATGTTCACAATGCAAAGCACTAAAGCATTAAGGCATTTAAGCTGTTACGATTTAAATGCTCTAATATCATTAATATGGTAATGAAATATGGTAATTCATACATTTAAGTGCCTCTTGAAATTCTAAGTACTTCTTCATCCTTCAAACATGAATAGGATATAAATTAATATTTTTTCATATTTTGTTTTACGCGGCAGTGATGTTGACTCCATTAATTAATTTTCCATCTTTTGATTTCTGAGCTTTGGCCTTGAGGAACTTTGTTGACAAGGTTTTGGAAAATACTGGGTGCCCTTTAATTTTTCTCAACCTCAATAAGCCAGCCATAGATATACACTGTATTCCCAAAAGTTTTCACTCACCCATCCAAATAATCGAAATCAGGTGTTCCACTCACTTCCATGGCCACAGGTGTATAAAATCAAGCACCTAGGCCTGCAGACTGTTTCTACAAACATTTGTGAAAGAATGGAGAATGCAGAAGCTGCATCCAAGCCATACATCACCAAGTGCAATGCAAAGTGTTGGATGCAGTGGTGTAAAACGCCACCACTGGACTCTAGAGCAGTGGAGATGCGTTCTCTGGAGTGACGAATCGCACTTCTCCATCTGGCAATCTGATGGACGAGTCTGGGTTTGGCGGTTGCCAGGAGAACCGCATTTGTCTGACTGCATTGTACCAAGTATAAAGTTTGGTGGAGGGGGGATTATGGTGTGGGGTTGTTTTTCAGGAGCCTTAGTTCCAGTGAAAGGAACTCTGAATGCTTCAGCATACCAAGAGATTTTGGACAATTCCATGCTCCCAACTTTGTGGGAACAGTTTGGAGATGGCCCCTGCCTCTTCCAACATGACTGGGCACCAGTACACAAAGTAAGGTCCATATGGTGTGGATGAACTTGACTGGCCTGCACAGAGACCTGACCTTTGGGATGAATTAGAGCAGAGACTGAGAACCAGGCCTTCTCGTCCAACATCAGTCTGTGACCTCACAAATGCACTTCTAGAATAGTGGTAAAAAATTCCCATAAACACACTCTTAAACCTTGTGGACAGCCTCCCCAGAAGAGTTGAAGCTGTTATAGCTGCAAAGGGTGAACCGGCGTCATATTAAACCCTATGGATTAAGAATGGGATGTCACTTAAGTTCATATGCGAGTCAAGGCAGGTGAGTGAATACTTTTGGCAATATAATGTATATAAATCTACATTGTTTTTCTGGTTGTGGAAGGGAATAAATTAAGTAATTTTGTCACATGACACCATTTTCCTGATTGGTGTATGGATACTGAAGTTTTTTGGCCATACTTCTTACCTGTGCTAAGGAAATAATATTTTGTTTTGAATTGCTATGGCACCCAATATCCATGAATTGTGAACCTTAGTGATTTGATGCCAGATGCCCTTCCTGCTTCAACCAGCCATAGACTTTCTGGCAGCCATTTTGTTCTCAGGTGAATGCTTACTGCAACAGCTGATCCATATTTTTACCTAGACAATATAAGGGTGCTCACGCCTCACAGCAAGAAGGTTCCGTGTTCGATCCCTGGGTTGGCCGGGCCTTTCTGTGTGGAGTTTGCATGTTCTTCCAATGTCTGGGTGGGTTTTCCTCCGGGCACTCCGGTTTCCCCCATCAACCCAAAAACATGCTCCACAGCTGAGGTCCTGACCAAGCCTAGCAACAAGATCATGGAGATGGGTCCCCGGGTGCCTCATCTGCTCCCCTCTGCTCTTGAAAGGATGGGAGAAATACAGAGGACAATTTCCCTACAGGGATAATAAAAGTACTACCAAAAAAATAAAAATAAGGAATTGAACCACTAACCCTCCATTTCATCCTCCATTTCAATCGACTCAAACATGACAAAAATACCATATCATCTTCACAGCCATAATAATAGATCTACAACTTCTTTCATTAACCTATTGTAACAGCATTTCCCCATAGACACACTGTCATATAAAGATTATCTAAGTCTATAATCTTAATTGTATCTCTTCAGTCTTTGTCCTCTCTCACCTCTGCAATGGCCCTGTTTAAGCCCAGACAGCCTCTCTCCTCCTCTGTGTCCTCGTCTGTGAATAACTGTGAGATTTCTTCAGACATGACCTCTGACCTCTCCTTTTCCTTGTTCTGTTTCGGGACCGTAGGGTGGGACCTGAGACAGTGCGTGTGGACCGTAGGTTGGGACCCTGTGTGCCTCGTGTGGACAGGAGCAGAGCTTTGATCATGAGCAGAGGAGAAAGGGTCAGACACACAGAGATAGAGCTCATATAGAGACGTGGACTACCATTAAATACACATGTCATTCAGGGACATCATCTCCTGGGCAATTTCATTTTCTGTAACCTTTATTAGACTAGTCATATAACATCTTTTTAGTCAAACTGTATGTCCAAATATCAATATCAGCTGTAGTATTTTCAAATCCCTACATTGCAAAATCCGTCTCTGCATTTGACCCATTCCAGTCTTGGTTAGGACGTAAGTACCTAAAGGATTTGACTACGGGCATATAAGCTTGACAAATCTCTCAAAGTAGTCAATATTTATTCAAATAATAATGGATTTATTTAGCACCTTTTGGACACTCAAAGACGCTTTACAGTGCATTATTCATTCTCTCCACACGCAGTGGTGATAAGCTACTATTGTAGCCACGGGCGGTATGGCCACCATAGTTGGTGCTGGTAATCTATATAGCCACAGCTGCCCTGGGGTAGAGGGCTGCCAAACTATGCCATCTGCCTGCCATCAACCACACCAAGGCAAGGTGGGTAAAGTTTCTTGCTCAAGGAAACAACAGCAATATGCACTGGTAGGATTTGAACTTCCAACCATATACGTAAGTGAAATATAAGGTCTAATATTCTCAAAGTAGTAGTTGTCTTCTATTTAACTGTGACTTACTGGCTGTTTACTTGTCCCAAAGACATTTACTATTGAAGCTTGACTTTATTCTGAAAGTTATCATTTGTGTGAAAGTAAAACATATTGATTATATACACCTGAAGTATAAAGTACTACCACTACTACTACTATTACTACTACTACTACTAATAATAATAATAATAATAATATTAATACTACTACTATATTACTAATACTACTAATACTAATACCACTATACATCCAAAAACTCAGACCAGTTCATTTGCTGTTATGTCAGACGAACACTAGTACTTTAGTCATGTGACATCTTATGGTCAAATCTTGCCATATTTCCTCCCACTGAAAGTGCAGAGTCACACTAAACCTTATTTAAACTCTGTCCAATGACTCCTTGTCCGTTTTCTCTTTACCTCAAATCCAAGTTTTCAATCTGCTGCGATCTGAAAAGTCAATACAGTTGTTATCAGCTGGGCTCATAGTCGGGTATTGAGTGTTCAAATATAAGTTTCTATAAATACCGGAGTGTCTGAGTCTTATCACATCACACAGACTCCAGCTGCAGGTCCGTCAGCCTGTGTACAAATGGACTGATTAGACTGATATAAGGTTTAACTTCAGGGCTTAGAGGTTTCAGAAGACGTGAGGAGGGAGAAGTGCCCAAAATCTCCATTTAAGAAAAACGTACGTATATAATACTACTATAAAGTAGGACTCATTGACAAAATAAAGTTACAAAGGCATTTAAAGGTGTTTGGAGCTTCAAAACCAACTGTTAACTAATTGTATAGGGCCTATATTATGGTATTTTCTGATCTCTGTTATAATGTTGTTTCCTCATCACAAACAGACCTGGAGTTGTGTTTTGTTTCATTCACACAACCCTGCACATTTAAGATGACTTTTTCTCTCAAACAGAAAACACTTTGTTCCACCTTGTGATGTCATGTGGTAATACAGGTTTTCAAACTCCACACACCTTTACTAGAATCATTTGGATAATTTGTGCTCTGGAATTGCCAATCCTTACTGAACTAAAGGTTAAATGTAGCTGTTAACTTGAAAACTACCACTACATGACATCACAAGGTGGAACAGAGTATTTTGAGCTTTGGAGATGTAGACAGACTAATAATAAAGGGTTACTCAGACATGTGTGAATGAAACAAAACACAACTTTCAGTATGTTTTTGATGAGGTAACAACATTACAACATGACTTAAAGCTCATGAGAGTCAATTTTGCTTAATATAGGATCTCTAAAGGACAGATATTATGCATTATTTATATTGTCACTGGCTTTTAAACATGCTCTTGAATACTTTTGCTTCAGTATATCATGTTTTATGACTTACCCATCTACAGACAATAGACACCATGTTCCTACAGCAGAGAGAATTACAACTGAAAAAAGAAACAACTGTAGGGTTAGCAAGTCTTTTTCTGACATGCTAACACAAGCATGTAGTTTTAATGAATTCAACTTGAAAGCACAAATGCTTAGAATGGGTCTGTTGATGATTTATGGACTTAAAAACGTTTAGACTTTTACCTGTGGCGTAATAATCCTGGAAATTCCGAAGTGTTTTTTGAGTGCTCAGAAAGACCGAACTTCAGAAACAAGATACATGAAACAAGGTTGAACGGAGCTAAATACAACTCCAGGTATGTTTTTGATAAGGGAAGGTCTATTTACTTTTACATGGTCCTTTACTCTCCTTACAATGGCCTATTGAGAGGATTGGTATAATCAATGTTTTTGCTACAGCGATCTTCCCACTACAATTTGGAAAGTACTTTTAATTCTACTGCTTTAACTCCATTCTAAAGTTGAAACAGCAAATGTCTTCCTACCTGCAGTGATTTCTATTATAATTTGTCATGTATCAGTCAATATTGTGTCAACCTTCTCTCATTAGTGCTTAGTGCAGAAACAACACAACTAACGTTTGAAATATAACGGTTTGAAATGTTTGAAATATTGACGGTTGTTATGACAGAAGAAATATGATTAAACATTCTATTTTCTCTTCGCCGTTTGGACATTTAGTTTTGTGCTTTCAAAAACAACTGGATGATTTATCCTTGGAACAAAAGAACATTTCCGTTCTTCGGCAAACCATCTCTGATATGATTTTATTACTGCTTTTTATTGTTGGGTGACAAGAGGAAAGCCATTGTGTACTTCTACGATGAAGAAGATGTCTCAAAATGTGGAATTTCCAAATAATAACTGTTTGCTCGAGTATAAAATCACTTACGGTTTGTATTTGAAGAAAAGATGCAATATCAGTGAATGTGTGGGTTATAAGAAGGAAAGCTTTGTGTGATTACATATTGTGTCGCATTGCAAAAGGTTCGTAGACATTTTATATTACTTCTATATTTGTTATTCTTTCATAGACCAGTTTACTGAGATACTTTCAGGAACACCCTACAAGAGGCATTCGGAGATGCTCTGTACCAGTTCTTTAGTCATAGATCTACTATTACTCAAATTCAAATGGCATGTCAAGTTTTTGTTTTTGTTTTTTTACAAAATTATGATACTTTAAAGGTGCATTGCGCAACTTTTCTGGCGAGGGGTTCGTCACTTGCTTGTCTCCATGGAGATGTTATTGCTGACAGTAAACACTTCTAGCTAGTATTTGTTCATTAGACGTGTTTCTATTGCTCAAAAATACAATAATTCTCTCTGTGAATGGGGCACCTCTCCTCAGATCTGACCTGTAATGTTGCCTATAATTGTCCCCCTTGAATTAGATTGCGGTTTAATCGCTACCCTGGGACATTCCACGCAAAGTAATAACATCTCCACCAGAAAACTTACGCAGTCCGCCTTTAAAATTGTATGTTTTTCCTTGGAAATATCAGATCATGCACATTATTCATTGTTTTGTCTGACAAAGTTAAGACTATGAGTGTAATCCTTCATTCACCCAGGAGTGGTTCAGTGTAGAGATAGTTTCAGCAGTGGTCAAAACTAAAACATTTTATTATTCTATTATTGCTTTTCAAAACTGTATTGTTATTCTCTACACAGTTAGCATACAGAGTCTTTGGTGACTTGCATAATAGTTTTATATTTCTTCTGGTTCTCATATTTTGTCTATAGACTCTTCACCTGTTTATGTTGAGAAGCAAACAAACTGTATGTACAAGAGAGCGTTTGTTGTGCAAGGCATCCCACAGGGCAGTAGTAGCTGACTCAGGAGAACAGGGGCAGGGTGTGTGTGTGTGTGTGTGTGTGTGCGTGTGTTTGTGTGTGTGCGTTTGTATATGTGTGTGTGTGTGTGTATGGGGGGGTGTCTGGTCAGGTGACAGTTGGCTCAGGTAGGGCCTCTTGTTTCCTGTCCTGAGCCTGTGTGGTCTGTGTGCGGTCTGTGTGCGGTCTGTGTGTGGGGTGTGTGTGGGGTGTGTGTGTGGGGTGTGTGGGCTGTGCACCTGCCGAGGGACATCCTGCCACAGCTGCTCCCACAGACAGGTACACAACGCTACCGTCAAGCTAACAGAGTAAAGCTAACATAAATCAACAGATCTGCCTCCTCCCAGCAACAACTAACCCTATTAATAAAACTGTGAGTATCCAGATCTGTATTAAGTTCCACAGTATGGCATTAAAGTATACCATGCGTTTAATCAGTCCAGGTGTTTCTGAAGGTGCACTGTGTTACGTTTTGGTTAGGGGTCTGTCACCTGCTTGTTTCTATCATTTATCTGCCTGGAATGTTCCACAGTATGATATTAAACCTTACATTTATACAGTTACAGGTGGTTTTAGCGCTCAAAAATACTTAGAAAAACAGGCATTTTGACTGACAGATCTGATCTATAACTTGGTCTGGTTTGGTCTCCATGAAGATAGAAAGGTTTAATAGCATACTGTGAAACATTCCAGATAAAGCAATAACATCTTCACGAAAAAAACAGCATTTGACGAACCCTCCACCAGAAAAATGACACAATGCACCTTTAATGTTCTTCTAGAAAAGGGCTGTGGGCATGGAGCAGTAGATACATAAACATTTTGTCCCATATTTACACAGAGGCAAATTTGATTCACATTTCTTCATTTTTTGGCAGGTACTGAATTCTGAATGTATCACCAGCATCTAAACTACAAAAACCAATATCTAGATCAATTTAAATGACTTAAACTAAGAACATTTGACTTTTGATGATTTCAGTAGATTCAACTTGACAAGTGAAATGATCTACCAATGGAATAAATGTGTTTTGGTCATTCTGACCAGAACTGAAGAAGCAGCTTGGATGAGCTGCGAAACGTATTCGACCAAATAAACTCTGTCCAGCTGACAAATTAAATTTCTCCTTTTGCCATGGATTCTACCTGGACGACTGAGGGATTCTACACACATAGTTATGATTTACTGTTTATGTTTACAAAAGCTCTGAGCATTAATAACGATTGTATTTTTTATTCAATGTTAATAGTATATTTTGTGTTTTAAGATAAGAAATAATGTTACTGTAAAGAAGTTATCAAAATCAAAAAGTCGGGAGTCCAAAATCGAAAGTCAAATCGAATTGTGACTTAAGTGAATCGTCCCATCCCTCGTATAAAAACTAGATGCTCATTTGAAGTAGTGATACTGAAAGGCTCAAACAGTAAGAGATACAGCACTATATTCAGACCATACTCCATACAACTGTACAACTCACCCTTATATAACAGATAATACTCCCTACAACTGTACAACAACTCACCCTTATGTAACACATAACCCCATATCATGTCTATCATTATTTCATCTTTCCACTGTTTCTCCTTACAACCTTCTGACATATTTGTATTATATTTCTATATTTTACTTGTACATATACATTTATAAAGTTATGCCTTATTTGACATCAGTCTCATGCTGTTTTTGCTACTTATTTAGAATGTATTATTACCATTTATATTTCAGCTTTTTGTTATTATATTATATTGTGATGTTTGAGCTACTATCTATCTAAGTTTTTCTAAGTCTAAGAAAAAAATAAGTAAATTGGAGAAAAGTGGACGTCTCCTGTAATCTTAATATCTGAACTAGTATAAAACACATGGTACTACTAAAGAAACTATTTAACTTGTGTTGAAAATAGTATCTTTAATCACTGTATTGTCTGAAAAAGCAGTTTGTTTTTGTTTGTGTCTTAAACTGGTACCTTTTCCTTAGTATCAGAATTGGTTTTTAAATTTTAATATTGTGACAGCACTACAGACTCCCTCGGTAGAACTGGTCCATATCAGATCTCTCATACTTTGTGTTCATTGCATTGCAAACATTTCCTCCTTAACAGTATTTATAGGCTTGCAAAATTCACAAAACAAACATAGCAATGGGGCGTCAAAGTACCATTAAATGTGTTCAAATAAGCCTCATAACTTAATTAAAATGTCTACTCAGCTCAGTTACTTTATGCAAATCAAACATATGTTGCGCCAATAGCTGTGACTTTAATGTCCCGCACTGAAGCTGTGATGAATTATCTTCATAAAATCATATTACAGTTAGCACCATCTAGAGTGTACGCTAATCCCCCGGCCATGTTTTACAACATCTGGGGCCCAATATCGAATCAAGTACGTACACGAGACTGGCCCTGGATTATTTAAAGAGGCACTATGTTTCTTGGCAGGGGTCCGCAGTCTGCTTGTCTCCATGGAGATGTGATTGCTTTGAAATGTTCCACAGTATGCCAGTAAATATATACAGTATGTCTGGCTTTTATTCAATGACAGGTTGTTTTTAGTGCTCAAAGAAACCTTGAAACACATGGATTCTTTGTGTGAGCTGGATCACCTCTCCAGGGAGCTGCCTTGTCCAAATGGTGTCACCTGCTTGTTTCCATGGACATAGACACATGTAATGCCACACTGTGGAACTTTAAAAGCAAAGCAAAAAAGGAGACAATTGTAGGTGGCAGACCCTCCAACAGAAAAGTTTAAAAGACATTTCCTCAAGATGTGATCCAACTTAAAATGGACTTAATGAAACAGGGGGGAAATCCACCTGTTATGATAACACATATGCAGTAATAAAGTTAAGATAGTATGAATACTCCAAAACTATTGATAAACTTGTATCAAAACTTATCAATATTGGAAATTTAACTATTGATGATTGAACCTTTCCTGAATAGTTATAGAACGGCCTTGATCTACAGTATATCAGAAAAGTAAAAGGTCATATGGCAATAACTAAAAACATAAAAATACCATTGTTCTGTAATGCAGTACTCCGTTCAGGACAGTCAAATGTGTATGCGTAAATTAACTCAGTATTTCAACACAGTGGAAGTGACTCTCTCTCCTCCATTGGGACCCACACAGAGCCGCGGTTTAGGGGAGGACTTTGATCCTTTACTGCTACAAAAGAAAAAAAAGATAATTCAATCAGGCCCATTAAGAGTTTAGTGTATGCATTTGTCTGTGGTTACAACATCCTCATGCAACCAGCCATAAACAAGAGGAAACAGCAAAAGGCCTATTGAAAATATTGCAAAACCCCGTGTGGTGATGGATACAGGGGTATTAGCAATCAAAAGAGGAGACTGAACCAAAACATTACCTGTATCACATTGTTCGTGCAGAATTGAAAACATAATAATTATCACAGGGGAAGTGCAGAAGGAACACACAGACCACAACCAAGGCATTAGAGCTCATTAAAACTGTATTCAAGTGATCATAGTGAAAAACACAGAATATATTAACTGATTAGCTGCTTTTTCCTGTTGTTTTTAAAGGGTTTTAAAGGGTATGTTATAATGTTGTTTCCTTATCACAAACATACCTGGAGTTGTGTTTTGTTTCATTCACATCTTCAAACAGGGGCAGTGCCACTTTGGGTTATGATGAGTCCTTGTGGTGGTGGTTTTGTCAGACAGTTCTGGTGTGATTGGTGTTTCGCTGCTCCTCGTCCCTTTGCACATTTCACTTTAGAAGAACACCTATTTACTTTTAACACGTCTCTCACAGCGCTGAGCTTCTCCCTGTGGAGCTCTACATGTTTGGACCAGAAAAACATGGAAAGCTGACAAAGAACTAAGAAAGAGTTCAGTTCATTAAAAGATAGTGCACAACTTTGGTAACCTATTTGGGTCATAAATAAATCTTACAGCAATGCCATAACTTTTGGAACTTTCAGAATAATATTAATATGTGGAGTAACTCCCCTGAGTCTTCATAACTTAAAGGTCCTACAGTTTATTACACAAAACTGACTCTTCAAGCCATGTTAGAATGGTGTTACCTCATCAGAAACATCCCTGGAGTTGTTTTGTTTCATTCACACATGTTTGAGTAACCCTGCATTATTAGTCTGTCTGCATCTCCAAATCTCAAAATGCTCCGTTCCACCTTGTGATGTCATGAAGCGGTAATTTTCAAGTTAACAGCTACCTTTTACCTTTTGTTCTGTAGATCTGAAACCATCCAAATTACTCTAATGAAGGTGTATTGAGTTTAAAAACACAGTTACTTAGTTTCTGTATTACCACATGACATCACAAGGTGGAAAAGAGTGTTTTCAGTCTGAGAGAACTCAGCCTAAATATGCAGGGTTTGTGTGTTAAACATGTGAGAATGAAACAAAACACAACTCCAGGTATATTTGTGATGAGGAAACAACATCATAACTTACTATAAGGAAAAATATTGTATGGGCCCTTTAAAGTTTGCTAGAAGCTGAAACAGAGGTACCAACTGCACCCCCTTTTTAATGAAACAAAACTATAATAAGTTTAAGTTTCTCACATTTGTAGTTTGAAGAATGTTAGATGATGATTACTGTATGTGATCATAGTTTGACATGCTAGCGCTTGTTCAAACTGGGCCATGTGTTTTAGCAGTATTATAAACAACAACAAAAACAACACTTCCATAAATGTCTTTAGTGAGAAGCCTGTTGGTGCAAAGATGCAATGGAAATCTCATATGTGACATGTTTTTTTTGCTGTTACACCACCACCCTCTCTCTCCTCTTTCTCTTTTTCTCTCTCCCCTCTTTCACCTCACACCCCTGTCACCACTGCACTGTAGCCTGTTAGCCATTCACACTGGACATGTTACAAACTCACACTCTTCACAGGGGCCGCTCAACACCCCTTAACACCCCTCAGCCCCTTCTTTTTCCCCTCCTCTACCCTCTCTTACAAATCCTGTTTTTTTATATTCCACATTTTAAAAACATAAAACTATAAGTAACTTTTCTGGAGGAGATTCTGTCACCTGCTTGTCTTTACTAACAAGCAGGTATGGCACAATCAGACCCACAGTAAGAGTTTTCAAGGTATTATTTGGCAACTCAGTAGCACCTGTGGTTGAATAAATGCAAGATGGAAGTTTAATGCCATACCGTGGAACATTCCAGGTGTATAGGCAAGTAGGTGAGGGGTCCTCAATCGAAAACGTTACATAGTGCACCTTTAAGATACAATACAAAAAAAAAACAGAAAACCAAATAAAAAGAACTAAAAAGCAATAAAAAGTAATACAAATGCATTGGGAAAAAAAACATAAAAAATTTAAAAAGGGCACTCACAAAATTAAAGAAAATTTAATCAAACTAATTACATGGAAATGATAAACCCTCTAGCCTCCTCTCCCATCCTCTCTCCTCTTTCTCTCTCTTCTCTCCTCCCCCTCTCTTCTGTCTGTCCTCTCCACGTGCCCCTTGTTTCCAATAGATTCAAAATAGTCCTCAATAGTAACACAAGGGACACTAACAGTCAGCCATTTTTAACTGAAATCATGCCAGCGGTCATAACACAGTCCAAATTGACAGAACACAACACTCCAGGAAACACAATTTCACATAATGGGCCTTAACTTTGTGGAAAGGCTGCTATAAAGGGGAGTTTTCCAGCTTTACTGCCGTGGTGGAGGCAACTCTTCATTATCTGCAAAATAAGTTGATGCCAATGAGTCTCAGGATTGTAGTAACACGAGAATATCATCTAAAATAATGAAACAGGCAAAGTATTTGAAAAAATGTGTTCTGATTAAAAATACAATGGTATCTGTGAGCTTATGGGACCCTCACAGCGTAACTCTCAGTGGGCGATTTCTGACCCCTGCAAAAATAAACTCTAACATGCATGAAGTAACTTTTTTTTCTGTTTTCACAAGCTTTGTGGGTCTACTTGAGGTATATTGAAAAGTTAATAAAATTGTAATTGCTTCATAAATGAGCAGTTTAATCTTTCAGAAGTGGTATTTCTGCACTTTTTTGGTCCATTCATCTTTGAGTGATTCTTGAACCCCAACAAGACATTTACAAGCACATTTTAACACTGCCATAAAATAATATCTTAAATACTCAGGTCCACTGTGAAGGTCAGAGGAACCAGAGGAGCAAATTCACAGCCACACTTCTGTCAGTCTGCCCCATGGCATCTAAAGTAAAGAAGTAGCACCAAGAATACTGTGCCAAACTGTAAACATCCAGGTGCTATTATTTGGTCAGTGATGCTGTGTTGAAGCCTGAGACTCCCAAGACTAAACTCTTTCTTCTTTACAAAGACAAGTCTGGAACCATATCAAACAGACATAAACAAAACAAACATGGCGGCTTACAAGTAAAAAGGGGAAAAAAATAACAGAGGGCTGAGGAGCTGCACAATTTCTTCAGAATCAACAAGCAAAGCACTAACCTCTTAT
Organism: Taenioides sp. WSHXM2023; assembly: GCA_029959045.1. Classification (NCBI taxonomy): domain Eukaryota; kingdom Metazoa; phylum Chordata; class Actinopteri; order Gobiiformes; family Gobiidae; genus Taenioides; species Taenioides sp. WSHXM2023. The sequence continues at coordinate 8,572,775 of CM057091.1, forward strand.
ACATCTGAGAAAAAATAAGCTGTATATTTTATTCTGAATATCTGGTGGCTGTGATTGCAACCTCCTAAAACTGAATGGTGGTCCTGTATTTGAAGAGAACAGGGGGAACGATCTCGCCCGGCAAATGGTGTGGTTGAATTAAAGTAAAAGTTCAAACCAAAAACCCGGTGACATTCCAAATGATTTTAAAAACATCTCTGCATCACTCAGCATTGATTTGAAGAGCACCAAAATAAGGTCACAAACTCCCCTCAGCGCTGATACATTTGGTGAGAGCTCACAGCAACACACTTAACCCAGAGTTTAGAGTTTGGAGTTTAGTGGAGAAGTGCTAAATATCTGCACCTCCTCCTCCTCTTCTTCACTCTCTTGCAGAAATGATGGCCCCTGCTCACATCCTCCTCTGCTCTTTGCGTGCGTGTGTGTGTGCGCGCGTGTATGGTGGGAATAATGATGCGTGCGCTGTAAGCCATTAGTGAGTAAGTGGTTGTGTTGCAGCCCTGTTTGCCTGACTCTTGCTGTCACTTTGATAAATATGCAGTGAGGAGACGGCCTCGCGAGAATCAGCTCCCAGACCCACACATTAGATCTGCTCCTCACAATCTTTTAATTGTCAAAACTTCTCCGAAATGTTCCAGCTGGGGAGTACAACAGTGTGAGTACAGACTTTTCAATGACCTCCAAAGCAAAAGAGAAGTGACAACATCCTTCTGGTAACTTTGAGGAAGAGAGGCAACATCAGAAGAGGTGCATTCATGAAGTTAAGTATGGTTATGTTAAAAGTTTGGGTATTAACGGAACTTGTTGTCTCCAAGAATACAGATACGTTTAATGCTGTACTGTCTCAATACTAATGAATCCAAGAATCACCAATTAAGAAGATAAAAGTGCAGTGGGCGTATACTGGTGGTGTAAACTGGGGTAAATCGGACCAATGATGTCTTGAATACAGGATTATAAAGATTGCTCAAACATGAATGAATCTAAATACAACGTCAAGGGGGTATGAGACGGGGAAACAACTACAACATGGTTAAAAGCTCTAAAATCTCCTTTAATATTTATACTAAGGTTGGTCTGAATATTTAGTTGTCTGTTACACCTGTTGTAGGCAAATCTCTGTTATGTAATGAGAGACCCTTCATAATTAGCAGATGGTTACAGTAGGAGGGTGGAGCTGACATGTTTACAGTTCAGTGATGTGAGGCAGCAACCATCAGTCAATCATCACTGCACAAACCAGAAAGATCATGTTTTCTAGATGAAGAAATGAACCAAACTGTGTAACAAGATGTTGACAGACAAGATGTTTTACGCCTTTGAAGAACTTCACTTTAGCTTTTTTTTTTTTTTTTTTCTTTGCTTGTCTGAATAGAATCCTTCTAATTGTACTGGTATTATACAGTTATTTAATTCAATTCACTTTTGTATAGGGCAGTGCATCCCCTGTCCTTATAGTGGCATAAGTGCCATAAGTGACAGCTTTAGATGACCTGGAGTTTAAACATGTTTATTCAGGGTTTGGACCTTATACAGTGCCACAGTAACTCCTGTTGAACATCTTGATGCATCAGGGTGCAGGTCATGTGACTTTGTTTTCAAACACAAACAAACACGTTACATATATTTTGGAGTTTCGCAGATTTCATTGGGAGATACTGTCGTAAGTAGATGGGAAGCTAACATGTTCAGAAAATGTCTCTAAGTGAAGAAGACTTGACAGAGACGTGGAAACAGTCCAGTGAGCGCTTGTGCTGTGGCTTGACCTTTGAACCCTTTAAACTCCTGATTTGTTTAGGTAGACTTCTCAAACCTGTGTCTCTGCTGAGGGGGCTGTCCCGTCATCTCCCTTCTTTATAGTCTGCTTATGGTCTCCTTATTTCACAGCAGTGTGAGATGGGCTTCAGTCAAAAGGCCTGCTTCATGCTTCACTGGCTCTGTGTTTAAAGAGAATAGATGAATGCACAGAGAGCGGCAAACTTCAGGACCAGAGCAGGGTGACCTCACAAGCATATGTTAGTCCGACCTCCTCCAGCTTCTACTCAAACACATCCAGTGCACTTTAAAAACACCTGCTTGTTTTTATGGATATGTCATTGCTCTGCCTGTAATATTCCACAGTATGACATTAAACAGCTCTGCCTTAGATTTATTCGATTCCAGGTGCTTTTATAGCTCAAAAATAGCTACAAAAACAGGCATTCTGACTGAGCAGGGTTGCCTCTCCACAGATCTGACCAGTAACTTGGTCTGGTTTGCTCTCCATGAAGATCGAAAGGTTTCATACCACACTGTGAAACATTCCAGACAAAGCAGTGACATCTCCATGGAGAAAAGCATTTGATTAACCCTCCACCAGAAAAGTTACACATTGCACTTTAACACGCATGTGGAGAATGAGTGCCCACAGATGAGTATTTTAATGATTTAATTGCTTTATGGAGTGCAGGAAGAATTCTGATATGTGTATGTTGTATCTTTTATTTGTTTTTTTATATTTTGTGAACTTTAACACACATTTAGAAGAACATCTCAGGTGTGACACAATATGTCGGCCTCCTTGTCCCTGTTTATGGTCCTGTGGTCTTGGTGGATTTTACAGCCTCCTTTATTCCTTTATTACAGTAGAAATATAACGTTATGATAAACACTGCTACATGGCCAAGCAAATTATAGTAACAGTTCATATTAAAAAGTTCACTTGTAAAACAGTGGTGTCCACAGCTGAAGCAGTAATAAAGTCACGTTAGCAATTTGGCATTTTAAATTGGTTTAGGTTGCACTTCCTGGTGCAACCGCACACAGAAATAACAACTTGTGACCTACTGTAGCTGCTATCTGGATAACGAGCAGAGTCTCTCATTTGGTTAAAACATGGTGTAATATGTGAAACTTAAACAAAAATATAAATCATTGTGTTATTTTATTTAATATAGCTAATTATTGAATGGTTATGGACTAGAAAATGGCAAACTTGGTTCTATGTAGAATGACCAAACAGTCTAAGTTCTCATATTACACTGTACACTGTATTTGAGCCCATATAAAAGAACCTTAGTCAACCTTGGTCTCAAAAGTTATAAGTTATCTTGTGAAGTTTATTTCTGCAGGAGGCGTGTTGCAATCTCTCATCGGTTTGTGTTATAGTGCATTGTCACATTTCACCTTTTAACTTTAGTCCCTTGTCCCTTGTATCCTGTTGTATTGTGTTAAAAAAGTTCAACAAAATTTGAAATCACAAACTCCTGCAGTGACTGTATAGTGGTCAGTAAACCTCTGGATTGGGTTCCACAATTACACAGAGGTACCTACACAACAGCACCTCCTACTGGTATGACACGGCACATAACAAACAACAAATTAACTCTACAGGCATCAGCGCTCAAACATGCTGTGGAAACGTTGGACCAGCCTAGACGCATTGTTCCCTCATCAGAAACATGTCTTAAGAGGTTTTATATGTCGTCCATACATCTTTCAGTAATTTAGCGATCTCTCCCAGGACCCTGTTCACACCTTCCTTATGGTTGGCTGTAAGATTCTGTCCAATACCCATGTCATCTATGCTTTTGAAAACAAAAACATGATGAAAAACTGTACACAGCAACTTTACAAACTTGATGCGATGTGCAGTAGCTTTCTTAGTGGGATGCACACTGATTGTGTTGTGATAGCGCTCTGAAGGGGAAGTGACTTAACATGGAGAGCATGAGTATTTGACTCTTATGTTAGAAACATATAGAACATGTTAGTACATTGTTTTCTGTGAATATAGCATTTTCAAAACAATAAAAGGTAAGATCTAAATATGTTATGTGTTAGCAGTTAATACCCCATAGAAGTAAAATACACCCTCTTTAATTTATAGATTTGTTTGGGATGCACTAGTGTTTTGTGTCTTTTTTGTGTGTTTTGGCTGCAAAGTGCCTTCTTCATGGTCTGAGTTCACAGTGAATGGAGCTTTACATCCTGCTCTCCTCCTTTGAAACTGAATTAGCTCCAGTGGCATTATCCATAGAGTCCCCTGAGGTCAAACTTTCCTGGGTAGTGGTGTGATGTCTTTACAATGGACTTTTAAAGAACAGTGCTATAATGAAATGGACTCAAAGATTATACCTTTTACATTTAGGTTAAAGTTGAGCATACACTTTATAGTTATCAAAATGACACTCAAAATATTATGAAGATTTTGGTTTCAATCAGGCCCTTGTTGAGTTAATATAGTACCAAAAATAAAGGTTTAAAGGTGCAATATGTAACTTTTCTAGTGTTTGGTGGAGGGTCTGTCACCTGCTTGTCTCCTTGTTTTGTCTGGAATGTTCCACAGTATTGTATCAACTGCAAGTTTTTCAAGTTGTTGCAATCGTAATCCTAAATGTAAAATATTATGGAATATTCCTGGCAAAACAATAACACCTCTAGGGAGGGATACAAGCAGATGGCGTACCCTTTAACGAGAAAAGTTGCTGTGCTAACATTTAAGTTTATTTATTTCCAATGAAATATTCACTTGTAAATCAGTGGTCCCTCCACTCGAAGCAGTAATAAAGTCACGTTAGAAATGTGCAGTTTTAAATTGGTTTAAGTTGCACTTTCTGGTGCAATCGCACACAGAAATAACAATAGCTTGTGACCCATTGTAGCTGCTTTCTGGATAACAAACACTGTCTAATATTTCTAAAATCTAAAGAAAAAATATAAATTGTTGTGTTATTTAATTTAGTATAGATAATTATTGGATAGTTAAAGGTGCACTATGTAACTTTTTGGTTGAGGATCACCTGCTCTATTGCTCTATCTGTTCCACAGTATAACATTAAAGAGCTCTACTTTACATTTATTCAATTACTGCTGGTTTTATAGCTCAAAAATATCTAGAAAAACAGGCATTCTGACTGTGAGTGGGGTGGCCTCTCCACAGATCTGACCAGCAACTTCATGGAGGCCTGGTTTGGTCTCCATGAAGATAGAAAGGTTTAATACCATAGGTTTAATACCATTTCCAGACAAAGCAAATGCATTTCCATGGACAAAAGCATTTGACGGACCCTCCACCAGAAAAGTTACACAATGCACCTTTTAAGATAGAAAATAGTCTGACCAACCACAGTCTCGCCATGATACAAAGTTCTCACATTACACTGACCTCTTAACTTTTCATGGTGTGTTTGTATTAGAGGCCAGATAAAAGAACCCAAATCAGCCTTGGTCCCAAAAGTTATAAATTATCTCGTGAAGTTTCTTTTTGCAGGGACAGAGCAGGAGGCGTGTCCTCATCTCTCATCAGTTTGTGTTAGTGCATTGTCACGTTTCACCGTTGAACTTTAGTCCCTTGTATTCTGGTGTATTGTGTTGTCCTCTGTTTGGCTCTGTGGGAGGATCAGCAGTAACTTCCGCCTCTCGCCCCTGAAAAAAGGCCTCTAACATCTGCCTTTTGTCTCATTTTCTGAAAGCGTTTTTTTATTTTCATTGAATTGTGAAGGTCAGAGGGTTTCACTGGTCACGGATATTCAGCTCACATTCACACTGGTTTTAGAGTGTCATCCCCTATGGCTACAGCTATATTATACACAGTTAGATTATGGTGGAAGTAAACAAATTATATTATTATAGTTGGTTATACAGAATATTAAATAAATATTTAATATATTAAAGGAAATTGAAGCCAGGTTAAGTTAGATTATTAACTACAAATGGCAAATAAACTAAACACATTATACTCTATGAGACATTAAAGGGCCCATAATCCTGATCTATGTTATAATCTTGAAAGAAAACTTTGCATATTTAGACTGTGTTCATCTCTCAGACATAAAACACCCCGATCCACCTTGTGATGTCATGTGGTAATACAGAGAGAGCTCCACTGTGTTTTTAAACTCCATACACCTTCACTTGAATCATTTGGAGAATTTCAGATCTGGAAATGCCAATCTGTTAACTTGAAAACTACCGCTTCATGACATCACAAGGTGGAACAGAGCATTTTGAGCTTTTGAGATGTTGACCGACTAATAATAAAGGGATATGCAAATGTGTGAAAGAAACAAAACACAACTCCAGGTTTGTTTGTGATGAGGTAACATAATTCTAAAATGGCTAAAAGCTCACAAGAGTCAATTTTATGTAATATAAGACCTATAAAAAAAAAAAACAATATAAACAACAGACATACATTATAGATGACATATCGACATTGTGAAATAAACAAGCTACAAAGATAAAGTAGCTAAAATATGAAACTTTTGTTTAAACAAACTGTCCTTACACATTATTATAATTGCAGATAGGTGACAAGCTCTGAATTGAAATCTGAAAAAGAAAAATGAATAGACAAAAAGAGTGAGGATATGGAATGTCAACATATATTAGAATTGAAAAAAGGCTATCGAATTTTGAGAAAAAAAGTACATCAGATGTATTAGTAGATTAGTGCTTGATCAATTTAAATATCCGTGTTACCAAATAAACATAACAAAGATAATCCAAAAACAACACACACACAGACTCACCCTCCTCTGAAGGACAGTGACACCACATTTTCAGAAATCATTTGTCATAAGCAGAGGAAACGGTCATGTGATCGAACACGATGTCCAATGAAAACAAATACACAAGAGATAAGAAGCAAGTGGCGTTTCCATTCATTCTCATTCACAGCGAAAATGAAACAGAAAGAGTTGCTTGTAAAGGCCCACAAGAGTGTTTATTCAAATAGTTGTGACAGAATCGCACTGACCCCACAGACATGAGGAAGGCCAAGACAAATAATCGGTTGTGAAAAATGCTAGAGGCCTCTGTGAACTCGGAAAGGCAAACTGGCTCAGTGTCCTCTGGTGTGCTCCCGGCCTTAGGCAACTACAATGTAATGCCAAAATTTGACAGTGAAATCTTTTTTTAAAAAGAATAACTTCATAATTCATCTTAAAGGCGCTGTACCTGATTTTTACTGTCATGTAAATGTAAAAAACAGAACTAATCTCACGGTGCACTTTGAGCTTTTTGCACATGTTGCTCCAATGTGTTTTTTAACTACAAATGGAAAGTAAAGTAGCCTAACCTAACCTAGTTCATTTAAAGAAGTTTGCAGTGGTCCAAAGTTATTCCTCACTTTACCTTATTGTATTCCGAGCATTCTAATTATCTACCTCAATGAGTTTATAAGCGCAACTTTCAGAGACCAGTGCAAAGTTTTGCCATGACGGTAAATCTAGCAACAACTAGCATACTAACAGGCACTTTTTGATTATAAAACCTTTTCTAATTAGAAGCAAACAGCACACAGAAGACTTATTTTAACCCCAAGAGCTGCTTACGCTCAAATATATGGGAAGAAATTGGGTACAGGGTCCTATATTACACAAAATGGATTCTTGAGCTTTAAGATATGTTATAATGCTGTTACCTCCTCAAAAAAATACCCAGTTTTGTTTTGTTTCATTCTCACATGTTAGCGTAATCAAGTATTAGTCTCTCTACATCTCTAAATCTCAAAAGCTCTGTTCCACCTTGTGATGTCATGTATTGGCAGGTTTCAAGTAAACAGCTACCTTTTACCTTTTGTTCAGTAGAGATTGGCAGTTCCAGGGCTGAAAATGATTCTAGTGAAGGTGTGTGGAGTTGTGGAGCACTTCCTGTTGTAACATATGACATCACAAGGTGGAACAGAGTATTTTCAGTTTGAGCCTAAAAATAATCTTAAATGTGAATGAAACAAAACACAACTCTGGGTATGTTTTTGAAGAGGAAACACCACTATATCAGAAGATAGCATAATATGGGCCCCTTAATGCTTTTCCATAAATTATATCTAACTATCAAACTGAGACCAGAAAGTACATTGAGTCCATGTTCCTCTAGTTAGTTGATGTCCCCTGTAAACTTCTGTTCTCACTCTGAAGGCTTTGTGCACAGATCCTGGGCAGTTTTGACCGAGTGAATCTGCGGGAACAAAAGCTGTCCACATCCCCCCCAAACAAAACCACACAAACCAGCATTGTCTCAGGAGAGGGGGACATCCTGGACTCTTCACAAATGGGCTACTGGGTTAATCTTCTAGCAGCTTTGGGCTCCACTTCCTCCCCACATCCTCACCACGTCTTAGCCTGTAAACATGCTCTGGCAGTGGGCCTCTCTGGCAGGAACTCTGGGTCCCTGGTTGTCCTCCATCACAGCAGTGGCCAAAGGGAGAGTGGTGACAGAGGAGAGATACCAGAGCTAAGTCTAGGTACTTTGCCAAAAGCGAACCAGTGTGGTGGATTTAAACAGCACGACCAGAAAGGCTCTTATAATTTTAAACTAATCTGAGGGATTAGGTAAAGCAGCTTGGGTTTTCAACATGTTTGCTCCAATCAGATTCAGTGAATTCAACAAATATGATCGAGAAGTGTCTTTTTGCAGTGACGCAATCTGGAGCTGAAACAAAGGAAACAGTGGAGTGGTGGTTTTAACACTGCTGTATTGTATTCTATGAGGAGTCTCATGAGCTCTGTCTAAAGGGCATAGGCAAGTAGCTTTTTTCATTGGATTTAGATTTTTTTCTTTTTTTTTTTTTTACTCCACTGGGAATGTAATTTAGTACAAAATGAGAGCAAAAAGTAGTAATAGTCATATCTTTAAAGGTCCTATATTACACAAAAATGACTCTTAGCTTTAAGTCTGTAACCTCCTCAAAAATATACCTGCAGTTGTGTTTGTGTAATTTTTCCACCTTGTGATGTCATGAAGTAGTAGTTTTTAAATTAACAGCTATCTTTTACCTTTGGGTAATTCCAGGGCTGAAATCATACAAATGATTCTAGTGAAGGTGTATGGAGTTTAAAAACACAGTGGAGCACTTCCTGTGTAAATGAAACAAAACACAACTCTAGGTATGTGTGTGATCAGGAAACAACATTAGAACATCTATCCATCCATTTTCTTCCACTTTCCTCTGTGATCCAACCACAGACCCTTGCCACCGAGGAGGATGGACGAATCTGCCTCTGAGTCCCCAGCCTCTGCTTCCTCCTCGGAAAACGTGACAGTGGAATTGAGGAGATCCTCAAAGTACTCCTTCCACCGTCCGACAATATCCCCAGTCGAGGTCAACAGACCTCTACCCGCACTGTAAACAGTGTTGGTGAAGCACTGCTTCCCCCTCCTGAGGCGTCGGACGGTTTGCCAGAATTTCTTTAAGGCCGTCCGATAGTCCTCCTCCATGGCCTCTCTGAACTCCTCCCAACCCAAAGTTTTTGCCTCTGCGACCGCCCGGGCTGCAGCATGCTTGGCCTGCCAATACCTGGCAGTTGCCTCAGGAGTCCCACAAGCCAACAAGGCCCGATAAGACTCCTTCTTCAGCCTGACGGCATCCCATACTTCCACCACTGGGTTCGGGGATTGCCGTCACGACAGGTACCACAGACCTTACAACCACAGCTACAAGCGGCCGCATCGACAATAGAGGCCGATAACAGAGCCCACTCGGACTCCATGTCCCCAGCCTCCCCCGGGATCTGGGAAAAGTTCTCCTGGAGGTGTGAGTTGAAGGTCCCCCTGACAGAGGGCTCTGACAGACGTTCCCAGCAGACTTTCACTATACGCTTGGGTCTGCCAGGTCTTTCCGGCTTCCTCCTCCGCCAGCGGACTCAACTCACAACCAGGTGGTGATTGGTTGACAGCTCTGCCCCTCTCTTCATCCGAATATCCAAGACACGCGGCCGGAGGTCAGACGACACGACAGCAAAGTCGATCATCAACCTCCGGCTTAGGGTGTCCTGATGCCATGTGCACCTGATGGACACCCTTGTGCTCAAACATGGTGTAAAAAAAAATAATAAATCAAAAATGAATGGCCACAGGGATCCATCTCCAGATGTTGAGCTTGGTTTAGTCAAGTCCTGGTTTAGTCCTAGTTTGGTACCAGTTTAGTCCAAATTCTACAAGTGGAGGTTAGAACCCACCCACAGTCCTGCATCACTGTCTTCTTTACCATGAGAATTTCTTTAAGCTCATAATCTTTATTGATACTTCTACTGCTCTAAAGAACTCATCTAGAGTCTAAACAACGAGGCTGGAGTAAACCATCGATTTCTGCCAATTCAGTAATAAGCCACTAATGAACTTTTGTCTCCTCAGCGCATCCATCACACTTAATGTTGACTCATTATTCTTAGTTTGATGTCTTCAGAGCTGCTGTAGAAGAAACCAGCTTAGATCAGCATTTAGTCAATAAGACGGATTTCCTCCTTTGCATTTCTTAATATTGCACCACTTTTTGGAGCTGAGAGTTTGAGAGAGATTTTGGCATTTATCGCGCCTGCTTTCCTTGAAACAGGATTTTGATCTTTTGCTGCACCGTGATTATACTTTCTTCACCGTAGCAACCAAAGCTTAAAGTGCCCGTATTACGCTTTTTTCTGATCTATGTTGTAATGTTGTTTCCTCATCACAAACATAAAAACTGCATATGTAGGCTGAGTTCTTTTCTCAAACATAAAACAGTCTGTTCCACCTTGTGATGCCATGTGGTGATACAGGAAGTGCTCCACTGTGTTTTTCAATGTCATGCACCTATACTAGATTCATTTGGATAAATTCAGCCCTGGAATTGTCAATCTCTACTGAACAACAAAAGGTAAAAGATAGCTGTTAACATGAAAACTACCACTTCATGACGTCACAAGGTGGAACAGAGCATTCTGAGCTTTGTAGATGAAAAGGGTTACTCAAACATGAAAGCATGAAACAAAACACAACTCCAGGTATGTTTTTGACAAGGTAACAGCATTACAAAATGGCTTAAAACTCACAGGAGTCAGTTTTGTGTAATATAGGACCTTTAAACATGTTCCCATTACATTCTGTAGCTTTCATGATCAGAAGTGTCGTGTGATGGTGTTGTGACTTGTCTTATGAGCCTTACACATCTTTCTCCAGTACTGTGTCCCAGGTGAAGGAAAAGCTGTGCTCTGCCATCCTGGTTCAAAGTTATTGTGTATTTCCTGATCTCAACCCTCAGATGCAGCGGTGCAAAGAGGCTCAAACATCCCACCACTGCAAGAGAGAAAATCATGTCATGGGCTAGAACAAAGGCGGGGTCATTCAGGCTGAAAGTTACAAGTACGACCACTGTGAGCAGACAAAACATGCCACAACAGCCTCATGTTCTGATGAAGGCTTCTGGATGGAGTCAAAACATGTTAAACAGGTAAACAACTTCCCTGTCTGAAGAAAAGGAAGGTTTTCAACAGGGCCAAACCAAGTCTACACGCAGGACTGAGCCAGGGATAGCTATGCTCTGCAAAAAGTAACATCTAGGTAAGTTAACATTACTCAAATTAAGAAGATTTAACTTGCTTTGAGTAGATTTCTCTTGACAAGTAAAATTGTGTACCAATGGAATCATTTTTTCTTAATTCAAACAATACATGATATAGTTTCTTATTTTAAGTGTAACCAAAACATGTTAAGAAGGTAAACAACTTCTCTATTTCATGAAATAAAGGTTTTCAACAGGATCAAACCAAGTCTACACACAGGACTAAGTCAGAATTAAAGCAATAGTATGTAACTTCCTGGAGTTAGCATATCATCTGCACGATTTCATGGAAATAGAAAGTTAAAGCCATACTTCGGAACATTCTCTAAGGAGATAGATATGCTTTATGCCCTACTGTGGAAGATTATAGCCAAAGAGACAACATTTCCACGGAAACAAGCAGATAAGAGTTTGTGGAGATGTAAGCCTGCTCATAGTAAGGATGCATATTTTTCAGTGCAATAAAATACCCATAATGAAAAAAACCTGCTTTAAATTGAGTTTTGTTTTGTTTTTTTGTTTTGTTTTGTTTTTTGTTTGTTTGTTTTTTTAAAGTTACACACTATAGCTTTAAGTTTGAGCACAGTCATACAAGTAACTAAACTTTTAACAGTAAAGAAAGAGTACTGTAACTACAAAAATATGTTTCTCAAATAGAAATAAAAGTGTGGGATGACAAAACTACACCAAGAAGTACAATTTACAAGTTACTCAAGTACATGATACTGCTGCCTTTGAGTGATTGTATTCAAACTGTGTCTATGATTTCCTGTGCCCACCTTTGCCAGATCTCCGGGGGTCTGCAGATGGCCAGTGACTATGCCAACCATACACATGTACAGACACCCGTGCGCACACATACGCACACACACAAACACGCATGCACACACACGCACACACAAACACACACGCGCACACACACACCAGGTTACTGCTCTGTGGGAGGGAGAGGCAGAGTCCAAAAAGGCCAGCTGCCATCTGTGATCTGAACAGGGCTTTGTCAAACTGGGAGCTGATTTTTCCACCGCTTCAGGAGCCTCTCACCTGAGAGAGGGGACAACACTGGTCAACAGGGATAAATGTGACTCATGAGCAGCAGAGTCAATGAAATATTATGCAAATGAGTTCCACTGACACAGGCCAATCATGTCAAAACTGGTTCACCAAAACACCAAACAGAGCTGCTTTGGTTAGACTGCTCAGAAAAATGTTATGTGTTTGTGGTTGATATAACAACATTATATAGACCTGGACTTGTTATTCAAGTAAATACTTCTTAGACCTTGGATACAGAGATACTTGCTATTTTTAAAGTTGTGTCTTGTTTCCTTGTTTAGACTTTTTAAATGTCTGGACAGACTGGATGTCTGATCACTTGATGGTAAAACATAAAATTAAGCATATATGATTTATAATTGTCAGAGTTTTGTACAAAGGGACAGCAGAAACTGACCACCATCTGCTGGTGTACTGTGGAGTGAAGCAGTTTAAATAATGATAAATAAGTACCACCAGATGACGTCATGCAGTGGGCTCAAGTATCTGACCGCTCAAGAGAGTAATACTAAGTAACTATGTGACAGATTACTCAAATGTAAGTGAATGAACCAAAACTCAACTAAGTTTTTGATGTAGAAAAACAACGTAGCTCAGCGGTTAAAAAGTTTGTTTGTGCCTAATCTCCTTTAAAGCCCTGTGCCCATAGGAACGCTGAGGAACTGATAATAACATTCTAGCAGGCTGCATAATTGCCCAAAGTAAAACCTTATTTTCCTCTCCTATTGCTCACACGAGAGCGCCAAATTAAATTAGGTTTCATTTGAAGGAAATGATCTGTTGTAAAGACTGTTAAATGAAAGTGTCAGACTCTGAAACATGCCCCTCTTGTGTGAACAAAGCAGGTACACGGTGAAAATTCTATTCCAGAGTAAAAAATATTGCAGTTTTATGTGAAATACAACAAAACACAGTTAATACCACAATCATTGTATTACAGCCCTTCTTGTGAGTAAAAAAACTGTGTTGAAAATCTTATACTCATATTCTCTTGTATCTGACCTTGCTTCTTTGCATGTGGTGATTTATAATCAAATTTATGATCAAAATGTTGTTGGAAGCTTTTTTGTATTTGTGTTTATTTATTAAATGGATAATACATATTAAAAGACAAGCTAATGCAAAAGAAAACATTCAGTAGTTTGTAGTGTATTGGTGCTAAAATTACCCTCAATGTTATTTTTTCCAACATTTCAGAAAAAACATGGCTCTCCTGCATGTCCCTGTGTCCAACCATATGTCCCCCAGCTGCCCCCTGCCCCTCCTGTTGTCACCACAGCCTCAGTCCAGTTCAGATGTGAGACTGAGTGGAACCAGGTCAGACCAGTTTGACCCCATATAAAACCGATATCAGCCACAAAGATTCACAGCTATACTTCTGAATAGCCCATATAACGTTAAATAGAGCTGGAGAGCAGGCCAGAAGCATTTGGTACAATTTGTCTTTTCAGCTAATCTCCTTTATAATATAGCTAACCTTATGTCATGTCAAACTACTATTTTCAACTTTGTACTGGATTTCCTATGACCACCTTTTATTTTATTGGGTAATTTTTTACTTTGTTTTTACTGATTTTTAGAAACCATTTCAAAACAAACAAAAAACCCCAATATAAATCAAAACAACATAACAAAAGTCTGGAGTTACAGGTTCTTATTTAAACATGACACTTTAATGTACTATGTTATTTTATTTCATTTATGAGTGCATTCCACTTTTCCTCAACATATTTATACCCTTTCAGTTTAAGATTATACGTTCAAAGTTAACAAATTAAAGGACAAGGTTAATATGGAGCCCAAGTAAAGTGCCAGTAAAGATTCAACACGTAGATTTCTGACCAATGGGCACAGCTAATCTTAATAAAACCTAATAAATGCACACATTAAATTAAACCTATATTAAAAACTCCATGCCCAAAACCAAAAACATTAATTTTATCTTCTTTAAACATTAACGACTTATGTTCTCTGTTAAGACAATACATAGGAGATGTATTTACCTTGCTGACATGTTTTGACCGCTATAGCTGCTAGTCATCTTCAGACTTCTCAGTGGTCTTGATGGTGACTTGTCATTATCAACTTTTGTTACTTCCTGTATCTATGGTCTGCTGCAGTCCGCCTTGTCATTTTGGTCTTAAAATATTAACCTGCTCTACATGATCCTGATGTTTTTATATCACTATTTTGTCTGTAAATCAAATCCTATTCCTAATATGGATCTCTGCTACAAATTCGCTCCTACAACTGCAAGCCTCGATGAGCTTCATTTGACTGGAGCCGAATGCTATGGGTGACGTCACACTCACTTAGTCCACTTCTTATACAGTCTATGCAGCTCACACAGACTTGCCAGGGTGTCCTTGGAGAACAGTGTGCCAGGTGTGTGAAAGGATTTGATGGATCAGTTGATGCAGCCGAAACAAGTCAACAAGGTAAATACATCTCCCACTATTTTGTCTTAAAAATAATCATCCTCCAATGCCTTTATAACCTGAGTAACACAGTATGCAACACCATAAATGAGCTGTGACATCTTGGTTGCAATTTGTCTGTTAAAGATGTAAGCGTGTTTGATTTCCTGCAACATGCTTTTCTATGCACACTCCACAGACAGTGTTTAACCTGTTGACAAGAGCAGCTGTTGTCTTCACTCACTGTACAGAGTCTGTGCTTCAGTGCTCCATGGCCCCAGGACCCCCAACACTTCAGTCGACTGGAAAACAGGTTCAGAGCTCCAGCCTGGAAATTCTTACAGGGAGAAGAAACAGCTTTCTTTGGAGTTCACTGCCCACACACTTGTGATGGAAGCCCAAGCTTTCCTGAGGCAAGTTGAGTAAAATGTGACAGGTATTGTGCACCAACTCAATTTTTAACAGCCAAATAAAAACATGCAGGGTGTGTATTCCCTTATTTATGTTTAGAAGGAGGAATTTGAAGTGTTCATTTGCAAGTGTCATTTGAAAACATCAGAGGGGAGGCTTGTAGTTTACTTTTAGTATAGTAATATTTTCAAAAGCAAAATCTATTTTACTGCTATCAAAATATTATTCCATCCGTCCTTGATAAAATCCACAATACATTAATGTAATTGGCAATATCTCTAGAAGATGGTATCATAAAGAAGGAAAAAAAACTACTGTTTACTATTGTGGCAATTTTTCAAAACGGAGATATCATTTTGCTATTGCACTCTTCATTTGATGAGTGTCAGGGTTGCTAAGTGCATGCATAAATGTAGTATTTCAACTGGCAAAGACAAAAAAAAAAAACATTTTAGCTAAAAAAAAACCTCTCGCACACAGTCTCACACTTCATTTACAACAATAGACACCATTAGAGACCCCATTAAAGTTCCTGCACCTGATTATTGTTAGCTCTGCCCACAGCCTCTTCTCTCACCCTGATGTTGAACCAAGGGAAGCTACACTTTTATTTTTTTTTTTTTATAAACAACTGCTTTTACCACACACTTCATGGTGCAAAGGGCATATTCCTCAACGAGAAGAAACACAAGTCAAGTACAGGTTTATCTTGTAACAGTTTTTAGGGAATAAATTTTGAAATCCAGTTGGTTTAAACAAGAAAATGCCTCTCTCTGGTCTGAATGGACACTACTTAAACCCCAGCACGTGCAGCCAGTCATGAATCAGTGCAGTCTTAGTGAGTGAATTCTGGAGGTCTGGTACAGGTACATGTTGTAAGTGCTGATATTGGTTTTGTAAAAGGCCCAAGAGTTTATTTGGGGTCCTGCCTTGAATAAATATATATAAAGATGTCTTTCTCTTTCGCCTCCGCGCTCTCACATTTCTCCATCTCTCTCTTCGCTGTTGCTGCATCTCATTTGTCCAGCTCAAAAACAAAAGCGTCTGAACTAGAAAAGAAGTAGGGCATGGCGTTAACCCAGCTGCCAAGCCAGCCATCCCTGATTCCTTTGGCTCTTAAGGCGGATTGTTATGAAATATGCATGGAGTGGCGTGGAGGGAAGATACTTAAGGTGGACTTCTTAAGTGGCCCGTGGTTTTGCATTGAAACTCAGTGTAGCCGGGTAAGAGAGAGTGTGTTCAGAGTGCAGATAATGGACTGGGGTTTAATAGCATGGCCCACATGGACACAGACCCGCCCTGGTTCCATTTACATAAAGTAGAAGAAGAGAGAGAAGGAGAAAAAAGGGAGATGGGGGGAGAGTGGGGCAGAGAGGGAGGAGTGAGGGAGGGACAAACAGAGGGAGGGAGAGAGAAGGGTGTGAGACAGAGAGAGAGAAAGATAGGGGCACAGAGAGAAAGGGGAAGGGAGAGAGTAAGAAAGAGAAAGAGAGAGAGTGAGTAAGGGAGAGAAAGCTGGTGGAGAGAGAGACAAAGGTGGGTAAGTGATGGAGAGAGGGAGAGAAAGGAGTGATATGTGGAGGGAGAGACATACAGGGACAGGGCAGTGTGGGAGAGAAAAGGGAGAGAGAAAGTTAAGTGGAGAGAATGAGGGGATTAGGACAGAAATAGGGAGACAAAGGAGAGAGGGAGAGAGAAAGAGAGGAGGTCCCAGAGGAGAACCCTGTAGTAATGTGAGGTCAGGTACATACATTAAACATGGAGCAGATACTTCGTGATCATTTGTTTGTGGTTAAAAGCCTCTGTATCTCACCACCACACTGCTGTACGGGAGACCACAGAGATATAAAACTATCACACACTAACAACTGAGCCATTATAAACACACTCTTAACATTTTATGCACTGTGTTTGTAATCAGCCATATTGTTTTCTATGAAGTACGCCATTTATTATTTAAAGGTGCACTGTGCAACTTCTCCTGCTTGTTTCTATGGCTGTATCATTGCTCTACCTGTTCAACAGTACGACATTAAACACTAAATAGCTCAACAATACAGAGAAAAAGAGGCATTTTGACAGTGAGCGGGGTTATCTCTCCACAGATCTGACCTGTAACTTGGTCTAGTTTGGCGACGATAGAATGGCTTAATACCATACTGTGAAACATTCCCGACAAAGCAATGACATTTCCACGGAGAAAAGTATTTGATGGACCCTCCACCAGAAAAATGTACCTTTAATATAACAAAAAAGGCATAAGAAGAAGCATGTATGGATAAAAGAAAGGAATTAAAATGGTATTACCCCAATTTTCAAACCATGAAAGGAGGAAACAGGCTTTTAAATGTATCCTACTTGTTCATAGCTCTCGCAAACCCTCTGACACATATTCACAGAACATAATTTATTTTGGACAACTAAATATTATAGCACAATCAAGCTATTAAAGAAGCATGTTCAGATGAAAACAGCTCATTAAAGGTCCTATACGCAAATTTGACTCTTGGGCTTTAAGTTATAATTGAGAGAAGAACTCAGGCTATATGCAGGGCGTGTGTGTTAAACATGGTTGAATGAAACAAAACACAAGTCCAAGTATGTTTTTGATGAGGAAATGACATTATAACACAGATCAGAACATAGTGTAACATGGACCCTTTAATGTGCACTATTCACAAACAGTGAGTTATTATAATCTGTCAAACTTTTTTCGCATTTTGTGATCATCTACAGTTTTTTTTCTTCCCCTCCAGGATAAACCGGAGCTTGTATCAGTCCCTATAAAGCCCTATATTTATAACACACTATTATCCATGACCGTCCTGGGCTACAGCTAAGCACTTTTTATAAACCAGGCTTAATTCTTGTGCTTTTTCACGGTGGCTCTTAATAAGACGGTATATGAGTCACTGTTTGAAATTGCACTCCCCCACAGTGATATCCTCCCTTAGATGCACTGCTGTTCCCAATTATCAGCATCATTTGGCTTTTGGGAGTGACTCATATTAACAAAGCACCACGATTACAAAAAGATGACAGGCTGCAGGATGTCTTCTTCTACACAACAAGGAAATAGCCCCCATTTAGACACTAGCTGAAGGTGAATGGGGGAAAAATGTTTTGGCCATACATGTAGAGGTTAAATTAGGTGGCAAATGAATATACCTGTTAAAAAGCATTTAGAGGATTCTAATTTCCGGTTCCAGATTTTAGCTGCATACAAATGAAATTCTGATTCCTCATGTTCAGTCCTGGCTCTGTGCACCAAAAGGAGGCTGGTCCCCTGAGGTTCAAGAGGGGAGAATCACCTTTTTATTTTACTTAAAATATAAAACAATAAAAATAAAATAATTTCTTAAAAGCACTGGACTATGACATATTTACGACTTCCAATTTTGCAAGACATATCTCATAATTCAGTGCTGGTTTTGACACTCTCCTGTTTTCCCCTCCCGTAATCACCAGCAGCAGTATATAAGTGTGGTTCTTTCTTCACATCTCTGTCAGCTCGTTCAGTCATCTCCCATAGTGAACACTTAGGCCTTTTTGAGTATTTTTCCAGTATGTTTTTCTATCAGTTTTGATCAGGAATTCTGCTTTACCACTCCAGTTCCTTCCGTCCAGCAAAATTGTTAAATAAAAACTTTAATTGTGCATTTGTCTCAGTCTGTTTTTGGGTCCAACTCTGGCTCACCCCTGACAAAGTATTTATAACTCATATTTATTTATTCAGGAACAAAACCAGTGAAAAAAGTCCAGACAAGCCACTGGTCCTGACCGTAACGATATTGAAAGATCGGCCAAATACAGAGCAGACAATGTGCACGGTGTTGTTGTGTCCTTAGGCAAGTCACTTTACCCATCTTGCTTAGTATGAATGTGGTGTTTGGCAGCCTCGCTTTTGTCAGTCTACCCCGGGCAGCTGTGGCAGTAAATTACTATTACAATTACAATAAAGTAATCTTGGTTCATCTCAAGTGAAAAGCATGTCTTAAAGCTAGAGAGAGAGTGATATTCCCTCAGAGCATGTGATGTTGTGATGCCTTGACGGACACTTCCTGTTTATAATGTCATTTGGAAAGGACAGATTTGTTTGAGCTGCTGCATCAACGTAATGTCATGTCTCACTTTTGGCAGTCCCCGGCTTTTCTGCATTGATTGTTGACATTTGCATAATTGAATAAACAAATGCTGCAGATAGAAAGGCGCAGAGGGTGATGGGAAGTTGAGTTTGGTGTGTGTGTGCGCATGTGTGTGCGTGCATGCGTGTATGCGTGTGTGTGTGTGACAGTCTCGTCCCGGCAGCTGGCTAATGGCACCATCAGTGTCAGTGTAAATGATCAGGTCTCCTCTCTCTTTCTCTTTTACTCTGTACAGTCTATGTAATCTCCATATGTCCTTCACTGGGAGCATCTCAGGGCACAGTTTCATTTATCAGACTTGTACTCATAAAACTAATAAAGCTTTCTATATACTAGGGAACACCACTTTTGTCCCAAGAAAAGAAAAAAAGGACAGGCATCATTGTGTTTTATGAAGTGTGTTACATTAACATAAATTAACAATATTCAAATGTTCTGAGATTGTTAAAGGTACGAGGTAAGGTAAGGTAATTTTTTGGTAAAAGGCTCACCTGTCTGAGATATTTCTTAACCTAGAATGTTCCATAGTATAGTGTTAAACTTATGCTCTATCAAATGAAACAGAAAACACACACCAATGTCAACTGCAACTTCAAAAATGGCACACAAAAAAATGTATAGCACACACACACACAGATTTCCAAAAGTTTAATTATTTGGAGACTAAGTTTCGGCTTTTTTTTTTTTTTTTTTTTTGCTTTAGGCCATAGTATGCCTTTGTGTATGCACTAGCAGAAGAAAACTTGTATAAGTTTATTGCCAAACTAAAAATTAAAGCAGATAGAAGATATAAGAAAATATACAGAGTGCACCTTTAAGGTTAAACAGCCAATCCCTACACATTTCTTTACATTTGAGCAAATAAATACTAGAATAACAGAGGCTTTTTTTAAACAGCCTGTAATAACATCCAATACTTCCTTTATGCCTTGATACTGATATTGATATCTTGACTTTCTTCTCTATCCTCACATCACCTCTGCTTGTAATCGAGAAGATCCTTTATAATGCGTCATAGGATCAAATCTATGAGGAGACAGAGAAACCAGAATAAAATTATAATGAGTAATGGCATTTGAAACATGTAAACATAGTGTTCTGTTGTATCACATGTAACAAAACAGGAATTGTGATCATCTGCTTCTACACCCACACTGTCATGAGTCCTCCGTTCAGTCTCTGCTCACTTTCTTTTTAGATTTAAAGGTGCACTAGGTAACTTTTCTGCAGGGGATCCATCACCTGCTTGTCTCCATGATGATATTATTGGTTTCTCTGGGCATTTCTACAGTATGGCATTAAACTTCTCTATCTGCCGAAAATACCCCATTGAAAACATGCATTCTTCACATGTTGTCTCATTTAATGCCATATTGTGAAGCATTCTTGGCAAAGCAATGAAATTTCCATGGAAACAAGCAGATGACAGACCCTCACCAGAAATGTCACATAGTGTAACTTTAAGCCAAAACATCCCCCAGGATCCAGAGCCAGCGGATGTTTAGAGATCCTGTCAAGTAAAGTCAGATCTGAATGACGTTTCACATGTTTACAGGGCTACAATACAGAAAACAGTACAATATATTTAATTAAACATAAGTGTGCTGTTTGATATTTCCGTGCCTGCGTCTTGAAATGCCATTGTCACGTGACCACTCTGTTTGTTCCTTCTGGGGCGGCTACATTAAAGCTGAGCAGTGTGTACAGTGTGTTCATTTGACATATGCTTTACACGCTCTCATATCATCCAGACACAACACATACTGACTGGTGAAAGGGCTAAATGGGCTTGTGGGTATTTGTGAAACTTGAAAATAAATGAAAGAACAACAAAGGCCTTATGATGTTATCAGAACTGTGTACACTATACAGTATAAAGTTTATAATGATGGATATATTTGGACTACTGTTAAAAAATGAGCTCAAATCAGCTAACTTGGGCACATTTTTATTATTTGATGTTGATTAATGTGTAATGTCTCATTTGAAATAATAAATAAATTACAGAAAAGTACACTAAATAAGATATTTTCATGTATGTTTTTTTTTTTTCAAAGACTTCTATATGTACACTACTATTTCTTTTTTGTCATTTTTATTACTTTCTGCATTTTAGATACTTACAGAAGACACTAAATATATGACGCAAGATAAATGGAATTTTATAGTAAAGCAAAAAAAAATTAAATAACTTTCAACAATGTAAAGGGTGGCTACTTTGAGGTTTGCTATTGCTACATAATCCCATATATCTTACTTTATATGTTTGATGTCTTCTGTATAAAAGTAGTAAAAAAAAAACAACATTGTATTATATGGTGTGTCCAAATGTTTGACTGATATATGTATTTCATTAAAGTGCAGTTGTATGTCACATCACATCGCAAGTATTTTTCAAACCAGTGTAATGAAATGAATGAAACTGGTAAGACAAACACAGAGATGGCAGTGTTGTTCTGGGACTGTGGTAACAACAATCGCACAAAACTGAGAGACAGGAATAGCAAGATGTTCCAATTAAAATGTTGTTTTGTTGCTGACACAATTCACTGACATATATATTCACACACAGACTCACCACAGAGACAAATGAAAGTCATCAATTTGACTTTCCCTTTTGAAATCACAGAAATGTTCATCTATAAAACAAACAAAGGAGACTTATCCAGCTAGGCAGCAAAATCCAAGCTCTTTAGAAAGGTCCCGAGCTATACCATACCTCACTGCTTCTGGCAGGTTGCCCAGCACGGTTCAAGGATATGTCAAAAATTGCATTTTGATATATAGGACAGACGTTTTCTTTGGGGACAATAAATAATCGAATCACAACCCATCGCTAATCTTAAACCTGGACTATGCTAAACGGTAATATTGTAAAGGGGAAACTGTATAGTATCTGCTATCTTATCTATACTTTTCTTATGTATGGTGCTTGTCAAAAAATTTTCGTTACCATGGAAATCTACAGTATTGCCAAACGCACATGAAGATACTACAGTATAGCCAAAACAATGTTAAAAAGTGAATGAAAGCATGGTGGAACAACCTGATCCCACTTTCTGGTAAACACATTTATCACTCTAGTGTTAAAATACTTTTGAATGAACGCTAAGTGTAGTATTTAGCATCTTGTTCAAAATGTCCGTTGGTTTAATATTAGGCTAGCTGAAAATTCTGATGGTATGTCATGTCACAATCTCTATGCCTTTAATTTTGCTTTTGAATTCCATGTGAAGCACTTTGGTCAGCTGAAGTTATTTTAAATACTATATAATAATCTTGAACTGAATTAGTAATGGTGAGGAAATGGCAAGGTGACACAAGGACACAATCTCTGTGCACATTTTCCTCAAAGCGCTTTTTAAAATGGTGTAGTTGTTAAAGCCAAAGCTTATTCAATCTCACATGTAGGATTATTTCATGGGCCAAATAGCAGTGTAAAGCTCACATGTAGTATGGAAGGAACGTGCTAAAACAACTGGTACAGCAAAGCCACAGGGACCAGCAGCTCTTAGCCAGATGCGTGCTTGGTGATGTGCTGATGGGAGCTGTGGGGGGTTACAGTACTGAAGAGGGGTTATTGTGCCAGAGAGTACAGTAGAGGCCAGTAAAACCATATCTCCTCCCTCCAGCTTAAACGGGCTTGGTACCATGTGGGTTTGGGGCTGTGTAGTGGTGCCAGGCTGCACAGCTGTTGGCATGTCTATGTGAGGGAGCGCGGGTGTGCGTGCATGTGCGTGTGAGTGTGCATGTGAGTGTGTGTGTGTGTGTGTGTGTGTGTGTGTGTGTGTGTGTGTGTGTGTGTGTGCGCGCGTGTGGACAGTAAGGGATCACTGAATACAATCACCACACGAGCTGGTGGGTTAGGCTTAGATCAGCTCTGAGAAGATCATTCAGGCTGTTTACATGTTCACTGTACAAATATCAGGCTTTTTTGAGTGGATGAATAGGACCCCAAACTTTCATTGTACAGAAATCACTTCTCATCTTTGTTCATGTACGCTCAATTTTAATTATAAAATGACTACATAGTATGTGTTCCATTACTTCTCTGTAAGTTAACACACAGTGCACCAGTTTACTTTTCTGGTGAAGCTCAACCTGCTATAATTTTGAACCTTTTTTATGGAGGCAATAAGTTAAGACACCATGCTTGAGGAACTGCGTTTGAACATATGCAAAAAACAACTTTAATGACATACTGTGGAATATTCCAGGTAGAAAAATATCCCCGTGGAAACAAGCAGGTGGCAGCCTCCCACTACAAAAGTTCCCTATTACATAATACCATCCCATTTTTATATTATTTAAAGATTTATTTTTTTTTATAGTGGGAGGAATTCAGTATTTCATTTTGAAAAAGTACAAGATAAAATAAGAATCTGTGAAAATGCACGAACTTAAGTCAAACAAAGAATAAACATATGAAATAGAATTCTCTTCATTATTGCAGTCCACCTCCACAAAGCCGTCCTTTGTGATCAGATGTGAGTCGCATCTGAATACTGAGGCAGGTTTGATTGGCAGATGCAATAATTCAAGAGCAGGGGAACTCATCAGTGTGTGCAGACAGTCTGAGAGACAGCTGTTTATTTGAAGGAACAAAAAGAACCAAACAGGGAAATGCTACTGTCTTGTCTGAATAAGAATCACTATAGAGCGGCTGACAGATCGTCTCAAACCAGGACTCCCAGCTGGAGAATCTGATGTGTCAGAGGAGGTACAGGTGAAGAAGGGATACAAAGAACACAAATATAGACAAACAGTACACTTTTAAGTATTGACTAATTATGATATCTAGACTTGTTTTTAGTGAATCCTTATAACTTTATATAAACTTCTTACACTTCAGACACTCAAACCTCCCAACTCTGAACTGTTAATGAATCTGACAACACTCTCTTGCTATTTTTGTCACTTATTTAGAATTTATCCCCTTCAAGAACCGCCACCTTAATGTGGTGGAGGGGTCTGAGTGCCCATATGATCCCAGGAGCTATGTTGTCGGGGGCTTTATGCCCCTGGTAGGGTCACCGAAGGCAAACATGTCCGGGGGGATGAGTCGTACTAAGAGCGGTTCAAATACCCCTTATCATGAGATCAAAAACGAGGCCAGTTACGTTGCCCAGATTGGCGTCACTGGGGCCCCACCTGGGTGGGGGCTCGACGGTGAGTGTCTGGTGGCCGGACCTCCCCCCACAGAGTCCTACCGGGCACAGTCTGAACAAGTGACGTGGGAATGTTCTCCCATGGACCGACCACAAGTAGAAGGATCCGTTAGGGGCCGGTGCAAAGAGATCTGGGAGGCAGTCGAGGGTGGGGCCTCAACAACCGGCCCTCCGGACATTGTAACTGGCTCTGGGGACTTGGAAAGTCACTTCACTGGGGAGTAAGGAGCCTGAGCTTGTGCGAGAGGCTGAGCGTTACCAATTAGATATAGTCGGCCTCACCTCCACGCACAGCTTGGGCTCTGGAACCCAACTCCTTGAAACACGCTGGACTTTCCATTTCTCTGGTGTTGTCTGCGAGGAGCGGCAGTGGGCTGATGTGGGCCTCCTCATTGCCCCACAACTCAGCTGCTGTGTTTTGGATTTCACCCCAGTGAACGAGAGGGTCGCGTCCCTGCGCCTTCGGGTCGGGGACAGGTCTCTCACTGTTGTGTCAGCCTACGGGCCGAATAGCAGTGTAGAGTACCCAGCCTTCTTGAAGTCCCTGGAAGGGGTACTGGACAGTGCACAGACCGGGGACTCTGTTGTTCTGCTGGGGTACTTCAACGCCCACATGGGCAACGACAGTGACACCTGGAGAGGGGTGCTCGGGAGTGGTGTTTTGTTACTGGACTTCTGTGCTAATCACAACTTGTCCATAACGAACTCCATGTTTGAGCACAAGGGTGTCCATCAGTGCACATGGCACCAGGACACCCTAGGGCGGAGGTCAATGATCGACTTTGTCGTCATGTCATCTGACCTTCAGCCACGTGTCTTGGACACTCAGGTGAAGAGAGGGGCAGAGATGTCAAACGATCACCACCTGGTTGTGAGTTGGGTCGCTGGTAGAGGAGGAAGCCGGAAAGATCTGGCAGACCCAAGCATAAAGTGAGGGTCTGTTGGGAATGTCTGGCATAGCCCTCTGTCAGAGGGACTTTCAACTCACACCTTCGGGAGAGCTTCGCCCAGATTCCAGGAGAGGCTGGAGACATGGAGTCCGAGTGGGCTCTGTTCTTGGCCTCCATTGTCAATGCGGCCACTCGTAGCTGTGGTCGTAAGGTCTGTGGTGCCTGTCACGATGGCAATCCCCAAACCCAGTGGTGGACGCCAGAAGTAAGGGATGCCGTCAGGTTGAAGAAGGAGTCCTATCAGGTCTAGTTGTCTCGTGGGACTCCTGAGGCAGCTGACAGGTACGGGGCAGGCCAAGTATGCTGCAGCCCATGCGGTCACAGAGGCAAAAACTAGGGACTGGGTGGAGTTCGGAGAGGCCATGGAGGAGGACTATCGGACGGCCTCAAAGAAATTCTTGCAAACCATTTGACGCTTCAAGAGGGGGAAGGAGTGCTTCACCAACATTGTTTACAGCGTGGGTAGAGAGCTGTTGACTTCAACTGGGGATATATTCGGACAGTGGAAAGAATACTTTGAGGATCTCCTCAGTCCCACCATCAAGTCTTCTGAGGAGGAAACAGAGGCTGGGGAGTCGGAGGCGGACTCGTCCATCACCCTGGCTGAAGTCGCTGAGGTGGTTAGCAAGCTCCTCTGTGGCAAGGCTCCGGGTGTGGATGAGATCCGTCCTGAGTATCGTGTCTCTGAATGTTTTGGGGCTGTCTTAGCTGACACATATCTGCAACATCGTGTGGCAGCCAAGGACAGTACCTCAGGACTGGCAGACCAGGGTAGTGACCCCTCTGTTGAAGAAGGGGGACCAGAGGGTGTGTTCCAACTACAGGGGAATCACACTCCTCAGCCTCTCCGGTAAGGTCTATTTGAGGGTACTGGAGAGGAGAATCTGACAGATAGTTGAATCTCGGATGGAGGAGGAGCAGTGTGTTTTTTGTCCCGGCCGCGTTACACTGGACCAACTTTATGCCCTTAATCAGGTGCTCGAGGGTTCATGGGAGTTTGCCCAACCAGTCCACATGTGCTTTGTGGATCTGGAGAAAGCATTTGACCCTGTTCTTTGTGGTGTTCTGTGGAGGGTGCGCCGAGACTATGGGGTCCGGGGCTCTTTGCTACGGGCTGTCCGGTCCCTGTATGACCGGAGCAGGAGCTGGGTTCACATTGCCGGCAGTAAGTCAGACCAGACCTCAGTGCATGTTGGACTCCACCAGGCCTGCCCTTTGTCACCGGTTCTGTTCATTGTATTTATGGACAGAATTTCTAGGCGCAGCCAGGGGCCGGAGGGGGTCCGGTTTGGGGACCACAGAATCTCATCTCTGCTGTTTGCCTCCCTGGGGAGGTGTTCTGGGTATGCCCCACTGGAAAGAGGCCCCGGGGAAGACACAGGTCACTCTAGAGGGACTATGTCTCTTGGCTGGCCTGGGAACGCCTCCCCGAAGGAGCTGGAGGAAGTGTCTGGGGGTGTTAGACTGCTGCCCCCGTGATCCGGGCCTGGATAAGCGGAAGTAAATGGATGGCCGGATTTAGAATTTATTATTATTATTTATATTTTTGCTCTTGTTATTATATTTATTGTGAAGTGTGAGCTATTCTGTCCAAACAATTTCACTTGTGGATCAATAAAGTCTAAGTCTAATTGCAGTTGGACTTTTTAGACCTATGTAAGGAAAAAAAAAAAGTAATAATGGAAGAAATCAGTCTGCCTTCCGTTGGGTGTCCGTCAACTTCTTGTTTCTATGGATATGTCATTGCTCTGCTTTGAATGTTCCACAATATGACATTAAACAGATTCAAGTATATGTGGTTTTATTGCTCAAAAATGCCTAGAAAAACATGCATTCTGACTGTGAGCGGAGATGCCTCTCCACAGATCTGACCAGTAACTTGACCTGGCTTGGTCATTATGATAGAAAGGTTTAATGCCATACTGTGAAACATTTCAGACAAAGCAATAATATCTCCATGGAGAAAAGCAGGTGGTGGTGTAAATCCTCTTGATAAGCTTCTCAAAACCCACTCCATTATTCGTTCACTCTTCTCTTATGAGGATAGGAACCCAATATAGCCACAGCTGTGCCCACAACCTCCCCAACAACCATCAGTCACACAAATCGAAACACATTCACACAAGTAACTCAAGGCAGATTTCTACCGAAACTGATCACAAAAGTTTTCAGTATTGAGAAAAGTAAATAATATTGTTTAGTCCACTCAAAAATTGTCCCATTTTATTGCCTGACCAGCCAGTCCCTATACTCTGTTCAAATGTAGAAGGGTCCAATTTGTAGCTCTGAAATGCAGAAAACATGCCTTCTGGCATATCTATGAATCATTCACAACAGTCTGTAACTTCTTTTACTTCAGACACAGGAGATTTTAGTGCATCGCTTGTTGATTTCGCTGTTTTTCAGTCCATTGTGTTAATTATTATTATTTTTTACTCGTAAGCTGTCATGTTTGTTTTGACCATAGACTGTACATGATCGTGCTTCCGGCTCCATCAAGTCTGCCCCTGTCTCTGTAATTGCTGCTATGAGGCTTCTAATTTTGGTCTTAAAATGTTTGTATTAACCCGCTTTACATGATCCTGGTATTTTTCTTTCACTGTTGTGTCCTTAAATCAATTCCTAGTCTTAATATGGAACTCTGCTCCAAATAATGCCTGCAGGCCTCAGTGAGCTTCATTTGACTGGAACTAAATGCTATGGGTGATGACACACATCTTTATTCCACTTTTTTTTTTATACAGTGTATAGTTTTAACACAAACTGACAATGTAGTTCTCTGATTGCTTAATCCACCTGTCAATCACGCTCATCTGAAGCCACATACAGACCCAAAAGTTTTTGTAAAGTAATTTGTAAAGTGCGTGGTCTTGGCTTGCCATTGAAGCATTTTTAGACTGTATATTGACAAACTATTATCCAACTCTTTGATAAGAAACACTGCATTAATAGTTTAGTTTCAAAACAAATCACATATACCTAGAGGAGATGACTGAGCTGTTTTACGCATACACAAATTTATCCCAAACTCCAAATGAAAACTTCTTTCTCTGTGATCCTCCTGAGCCTCTGCTTCAGAATATTAGCCCTAATTATCAGAGTCTACATCTCGGCACCGTAGAAAAGAAAAGCAAGTTATGATGGCAGTGTGGGGCAGATGAGACAGACTTCAAAGCTGTGTGTTGTTGTTCAAACTAAAGCAGATGGACAAAAACACTCCTGCAGATATTTACTGCCCTCTCCATGGAGCCTCTGCGGAGTGTGTAATGGATGTTATTACAGAGGTTATCTCAGATGCCTTTGATTCAATGCAAACTTTGGTCTACCTCAATGGGATGCCTATCAAGGCATTCTTAAGCAAAAGAGGGCAAAAATATGGGTGCAAAGAAAGTTACAGCTTTACTTCAAAACAGTGTAGACTCAAATAGTAGAATGACTCAACAAAGCAATTATAGAGATGCAAAAACAGAGAAATAAAAGGGTTTTATGAAATTGCCTCTATGAAAGATGTTGTCCAGACTATGACCAAATGCAGTCCTGAGACAGATTTTTCTTAGCCCTCAGGCTTCCAGCTGAATTGGCCCATATTATCTTAAGTAGCACTTCTGAAGTCAGGTTTTTGAAAATTTACCTTGATAAAGTGAATATGAAGTATTTAGTGTGTTCTGTTGAGGATCTAAACGTGAATACAGGTCCGGTGACTCATTCTAACCTGTTATAAATGCACATATTTTAATTATTCACTGTATTAACCATTAGTCTATCGCCCTCAGTCGGCCCTCTGCTTTGTCTGTGTTTAGATATGTGGCCCCAGATGAGAAAAGTTTGGACACCCCTGTTCTAGAGTGACAGTAGAAATAAAACCTTACAAATATCTAGTTGAAAGCAAATGAAATAATAAAGTAGACCATCCCCCTTTCACCATACTTCAATTACTTTTCATTTAGACAATAATTTCCGGAAAAAAAATATATATATATGTACTGATGTATGTAGAGAATATGTGACTTGTAGCTTGGCTGTGTAGCATTGTTGCTTGTCTCTAGACCCTTCACCAGAAATGTTACACAGTGCATCTTTAAAAGACCTCTGAGTCTTTCAAACTCATTGCAGATGTTTTAGGGCACTGAACTGTGAGACCTTCTCCGCCCTCTCAGCCCTGACTCTGGGGACAGACAGTAGGAGGTGGTAAATAAATAAAGGCACACTCTCCACCAAATACCCACCATTACTTCTACTCCTTTCTTCCTGCTCTATTTTCGGTGCCCTCTTTGCCCCTCTCCTCGGAGCTCCTGAGATTGATCATGTTCATTTATCTGCAAGGAACAGCAGCCCTCTCCTGGTCTCCGCCCGCTGCACATCTGGTCCTGTGCCAACCAGGCTAATGGCGTTGCATCTGACACAGTCTCAAACCAGTGACTCTTAATCAAAATGAAATGAAATGAATCACACTGGTCTCCTCTGCTCGCTGTGCTGAATCTGCAGATAGAGACGACTGGATAATTATGTAGCCAACTGTTTGTTATGTGGTGCTGTGTGAATTCAGAGGCTACTGTTTCTCATTGAGGCGTGAAGTTAAAGGCACGCCCTATCCTAAACTGTGATGGCCTACCCAAGCAGATTTGGTGTTGAATTTCATAATGATCCTATTCGCTTTAATGGCCAGGGCAAATTAGCACATTGACAAGCAGTTTTCCACATGAGCAGTTGGGTGCACCGAGACTCTGGGATTTCATGGGATTTTAAACATCTTAACTGAGCGCAGCCTTAAAACGGATTTGATGAAATGTAATATTGGAATTTGCCACTCCATCCAAAATACTACTGGTTAAAAATACCACTGGACTTTTCTTTATGAAACTTAAGCAAAATCATTTCTCATTTCTAAATGTGTGATATGCTGTGATACTTGTGTGTGTCTACAATAAAAAAGTGCTCTTTTTTTCCATCCTTATGGCTCAGACCCTTATGGCAATGGAAGTCAAGGAAGTCATTTATAGTAGTTTCATAGTAAAAGTTTTTTGTGATTTTAATGATGTGGGGCTATATAATCTCCATCTGGTCTTATTTTCTCTTCCCTCTCGTTATAAAAGGAAATGAGCAAATTTAGTTCAAAATAGTCATTATAGGAACTGTTCTATCCTTTTTTTTTTCTGTAAAAAAAAATCTCAAGGCATTAAGGTAGTGAAGTAAGGTATTATGGAATTATGTCGTCCTTAATAATTTTCGACAATGCACAGTGCTAATTTGAGGATTTGAGGATATACTACATAAATCTTGCTTCATAAAATGTAGATCGTAGTTAAAATAAGGAAAAGAACATTGAATGAGATGGTGTGTCCAAACCTTTGACTGGTAGTGTTCCATCAACCTTCAGATCTATTAAAAGCTCTTATTTTCAGTTTACTAACAATAAGAGTCCATTGGCTGCAGTTCTATGTTTTTACATTTTAAACTTTTACCAGAAGCACCCCCTCAGTACGGTACAGTGCAATGGAATCGATTGAATTATTAAGAGAAAGAGGTCATTTTGAGTGTTCCACATGGGGTTATCTCTCGGTCATCAGCATCCTCCTGTATGAGAATAAGAGAGTCCTTCACATTCACACATGACTTCAGCTGTGCACTTTTTAGTGGTTTAAAACATGAACATGAGATCTCAAGAGAAATGAATCCTTTACTTTGAACTGTTCTCTGCTGTTTCATTCTTCCATCTCACCACATGCATGTTGTTACTAGTCAGATCTAGTCTGTACATGTACTGAAAAGTATTAAATCTGAAAATAAAGGACGTTATGAAGTCAAACTTGCTAAGATGTCCATAGAAGGTAATTTGACCACCGCAAAGATCAGAATGAGTGTGTATAATGTGGACTTTAAAGGTCATATATTGTACAAAGTCGATCTTGTGAGCTTTAAGCCATGTTATAATGTTGTTACTTCACCAAAAACAGACCTAGAGCTGTGTTTTGCTTCATTAACACATGTTTGAGTAAGTTATTATTCGTCTGTCTACATCTCCAAAGCTCAAAATGCTCTGTTCCACCTTGTGATGTCATGAAGCGGTCGTTTTCAAGTTAACAGCTACTTTTTATATTTAGTTCAGTAGCGATTGGCAATTCCAGGGCTGAAATGATCCAAATGACTCAAGTGAAGGTGTATGGAGTTTAAAAACACAGTGGAGCACAGTGTTAAACATGCGTGAATGAAACAAAACAAACATAGTCATATTACTGTAAATAACATTATAATATACTGAAGTCACTTTACTGAGATTTATTCTGTTCATATGCTGTACTGTTACTTTATTGTACATAATAGTTTTTCTGGTATTTTATATTTTTGCTCCACCGAAACAGTGTGCTACATAAGAGTCTATTTTAAGTCTATTTTTAAATTATTTCTTAGCCATTATCTATTATCTTGTTTTTATTGTGTGTTACCATTTTCCTGCTGTTCTTGAACTGTGCGTTGCAACACTGGAATTTCCCCACTGTGGGACTAATAAAGGCATATCTTATCTTAAAAAACACAACAGCAGCTATGGCTGTGATGATGAGACAATATAACAGATCAGAAATTAGCACAATATAGTCCCTTTCAAACTGACCTACTTCTGATCTTCTTCATAGACCTCCTCCCCTTATATCTCACCTCGCTTTGTGCCTGGTCTATTCTGAGGGTCTAAAACTCACTAACTGTTGAGCTGTCTGTGCTAAAGGTCAGGTCCTCATCATGGCAGGAGGGGGGGTACAAGCTGTGACAGGGTCGGTCATTAGCGTATCTCTATCTGGAAGCTAACCACGGAGAAGATGACAAGAACATCTCTCCAGCTCAGCCTGAACACCAGCCATCTGAGACTAAGCACTCTGATGAGACGTCTGCTTTAAAAAGACACCACGCTACATCTTTATTTTTTTATCACCCGTCTGTGGAAATTAGCTAAAAAATGTGGAAATGTGTGGATAATTGAGCATCTTTGAAAAGTAGAGAAAAGTTGAGAATATTCTATGATATGTACATTTTTTATTTGCATTATACCTTAGTAAGAAATCTTTGTGCAAATAAACCTAATAAATGTAAGATTAAAGAAGCATGTTGTAACTTGCGTGTGTCACATGCTTGTTACCATGGAGATAGATAGTTTAATTGATGAAATATTCTAAGCAAAGTAATTCTCCACGGAGACACGCAGGTATGCACACACGCCACTGGAAATGTTACAAAGAGCAAATTTATACAAATGTCCCCTAATTAAGAATTTATATTAAAAACATGGTTACAGTTTCTTCATTTCTCCCTTCATCTATCACAGGGTTAAAGGTGGATTGTGTAACTTTTCGGGTGGAGGGTCCATCAAATGCTTTTCTCCATGGAGATGTTATTGCTTTGTCTGAAATGTTTCACAGTATGGCATTAAACCTTTCTATCTTCATGGAGACCAGACTAGTCAGAATGTCTACAAATCTTTGAGAAATAAAACCATCTGTAATTGAATAAATGTAAGGTAGAGCTGTTTAATCTCATACTGTGGAACATTCTAGAGCAGGGTAATGATATATCCGTAGAAACAAGCAGATAACAGACTCCCAACCAAAAAGTTACATAGTGCATCTTTAAGTAAAGTGTTTTGTAAGGTGCTTTATTTGTTAGTATTCTTCATGCACACTCCATACAACAGAATTGCATAGTTCGGACAGAGCAGACCCCTGAAAGGCATAACCCATGTTTTTGGAGGTGGGGAGACACAGAGAGAACATGCAAACCCCAGAAACGTGACACCAGGTCTAGGAATCAAACCCAACACCTCCCTGTTTTGTGTGGAGAGGTTTTATCTAAGCCCTGCCACGGTTAGGATTTCAGTGTGAGAAGAAGTTTTTCAGATTAGATTAGACTTCTATTAGTCGCCATCAACAACACCAGCCAAAGTTTTTGAGTTCAAACCCCAGGGCCTTCTAATGTCTGTAATACAAGCAGAAGAATGAAAATATCAATGTCTTTGCTGCACCTGAAGTTACGTTGTGGCATTCTATCTGTTTCCAGGTGGCAGCATGTTTTCACAACACATTCTCAGGCAAACCTCTTTAAATAAATTATTCATAGGAGCGGGAGAGGGTTCTGTGAAACATTAGACAGATAAATCTAGCTAGTCAGGGTAGACCGCAAGATAGTACAAAACACTGAGAGCACAGGCATCAATAATGAGGCCAAAACAAAAACAAAACAAAAGGCTGGAGCGGAGGAAGGGACAATCTTCAAACAGGAAGTAAGAAAGGGGCCATGATGCAAAATACTGTAACAAGCTGAGCAAAAAAATGTGCAAATCTTCATGGGGCTCCAGAGAATGTTTTCTGGAGAACAAGAGACTGTCATTTTGAATATTATGGCGAACCAAATTCTTGTAAATGAGTATTTTTTTTCTCTATAGATTATATTTAAAGGTCCTTTATTACGTAAAACTGACTCCTTCGAGCTTTTAGCCATGTTAGAATGTTGTTACCTCATTAAAAACAAACCTGGAGATGTGATTTGTTTAATTCACACGTGTTTAACCCACAAACTCACACACAGTTTAACACACTAACAGTAATCCTGCATCTCCAAAGCTTAAAATACTTGGGTCCACCTTGTGATGTCTTGAAGCGGGAGTTTTTGCATTAACAGCTACCTTTTACTTTTAGTTTAGTAGAGACTGGAAATTCCAGGGCTGCAAATTATTCCAGTGATTCTAGTGAGTTTAAAAACACAGTGGAGCACTTTCTGTATTACCACAAGGTCCACAATCACAGGGTGGAAAAGAAGAAGCACCAAAGTTCTTTCATGAACCAAGCCAATCACCCATTTTAAATTACTTTGTCTAAAAAGTCAAATGAAAAGCCCCAAATAATTAAATGGAATTCCCTTGTTAAAAAATCTTGCAAAAATCAAACTTTTTGACCATTACACTGGAAGTTCTGAAACTTTTCTACACCTTTAAAGTAGAAGCTGAACACTTTTGGACAAGACAACAACACCTCTCACTTTATCTGTGTAAAATCTGCAATGAGAGCTTTCCACTGACCCCGTGCGTTGCGATCTGTCTCCTGTCCACATCTTTAAGCTTGTGTTTTGTTTGTGCTGACAGCTCATTGGCAGGGCACACTCATCTGTCTCTTCACTCTTATTCTCTTTCTGATCAACTTTCCGATGCCTTATCTGCCTCTCCTCTCCTTCACCCGCTATCGCTCCATCACCCTCTCTACAGTGTGGATCGATCAGCTCTGAATGTCACTATGGTTTGGGACAAAAGGGGAGGAGGGGTGTGCCAATGAACCCTCCACATCATCTCCGCTCCTCCTCTCTTTGCTCCTCTTTTCCTCCTCCATCTCCCCTCCATGCTTTCTCTCCTCTTCTCTCCGCTTTCTCGCTCCCTCTCCCCTATATTTTCCTCCTCTCCTATCCTCCCTTCTCTGCTTCTCCCCCCTCCACATCAGTCTGATAGGCCCTAGTTCTACCTCCCCTCTTCTCTCCTCTTCCTCTCCTCCTCTTCCTCTTCCCCCACCCCTTTCCTCCTCCTCCTCTTAACTCCCTCCACATCAGTCTGATAAGCCCTAGTTCTACTCCCCCTCTCCTCTCTTCCTCCCACCTCCACATCTTTTCTCATACTCCTCTCCCTCTCTCCACATCAGTCTGATAGACCCCTAGGTCTCCCTTCCTCCTTCCCTTTCCTCTCCTTCTCCTCTCCTCCTTCTCTCTTCTCTCCCCTTCTCTCTTCCTCGCCCCTTGTGTCCTCTTCTCTCCTAAATTGACATCAGTCTGTTAGGCCCTAGTTCTCTTCCCTCCTCCTCTCTTCCTCCCTCCTCCTCTTTTCTCTCCTCCACCTCTTCTCCTCCTGTTCCCTCCTTCTCCATCAGTCTGATAGGCTCTAGTTCTACTTCCCTCCCTCTCCTCTCTTCTCTTCTCTCCTCTCTCCCTCTCCTCCACCTCTTCTCTCCCCTCTCCTCCTCCTCCTCTCCCTCCCTCCACCTCAGTCTGAGAGGCCCCTGTGTTGATGAGAGCCAGGACAGCATTGATTCTTGTGGGTCGCTTTCATTTTGCACCAGAGACGAAGAGCAGAGAAAGGTCAAAGTGGAGAACTCTGCTCAAGACAAGACAGAGTGTGAAGTCTACTGAATATGAAGTATGAGAGTGTGAAGTCTACTGAGTATGAAGTAGGAGAGTATGAAGTCTACTGAGTATGAAGTATGAGACTGTGAAGTCTACTGAGTATGAAGTAGGAGAGTATGAAATCTACTGAGTATGAAGCATAAGAGTATGAAGTCTACTGAGTATGAAGCATAAGAGTATGAAGTCTACTGAGTATGAAGCATGACAGTATGACGTCTACTGAGTATGAAGTATGAGAGTGTGAAGTCTACTGAGTATGAAGTATGAGAGTGTGAAGTCTACTGAGTATGAAGCATGACAGTATGAAATCTACTGAGTATGAAGTCTACTGAGTATGAAGCAAGACATTATGAAGTCTACTGAGTGTGAAGTCTACTGAGTATGAAGTATGACAGTATGAAATCTACTGAGTATGAAGCATGACAGTATGAAGTCTACTGAGTATGAAGCATGACAGTATGAAGTCTACTGAGTATGAAGTCTACTGAGTATGAAGTATGAAAGTATGAAGTCTACTGAGTTTGAAGCATGTAGATGAAGTCTACAGAGTATGAAGTATGAGAGTGTGAACTCTACAGAGTAGGTAGTCTGTTGAGTATGAAGTATGAGAGTGTGAAGGCATTCAGTTATAACTGTGTTGTGAAATTCTCAGTGTATGGATTTTTATAATGCAACTAGAAAAGGGTACAGTTAATAATAATAATAATGTGTGAAAAGGTACAGTTAATAATAATGTATTCTTTTATTATTTTAAATGTGTTTTTTTCCAGAGGCTCAACATGTATTTGCAATTTTGTAATACCAAATACCAAAAAGCTTACACAATGATTATAAATAATACCACAATCTGGTATTCGCACCTTGTCGATTAGAAATGGGCGCTGTTGCCTCAGCATACACTACCAGTCAAACGTTTGGACACACCTTCTCATTTAATGTCTTTTTTAGGTATATACAGAAGACATCAAATACATGAAGAAAAGATATATGGTATTATGTAGTATAGAAAAAAGGTAAATAACTCCATTAAATATTTTTCAACAAAGCAAAGGGTGGCTACTTTGAGGATTTGAATATAAAATATATTCAAATTTATATCATAAAAATAAATTGAATGCATTAATATTTATTATTAATTCATTACTTGTAAAGAAGACATGACTTGGAGTATTAATAAATGTAGATCTCTATTTACATTTTGTTCAAGATGGGTGACGTGTTTTGCCATAAGACACAATGACAATATGAACTGATTGGAGGGGGATTATACTTCTGACCTTCAAGTTGGTGAGCAAATGGACTGAGCCACTGCCAGCCCCCATATATTTACATCTTAATTCTTTGGACAATAGATCAAATAAAATCACTTCACATTTATATTATAAGAGACACAGACAGAAGTCTGGTGCTGCTTTGGAAAAAAATTACTTTCGCAACTTGTTATATTTACACACTTTAATTTTTTCTCTCTAAAATCATCTCAGATTTGAAAACGAGTATGTGCAAGATAAGTGCTCTTGTCCGTCTTTCCTCTGTTATCTCACTGGATCACACTTGTGTCCTCTTTGTCTCCCTGTCCCTCTCCCTCTATTCCTTTCCTCATCCCCTTATCTCTTTTTCCTCTTTGCCCTTCCCCCCCTTTCCTCTGCCTGTTCTCCTCTCGTCATCTCTCCTCCTTCCCCTTCTGCTCTGTCCTCCTCTTCTCTCCTCCTCCTCCTCCTCCATCCCTCTCTTCCTCCTCCACTCCTCTCTTCCTCCTCTCCTCTCCTCATCTCCTTCTCCCCTCTTTTCTCTCAGCTCTTGATTACTGGAGGGCCCTCTCTGACCCAGACTAGCGGCTCACAGCTCTTTTCTTTTGATGGAGGGAAATGTCACAGAACACAGTGGGTTATGCTCCAGCCCCAGCCCCATTACCTGCCCCAGAACAAAGACACTTCCACTCACTCCTTTAAAGAAAGACTTACATTTAAAACACATAGTCTACTAAGGTTGTTGATGCCAAATTATACTAACAATATATTACATAAGTTCTGTCAATATCCAGAAGTTAACTTAGATTTAAGTTTCATTAGTGCACCACTGACAGTGGGGCCTGCACTCTCTCTTTGGTGTTTGCATGTTCACCCTGTGCCTGTGTAGGCTTTCGCTGGGTGGTCTAGTTTTACTTGCCACTAAAAAAAATACCATAAGATTCCCTCTGGAAAAAAATGAAATAAATAAAGTGGAAATCTAAGTAGAACGTCTGTCTAAAACAGGCACAATAATTCTCCAGCTAGTCCTAGACCAAACCCTGCTCAAGATCTGGAATCTTTGGTTTTGATGGTCACTCTTTACAGATTTCCCCATCTATCTAGATAAGACCATCAATTAGTAAGAAGACTGATGAATTCAAAATGAAATGCTCAGTTGCCTAAACCAAGGGTCCCAAAACTGAGATGCCTGGGAACCACAAACTTTCATTCAGTGCATTGTGCCAGAGCTAGGTTCATACCTTGTACAATACAGACAAACTTTGATACTCCCACTGTTATATATATTCAGGACTAAAATCAGCATAAACCTACGAGGACAGATGTGATTCACCCGCCCTGGCTGCTCTGAGGCGAAGCTTCTATTTCGGTTGTATTGTTTGGAGGCAGCAGCACTTCTTCCACAGGCCCTGTGCGGCAGCTGCACACGGCAGGTGCACACGGCTGATTTATACATTAAATAATGTGAGAGCCACACACCAGATGTTCTGACAGGGACAATGAGCACAGGCAGCAGAGCGTTTAGGAGGAACTGACAGAGGGCTCCCCAAGCACGGCTGGAGAACAGGTGAATATGCAAAGATTTCATTTCAAAACTTTATGATCATTATAATACTGTTAAATCTACTGTTCTATGTAACTTTTTTGTGGAGTGTCTACCATTTGGTTGTCTTGATTGAGATGCAGTTGCTTTGCCTGGAATGCTTCACAGTTTGGCATTCAACTTATGATCATAGAAACAAGTAGTTGACCACAGGTCAGATCTATGGAGAGAGAGGTGAACCCATGCACAGTAAGAATGCATAAGGCTAGTTTGATGCGCAGCACTCTGAAGTGAGATCTTCAGTCTGGAAAGTCTTTCACTGAAAGGCAGAACGTCATGACGAATATCTGAATATGATCGGTCTAAGTGTCACAACAGGAACAAGTCATGAAATCAAATTGTGCTTAAATCCTGTTGAGAGAAAACCACAGACATCTTTCATTTCCATAAAGCACTCTCTGCAAGTCTTTAAAAACCAAAATAGCCCATATTTTCAGTATAATAGACTGAAGTATGTCTGCCAGAGTTGTCATGCTTGTTTCGGTTTGTTTGGGTGCTTCACTTTGCTTTTGCCTAAATCATGATGCTGCTCTGTGTTTGGTCCAGTCTCCGAACCACTGGCAGTCGGACCTTATCTTGCACCAGAGGGAGCCTGACCAGATGGGTTGGGTCAGGTTAGTCAACAATGAGGTTGATATTAAAAGTGTTTAGTTGAACTGAATTGAAATAATCAGACATTGGCTACTGTAACTGCCATGCTCTGATACAGCTGTATAGTGCATATAGCTCTCTCATATTTCCATAAATCAGGAAACGGACACCAGGAACAATCAGCATGTATCTCATCGCTCTAATCGAAGAAATCAACAGAGCACCTAAATGTGTCCCTGCAGTTTTCCTCGGAATGGTTCCATCAGGAGAAATGGGCCATCAGAACAGATGAGCTGTTCTGATGGCTTTAATTTCACACATGTATGAGCACGTTGGACAGGCCCATGTGTCTGTATAACTGTGGATATTACATGTATTTGTTTCTCTGCTTTTGGTCCTGTCTGGAGACCCATGGATCAGTCTGCTTTCACTGCTCAAAGCCTCCAAGGGGAGAGATATAAAGCCAGGGATGGGTGTATGGTGAATTCTAATAGTTTTTATTGGAGCCCTGTAAACTAAAGGAAGTGGTTAAAGTTTGGGGAACTAAATGCACACCAGATCTAAGCATAACCCAAGTTCAAATCCTTATTGTTAGCCCATTTAGAAAGCCAGGGCTCCCCTTCAGTATTTTCAAAACTTGTAGGGTTAAGTGCCCACAGCAACCCACAGCAAATGCTCTCTCAAGTTTAGTTTAGAATCAAATTTTTTACCTTCTTTCAGATTCGTTAACAATGGTTAGTTCTTAATGACCACATTGAACCTTTTTTCATTCATTTGTGTGATATTCTTTCCTATTTTCAACATTTGTGATAGGAGTGAAAACTGTGATGTTTGTTTTGATATATGCAGATTTTTTTTTTGTTTTGTTTTGTAAATAGTTTGATAGAATGATAGAAAACACATCTTGGCTGGTCAGGCTACTTGTTGGCATTGCTCCATGTGTAAAATAAACCTTGAAACATAGACAGATATGAATGGTTACCATAGCAATGTATGCAAAAAGGGAGAAGGAAACAGCGAAGGCATGCACACGAGCAATGAAAAACAAAGCAGAACAGGAGCGAAAATCAACCATTTCTGATCACTGTAAAAGAGAGAACCAAATTATGGACTGAGATGGAGCCAACATCATTGGGACAGAAGACAATGAACATTGGCAATGTTGAACAGGCAATCCAAATACAGAAACACGCCCACGGGACTATAAACCAGGATGAGGGGGCCATTTTATTGTCACACACCTGTCCTGAAGACATTGGACTGCAGATGGCGGTGTCGTCCTGCCACGACCAGGAAGACTGTGTAAATCAGCTGAACATACACGTCACAACAACATCACGTGACCACTTTGAGAAAGACCACAAATGAGCCATCAAAACTATCAGGAATGAAAACAAACTAAAATGTCTTCAACATTCTCTGGGGATGTATTGCTAAGTGCAGGCTCTACTCCGTCTGAAGCTCTGTTACTCAAGATGGACTTTAATCTGAACTTTGTTGTAACACAATCTGAACTATAACAGGTGAGATGATTTGTGCTGTTAAACAAGTCCCTTTCCAATAAGATTACAGTCACAAGCCAGCTAGCATTAACCAACAGTTTTTCAGTTGATCACTCTCACAGTTTTTGTTGAAAATCAAACACCTAAACAAGACCGTAAACGCTCATATTGATCACAGACTCCTGAAAATGTGCTATTTAAATCCATTTTGTATTTTTTCTTGAGTTTTTCTTGAGTTTTCACTGTCTTAAAACTTTTTGGGCAGGGTCTTTCGTTGTGTCAGCATGGTATCTGCTGAAAATTGAAAAATGTACAGCCTCCTAGTATGATGTCACTGCAAAGTATCAGTAGTAATGTGTTCAGATAAAATTTCATCCTATACCTCCCCATCTTTTCAAGCACATTTTTTGGTTCTAAGCACTTATATACGTTCAGCACCTCACTCACTTGTTTGTTTCTTGGTTGTCCAATTGAAATTGCCATGGCACCCTGCAAAAAGTTGAAATTGAAGATTACATAAGACTTATTCAAAGTAAAATATGCACACGTGTTATGGGTAATTCTGAGCCGTACACTACTGTAAAACTTTTGAAAGTGCACTGGGTTATTACTTAAAATTGGATCTCATTATTAATAATAGTTTCCATCCTGACTTAGTGTGGGAGAGAATCTTTTAGAGGAAAATTGTCCTATTGGTTTCTATGCAGCACCTCTGCATCCGGCCATCAGCATTTGGAACAGAGTTAAACCATGTTATTATGTATAAGTTATATAAGTCTGAAGGCGAACTGGTCAGTGTATTGAGAAATGTTGAGGTAGATAGAATTGGCCTATTTGATTACAAAATACCCCAAAATATATAGTATTGAGTTGTGTGTCTGTTCTTTTTTATCATAAAATAAGCTGCTGTCAACCACCTAAACAGTTATTTATTTATTCATTTACAAATCAGTGTCAATTCAGTTTCATATTTTTAAAAGCCACACTGTGTAACATTTTAGTCTTAAAACAACAGACATAAATAGAAGCTTTTTTTTTTTTTTTTAGTTTTCTTTTTGGATATTGCAAGTAAAAACATATGTCCTTTCTCTGAGCAGGTTTGCATCTTCGCAAAACTGACTCTTGACTGAAATAAAAAATTATCAATGGAGAATATCCCAAAAAATGTCTTTAACTTTCCTATGCTTGCACTGTGTTTGGTTATCACAATTAACACACAGCCTAACGCAAAGTTTACGCAACAGCACAACCTGATCCACCACTCACAACCAGCCCCAACAACACAACGTAACACACCGCTCACAAACATCCCCAACAACGTCAGCAAAACTACATTAAGAGGCTACGGTCACAACATGAACGCATGGCATCAGTGCCACTCCTACACACGGCAGAACACCGGAGTAGCTCTGTCACACCCACGAGCTCATTAACACACTATTTAAGTATTAACCTGTTCTCAGATTTGCTCAAAACTAACAAAAACAAGCCTCTTACCTTCTCGAGAGGACTGAGTGTATCCTCTCTCCGCTGTCCTGTTGGTTCTGTCTCCAAATCTGTATTATTGTCCAATATGAAGAGATGAGACTGGTCCAAGTCCTGGTCCAGTCAGGTTGGCAACGCGAGGTCAGGGAGCCGAGTGCACTAGCTCGTGGTAAAGCTAGTCTTAATCCTACTTTCCACTTAAATCTGAAAGTTATGACCAGTCCATATTTGCACTAGGGCACCAGATAGACTTAAGCCCTATAGAGGCTGATAGAGCAGCAAGCGAGTGCTCCAGCGGTGGCAGCATGTGCCCCTAGCCTCCATTAGCCAGTGTGTGAATCTAAATAAGAGTCATAGGATGTCACTGTATGGCAAGTTGTTTTAACATTTAAATGTTAAGTTTGACTATCTGGAATTAACGTTGTAGATATCAACAACATCTTTCTGACTAGGCGTAATTTAATATTGGATAGTGAGAATTGTCATTTGAGATATCTGTAATGTAATTTTGATTAGACGAAACGACAGAGATACACTATATTCCCAAAAGTTTTCACTCACCCATCCAAATAATTGAAATCAGGTGTTCCACTCACTTCCATGGCCACAGGTGTATAAAATCAAGCACCTAGGCCTGCAGACTGTTTCTACAAACATTTGTGAAAGAATGGGTCACTCTCAGGAGCTCAGTGAATTCCAGTGTGGTACTGTGATAGGATGCCACCTATGCAACAAGTCCAGTCGTGAAATTTCCTCTCTCCTAAATATTCCACAGTCAACTGTCAGTGGCATTATAACAAAGTGGAAGTGACTGGGAACAACAGCGACTCAGTCACGAAGTGGTAGGCCACGTCAACTGACGGGGCGGGGTCAGCGGATGCTGAGGCACATAGTGCACAGAGGTTGCCAACTTTCTACAGAGTCAATCGCTACAGACCTCAAACTTGTGGCCTTCAGATTGGCTCAAGAACAGTGTGTAGAGAGCTTCATGGAATGGGTTTCCATGGCCAAGCAGCTGCATCCAAGCCATACATCACTAAGTGCAATGCAAAGCATGCTGCCACTGGAGCAGTGGAGACGTGTTCGCTGGAGTGACAAATTGTGCTTCTCCATCTGGCAATCTGATGGACAAGTCTGGGTTTGGCGGTTGCCAGGAGAACCGCACTTGTTTGACTGCACTGTGCTAAGTGTAAAGTTTGGTGGAGGGGGGATTATGGTGTGGGGTTGTTTTTCGGGAACTGGGCTTGGCCCCTTAGTTCCAGTGAAAGGAACTCAAATGCTTCAGCACACCAAGAGATTTTGGACAATTCCATGTGTCCAACTTTGTGGGAACAGTTTGGAGATGGCCCCTGCCTCTTCCAACGTGACTGCACCAGTGCACAAAGCAAGGTCCATAAGGTGTGGATGAACTTGATTGGCCTGCACAGAGTCCTGACCTCAACCCAATAGAACACCTTTAGGATGAATTAGAGCAGAGACTGAGAGCCGGGCCTTCTCGTCCAACATCAGTGTGTGACCTCACAAATAAGCTTCTGGAAGAGTGGTCAAAAATTCCCATAAACACACTCCTAAACCTCATGCACAGCCTTCCCAAAAGAGTTGAAGCTGTTATAGCTGCAAAAGGTGGACCGACGTCATATTAAACCCTATGGATTAAGAATGGAATGTCACTTAAGTTCATAAGTGAGTCAAGGCAGGTGAGCAAATACTTTTGGCAATATAGTGTATCTGCAATTCAGTTTTGACTAGGCAAAACGGAATTACAGATATCTGCAATTACGTAATTGAAAACGATATTCAACTCGTCATAAATGACAGTTACAAATATCTGTTATTTAGTTTTGACTAGGCAGATTGAAAGTTTAAGATATCTCAAACATCATTATGACATCATGACACAGAAAGCACCACGCTGTCTTGAGCTACTACCAGTGCACCAATCCATCCAAAAAGCCATTTGTCCCTAAAGCTAAACAACTGTCACTGTTAAAATTAGTTTTTGCCGTTAATATAATTTTCAACAAACATTTCAGTAGAGTGCATTAACAAAAACACTCTAAGATGCATTTTGGCTTTCTTACTGATAAATTACCTTTCCATTAACAGCCTACAGGTTCCATGTGGAAATTCTCCACTCCCGCCTTAAGTTGGATCATTTGCATACAGATATCTGCAATGTCATTTCTGTAAATAAAGATATCTTGAACCTGAGTTATGACTAGTCAGAATCAAATCGTAGATATCTCAAACCGGAATTACAGATATCTTTAATTCATTTGCAGATATCTGTAATTTA
Organism: Taenioides sp. WSHXM2023; assembly: GCA_029959045.1. Lineage (NCBI taxonomy): Eukaryota > Metazoa > Chordata > Actinopteri > Gobiiformes > Gobiidae > Taenioides > Taenioides sp. WSHXM2023. The sequence goes on from CM057091.1 coordinate 8,617,094, forward strand.
CGTTGTGGATATCCACAACTGAATTGTGGATATCCATAATTATGAAACCCATACAAATGAATGGCAAAGGTGACGTCATTTGCCCTCGGAAGAATGTCATTGTGGATATCTAAAATGACAATTACGAATATCCGAAATGTTCTTTTTGACTAGACAAAACTAAGTAAGAGATATCTGCAATACATATCCAGCTTAGTGTTTAAACGTTAAAACGGCTCGCCATAATCACCGCAGCCAATACAGTCATTTCAGCTTAATGCATAATTCTTGCTTGGCAGAAGGGTCCCACTGAAGAGAAGACATATTACTCCCTAAAAATTGTAACTCAGGCGCACACTGACTTGAAGTCGAACTCGCCAGAACTGTATAGCCCATAGCACTGTTGTGATCCATTCAATAGCCTATAGTCGTAACATGGCACCAGTGGAGAGTTGGGGCTGGGCGGGAGAGAGCAGCTGAATCACAATAGTTCAGATGTGTGATAAACGTTTATGAAGACCAATCACTTGATTTGAGTTCACCCTGAGCTACGCCTCAAGACGTACTTCAAGCTTCAATGTAAAGTAATAGGCAGAAGCAACGTGCTGACGTCGAATTTTCTCAAAACTTCAGGCTCTTCCATAGACCTCCATTGTGTGTCCTCAGATTATATATTTATATATTTGTATATTTGTATTCTTTTACATATATATATATTATATAAGAGATATGTTTTATTATATATTTACATTTCTTTCACTCCCTGTACATAAGAGCTACCTGATGTTGTAAATATGTTAATATTTATTGTGATTTTATTTTTTATTTACTTATTGTTCTGAGTGTTTGCACAATTTTTCACAACTTTTTGCACTATACTGTCCCCTGACTGTGAGCTTCTGTCACAAGTGAATTTCTCCTCTGTGAGATCAATAAAGTCTTATCTTATCTTATCTTATCTTATCTTATCTTGTGTTCGCTCCGGTCCAGGGAAGTTAGTGGGCAAACACATGAATCAAATAAAGTGATATGAGCAAATTTATTATTATAAAAATATGTCTATGGAGATACATGTTCAATTTAAAACAAAATATTCAACATATAGCCTAATACAAAATAACAACTTGATACATTTTTTATCTAGGTCAAGTTAGGGAGTGCGGCACACTTGCGCCCTTTATTGACAGGACGCCACTGCTTACCTGTGTCTTAAGACTAGACTCAAATAAAACTGGTGGGTTTCTAAACATTATAGGGATTTTTACTTGAGCCTTTTACTTTTTTGTTCTGTGAGTTGCAATGATTATTTTCTGTTTGTCTGTTGGGAAACCTTTAATTTAGCAGCCAAATTTAAACCCCATCCTCATCAGCCCCATTTTGGAGAGATTTGTGAAGATAAATGATGCTGTCTGCTGACGCCATCACATCTGGTATTTATAGAGGCAAATCACATCCACCTGCACATTCACTACAGCAGCTTGTGTCAACAGTTTGCTTTGTTTTAGCAATATTTAGATTTGGGCATTTGAGTGTCTGTTGGAGTGCAAAGATGGCATACACAGGGGTTAGCATTTTGTACTCACAGTAAGAAGTTCTTCAGGCTCATCATGCAGTATTCTCTCTTTCTCTCTCTCAAGGATCTGAATTATAATGCAGCGTAGTGTTATAACCTGCTTTTCTCCCTCATGATAGGTAGGTTTAATCTATACTGTGGAAATTTCTAGACAAAGCCACTGACAAAGCCAAAGACATTTCCATCGAAACATCACGTGGCACCTTTAAAGGGTCATATTTCTGATCTACAGTATGTCATAATGTTGTTTCCTCATCACAAACATACCTGGAGTTGTGTTTTGTTTCATTTACATATGTTTAAAACACAAACCCTGCAAATTTAGGATGAGTTCTTCTCTCAAACAGAAAACACTCTGTTCCACCTTGTGATGTCATGTGGTAATACAGGAAATGCACCACTGTGTTTTCAAACTCCATCCACCTTCACTAGAATCATCTGAATGATTTCAGACATGGAATAGCCAATCTCTTCTGCACTTAAGGTAAAAGATAGCATTTCACTTGAAAACTACTGCTTCATGACATCACAAGGTGGAACAGAGCATTTTAAGCTTTGGAGATGTGGAGAGATTAATAATAAAGGGTTACTCAAACATGTGTGAATGAAATAAAATACAACTCCAGATAAGTTTTTAAAGCTCGCAAGAGTTGACTTTGTGTAATATAGGAGCTTTAAGGTTAAGGTTAAATTTGACCCATCCTTCAATGCCACCGTGACAGTCTGGAACAGTGGGCGTTGCAGTGCACCCTGGGGATCTCCAGATCTTGACCTAATCTTGGTCAGGACTACCTTAGCTGGAGGATTTTGTGCATGTTTTGGGTTGATGGGGGGGAAAACAGAGTGCCTGGAGAAAACCCACCCACACATAGGGAAAACAACTCCCCACAACCTTCTTGCTGGGAGGCGATAGTGCTGGTCTCTCTGCTCTTAATAAAAATCAGTTTGCATAATACACTATGTTTTCTTTAAATATTATTCCCTCTTCCCTCATTTGCATCCACACAAACACATGCAAACACCTCATATCAGATTTAGTAAAACAGCATTTTTGTAAATCCTTTTTATCCACTGCTAAAAAGTGCAAACTCAGACCAAACTTCCACACTTGAAATAACCTTGCTTAGACTCAGTACACTACTTCTCCTCCTAATTTTAGATGTGCTGATTACATCGTTCCTCGTGTTCAGCATCTCACACATGCTGTTTTATGTCTTCGTAAGTTGCTGCGTTGTGCGGCTGTGATATTGCGCACGGTCACACAGGTTTTATTAGCCATCTGAGAGGTCAAAGTTCAAAGGTCAAACGGAGTGTGTCAGGGAGGCTAATTAGGCAGTGCTGCGGCGGCTAGCATCAGTGCCGGGTTAGCGCGCGGATAATTGAGGTGATGTTTGAGGTTAGGGAGGAAGAATTTTGGAGTTTTGTCACTGAGCGAACCATTTATATTTTAAAAAGGGTTTTATCTGTCCCTATTCTGTACTTTTATAAAGAAGGAAAGATTAGAAGACCTAAATATTCCAACGCTACTGATCTAAATTTAAGGCAGTCCATGATTCTAAAGGTGCACTATGTAACTTTTTGTGTTTCTATGGAGATGTCACTGCTCTGCCTGGAATGTTCCATAGTATGACATTAAACAGCTCTACCTTACATTTATTCAATTACAGCTGTTTTTTTAGCTCATAAATACTTTGGTTGCCTCTCCACAGATCTGACCTGTAACTAGGAAGAAAGGTTTAATACCATACTGTGAAACATTCCAAAGAGAGCAATAACATCTCAATTGAGAAAAGTATTTGACAGATTCTCCACCAGAAAAGTTACACAATGTACCTTTAAATGGAAATGGGAAAATTGGCCATAAGATTTGCTCATTTGAAAATGTACAGTTTTCTATCTTAACTTGGTTCCTTGTCAAAATGTGATGACATTTTGAAACAGAGACAGACAAAATCTATTCTAAAATATAAATGGCTTGCTCAGTGACGAAACCAACAATTCTTCCACCATCAGTATAAATATTGCACACTTTAAAGTAAGCACATTTTTTAATTGTTCTCCAAATTCTGAAAAACATGTTGACGTTAGTAACCAATCCAATATTCAATCGGTCTGGATCTACTGATATTATATACCTCATCCTATTCAATTCAATTTGTAATTTAAAGGTGTACTACACAACTTTTCTGGTAAAACTTGTCTGGCTCCATGGAAACAAGCAGGTGAATTCTCTAAGCCAAGTTACAGGTCAGATCTGTGGAGACACGAGCCCACTCACAGTAAGATAGTATAGTTTTTCAAGGTATTTTTGAGCAATGAAAAACACATGTGCTTGAATAAATACGGATTAGATTAATAAGAGAAGTGGGTGGTGGACCCTTTACCAGAAAAGTTACATAATGCACCTTTAAGTGATTTGAGTATGACAACAGTCCTCAACAACTCCAGCTATTTAATTTGTCAGCTGCATCTTAAAAACATAATCTGCATGTTGTCCTGGGGTCATCCACTGCTCCTGTACAGTAGGTTTCCACAGTGAAGAATGGGTCAAATGCAGAGGACAGATTCCACTACAGCAACAACAATATATACCTGACAGTGTTTGAAATGACTGCAAAGACCCTTTTAATCATCTGGTTTTCATTGTTTTAAGGACCAACAATGTGCCATAACACCACTTAATCTCACCGGTGTCACACTTTGACCCCAAACCAGCCCTGGTTCATAAAGACTAAACTCTGAGGTGGTCCAGGTGGCTCCAATGTGTAGCAGCCAAACATTTATTTAGTCCTTTTGAAATCGCAACTCTTAAGTGAGAATATACTTGTTATTCAAATAGTGGCTGTCTTAGTGGCTGAATACCGGAGTGTAGAGTGGCAATATAACTATAAATGAGCTGTTTGATTGTTTTAGACACACACACAATGAAACAACAAACAAAATACTTACACACCGGTCTTCTTTTGTCATCAGAAGTGACTGAAGCAATAAGGATTAAGCTTGTGCTGTTCTTAAATGAAACACATAACACCATAAGTGGGACTGACAGAAATCCAAATATGGCAGATACAGGGAACAAATGTAGTTATATTCAAACAGAGCTTTAAATCACATGCATTTTGTGTTGTATTCTATTACACCGCCATATTTACCTGTCACATAAACTTTACATTTTATACAGTACAACCAGGAGTATTGTGGGGTGGAGAGTCTGCACAGAAAAACAGCTTTTATCTTCAATTGTACTCTTACAGCTTGATACAGCTGAACAGAGCCCAACAAATACAATAACCACAGTTTACTGCATTTTATCATACAAAACTACTTTAAGGACACCTATTATGCAAAATCGACTTTTCAGAGCAAGTTATAGCTTCTCATTTACCTTCTGGAAGTTGTATTTGATTCGTCTTTCATCACTTATTTTCAATATTGCAATCATGCTCTGTGTTCCCTGCCACCAGCATACACCCACTGCTCTGTACTAAATTTGTTACACAATTTTATTTTCTTAATCAGTGATAGGTGTAGCATTTGGCAGCATAGCGTAATCAGCTTTAATATTTAATTTTAAACATGGTATCCGTGTTTCTTTTGAGTGTGTTTCACATTATTAAATCATTCGAGGTACATAATGCGAACGAGTAAATCCACATCTCCACTTCAGACAGGGCTGAAAGGAAGCCACAAAAGAACGTTTACATTTTATTTAGACAGCGCCCCAGAGGTCCTGGGACAGGTGTTTGTGCAGATGCCTGTGCGTCTGTCTGCAGAGGGCGGCTTTCTGTGGCACACGCGATATCGTACTGTCACAAAAGAGACAAGCAAGTTACAGCACTACGCTACATTACAGTTCAGATCTGTGGAGAGTTGCCCCATTCACAGAAGAAATTAATGTATTTTTTAACAATAAAAGTACCCATAATGAATAAATGCTAGATGTATTGTATATGTTTAATGAAACATCCCAGGCAAAACATAACATCAAGTAGGTATGTAGTGCACCCTCCCTCCGAAAAGTTGCGCAGTGCACCATTAAGTAAGTTTTAGTCCTACCTGAACACATCCAGGACACGTTAGCTTTCTGAGGGCTCTGTACACAAAATGCATATATAAAAATTAATTATAATCAACAACATGGATGACTCAACTATTGAGGTGGAGGTTTGTCCTTTTTTCCATATATTTTATAATGTGGAGTAGACTGTAAAACAGGAAGGTCTAGAAGTTGAAGGACCAGGATTTTTGAAATAAATCTTCTTGTATTGTGTTGCATTTCGATGTATAGTCATCATGTCTCAATCTGTTTTAGGACAATAGAGCATACTTCTTCATTAACATCAGGAACAAACAAATACTAAATATAAATTCTTCTATAAAGCTTTTGTGGATGTGGACTGTGAAACTAGTCAGATTTGAGCTGTACTGCACCAGATCACACATCTTTGATCTCCATAAGAAACAGATGACTCCTCCGGTCATCTCTTCTCCTGTGTTCTCCTCTGGTGCTGAGATGGTGTGAAAGACTCTCATTACTCACAGCAGATGCTGATTGTGATCTCTCTGTGTTTCTGTCTGTCTCTCTCGCCTCCTTCTCTCTCACTTTTAATCTTTCTCACTCTTTCTCTTCATCTTTGTGTCTCTACTCATATTTCTCTCTTCCTCCTTCCTTTCCCACCCCCCATCCCCATCTCTCACTTTCACCTCTCCCTCGACCCCCTTCTCTTTCTCTTTCCCCCATATTTTCTCCTGTTCCTCTCCCTTTCTTCCTTTTCTGCCTCTCTCTTGTGTATATCTTTTTAAAGGTCCTATATTACACAAAACGGATTTTTGTGAGTTTTAAGCCATGTTATAATTTATATTATAATAGTTGTTACCTCATCAAAAACATATCCGGAGTTGTGTTTTGTTTCATTCACACGTTTGAGTAATAGTTTAATATTAATCTATCTACATCTCCAAAGTTCAAAACCCTTCATTCCACCTTGTGATGTCATATAGTAGTAGTTTTCAAGTTAACAGCTCCTTTTGCCTTTTTGTTCAGTAGAGATTGGCAAGTGTCTGGTTGAAATTATCCAAATTATTCTAGTGAAGGTGCATGGAATTTGAAAATTGAGCACTTCCTATATTACCACATGACATCACAAGGTGGAACATAGTATTTTCAGTTTAAGAGAAGCACATCAGAAGCAAAGATCAGAAATCTTACACTATCCCTGTCTTCTCTCTCTCCCTCTCCTCCCTATCTCCCCCCAAATACACACACACACACTCTCTCTCCTTCACTCTCTCTCTCCCTTTCTCTCCTTCTCTCTCCTCCCAGCCTCACCCATGTCTCCCTCTCTCTCTTTCTCTCTCCCTCCTCCCATCTACCTCTTCCCTTCACCTACCACTGTCAGTCTAATAAGGCCAACCAAATCCCCTCCCATCTTCCCTTCTTTACCATGCTAGTCTCGTGTGCTTTTATGTGAACCCTCATGTCACACTGAAGTCCACCTGGGGGCTAGTTTCAACACTGCTCTCTCCAAGTCCAAAGATAAGCCCGGGATCAATGGTCGAAAGGCTCTTAACCTGCTTTTAATATTTCATAAGTGGAAGAATTCACAGTCAGGGCTCCCAAAGCATGACACAGAATTATTTAGGAGTGAATGAACGATCTGCGGACAGGAGATGGAGAGAGATGGAAAGGTAGAGAGGATGTGCTTTTTTCTGTGTCTGTTGCTCTTATATGGTAAAGTATTGCATCATTTGTTTGCTCAGTAGCATTTGGAGTTCGAGAAATGGTCGTAGGTGTTCAAACCAAGCACTGAATCAAAAGTGATACGACAAGAAGATCTTGAACAGTGGGAGACCTCACGGCTTGATACAGTGAAATACGAGGAAAGCTAACAGCAACATTTGAAAGCTTTCCTCTAAAAATGTGTTTGATTTTGGTCTAAAATGTCAGAATGGACAACAAACTGTATATATAAATAGGCATAGCTTAGCTGCTGTGTTCCAAATAGGAAGTGAGCTTCGGGGCGCTTCAGGCTTCATCAACTCTGGCTCCAATTCACTTTGTATTGAAAAAACATTACTCCTCTCTCTGTAACTGCTGCTGTCAGGCTTTCCATTTTAGTCTTAAAATGTTCGTATTAACCCGCTCAGCATCATCCTGGTTTTTTATTTCGCTATTTTGTCCGTAAATAAGTTCAGTTATGGAAGTATCCTAATTACAATAATCATCTACATTGTTTTTGTTTTGCAGCTTTCCAATCTGACAGTCTGTTAGAACTTGAAGGTTGGCAGTTAGATCCCAATCCCAATGAATAATTTAAAGTCTCTTAAATTACTTTTTGTTTATTTTCTATAGTTATTATGTGCAAAAACTGCCATTGTGTTTGAATTTTACAAAAATGTGCCTGTAAATGTTTTGGTCAAGGCTCAAGCTTTGTACAAGACGTGAGTGGACTTCAAAATTACAGTGCAGAAATACCAGCCAAGTTAAATTACTCTCTTCAACTTTTGTAGTTTTTATGTGTAAAAAAGGTACCATTGTTAATCTCAGCAAGGAATATCCACCAGAAATGCTTTAAGGTAAAACTGTCTAAAGCAGTAGGCATTTGTAGTGCAGAAACTGAAGACCCTTTCTAGATCCATCACTAGAATCAGGATAGGTACTATAGCCTGTAGCAGACGTGGTCATTGTACAGCTTCAGGGCCACATACGGCCCTTTGGTTGACTCTGCCTGGCCCATTTAAGTTCATTTGAAATGACAAAATAAACATTTTATAATTTTACCTCATGCATGGACTGAAGCTGCATTGCTTTTATTTTAGAGGTGTTTTTTTGTAAGGCAACCTCACTTTTTCATTGCTTAGTCATACATACTTTTACCAGTCTTACCAGCTTGTCAAAACAATGCAATTAATATTGTGCAGAATTGAGCCCCATGGAAAAAATAACTGTCGACCCCTGGGCTATAGCCTATGGACTATTTGTTAGCTAGGGGATGACTTTGTAAATGTTTTGATTGATGCAGAAACACTAAGAGTGGGCAATATTTATATAATTACCTTTTTTTATCCCAATGACAATATTTATTTCTTTTTGTTTCAATAATTATGCAATCCTTCAGAATTTGGAATGTAAAAAAAATGCACATGTATATGTCTTGGTTAAGGCAGAAATATCACTTTAGACACTTATTTGAAAGACTGCAATTAAGTTTATTATCATTATTATTTTTTTTTTTTATTTCCTTCACATATCTCTTAAACTAAAATTGCACTTTTATTAGCGTGCCTAGGTAGGACCTTCTTGATATGAAACTAAAATACTAACCACACCTCCACATACTACACTATAACTTCCACAGACATCCCCGCCAGCTTGTTTTGCTCGCACTACCATTTGAATTTCAAGAGATATGGATCCCAACCAAATCATTTTCAGCCTGTATGATTCTCAATGGAGCTCTGAATGTAGCATGATGCATTATGGGAAAGATAAGACTGCCGATGTCCTCCAATGTCCTCCTCTGCACAGCACGTCTGCTTATCACATACAATTAAACTAGCATCTCAGAGTTAGCGCATGGATACAGGCACAACATCGAATCAATATGAGCTTCCAATGGTGATTAACACGACAAAGCTGCTGATTTTTTGTACACTCGAGGCTCATTTCCTTCTGGATATTTTACTTTTTTACTTCGCAAAGACCTCTGTGATTTGTAGGAAAGCTATCCATGCATGCCAAGTGCAACCACCCCCAGAGCATTTCAGTGTGATTCACAGTAATTTACATTTTAGATGCAGCTCAGTGGCATGATTGTAATTCCTTTTTTTTTTTTTTTACAAACCTTTATAACCCCACACGGTTCGATCATGTTTTTCTATCAAAGCAGAACAAAATGTATTGGTTGAGTGTTGGATTATTTTATGTAGGTGTCCTGCCAGTAGGTCAGATTCATTCTCAGTGGAAATGCATTTTGGAGATATAGGGGGTTTCTGAAGTGGAATAGTAAAATGTCAGTCAATCTGTATATTTATTACATAGTTTAGAATCCAGGCATGCCCACGCAGTTTTACTACTATTTTTCCACATGTCATACAATCTTGTGTCTTCTGTTTCTGAATGAATGGTAGTACTTACATGAGCACAAATTGAACAAAGTAAGCTTAAGGTACACTTTATTTGTCCATTGCATTTGACCCATGCTGAAATGCTGCTGGGGAAACCTGTCAGAAGCTGTGGGTGCTGCAGTGCGTTGCCCAAGGACCCATCTCCATATGTTGCAAGGCTTGGTCAGGAGTACCTTAATGGTTAATGGTCACGTTTTTATAGAGAGCTTTTTCCACCTTCAAGGCATAATACACATACTAGGGGCGAGGTAGGTGTCTTCCCAAGGACACAACAACAGTTTCATCTGTGGGAGCTGGAATTGCACTGCTAACCTGTGCCAGTGGTACCAATGATGTCTATACTGAGAGCGGGATTTAAACCGTCAGCCTTCAGATCAGTGGACAAACACTCTTCCAGCTGAGCTACTGTTGTACTTAACTGTAGTATTGTCAGTCAATTCAAGGTTCACACAACAATTCAAACCTTGTACTAAATCTTGGAAACTGAAATGATATGTTTTACGTCCAGTCAAGTGAAAGCGACTTTGGTTTGGAGGGAAAATTATACTCCCTACAAATAAGATTAACCGCAGCTATGAAATCTCAATGAACAAAGTGTAGTTGCATAAATAACTCCCTTGGTGTTATTCCTCATAATTCATTTAACACAAACTTTTTACATTTCCTCTTTTTGTTTCATTAATTTTTTTGTCTGTCTTGAACTATAGATTGTTGATTGTCTTGAAAACCATTACACAAGTGTTATGTTTACATATTATTATTGCTGTTTGTAAAATGCACTTTTTACATGATGAAATTGCAGATCATCCTCCTTCAAACCTCTATAGAGTAGTTTAAAACTTAAAGTTAAGTTTATATATTCAATATGATAAGAATGACACTGACTTTCCCAGTACATGATAACATTCCCAAATGGGCAGCAGGAGCTTGTACTTAACCAGTCTCGTGTGGTCCTTTCCAGAGTCTTTTGCACTATTTCACATCTTCAAGGACTCTAGGACGTAAAAGTAATGAATATCTGATCAATCTGTCTTCAATCCATCATCCCACAGACGCAGGCTAGTGGAGCTAATCATAAGAAAGGAAAAGAGATTTATCCCCCACCGAAAGCTAGCCATTATTCTGTAGTCGCAGTACACCACCAGTCCACCGGGGGGAATAAACCGGCAGCCCTTCATACATATTTATACAGTAGAAGCATTCAATATTATACGTGTTTGAATAACATGACAATAATGAGTGCTTTGAACAATGTGTTTACAGATGAGCCGTAATAAAAAACACATTCATGACTTTTGCTGCTCTGAGAGGATTTGCTTTATGTGGTTTACAATAATGCGTCAGATAATATTACACCAGAGAAAGAAAAGCAAGTTTATCTGGATTATTAAAGGGCCCATATTATGCTTATAACGTTGTTTTCTCATCACAAACATACCTGGATTTATGTTTTGTTTCATTCACACATGTTTGACACACAAATCCTGCATATTTAAACGCACACCACTCTGTCCCATCTTGTGATGTCATGTGGTATAACAGGACATGCTCCACTGTGTTTTTAAACTTCATACACCTTCACTAGAATTATTTGCACAAGGTCAGCCCTGGAATTGCCAGTCTCTACTGAACTAAAGGTAAAAGATAGGTGTTAACTTGAAAACTACCACTACATGACATCACAAGGTGGAACAGAGCATTTTGAGTTAACGCCTACCTTTTACCTTTAGTTCAGAGTCTGGCAATATTAGGGCTGAAACTGTCCAAGTGATTCAGTGGAGCACTTCCTGTATTACCACATGACATCACAAGGTGGAACAGAGTGTTTTCAGTTTTAGAAAAGTACTCAGTCTAAATATGCAGAGATTGTGTGTTAAACATGTGTGAATGAAACAAAACACAACTCCAGGAATGTTTTTGATGAGGAAACAACATTAGAACATAGATCATAAAACAGCACAATATGAACCCTTTAAAGATACTTTGGTATCAGTATCAATATTGAGTATGAAGCAGTTTCCTTACTATCAAAACTTAGTTCACTAGCAAGAACCGCACCATAACAATGGACTAAAGATGGAATGGAATAAAGATAATTATTGACGATGGATAGATGTGATGGCTGGGAGGAGACTGGATGGAGCTCTCAGCTGGTCAGCCCATCTTCCCTTGTAGAAGATGTCTTCAGGCTGAAAGATGAACAAGAGGCACGGGGTGTATCAGCTGGGCTTCTGAGTAAGTTGAAGTTGTGCTTGAGCTGAGCTGTAGTAATCTCAGCCAATCATATTAACTTCACTAGATGACCACCTCATTTTCTGTTTGTAAATAAGCTCAACATTGCACCAGGCTAAAAATCTGATCCTTTTCCTTTTCGTCATATTTCACAAGGGCGTTCCGGTTGTATTTTGGATGGGTGATTCTATTTTTAACGAGCACATTGTAAAACCAATATTGCATCCCACCTTATATGTTTTGATATATAGCTTTGTTTTTAATTCGTTTTAATGATAAGAGGAAATCTTAGACAGCCCCATAATTGCGCACAAACCGCTGTACGCTGTAGCTCCCTTTGTCTCGGGTTTTTCTTAGTATAATTTTAGCCTTTGATCGAACTCAATTATTCCTCCCAGATAAAGACGTCGAAATCTCCTCCCAAAGTTTTTCAATAAAGTTTTTTATGATGAAAGATGAGTCTAATAAAAAGCAATAACACTGGCGCACTCTCATTAAAAACTACTTTGTCATATTTCAAACAAAAATGCAACAAACCAGGAAGAGGGCTGACTTTATTTGCCCATTATCATACTAATTACAAAAGATGCTCAACCACAGAAAACGAGATGCTGCTAAAATGGACGATGTCTGTAAATAAAGAGGAAACAGACTCAGAAAAGGTTCAGAGATGCTCATTTATTAATATGATACATTAGTAAAGCATGCATTTATAGGTGGATAAAATGCAAGTACTTTATTTTGGTACTTGTATATCCTTAAGCTTTTGTATTTCGCCAGTCCTTCAATGCTTCCTGTCAGGATCCATCTCCAGAGCTTGAGCTGAGTTCACTGCACGATCAAGAGGAAGCACTCAGACATATGCAGCATGCAAACCCCACACAGAAAGGTCCACAAGATCTGGGAATTAAATCCACAACCCAGGATGGTATTGTGTTTAGAGGGCCCATATTACTCTATTTTCTAATCTATATTTTAATGTTGTTTCCTCATCAAAAACACACACATTCACATGTTTAACACACAAATCCTGCATATTTAAGCTAAGTTCTTCTCTCAAACAAAAAATACCGCTCCACTGTGCTTTTAAACTCCATACACCTTCACTAGAATATTTGGATAATTTCAGCCCTGGAACTGCCAATCTCTAGTGAACAAAAGGTAAAAGGAGCTGTTAACTTGAAAACTACCGCTTCATGACATCACGAGGTGGAACAGAGCATTTAGAGCTTTGGAGACATGGACAGGCTAATAATAAAGGGTTACTCAAACATGTGTGAATGAAACAAAACTCCAGGTATGTTTTTTATGAGGTAACAGCATTCTAACATGGTTTAAATATAATATAGGACCTTTAATAGCTCATCACTATATATGACATCATGCAGCTGTTATTATGATGTATTGTGTTTAATGAGGAAGTGCATTAAGAAGACTCTCTTATTGTTTGCAAACAAGCATCTTTTTTCAGATCGATTTTTTTCCTGCTGTGAAAAGTGATCCGTTGGAGCTACCAAAGGGCTTTTTCTCCACAGAAGTACATTGATTCTGATTTGGCACCGTCTTCTCTGTGGTTTATATGAGATCTCTTAAAATGTGAGAGTTCCCTTCAACCTTCTGCTTAGTCGATACAAGAATATGTCTGAGGTTTTGGGTTTTAGCTCTGCAGTAATCTTCAAATAACTAAGGAATATTGGAGATTTAGACTTGTGAAAAACAGGACATGACTACCAGGGTTTAAGTAAAAGGCGTTCAAAGTGACAGTACCAATGTTATTGAATGGTGAGTCCAGTGATGGGAAGAATACTTTGAAAATGTATTTAGTTACAGATACTGAATACCAAAATTATAATGTATTTTGTATTATTCTGATACATGGTCAAGTCAGAGTACTGTATTCTGAATACTTGGAATAATTTTACACCAAGTTACATTATAATATAGTGTAAAAAACAAGATATAATTCCAATTACAGCTTTATTTTTGTTGCACTGTTTTTATGCATTAATTTATGTTTAATTAGAGACACAAAAAAAAAATCATTCATTGACGCACTGCAAAAACTGTGTTTTCTTTTTTTCTAACCAATATTGTGCAGTCAAAGCCAAAACTGGATGCTGAATTACTGCATGTATTTCTTTTAATTTAGGAAAGTTCCACCTTCCTTGTTTAAGTATTTTGCATTTGACCCACCCATTGTAGCCACTTCAGTTGATTTGCATATAGGCTATTAGTTATCTTCTATGTGAGCTTATGAAATTAAATTATTAAATTACATATATTTAAATTAACATAGTAATTGTGAATAGGTTATTATAAATCACCAAATATAAATAAGTGTCATCATTTATCTCTTTATGTACCACTTCGTACTATAATGTCCCTGAAAGATGCGGCTCTTTGTTGTTGAGAACATGGGGTCCAAGGCAAAAGGGGCCAGAGCTCTGTCTTATTCAAGTGTCAGAAGAAGATCCATGGTCCCCCTCAGACCCATGTGAGGCCCATCCTCAGAGCCTGTCCTGGGGCATGTGGAGGGCACCTGTGACCCCCATCTGAGGCCCCATAACAAGATAGAGAGAGAGGAAGGGGGGGTTGGTTGGTTGGTTTTCATTCATCTCTGTCCTGGATATGTGAAATAACAGTAATAAGACTCCATATGAAATTCCATAATTTGGAGAAAATAATCTAAATCAGCCCTACTTATATTTTTATCTCTAAAAACTATTCTTATCTATTTTAATTCTATACTTACTGTCTTCTCTGCATCTGTTGGCTGCTCCAAACGACATCTCGCTGTACTTTGTATTGTGACAATAAAAAAATAAAGTTTTCTACTACTTCTACTTCTACTTCCCTATATAGTGGCCCATAAATATCATCAGAGCCCAGGATCCTAAAAAATTGGTATAGGCATCTGCCATGAAAAAACCCATATCGGTCAATCTCTATTATTAAATACAGAATTTCAATGTGTGGCTAGCACACACACTTCACAGCAAGAAGGTTTTGAGGTTGACTCCCGAGATGCTTGGGCCTTTCTGTGCAGAGTTTGCAGGTTTTGTTTTTGTTTTGTAAGGGCACTCCGCTTTCCCCCATCAACCCAAAACTTGCTCAATAGGTGGTCCTGACCAAGCCTACCTCAAGATATAGAGATAGGACCAAGTAATGTGGCATCCACTGCTCCTGACAGTTTGCCTCAGCGGCATTGAAGAATGGGTCAAATGCAGAGGACAAATTCAGCTAGAGACACTAAAGTGTACCTTATCTTCCACATTATCATCTGCCGCTGAATAAATAAAAAGTTTCTATATATCTTAGCAAAGATAGGCCTAACCTTGATTTGAACACGATACTAACACATGGATACAGTTTCAGGAATTACCTTGACCACAATGAACCAAAAATTATTATGATGATAGAGACTAATTTACATTGTTTTACTTAAGTTCGTCATGAGCTCCACTAGTAGTTTCATAAAGTTATTTCAATTGCCCCAAAAGCCTGGACAGCCCCCCACAGCTCTGCATCAGACAGTGTGAATGCCCAGTCTAATGTGTGGTCCCAATGGATCACAGCTCATTGGTCAGGTACAGGACCTCTCCACACTCCCATATGAATCTGACTGTTTTCTGCGTCAGCATAAAGACAGAAAGACAAAGAGCTACACTTTAGTGCTAATGTCCCACGGCGAGGATCCTCTGTTCCCCCTCATCAAGCACGCTGCCACTGCTTTAGCCCCATAATGGCCGCAGCGCACCACAGTCTTCTCCCTCATTGTTCATTCTGCATAGGTTTAGGTGCAACTGCACTAATACATGTTTCAGAGTAATGTCAAACGATAAGTAAATGTTATGGTAAAGGTATCTTCATGCAATTACCACTGACCGAATGTTTTAGGTTCTAGATTTCTGGAACAGGCTGCTATGAGTTTGTAACCCTGATTGAGGGAAGGATGGAGCGTGTGATTGACAGGTGGATCGATGTTGGACTGTTATGGTGAAGAAGAAGCTAAGGAAAGACAAAGCTCTCAGTTTACTGGTTCAGATACACTGGTACTCTTATCTATAAGGTCATGCCCTAAAAGGATTCAAGTGGTCAAAATGGAGGAGCTCGGAGTAGAGCCGCTACTCCTCTACATGATTGAATGAACTGCTTGCCGCAACTAATAAGTCCCTTCTCACACTCTGATGTTAAAATAACAGAAAAACAACTATTGCTGCTTGATCAGGGAGTTGCTAAATTCTACTTAATTACTTTATTGTTTTGTACCTGACAGTGATAAATAAATTCTATTCTGGGATAGTCACTGGCAATGGTTTCTCTGTATGGCTTAAAAAACATTTTCCTGAACTACAAGAAGTGAAAGTCAAGGATTCATGGCCTAATGAAAACAGGTATTGATGCAGTGATTTGCTGAAAGTAAGAAGAAATATTCATTATCCATCTGTCTTTTTCATTTGGTGAAGCAAACCAGCCTATCGACCTTATTCTCCCCACTTTTGCCTCTGAATGCTTCTAAACTGGACTTTTGTTTGTGGTGGTACTTCTCCATTATAAAAAGTAGGTTGATTTGTGTAAAATGTTCAATGTTCATGTAAACAAACAAGTCAGTAATTCTCTGGGAGGATTTAAAACTGTTTTGTAGAACTTATTTGCTGTCAAGACTGGCAGCCCCATGCAAAATAATACAACCGCAATGACAATACAAAGAGTATTTATAGTGTTACAAAGTACGCAAGACCACACTGGAGACAGTAACACGAAATGTCCCAGAATCCCCAGAGAGGTTGTGTCTCCTTCTGTCGCGTTGAGTCACTGTTGAACTGAGTCACAGCTGCTCCTCCAAGTCAAAACAGAAACTGTATCTGCAGCACTGTCACGTACACTGTGTCTGTATCTGTGCAGTAAAGACACTTCTCATATTTATCCCTGACAAAACTCTCATGGACGATCATCGAACTGGACTCGTATCAAAACAACACAAAACTTTGCCAGCACCCTGTCACACTGCAGCCCCTTTTCTGTCCCGTCAGCTTCCCTTGGACTGATTTATGGGACAAGTACGTCCTCTATGCCTCAAACTGACAGACGAGGATGGTGAATGAGAATTGACTTTTTAGCTGGGCAGTGTTGTCCTTTTCAAATTACGCTTTTCACTGTTTCACTGTTAAATGTAATCTTTAAAATGTATTATGCAAAACTGACTCTCGTGAGCTTTAAGCCATGTTACAATGTTGTTACCTGCTGTTACCAAAACACACCAGGAGTTGTGTTTTGTTTCATTTGCATATGTTTGAGTAACTTTTTATTATTAGTCTGTTTACATTTCCAAAGTTTAAAATGCTCTGTTCCACCCTGTGATGTCATGAAGTGGTAGTTTTCTTCAAGTTAACAGCTACCTTTTACCTTTTGTCAGGTAGAGATTGGCAATCCCAAGTCTGAAATGATCCATATGAGTAAACATGTGTGGAGTTTAAAAACACAGTATAGAGTGTTCTTTGTTTGAGAGAAGAACTCGGCCTAAACATGCAGGGTTTATGTGTTAAACGTGTGAATAAAACAAAACACAACTCCAGGTATGTTTGTGATGAGGAAACAACATTATAACAGAGGTCAGAAAATAGCGTAATATGGGCCCTTTAACCAGGGGGTCCCATTGAGAGTACTGTACCTCCTGGCCAAGACAGCAGCACCGATCAAATAATACATCAGCATGCATTTAGACAATCACAGGAGTTGTGTTAGCTAAATCAATTCCAAACCTTTTAGCATTCATTTAATCTGACCCACTGGAAGCAGCTCTTTTAGTTTCCAGTTTTTCTGTAAATTGTTCCAGGATGTTGGTGCAGAATATGGAAATGCACTTTACCACTTTCTGTGTAAGCACTTGATACAGAAAGTAGCACTGAGTCTTGAGGTTGCATAGCACGCTGTCTATCTGCTCTATGTTGGATATAATTATGTTGTTTGAAAAAGTTATGAAAGATCTGTACCTGATGTTTATTGTTTCTGGTTTTCATCATTTAATAAAACAATTTAAAACAACTAAGGGCATTATTTTTTGTCCCTACAGACATATAACACATAACAACTGTATGACTTTCTGGTCAGACATGGCGCAATATTAGCAGAGAAAAAATGAACGTGGCCAGAACCAACCGGCTGTGACTATCCCAGGCAGTGGTTTATCTGTAAAGGTTCAATATCGCAACGAGAGAGGGTGGAGCTAATAGTTAAAACTAAAACATGTTCTTCACTCATGGTTCAAAATCAGATACAGCACCTTTAATCATTTAATGTTTAAATGTATTTCACTTTGTTGCTTTTTATTGACCCCTTGGCTGTTGGTGTCCATAGGCAAGACACCTCAGTCACCTTGCCAATACTGCGTCAGTGTGTAACTGGTTAAGGGGGAGGCTGTTGGAGCAGATGGCAGCCAGTTCTCTGTTATTGTGCAACTTTGAGGCTACCTTATACGCCTAACGCTTACTGAATTGTTAAATACTGTGGTTTTATAAAATGGGAGTCTATCTGAAATACTCACAAAGTCATTTCATAAAGCTTAATCTCCAAGTTGTTATATGCAGAAATAAAAATATATGAGATTGTCACCCACGTTTATAAGTAACAAATAAAAGTGGTCCAAAAGCTGTATATCATACCAGGACCTTTTTAATGGATATGACTTCACTACCATTTATTCCCTGGGAGAGGCGCTTTCCCTTGGTCTCTGGCGCCCTCTAGAGAAATATAGTTTAAGTACATTGGCACACCACCACAGTGCACTATTTACTCACTTTTCTCAGTATATTTTTACTCATATGTACCCATTTCCCAAGTCAATACTTAGACAAAAGCATTTATTTTTATTAGCAATAGTGTCTTGCAAATTTCCTCTACTAGAAAACTGCAGTACTGGTCTAACAGAATGATAATGGGGAAAAAAAATTGTGGCCGGTATCACATTGTGGGGAGTAAAATCTCTGTACACACATGGGACCTGTTACCTATATGGATACAAAAGTTCAGTTTGGTTAAGATTATAGTTTAGGTTGTGGTTAGGCAATTAGTAATTATGGTTGAGGTTAGGATCAGTCTCCAGGAAATGTTAGTTAGTTAGTTAGTTAGTTAGTTAGTTAGTTTATTTTCTTTGCTCAATTGGCATCATTGCTCATGTTATAATGATTCATGAATGACACAAAAATAACCATCTTAACCCCTCTTAACAACATACAAGATGGCAGAAAATCTAAGTCAGTGTCATGGCTCCAGGAAGCGTGGAAACCCAAGATGTGTGTGCGTGGGTGTGTGTGGGTGTGTTTGTGCAGATCCTGAGTCAGCTGAACTCAGATGGTTGACCTCATTTCAATTCTCACAGTGTCAGGGGAAATGAACCAGTGCCACCAATCACAGAGTGTGTGCAGAGAATGATGTGCTAATGAACGACAAGCTCAGAATCTGTTTAGTCTCAGATGAAGACGCCACTTTGACCCAATTTATACTGTACATCTTATAACAAGAGATTTTTGTATGTATTACGTTTCCTGTCTCCCCCATAGGCTTACAGTGTCCAAGGGTGTGTTAACATTTGTCCTGATTTGGTTCTGGTTTAGTGATGTGACGTCATTCACACATGTTTAACACACAAACCCTGCATATTTAGGTTTTTCTTTCAGTTCTTCTTTTAAACAGAAAATACTTCCATCTTATGATGTCATGTGGTAATACAATAAGTGCTCCACTGTGTTTTTAAACTCCATGCACGTTCATTAGAATCATTGGATCATTTCAGCCCTGGAATTTCCAATCTCTACTACTACTACTGACAAAGCTGTTACATTAAAAGATTTTGCATAATATCGGACCTTTAGTCCTATATTACGACTCTTGTGAGCTTTAAATCATGTTAAAATGCTGGTACCTTCTCAAAAACATACCTGGAGTTGTGTTTTGTTTCATTACCACATGTTTGTGTAATTCTTTATTATTGGTTTGTCTGTATCTCCAAAGCTTAAAATGCTCTGTTCCACCTTGTGATGTCATGAAGTGGTAGATTTCAAGTTAACAGCTACCTTTTGCCTTTAATTTGGCAAAAGAGATTGGCATTTTTTTAAATTATTATTATTATCCTTTGTTATCCCTGTAGGGAAATTATCCTCTGCATTTCACCCATCCTTTTCAGGAGCAGTGGGCAGCACATGAGGCGCCCGGGGACCCATCTCCATGATCTTATTGCTTGGTCAGGACCTCAGCTGGAGGATTTTTACCTCCAGCTGAGGTGAAATTAGCTGGAGCTGAAATTATCCACATGATCCTAGTGAAGGTGTACAGAGTTTTAAAAACATAGAAGAGCACTTCTTATATTGCCACATGACATCACAACGTGGAACAGACTGTTTTCCATTTGAGAAAAGAACTCAGCCTAAATATGCAGAATTTGTGTAAATGAAACAAAACACAACAAAAGTACATTTATGATGAGGGAACAGCATTGTAAGAGATCAGAAAATAGTATAATATGGGCCCTTTAAAACTCACAAGAGTCAATTTTGTATAATATAGGACCTTTAAATAAACATTAATAATAGCTCTGATACTATGACAACAGACACAGACTTGATTCCTTAAAGTTTATTAAGTACTTGCTGATACTGCAAAAACACAGCTAACTGTTAAAATCAATATACAGGCTTATAGATTTGTGCGTCTGCTCCTCCCAGTGAGTAACATATGACACTCCTCTGATCACAGTCCTGTTTCTGTCTCTTCATGGTCTCATTACCACTCTATTTTACAGGGTCCACTGACTGTCCACCATTAAAACCAAGGTCCCTTGTCTCTCTCCTCGTCTTTGTCCAACTCTCCAATCAGTTGAACGGTGCTTCTTAAGTGCCTTTAAAAACCTTTTATCAGCTCCGTGTGATGGTTTAAGATTAATGATTGGCTGAAGCACAAAGAGATGCAGAGAAGGAGCCATTTTGAAAACAAAGTCTGCTCGGCAACCTCATCAATTATCAGCCAGGCCTTCTCTCAAATCTTCTATTAGACTTTTTCAGAACAATTCTTCACTCTGAAACTCCATTGTCCTTTTCAATGGCAAACTCTGGATAACTTTAAGGTCATGTGCACTATTCAGCCTATTGTAGCTGGGTATTTAATAGTATGCCAATAGTCTATGATTTCAAGACACAAAAATGTAGATCAGAAAGATCAGTTATTCTCTTGTAATGTATACCTTTAGGGTAATATGACCTGGCTTGCCCTCTCCAGGTGGGCAGGGAGTCCCTGCCTGAAGTATCAAGTTCAAGTATCTCAGGGTGAACAAAAGAGGCAAGGATGGAGCAAGAATAGAGTGTGAGATTACTCTCACCTATGAGGTTTGGGTAATGGATAAGCGGGAGAAGATGGCAATATGACCTATTTTTGATCAGTACAAAAAATAAATAATAATTTAATTAAAATAATCAAATAAAATAATCAAATTAATATTTGTGGAGCCAATTAAGTTGGGAAGTTCCTTCTACTTGTAGTTGCTCAGAATGCTGCAACATTCTTTCAGACTCAGTTTCTTCTAATAAATAGGAAAATAAAATAATACACATATACATATATATTTATTATACATTTTTCTGCATGTCTGTGTTGTTTTGCTATTTTGATGAATGATATGTCCTACTGATAGTCTCACAGCCAAACAGCACAGGGTCCAGGGCCATTATCACTGCTCTTCCTTCCTCTCTACAGGACCCTGCTCATGAGTTGGTCTGTCTGCCGTCTGCTTTAACTCACACTGCCACTATCACAATTTATAGTAAATAATTCCACACTGGTTTAAGCGTATGGTCCCAGTGCTGGTTTAGTTTTGGTATAGTTCAGGATTAGTTCTGGTTAAGTCTGAGTTTGTCCCAGTTTGAATGTGGTGTGGGGGTGCAGCCAATGTCACAGATCAGTAGATAAAACGACTTGGGATCCCACCAAAAGAACTGAAGGAAGTGTGTGTGGAAAGGGAAGTCTGGGCCTTCCTGCTCAGACTGCTGTCTCCACAAATTTAACTGACAGAAACCAATGCAGTAGTAGTTTCTGAAAGAGTTATCCTTGGTTCCCATACTACATCACTTGCTCATATTTTCACATAGATTACACAGGTTAGCACTGCCCTCTTTTGGACGTTTTTAGTTACTGCACTTTGAAACTGCTAAAAATGTAACAACCAAAAAAACAGGGGTTTGATTCCCTCTTTTTTAATCCAAAAAATTTATAGTTTCATTAAGAACCATTTATTTGGGGGGTTAGTTCCTTTCTTGTGGGTCAAAGTGCCTATATCCTACGCAAAACTGACTCTTGTGAGCTTTAAGTCATGTTATAATGTACCTAAGTCCTAAGCTCAAAATGCTCTGTTCCACCTTGTGATGTCATAGTGGTAGTTTTCAACAGCTCCCTTTTACCTTTAGTTCAGTAGATCTAGCAAGTTCCAGGCAGAAATTATTCAAATGATTCTAGTGAAGTTGTTTGGAGTTTAAAAACACAATGGAGCGCTTCATGCATTACCACATGACATCATAAGGTGGAACAGAGTGTTTTCCGTTTGAGAAAAGAACTCAGACTAAATATGCAGGATTTGTATGTTAAACCTGTGTGAATGAAACAAAACACAACTCCAGGTGTGTTTGTGATGAGGAAACAGCATTAGAACATAGATCAGAAAGTAGCGTAATATGGGTCTTTTAATGTAATTTAACATAATAATTTAACAGCCCAGTAACAAGTGCAGTTTTCAGAGGCTTATTTTGCCACAGGCTGCACATATGTTCATAGCATCAGATGGACTTGTAGCAGCAGAGCGGATGTGACCTCCTTTAAGATGAAATAATGTTTGAGACTCTGTGGACAAGAGACTGAGAAACAAGAGGGCAATTCTGCACCAAACCCATTCTGTGGAATAGACCTCATCAATCTGTGCTATCTCTGACGCACTGCTCCCTCCAGTCTGAGCTGCTGCAGGAAGGAGAGAACCACCAGTCACCAGAAAATCTCTATTTAAAAATGCCATCACTGTAAATCCTAATACTATTCCTTACAAGAAAAATATTTGTTCAGTTTACTTAAAATGGGTTGCTTCCTAAATATTATCAAAAAGTGCTTTTTTGAACAAAGAATAACGTTACAAGACTCAGTGATGTGACTCACACAGTTTAAGTATTACGACATTTTTCCTTTAGACTGGAACATTGTAAACTAAGTAAGTTTATTCAAAATGCTCAAGTAAGTATCCACCAGGACTAAACCAGTACTAAACCAGGACTAAACCAGGACTAAATCAAGTACTAAACCAGGACTAAACCAGGACTAAACCAGGACTAAACCAGGACTAAACCAGGACTAAATCAAGTACTAAACCAGGACTACACCAAGTACTAAACCAGGACTAAACCAGTACTAAACCAGGACTACACCAGGTACTAAATCAGGACTAAACCAGGACTACACCAGGACTACACCACGTACTAAACCAGGACTAAATCAGGTACTAAACCAGGACTAAACCAGGACTACACCAGGTATAAAACCAGGACTAAATCGGGTACTAAACCAGGACTACACCAGGTATTAAACCAGGACTAAATCAGGTACTAAATCAGGACTAAACCAGAACTAAACCAGAGCTAAACCTGGACTAAACCAGGTACTAAACCAGGACTAGACCAGGACTGAACCAGGACTAAACCAGGTACTAAACCAGGGCTAAACAAGAACTAAACCTGGACTAAACCAGGACCAAACCAGGACTAAACCTGGACTAAAACAGGTACCAAACTAGGACTAAACCAGGTACTAAACCAGGTATTAAACCAGGACCAAATCAGAACTGAACTAGAACTAAACCAGGATTACAGGGTCTTACGATTATAAATAAAGAAAATAAACAGCTCATCATGTTCGATTATAGAAGTGCTGAGCAAAAGAGGAAAAACACATCAGTTTTAGAAGTGTCAGAGGCCGAGCAGTGGAGCACTAAAGCATCAATCAAACTGAGCAGGACGAAAACAAAACTACCAACAATGAAAACAGATTTGTACTGCATATATTTAACAAAATATATTAACAATTTATTCAGATTGCATAAACATAAATACACTAAATTTGACACACATGTTAGTGGAAGTTTGAGCTCTGAAATTATGAAAGAATGGATTACAAAAACATGAAGGAGTATTTGGTATATAACAGCCAAGACAGTAACATTAAAGGGCTGATATTATGCTGTTTTCTAAACTCCATACACCTTCACTAGAATCATTTGGATCATTTCAGCCCTAGAATTGCCAGTCTCTGAACTATCTGAACTAAAGGTAAAAGGTTGCTGTTGAATACTTGAAAACTACCACTTCATTACATCACAAGGTGGAACAGAGCATTTTAAGATTTGGAGATAATGCAGGATTACTCAAACATGTGTGAATGAAACAAAACAGATTTTCCTATTTATTACATTGTATTTGTGAATAAAATATCCAAAAGGTAAAATCACAAATGTTTACCCTGACCATTTCTCTTAGTGGCTGCACCATATAACTTGCAATATTTCAACAAAAATCTGCATTTTAACCATTTTCATTTTGGCTGCACTCCGTCTTGCCCTATACAGAAAGTTGTGACGTCATCTGGAAAGCAGCAGTTCCTGCACTTGTATTTTCTTCCATTGGACTTCACTGTACTCGACTCTGAAATCACAGGCTGTCTGCAGCTCTCAGTGAAAATCATCAGATGTCGTGGTGATGTGGAGAGGTTGGTCCAGCGGTGAGGATTTGATGTGTGTCATGTCTGTAAAACAGTCCGAGTGCAGAGACAGTGAAATTACAGTGCTCTGAAGATGAAGTGCAGCTGTGAATGGACTGACTGATCATCTGTTTTATTCCCAGTGTTTAGACCAGACACTTCTGTCAGTTAATGGCACAAAATACTATTTAATCCCTAAAACCAGCAAAACACATTTTTATTTGTTGCTTTGTCACCTTCAAGACACGCAAAGTACTGAGCACTTATCACTGAGTAGGCCACAATTTGTGATTTGTTTATTATCATTTCAAAATAATATTCTACAAATAAATAAAAACAATATTTAAATGCATCACATTTTTACACATATTTGATTCTGTTGTCACATTCACATTGGGTTATTTCGTTGATAAGTTATACAGTCTATTTTATTCCATTTTATGCATGGCTTTTATTTTATCATATTTTATAATGATTTTTATGTTGCACCATATCAGCACAGCATTTTTTTAAACTCTGATTCTGTTGCTGTCATATATAAAACGTATATTTCCAAAAATCAAACATTATCAAGATGACATCACAAGGTCATGTGCTAATACAGTGTGTTTTTAAACTCCGTACACCTTCACGAGAATCATTTGGATAACTTCATCTCCGGAGTTACTAATCTCTACTAAACTAAAGGTAAAAGGAGCTGTTAACTTGAAAACTACCACTACGTGACATCACAAGGTGGAACAGAGCATTTTGAGCTTTGGAGATGTAGACAGACTAATAATAAAGAATTGTGAATGAAACACAACACAATTCCAAGCATGTTTTTGGAGGAGGTAGCAACATTATAACATGGTTTAAAGACCACAATACGTAATATACCTTTAAATTCCACCCACAACCTGATTGCAAGTAGAGCTGCTAAACTGGCAAAAGTAGTAAAGAAAAAGTTGATGTTTAGTTCCACTTTATTGCGTAGTACTCTTAAAATACCACCGTCCCTAATCTATCAGAAAAAGTTCCATCCATGGCGCTATAAAAGTACCATTTCACATAAGGCCCCGCTGAGTTTTGTATTACAGATGAGCCAGAAAACTCCATATTATGGTCCAGATATGTATACGCAGCGTGCAGCGTACTCACATTTGTACCCCTTCATTATTACTAACAGTTTGTGGACTCGGCTACATCCATCTTGAGCAGCTGAGACTCGTGCTCTGAGGCCCGGCCTGGAGCTCGTAGCCAGCCATGAAATGAGAAAATCTATAATGCATTTAATTCTGCTCTCCGGAGATCAACGCTGTGTCTTGCAACAGCAGCACACAACTGTACGAGCACTGGATTAACCTCTGTCCAACCGTGGCCATTTTTGCAATTGTTGTGTGGATACTGCAGCTATTACTCAATGCCTATATGCCACTTCACGGTGCCACAACACAAGCCACCTGGTTTCTCTCTCTCCTTCTATCCTTCTATCTCTTTCTCTCCATCTCTCCCGCACCCTCTCTTTCTTCTTCCTCTGTGTACATGAGTTATCTGAGATGTAATCAAATGTACTTGCACAAGACTCACTGTGACAGCCGTTGTTTTTCTTTGTCAGCAGAGTGCAATGTCAAGCTAATATCCACACATGCGTTTACAGCCTACACACCTTTACAAGCAGTGGAAGTAACTGAATACGTGTACCAAGAATACATATTCAGAATACAATTTTTGAGTAACTGCATTCAGGCACAGTTACAGTTTCATTTGATGGTATTCAGAATGCAGATACTTTTCCAAAATCAAAGGAATACATAGCAGTACTGCTCTGCGGCGAAAAACTGCTCTTGTTGTGACTGCATTTGTGGTTTTTCCTTCTCCAGTTAATGATAGGAAATGCAAAACAAATACTGAAACAAGTATAAAGCTGTTTTTATTACCATGTTGCATCTTTAAGTCTGATTGGAGCATTTATCAGAATGTTACAAAATGCATTTTAATTCAGGTATTCAGTATTCTGTAACTAAATACATTATTATAAATACAACTATTCTTCCCATCACTGTTTACAAGTATAGAAGAAGTATAGAGAAAGTGTATAAATGCATTACTACTGAACTTATAACACATTTGTATTTTGAATAACAACTTAAGTGGTTAGTGGTTTCATTTAGTCAGATTAGTTGTCTAGTTGTCCAATATTTTAGTTGGTTTTAATGTATTCTGATATGCCTTTCACAAATAATCTACCTGGAGTTATTGTGGTCTCTTCTACATTTTGTTTTACATCAGATGCCCTACCAAATATAAGCCCATGCATTTACAGTCTAAGTACACATACCTTTACATTCTGAAGTATAGAGAAAATGTAGCTAATATTGAACATTAATATTAATATTGAACTTATAACACATTTATATTTTGAATAATACCTTTAGTTCTGGTTCAGTCTGATTAGTTGTCAAGTGGTTGTGTCAATATTTTATTTGGTTTTAATGCATTCTGATATCCCCAAAATGATCTTGTGGTGATCTTCTACATTTTGTTTTACACCAGACGCCCTTCCAAATATAAACCTAAGCATTTACAGTATAAGTACATACACCTTTACAGTGTGAAGTACAGAAAGTGCAGCTATACTGAACTTAAAACACATTTCTATTGCAACTTTTTGTCTTATTTAGTCATATTAGTTGTCCAAGTAGTTGTATCAATATTCATTCTGATATCCATTTCACAAATTGTATGGTCTCTTCTACATCTTGTTTTACATCAGATGCCCTTCCAAATATAAACCCATGCTTCATTATATACTGTTACCTGCTGTGTACATTCCAACAGTGGATTAATAAGTATAGAAACTTATAAATAATTAACTTGGCTTGTACGATGTGTATTTTATAGCACTGGGAGTAGGTGTTCATAAACAGTTGCTTCAGCCTACTCATTTTGGGCTATGTGTGCTTCTATTTACTGTATGCATGTAATGTAAAAAAAAAAAAAAAAAAAAAAGCACAAATAAAGTAAACTAATAATATTTGGACTATAAATCATTTCTATCTTTATTTTTTAGACACCTTTTGTCTTCTTATAGCTGCACAACTTCTTGCTCACAAAAAATTCAAAGGCTCAGTAATGATTTGATAAACTATTGAAAAGTATGAATGTGTGTTTTATTTTTGCTTATGTTGCATATAGCTGCATGGACCAGTCTTGTGATGCCTGAGGTGTGTCTGCTAACTCATCATTCTAAGAGGAAGCCTGATTTTACACAGACAGAGGAGTGCACTAATCACATGTGAACACAGGTCACATACTGAAGGCACAGATCACTGAATGTTATCAATCTATGCAAACACTTTACTGTACACAACAAACTCGATCAGGGTTCATCAAGCCCACTTCCCCAAACTGGACTTGTTTTTGGTCATATTTTTATGTGCATTCTTTGGCCATGGTTATTGGATTGGAGGAATACATTGAAAAAGAATACCTGCATTAAAATGTATTTTGTAATGCATTCTGTTATCAATCAGAGTACTGTATTCTGAATATAAAAAAATACTTTTAGGCTTACTTCAAGTTGCAGTTGTAGTGTAAAAATTCAATGTAGGATTAAAGACAGCTTTATGATTCTTTGACCATTTGTTACACATTTATTTATCTCTATTTGGAGGAGGAAAAGTTGCATATGCATTCACCTCAAGAGCGGCGTTTTCTATTCTTTGAAGCCTAAATGGTGTGATCAAGTATTGTTATGTATTCCTTTAAATTTAGAAAAGTAACTGTATTCTGAAAAGCACCAAATGAAAAAGTAACTGTACCATAATACAGTTATTCAAAATGAGTATTCTGAATATGTATTCTTCAATCCAATCCAATCCACTTTATTTATATAGTGAATTTTATAAACATGACAGTTTCCAAAGTGCTGCACAGCCAAATTAATACAATAAAAGACAGTAAATCATAAATAAAAACAATAAATAAAAAGTGTTAAAATGCATAAAGCTAAAAACAATTCAATAAATAAATAAAGACACAGAGGACCGCACAACTCACGCAGTGTTAAAAGACAGAGAGTAAAAGTGGGTCTTAAGACGAGACTTGAAACACTCCACTGTGGTACATGTTCTTAGTACATGTACCCTGATAACATGACGACGTCATGCCAACGTTGGCCCAACGTATGTGTATACGTTGGGCCAACGTTGGCAGTTGACGTTGGGCCGACGTCATTTTGCTCATTGGCAAGTGGTTGGGCCAACGTCATCAAAAGACGGTTGGATAGACGTTGGCCCAACGTCTACCAAACTATTAATTAGGCTTTTTATATACTGTATATATTGTACTACTAAATTGCATACTTTATGGAAAGTAATCACAGGTGAACAGTGCATGTAGGTTTTGTTGCAGTATTGCAACATTTATTGATAATACTTGAATTCATGTACACACATCAAAATATAATGTTCAAGGGTGGTTCTTAATTACAATGTACAAAAAATGTTACCAAAATATATTGCTGAAGGCTGATTTACAACAGAAAAAGTTAACTACATTTCAAATGCATTAAAATGCACTACAAGTTTATGTGTACCTATATAAGTAGATGGAAATAAATGTAATGAGATCAACTTCTGAATGTAAAAATAAAATACTAACAACATGTCAAAACATACCTGAACAATCATGAGAAATCACAGCACCAAAACATAGCATATTTGTATACTTTTATCAACTAAACACACCCTAACTATGCATACACCGTGCGTGTGCCAGCACTGGATGGAATTACTAACAAAATAACAACCAAAATTACGAACCCAAATCTTAGACAATATATCTAAAGTGAATTTCAAATACAAGCCGATAAACCACGTGGGACAAGATCCAGTTGGAAAATGGATAATTAGTCAATATTCAGTGAGTAATCTAGCACTTTTCACGGGTGACGGCACATACTTGAAAACCGATGGGATGTAGTCAGGTGAAAGCGGGTTGTCACTCTTTTTACCTAGGACACAAAATAAGTAACGTTAAGTAAAGAAACCACTAAGATTACATTGAGAAAAAATATTCACTATTCAATGATATAGGCAGTTTAAAATGTTGTGATGTCACATGAATGCAACCCATTAGCTAATACGTTTTTAGGTCTGGACATTAACCACCGTAGTGAGGTTTATATCGCCAACTAGACTGGGTTGGTAAATTAGGTTGAGGACGTTTCGGCTTGTCCGACTGAAATACAATCCACCCAGTTTAGTCGGTGATATTTACTGTCCAAAACAATAACTATCAGCACCATTTAAGATAATATTAAATGTATAATGTTTACGTGAAATTACCTGATATGAAATGGTCACTGCACAAGCGAAATCCATTAGGTCAGTGGTTCTCAACCTTTTTTCTTGACGCCCCCCTTGCCTGTGTCCAAGACAAGCCAGGCCCCCCTAACCCCAAATCCTACCTGCATATACGCACTAAAAGAAAAAAGTGATTAACTACAAACTTTTATTTGCAAAAATTCTTCCTTAAATGTTATCAAGTGTATCTAACACACACACAGTTTAATTTTTGACAGCCAAACAGAATAGGTATACCCCATTACAACAGAAAAATAATGACTCATTGTTAAGATATATCAGTATCTATATGGCTTTCTTTTCTTCTGTGTGTCACCAGGTGTATAAAATCTTCAGAAATAACTGCAAGGACATTTAACTATAAATTACCTAGGCTGAATTACCTGCCCGCTAGCTGACCTGAGGACTGCCTGCGCAAGTTCAGGTCAGAGGTAATAAATACCTTAATGAATTTAAATGTGGACCAAAAATATGTTTTAATTTGAATTACACCGAATTTTGATTAGGCTATTGAGTGTGTTGTTGGGATTCTATAATTTTAATGTGCACAGATATAATTTTGGTAAAGTCACAACCTCAACGCAGACGAAATTGGGCGGACCCCCTGCGATCTCTAGCGCCCCCCTTGGGGGGGCCCGGACCCCAGGTTGAGAACCACTGCATTAGGTGACGGGTTCCAACGCTCGGTTTTCTTCAGCGCGCTTCTTGCCCGTTTTATCGCAGAAATCCATTTTCCCCTCCGAGCTGGATCTTTGGGAATGCGATAAAAGGCTTTATCTTTAACTTGTCCTCGGTGGTTTGTACATCCAGGGGCACAGCATGAGTCTACCATCGTTGTAAGCTGGAAGTTTTGTAGGCTAGTTAGTTAGTTTGTTTACAATAATTCCTGCCAAGATGGCGCCCGGTGGTGCATGCTGGGATAGCGTGACGTCATCTCCCGGAGCTCTATTGAAACGAATTGTCATTACAAACGTCGGCTCGACGATCTCGCCAACGTCGTTAACCTGTGTCAGATATGACGGAATACCGAAAAATCGCGAACTTCAAACAACGTCGGTTCGACGTTGCGTTGCGTCGTGTAGACGTCGGCTCGACGTCTAAGATTATACGTCGGCAACGCCGACGTCGGCAAGACGGATCAATGTTTTCAGGGTATTCAGTTACTTCCCAACATTGGCCACTAATGTGTTGGCTGATATAGTCCTGCTGTAACTTTATATTTTGTGTATCGTTCTGTATCATCAGTGTATGATTGTGTCAATAGCACTTATCAAAACTAATTATAAGCCCATACATCTGTCTGTAACTGCAATGAGCAAAGCACCAGCCAAAGTCAAAAAATATTGCACAATTGAAATGTCGACCTTCGTTAGGGATTTTCTGTCTGTCTAACCTTCCATGAATTAACAAATAATGACAAACAGCAGTATAAATAAGAGCCCCTATAAGCCCTTTGAATGATTAGGGTATTATCAGTAACTGCATATTATGTTGGATAGAACAGAGTTCATTAGTATAAATCACAAGCAAACACATATGTTCACTGGATCTTTGTATCTACAGACACATTATGCCACATTATGTCTCATGCCTCATTTTCAACAATTCCTGTAATTATATTGATCACAATAAGGCAAAGATTTGCATACAAAATTCATTTAGAAGTCAAAAGACATTAATGATAATAAAGTATTAATTGCAGCAGATCTCCTCCTGTGCTAAGAGGCCCGCCCCCTCTTGGCTGTGTCACCCCTCTCTGCAACCCCTGCTCCGAATGTTATTGTTTTCACAAAATGTAGTACATTAGTATTTGTTGTAAGCATAGATTTAGAATAGAACATGTGTTGTCATTGCAGTAATACACTTGCAGGTCCCCATTCCATAACTATGAATCTGAGCTGTTCACTGCAGTCTGCTCAGGCTGATGGAGGCTGGAGATAAGAAGGAGGACAGGAACAAAGGACATCCTGCTCCAGAAGCTCTCTGTTCTCCATCAAATGTCAAGTAAGTTTATCTTTTCTTACTGTTCTTTTAAGTTACTACTGTTAACCGGGCTCAAAATAAGTAGGCTATATTGTGAGCTAAGATCTTTCATGAGACAAATCGTTTTGCTAATTAGTTTGCTTCTCCTGCAGCATATACATCAAATAACAAAACAGACATTTAGTAGGCCTGAGACATGCTTAGAAGTTATTGTTGTAGGATTTAAAAGCCTTATAACATTGTGTAGGCTGTGTCCTGTGTGGCCTCATATAGCCCTAGACTAGGGTACTTTATAAAGAAAACTGGCTAACCTATAAGTTAGAGTGAAACTGCTCCACCCCCAGGCCTGGAGAGTGATTCAACATAGTTTTGCTTCTACAAAGAAAAATTACAACAATTATAATTTATACAGAATTGAGGCAGATTTTAAAGACCCACATTCAGACACTTAGTCATATTCTTGATAAATTAGGCTACAAGTCAGATCCACTGTCTTTCACAGTCGTGTTAACAGTGGGCCACTAAACCTTTATACTGAATGAATGAACTCTCGACAGATGGTCACAAGCTCACACAGGCGCGCCTAAGCACAGAACCAAAGAACAAGAACAGCCGCGGCTACTTTCAGTCATAGTACACGTTTGTATGTTTTATGGAGTCTAACTTGAACTAAATAACAATAGTAGTGACAGCTGGATATTTATGCACGCAGATAGCTAAGTTAATAAGCAACAAGAAATCGAGAGATACGTGCGGTGTGCTCCCGTGTTTGTGTATGTAGATTCAGTCGTGCCTGGACGTGAGCGCGCATGTCAGGCTCGCTCGCTGCGGAGATCTGCTCGTCGCTCGGTTCTCCCGGTTAATCGCAGAGATGGTGTTGACAGCGAGAGGCGGCGGACGCTCCGTGTTACATGTTTGAATAGATGACACGACCGGCTGAAATTACAGTGACACGGGACGAGCCGCGCTCCTCCGACTCCGCTTCGCCCTGGAAGAGCTTCCAGGCCGAGGACAGCGTTAATATTACTGATGGAATTCCCACTCGTCGCTAGATGGAGAAACCTAAAGGGTGGACTCGTTATAAATAATTAAAAACCATTTGCTGCTAACATATCAACAAAATGCATCTGCACCAGGTGCTGACTGGGGCTGTGAACCCGGGAGACTGCTGCTACTCGGTGGGAAGCGTGAATGACATTCCGTTCACGGTGAGTTCTTGTTTTATATTCCGTATTTGACAAGGATAACACCCACAGAGGCTAAGGACTGAGTAGCTAGCTGGATCCTGGATAGATAGCAGTGCTGGCTAGCCGCTTGGCTAACCGTGGCTAGCGAGCTAAAGCGCTGGTTGCCCGGGTGTTTGTTTAGCCAAACCGCCGCACCGATGGCTCTGCTCGCCCTGCCTCTGCTGGAGCTCTGTGCTCCAGCCTGAGCTCTTTCTGTGTGGTAGCTACACTGTTATTACAAAGCTAACCATTAGCCTTGTGTATTCTATTGTTGCCCTTCATATAATATCCATTACAGCAGTATAAGTTATTCCCCCCACCTCAAGACAGTAATCCCGAGTCTCTCAAATGACCTTTAGCTTCATCTTGTAACACCAGAATGACAGTAAGGGAATCCCTATGCGCAGCCATAACATTATGGGGACAATCGCCCTGGGGCACGCTCCGATCAAAATAAGCACCGCACAGGACACTGCCACAGTGCATGGGTCGTGCGTAAAAATGCGCACTTCTCCACCACGCAAAGGCGGTATGTGTTCTGGTTGTAGAACTAGCTAAGCTCGCTACCATTTGGCGTTAAATCCTCCTCACGGATCATTAGCCCGCTGTCATCTCAGCATCAGCAGCGCCAGGCATGACGTAGAGATCCATATATGGAGACATGAGCAAGAGGCATGGGTGCAGGGGGTGCAGGGGTGCCTCCAAGGAAACAACCTGAAAAATAAGATGTGGGCGCATTGGGGATGTTGGAGTAGAGGCAGTGCATCAATTTGGAACAGGCAGGACTTGGTGAAAGCTTGAATATGAATGAATGCCTTTTGTATTCAGTCAGTCAAAACGTCTAATTGTTTTAATGTAGGAGACATGTGACGCCTTTGACCTGTGCATATTCATTGGCTGTGTCAGTGTCAGGCGGCTGGCAGCATCACCTTGTTCTGTGCGGCTCATGTAGACAGAGACAAGCCAGGCCTGGTTTACACTGACAGCTGAGAGGTCTATAATACAGTCTGCGGTTGTGTGTGATAGTTATCTAAGATCAGAAGTGCCCAAGTCTGTGGTACTAGGCTGAAACTTGTAGTCCAATAGTTGAAGTCTGGGTCAGATGAAGCACTGAGATCTTGCTTTGATGGGCTGGGCAATAGTTGATGCATTTCGAAAAAGCATATCCATATGAATTCTTCGAAACCTGAGTGGGTCCCTTATCATTTTAAATCTTATAGTAGCAATATAACTTGTAACTCCTTTACGACTGGTTTAATCTTGATGATAATATTCAATGATATTAAGACAATCCATCAGCAGTGAGTTAAAATGAGCTTGCAAAAATTAACCACAAAAGAAATATCACTTCACTTACGCTCATGTTCGAAAGATTACACTGTAATATATTTTAAATCAGCGCTTTTTGTTCTCTATATATGTATTGAATATGTATACCACATATCTCCAAAACATCAGTTGAGATATTATCCATTTCTATGTGCATCTCAAAACACCAGTCAGATTCTTGACAAGGGCTGTCAAAAAATAAGATACTAAAACTGGTATTGAAACTACAGCAAATAACGTAATATTCCCAAGGCAGAAATTAACTTTTCCTGAATAGCTTTAGAATGATCTTGAGCTGGATCAGAACAAGACCACATCTATAGACTAGTATACGCCCATGGACCACTATGGAACCTCCCATAGATAAAAGACCACATGGTAATATTAAAGAAAGTACTAAGATTTAATGTTGAAAATTACACTCTAATTAAAGAGTGTTTTTTTAATATCATTGTGGTATTGGAATCTGTATTGAGTATTGCATCTATTCCTCAGTATCAAAATCAAGTTTGAAATGTTAGTATCCTTAAAACAGCCATGTAATCTTGTGTGATTTCTTCCTACCATCTTCTTCTTGCTCAGGATCTTTGTTAAGTGTAGAAGAGTCTTAAGAACTACCACATTCATGCTGTGAACACCAATTCTGAGCTGTTTATTCTGCCTAGAGAAGTGTCAGTGAGAACACATTATATAAGACACAATACACACTGTTTTATCTTCATTTGTGATCAGTGTTTGGCATAGAGAGTGCATTGATTTATACATGTTTATACTGAGGTGGCACAAGCAATGCATATACTGTATGAATCATCTTTTTAATACAATACTTGGAGTAAATATCATTTAATGCTTTACTAATCATAAAAGCAATGACTACAGATTAAATACAATTACTTCATAGTGTTGTCAACATACTAATTTTGATAATAAGGAATAGACTCCATCCATCCATTCGTTTTCTCCCGCTTAATCCGGCTGGGTCGCGGGGGCAGCACGCTGCCCATTACTCTGTGCACCAGACCCAGACCCCTATGAACCCCTCTGCAGGTGGTGAGCCCACAGGAGGGAGGAATTCCTTGACGGTCCTTGATTGTAAACTGTTCATAGGGGTGTTGCATGTTTTTGGTTGATGGGGGGAAACCGGAGTACCCGGAGGAAACCCATCCAGACACGGGGAGGAATCATAAATCTTTGTTTTGTAATTGTAATTCTGCATCCAGGCAAAGCAACTGCATAACTTGGAGTCTCTTAAATTCTTTCTTGAGACTGTGTTGCTTCAGAGTTTTTCACCTCTGCAACATTTTACACATTCTTCAAAGTGTTTTTTGTTTTTCTTTGTCTTTAAATCTATTTCAGGCCCAGTTCATTGTCAGGTTATCCCCATATTCCATTTACTTTTACACAGTATTTCAGACTCAAAACAATTAATTTGGTTAAACAATTCATCTTATTAAACATTTGTTGACATTCTGTTTACTTATTTAATTCCCAGCATGCATAGCTTCAGGTTGCTGCCCTTTCTGCAGCCTTTCTTTGTTGTTTACATTCCTATTGATTACTTGCAGTGTTGCAATATTGTTATCATGGCTCAAGCATTCCATGTAATTTAATACCTGTAATACTCATCACTCACTTATCCAGTCTTAAAAAAGAAATCCCCTTAGCATTGTTTCTATGGCATTGTGCATATTTTGTGAAGAATAAGAAGGAATAGTTACTCCTAGAACGTATTTGAATCTAGGTTTGGTCACAATACCTTAACCGCTGCAATATATGAGACATGCCTTGGTAGAGGTTTTTGCTAATCATTGATTGTTGTACTTAAGGGCTCATTTTATGCTATTTTCTGATCTATGTTATAATGTTGTTTCCTCATCAAGACACTCTGATGTCATGTGGCAATACAGAAAGTGCTCCAATTTGTTTTTAAATTCCACACCTTCACTAGAATCATTTCAGTGATTTCATCCCTGGAGGTAAAAATCTCTACGTAACAAAAGGTAAAAGGTAGCTGTTAACTAAAACTACTGCTGTTCATGACATTGCAAGGTGGAACAGAGCATTTGGAGCTTTGGGGATGGACACAGCCTGATAATGCAGGGTTACTCAAACGTGTGAATGAAACAAAACACGACTCCAGGTATGTTTCTGATGATGTAACAGTATTATAACATGGCTAAAAGCTCATAAGAGTCAATTTAGCGTAATATGGGACCTTTAATAGCATCATCAGTCTTTTTCAGACATTTGCTGCAAATAATTTTGAGGTTTCTGGGAAAACAAAACAATGAAATCCACTCTATGTGTTTCTGTTTATTTAGCTTGTTTTTCTCAGAACATAATAGTTTTCAGCAGAGACCATTCATTACCTGAACCTTCTGCTCTAATTGAAACTGTTCAAATTGCAATTTCAATTCAGTTTGGTTTAATCTCACTGCAAAGCACTTCAAAACTTATCCCTTATTTGTGTCCTTGTGGGCGTTACTTGTGCATTCTCCAAGCAAGTGTCTTCTACAATGGATCAAAGCTGTTAACTGGCTTTGTGCCTAAGGGTAAGAGCAGAGGTCATAGAGGAGGAGGAGGAAGAGGCAGATGCGGCTCCGTAAGACAGAGCTCCATGTTAAAGTCAGGTCTTCATCACCATCACCATCACCATCATCATAAAAAAATGAATAAATAAAAATATGCAATTGCTATTAGATTTGCAACTTCTGTTTTAATAATAGGATTCTGTTTAAAGTTCACATTTAAACGCGTCCAGAAGAATTGACAAAAGACTGAAATATGACTGACAATCTAATACAAGAATCACATTTCAGGACATGTTTGTACAGATGTAAATTACAGGGTTAGCAGTTTTTTATAAGACAGGATATGCTGTTTTTGGAGGAAATTGTGGTACTGGAAAACTTGCAGCTTTTGTAATTTGCTCATTGTGTCCATTCCAATTGTCCAGTTTCAATTCGTTTGCGATGATGATGATTGCAGGCCTAATCATCATCACTATCAGAAAACATGGTGTGTCCCAGAGGAGAGCAGAGACATGTCCAGTACTGTTACAATCAAGTCCACCCTGGTAGCTATAGGTCACTTACAGTCACATCAAACACAAGAGCAACATTCCATCCATCCATCCATTTTCTTCCGCTTATCCACGGCCGGGTCGTGGGGGCAGCATCTAAGCAGGGACTCCCAGACTTCCTTCACCCTGGACACTTCCTCCAGTTCCTCTAGGAGGACCCCAAGGCGTTCCCAGGCCACCTGAGAGACATAGTCTCTTCCGAGTGTCCTGGGTCTTCCCCGAGGCCTCCTGCCAGTGGGACATGCCTGGAACACCTCCTGAGGGAGGCATCCATGAGGCATCCGGAACAGATGCCCGAGCCACCTCAGCTGGCTCCTGTCGAGGAGCAGCGGCTCTACTCCGAGCACCTGCTGTGTGACTGAGCTCCTCACCCTATCTCTGTAGGAGCGCCCAGCCACTCTGCAGAGCAAACTCATTTCAGCCGCTTGTATCCGCGATCTTGTCCTTTGGTCATTACCCAAAGCTCATGATCATAGGTGAGGGTAGGAACGTAAATTGACCGGTAAATTGAGAGCTTTGCCTTTCGGCTCAGCTCCCTCTTCACCACAACAGTCTGATACAGCGTCCACATCACTGCAGATGCTGCACCGATCTGCACCGATCTGCCTGTCAATCTCACACTCCACTTCAGCCAGGGTGTTGGACGAGTCCGCCTCTGAGTCCCCAGCCTCTGCTTCCTCCTCGGAAGACTTGACGGTAGGATTCTTTCCACCATCCGACAACATCCCCAGTTGAGGTCAACAGCTCTCCACCCGCACTGTAAACAGTGTTGGTGAAGCACTGCTTTCCCCTCCTGAGGCATCGGACAAATTTTTTGAGGCTGTCCGATAGTCCTCCTCCATGGCCTCTCCAAATCTTCCCAACCCCGAGTTTTTGCCTCTGTGACGGCCCGGGCTGCAGCACGCTTGGTCCACTGGTACCTGTCAGCTGGCTCAGGAGTCCCATGAGCCAACAAGTATGACTCCTTCTTCAGGCCGATGGCATCCCTTACTTTGGGGATTGCTGCTGCAACAGGCTCCACAGACCTTACGACCCCAGCCTCCCTCGGAGTCTGGGAGAAGCTCTCCCAGAGGTGTGAGT
Organism: Taenioides sp. WSHXM2023; assembly: GCA_029959045.1. Classification (NCBI taxonomy): domain Eukaryota; kingdom Metazoa; phylum Chordata; class Actinopteri; order Gobiiformes; family Gobiidae; genus Taenioides; species Taenioides sp. WSHXM2023. The sequence goes on from CM057091.1 coordinate 8,655,830, forward strand.
TGAAGGTCCCCCTTCAACCTTCACTATACGGTTGGGTCTGCCAGGTCTTTCCGGCTTCCTCCTCCGCCAGCGGACCCAACTCACAACCAGGTGGTGATCAGTTGACAGCTCTGTCCCTTTCTTCACCCAAGACACGCGACCGGAGGTCAGATGACACGACAACAAAGTCAATCATCAACCTCCGGCCTAGGTGTCCTGGTGCCATGTGCGCTGATGGACACCCTTGTGCTCGAACATGGTGTTCATTATGGACAAACCGTGACTAGCACAGAAGTCAAATAACAGGACACTGCTTGGCCGTTCCCCCCGATCACCCCTCTCCAGGTGTCACTGTCGTCACCCATGTGGGCGTTGAAGTACCCCAGTAGAACAACAGAGTCCCCGGTCGGTGCACTGTCCAGTACCCCTCCAGGGACTCTAAGAAGGCTGGGTACTCTGCACCGCTGTTCGGCCCGTAGGCCGACACAACAGTGAGAGACCTGTCTCCAACCTGAAGGCGCTGGGACACAACCCTCTCGTTCAACAACGCCAGAGAAATCCAGAGAAATGCCAGAGAAATGGAGAGTTCAGTCCCCCTCAAGGAGTTGGGTTCCAGAGCTCAAGCTGTGTGTGGAGGTGAGGCCGACTGTATCTAGTCAACCTCCCGCACAAGCTCAGGCTCTTTCCCCCCAGTGAAGTGACATTCCATGTCCCCAGAGCTAGTCTCCATCTTCAGAGATCCGGTCGTCGAGGCCCCTGCCTTCGGCTGCCACCCAGATCTCCCTGCACCATCCCCTTATGGATCCTCCTGCGGGTGGTGGGTCCATGGGAGGATGGCCTTTGAGGCAGCACCTTTGTTAAAGCTTGGGTTGAGAATTTAACAATATATGGCAAATCTTTAATTTCGACAATGTTGATTCTGAATATGAAAAGTTCACTGTATAACATTTCTGGTGCAGGGTCCGGCAACAGCTTGTCTCCATGGGGATGCTATGCTAGTTGCTAAGAGTGTTCCATAGTTTGCTATTGCATACAGTATATCTCCATGCAGACAAGCAGGTAACAGCACCAGTCCATGTTACATGTCAGATCTGTTGGAAGGTGACCCCACGCATAATAATTTTTTGTTTAATAAGGTGATCTTGAGCAATAAAACACATGGAATTAAATAAATGCAAGATGGACAAGTTAAAGCTATATTGTGGAACATTTATTTCAAGGCAAAGGAATACACCAACAAGCAGGTTATGGACCCTCCACCAGAGAAGTTACATAGTGCTCCACTGTGCCTTTAACCAAACCACTCACCTGTGGAGTGGTATGTGGATTAAAGTATGTTAATGTTGTGTAACGTGCTGTGTTTGTATTGTAAAAAACATTCTTTGTTTTAGTTTATTTCAAACATGCAAATTATAAACACAAATCATGTCACAAATTACAATATCTCAACATCAGTCAACAAGTTCAAATGAAAGAAGACAATTTATAACTAATATTAGTTTTATGTGTCAATAACTCACATATTCCAAATATCCAAATTAGCATCTTTAATTATTTTTGTAGTTTATCAATGTACATTCTTTATATTTTTTCTTTATTTGATCATGCTAGAACATTGTTTCAAACCAGAGACAAAGACATAGAAGCTTTTCATTGTCCGATATGTGGGTATAATGTATGTTGACATTGGCCCTGAGGCTGTGTGTTGCTGAACGCTGGTAAAAATGTTTTGTATATTTCATGGTAGTATTATGTTGTACGTAATTTGAACAATTTGATATTCTACAAGGTCCCTAAACCTGAACATTTCAGAAAGGTTAGTGTGACCAAGATTTGTTGGCCATTCTTATGCCTTTCTTCCGTTAATGGATGATTGCAAATTGTATAGTTGTTTCCCCATATCTCAGTGCAAAAGTATAGATAAGACCACACACCCTAAAATGTGTTATATGATTAAGTGAAACTGAAAGCTAAAATGTGTTCTGTATTTTTTTATTGGTTTTTAAAAGCTGACCGTATGAGACAGATGGCCTGTTGTCACTGGTCCAACGCCCTATGTGGAGGATTCACATGTGCTGAGCAGTACCCTGGAGAAATTCAGCTTCTATGGTTTTCAAATCTCATTAGCAGAGGCATAATTACACCATGTTGTTTCATTTTTGGTGATTAAACTTCTGTTTAAACATGTCGAGAGACAGATTTTTAGTGACCACAGTCAAGTTCTGTTTTTGTTATGAAAGTAGTATTTTTAGTGGAAAGCTGTCTTGTACTGGATGGTAGGTTAAGAGCAGGTACAATGAATGAAAGTGTCCAAAAAGAAAGATAACAGCTAGAGTTAGGGTTGTAAAATCAAAAATCATTACTAAAATTTGTATCAAAACTAGATACTCATTTGTGTAGGTATCGATACTAAAATAAAAATCACATTCACAGGACAGAAATTAACCTTTCCTGAATAGTTTTAGAATGATCTTGAGCTGAATCAGGATAAGTATAAGAGCACATAGACTAGTATACGCCCATGGACCACTATGAAACCTACCTGGATGACGGATGGATTACACAGAGATAAGACCACATATTAGTTTTAAATAAAGTACTAAGATTTAATGTAGAAAATTACATTCTATTGTCTTTTTTTTATTATCATCGTGTTACTGGACTTGATATTGAGTACTGAGTATTCCTTAGTATTGTAGCCAAGTTTGAAATGTTATTGTGACAACAGTAGTTACAAATTTTCAAAATGCAATTACAATTATTTTAACAGTCAACTAGTCACAAATCATTTAAATTCATTATTACAGCTCTTGTCAAGATTAGGCATGCAACAATATTCAGTATGATATCAAATCGTTCGATACTGGTGTCACGATTTGATACACGTGTTTGGTCAATATGCACATGTACCTCCATGCGCGCTGTGTTGTCATTTATTTTGGTCCGAAAGAGAAACAGTTATCACAGTGTCCTCCTCAGATGCAGCAAGAAAACAGTTACATAGGAACTTACAGCTGAAATATTCTAACAGAGATGGGTTTTATCTTTCAGTCGCTTTTTATTTTACGTTGATAGACCCAGGAATGACAAAGATGTTAACTTTTAAAGACTTTAAAATTGCTTTTGGCTCTACATCGGCTTTAATAAAATATATTATACTATACGCACCCACGACTTGACTTGCGATATATACAATCTTTTTCTTAGACTTTATCCCATAGGTTTTTCTCAGGAAACGGTCTGTTGAGACATTTCTATGTAATATAACATAGTTTTAGTGTTCAGAAAGAAAATGGGAGAGCGCTGTGTGTGTGTAAATAGAGCAGGGCAGTGTGGGAGGAGCTACTGTCTGTCTCTGCTGCTGCTGGAGACGAGGCAGAGCAGCGCGGACACAGGGGCCTATGTGAATGCACTGAGAGGAGAGACAGACTCAAGAGGAAAAGAAAAGAAATCATCAAATCATCATAAAAAAAGACTGGCTGTATTATAAAATAGCCTGATAAAGCACTGTTCTTATTTTCACTGAATAAAAATGCTGTAAATCATTGAACCAAATGAACTAAAACACATCTCTTATAAACTACAACTTTACAGTTGTTGTACTGTAATACATTGTATGTAATGTATGTAATGTGTCATTATATCATAGTGTTATTATATTATTAGCAGAAAAAAAATTACATGAGATTTTTTTCACGTCTTAAAATGTATCGAAATCAAATCAATATTGTGACCTCTGTGTTGAGATATGTATCGAATTGTGGGAAAACTGTATCGTTGCATCCATAGTCAAGATGCATTTCAGTTTGCAGAATGTAAAGCTCATGGATCTATTAAAATAAATGGATAGGGTATTGCAGCTTGTAGCTGCCTCCAGTTGACGTAGTGGCCACTCACTGGTACTACAGCGAAAAAATCCCCCTGGCCGAGAAAGGATTTTTCCCATAGAGCGAAATGTAATCACAAACTGCTTGTGGTTGGCTGACAGGGCACCTACAACTTTCAAAAATGTCAGATTTTGTGGTGTTTTTTGCCTATTTTCAGATCATAAACTTTTTCTCAGCTCAAAGCCCTTCAGTTGTCTTAAAATCAGCTTTATAATCGTCAGCGTCAGCTCCGCTCTGGCTCCTCTCGCTCTGATTCGTCAAAGCGATCACATGATACACGAGACTGCGCTCCGTGCATGCACTCGCGTGCATTCGCGTGTGCCAGCGGGAGAAAAGAGCACTAGCGCGCATGTTCAGTCGACCTGGAGCCACCAGAAGTACCTAGCTGGGCTAGGCTAATCTGGCGACATGCGCCTTTGAGCTTGGCCCATTGACTTGAATGGGTGGCTATACCCCGGGGCTTGGTAAAACTACATAACCAGCAAAGCACTCCGGAGTTCCTATATTACACTGATATGATCTGAACAGCCTCATCTGTCATATTGTAGAGGGTCACTTCCCATTCACAAACAGGTGTATGCACTTATAAATGAGTCCTTGATGGTTCCGAGTTGGAGCTGTGTTTGTGACGCCTCAGATGTAGCCAAGGAGCTGCTCTCTATGTGTCTGATATAAATAACCTCAGCTTCAGTTTGAGATCACACATGAATATTTCAGTAATACTCTGCTCTATGTATTCACTCATGGCACAGGGCACTGCTGCAACTGCAAATGACCAACCCTTTTTGTTTTACCAGGGCTATAGAGTTGCCTTGTTTCTGATTTGTTCATGTTTAGTTGGTGGTTAAAGGGCCCATATTACGCTATTTTCCAATCTATGTTATGTTTATTTTCTCCTCAGACGTGTGAATGAAACAAAACACAACTGCAGATATGTTTTTGAGGGGGTACCATTATTCTAATGTGGCTTAAAGCTCACAAGAGTCAATTTTACGTAATAGAGGACCTTTAAGTTGAAGAATGCTTAAAGGGCCTGTACCTGATTTTTTTCCGAAATGTGAAATATGTCTTGCCCCAGTACAGATACATTTTATGAGCAGCTCTTGAAATCAAAATAGGTCTGCTGCATCCTGTCTGCTTGTAATTATGAAGCATTTTGTTTTGCAATAATCATGAAGTGTGTGTTAGCATGCTATTGTTAACTTTATCATAACTGTAAAACTCTGCTCTGGTCCCTCAGAGTTGTAAATAGCACTCAAAAACTCATTGTGGTGAATAATTAGAATGCTCAGAATGCATAAGATAAGTGAGGAATAACTTTGGACTGTTGCAGACCTTTTAAAATGAACTGTTTCTGTTCAGGTACAATAGTTTTAATATAAAGGTAATATTTACATTTATCTTAACGCAGCACTGAAAGGAGGAAGTAGGCATTTTAACCATGTTCCTTGTTCACAAACCCATATTTTTCAGATGACAAAGCATAGGTGCACCACCATGACACAACCAAAAAAGTTTCATCTTAAAACATATTCTAGCATAGGCTCTCTCTTGTGGATTTGCAATCGATAAAATATTTTACCATAGATACAGGGAGTACACATCGGTATGATTTTGTCACAGAGTGCTGCTTTTACAATAAAATCTTTGGGAAGAAAATATTTATAAGTCATCTACACCTTAGCTTTAACACAAGTTTGCTTTGACATGAATAATTTAATAGTATACAATTGCTGGGATGATAAATCCTTAATGAGTTCAATCGTTCAATATATGAAAGCTGGAACAATACATACTGAGGCTTTATATTTATCATCTGTACAATTTATTTGTACAAATGTGGATGTGGGCTATTTTTGTTGTAATATAATAAGATTTGAGCTGTAAAAGGGTAAATGAATATCTTCTGTAGCTAATTTGTTCATTCTGTTTTTATTTGTTGCAGCTCAGGCCACTTAATGATACTGTCTATTTAAAAATGGTTTACTGGGATTATCTTGCATTATTGTTCTTGTGTCAGTGGCACAACTAATTTCGATATTATAGTTTATCGCAGTATGTCTCTGTTGTATCTGTAGTCATTCTGTACTTCAGAATTATAATGGGTACTTTTTCTTTGTACTAGTGGGAAAGTTTATCTCTCTATTTTCTTCAGCAATATATTGGAAATCAAAATGTGTTGAATAAATGTATACTAATGGCAAACTTGTGTACTTTGCACTGTTGATCCTGTGACTGACCCAAAACTTAGACTATCTAGTTTTGTTTTGTTAAGTTTTGATAAGTCTTAATTATGTTCTTTTCCAAATTTCAGTGTGCTATAATTTGCAATCGCCGCACACAGCAAGTTTTTTTCCTTTTTTTTTTTTTTAATATCATGCAGCTCTTCAGCGGCAGTGACCTAGTTAGGTACCAGCACTAAAAATAAAGGACTTCATATCTCCTCCGTACATTTTACATTACCTATATACATGAACACTCAAATACTGCTGGAGAGGTTTGAAGAAAGAACTAGTCATGAATGTTGTAATGACTCTTTACTTTGTGGTTGAATGTGGCACGAATATAGGCACCTGAGCCAGTTAGATATGCAAAGCTTCAGATGTGTGATGGGCTAAAAATAGAAAACCTGAAAATGATGTCGCGGAAGAGGAAGAGAGAGGGGGACGGAGAGAGAGGGTGATACAGGAAGAGAGAGAGGGAGTGAGATAAATAGTTGGAGAGAAGGCTAGGGAGGGAGGTGGTAGTGGAAGAGACTTAGAAAGATATATATAAAGGAAGTGAGGGAGAGATAAAGGGAGAGAGGAATATGGGGAGGGGAGGTGGAGGAAGGGAAAACAGAGAGAGAAAGAGATGAAGAGAAAGAAAGAGAGCATTGACCTCACAGCAGTAGCATTCAGGTTATTAGTTCATGTTGTGCAATGACTCGGTGTGGCATTGTTTTGTTTACATTTCTGTCATTTGTTTTTTTGTCGTTCACTTCAGTGTGATTGGTTAAATCCACCTATCACTCACTCAGACCATAACAGAGGCGGTCCATTGGGAAGTGAACGGAGTGAATCATAATATGGTGAATTTACCAAAATACCCCAGCCCTGGTTTCTGTCATTATTTCTTTCCTCAATTGAAGTAGTGTAGGTCCATCTTTATTAACGTACGAGTGGGCGTGATCCTCTTTCAATGTCAGTGATGCCTGTATGTCCTTGAAAGTAGCCCACCGCCTGGTTCCATGTTGTACTGAAGCACCCTGATGTCAATTAGCAAAATAAAACCTCTTGTTTATTGTGTAGTTTGCGAGTTGAATGTAAAACCACCATTCAGTATACTGAAAAGTATACAAAAAAAAAATAGACAGATGGATGGGAATAGAAAGTTACAAAACCACAAGGTAATTCCTGTTTTGAGTAAAGTTGGGTTTTACAGAACTTTTGTAGAGGTTAAAAATGAACAGAAATTTCCCAATCAGAGTTTCGCTTGTGTTTTGGTAATATCACTGCGAAATCTGTACCCAACAAAAATATGACCTTAGACTGAGTTAGCTAGAGTTATGGGGGTCATTGGACAGTTTAGTACCTTTTCACTTATGAATATGCTGTTTACTTGTACTTATTTCGCCTTTTTATTTGATTAATTGATGCATATGTATTTAGTCGACCAAGAATTTCTTCTATTCACCTTATTCCACCCCAACCACTTTGCCTCTAAATGTTCCTAAACAGTGCTTTCTTGTGGTGACACTTCCGGTTAAACAGGGATCATCATTTCAGTGAGAATTTGGGGGCTAAAATATGACATAAAGTTCATTGTGTTTATAGTCACATGATATTTTACTAGGACCAAAGTGCAGACCTAGAAGACTTTCAATATGAGTAGAAATATTTTTCTGCCCAGCTGCTGACTCAGAGCCAAAGTAAACCCAGACATGAAGAAGTGTGCACATAGGAGCAGCTGTGGTCCACACACTGCATGATCACATTAAACATAGCCCTATGGAGTCTGATAGAGAACAGGCATTTTGTATTTCTACTTGTATATGCCCCACATGACTGTAACTGCTCTGGCATGGTTTACTCCAAAATAGAAATAGTATATGAGTTATGTTTTTGCAGACAGAGGTTTATTTTAATATTGTATGTACTTAAGTCCTGTGCAGAAGTTGGTTCTGTGGTCCATGTCAGCTCTTTCAGGTCAGATTCTGTTAAAATAAAGATCAGATTAAATAAAGTCTAACATGAGTAACAAGTAACAAGTGCATTGGTGCCTCCAGTTAGCTTCACACCCTCAGAGAACGTTGATGATAAGCACAAAGTTTGGTGGTAACTCAAATGTGTAGGTTAGTGAAGCATTGGTCATAGAAAGTTGAGCTAAAAGGAATAGCTCTAAAAGTTGACATTTAAGGTTCTGTTTTTGTTTTTATATATAAATATTTCAAGAATATTGGTACTTTGCAGCTGATGTCATCACCATTCCCTGGGGGTGTGATGCTAACTGCAGGCACTGCTCTATCTGAAGATCTGTTATTCGAGATTTTAATCTGAGCTTTGTTTAAACACAATCTGACCATAAAGAACTGATTTAGCTGGAACTAAAACAGAAGACCTGCATTAGCCGACAGTTTTTCAGTTAGTCACTCTCACCTTTTTGTTGAATGCTTGTATTGATCACAAACTCCTGATGTTGTTTAAATCCATTTTATATTTTTTCTTGAGTTATCTTAAAACTTTTTGGCAGTGTTTGCATGTGTGCATTGTGTCTCCATGGTAACTCCTGCATATTCCACTATAGAGATACATGTAGAACACCCTCAGCGTGAATTCACTGCAAAGTATCAATAATTTCATCTTCCATGAAGGTCAGTGGTCTTTACATTCATGGGTTTCATCTTACTGTTTATAGGTGAGGACTAAAATACCTTTGATGGCAATTGGCAACATATATTTGCTCACTTCATGTACTGTTAGTCCTACAGCCCTTTTTACCAACTTGTACTTCTATTTTTAACAGTGCAGAACAAGCCTTAACCCTCTCCCCTGGTCCTGTTTACCGTACGTGCCTTTTTAATTTCTCAGTGTGGTTTGCGTTGCTTCGTCATGGCGGAGCTGTTAACGCGATGGTTCAGTCCAAAAGACTGACAGAGGATATGTGGCCGTTTAAGTCAGCACATTCATAGACCTGAAGTGCACTTTCCTCTAAACAGACAGGAAACACAAAGCGGCCACTATACTGAGATTTAATTATTTTATTTTTTCCAGAAGCATGCCTACTTTGTCAGAATAACATTTTCTACTTGTGTGGGAACCAAAAGTAAATGCAATTGTAGGCTTCTTTCCACCATACATAAATTACATTATGTTTCAGTTTGTTTGGTGTAAGTGCAGTTAAAGGTGCATTGCGTAACTTTTCTGATGGATGGATGCATGCTTTTCGTCATGGAGATGTTAGTTCATAGTCCGGAATGTTTCACAGTATGACATTAAACCTTTCTTTCTTCATGAAGACCAGACCAAACCAAGTTACAGGTCAGATCTGTGGAGAGGCAACCCTGCTCACATGCTTGTTTTTGTAGGAATGTTTGAGCAATAAAACCACCTGTAACTGAATACATGTTAGGGAGATCTGTTTAATGTCATACTGTGGAGCATTCTAAGCAGAGCAATGTCATATCCATAGAAACAAGAAGATGATGGATCCCCAACCAAACAAACTATAATCATTTCATATGCATACAAGATTATTTTAACCACATCTCCTAACACTGAAGATGTCCTAGATCAGTGTTTCTCAAACTGTGGTACACATTTCACTGGTGGTAAACGGGCTACTTCAGGTGCCTATAGAGTAGGCCTCGATAATTCACGATAATTACTATATCACTATTTTTCAATACATGACAGATGGAGCAATATTTTTGGGGGGCAGTATTTATCATGGGTACTTTTTCTTTGCATTACTGGGAAATATTTGGTTATTTTTTTGACTATATGATAAGATTTGAGCTGTAGAAGGTTGAGTTATGAACTTCCATGACTCATTACAGATGCAAACTAAGTGCTGAAAAGTGTTTCATTCTGCTGTTTATTGTAGCTCATGTTCTACAGTATTGTAGATTTAGAATAGTTTTGTGGTTTAAATCTGCTCTTAGGTGTTAGTGACATAAATTAGTTTCAGTATTATTGTTTCGTCTATATTTATGTCTGCAATACATTGTACTTCAAAATGTGTTATCGAGGCAGGTCTACTATAGAGGTCTAGACTTTGTTAAATTTTGTCCAGTTTATTCATATTTTTGTCCTTTTTTGGGGTAATTCCTGTTTTAGACTCACAATAGTCACATTGTAGTCCTATTTTAAACCTTTCAGAGTTCAAACCTGGTATCCATCTTATTCCGCCTTGCCCACTTTTGTTTCTGAGTGCAAAATGTTCAATGTTCATGTTCACAAGTAACCAACACCACCAACACTGCACCAGTTCTCTGGGGGCCTTTAAAATGGCTTGATCGTATTGAACTTATTTGCTGTCAACATTGGCAGCCCCACACAAAATAATACAACCTGAATGATGATAGCCAAATATTTGCTTAGGTACTTGGTTTGAGAAGTCCTACATTCACCCTCTAGTAATGTTTTCATTGCGTCTGCTGATTCACCACATACCCTAAAACTATCCTCTTTAAAAGCAGTGGTCGTCTCATCCTGTGTATTCTCACTTGCTCAGTGCTTACAGTAAATGTGGACATGCACAGTTAGCCCCATAACCCCCTGCGCTCGCACCATGACAGTACAGTGTGTGTTTCAATGACGGAGGAGCAGTGTGGTCCAGGTCCGTGACGGTGACCGCTCTTAATTCCAGCCGTAATGCGCAGAACCGAGCGCTGCAGTAAAGCACAGCACCCACATTGTTAACTCCACCAGCCTTAATGTTTTTCTGTATTTCTCCCACACTGTTCTTGGTTGTATTTTAAATGATTGTCAAGAAAAAATTTCATTTTTACGATTATTACCTCCCTCTTTAATGGTCTCTTGTGAGCTTTAAGCCATTTTATAATATTTTTGTCTTTCTACTAGTGCTGTCAATCGATTAAAATATTTAATCGTGATTAATCTCATGAATATCATAGTTAACTCGCCATTAATCGCACATTTTTGTCCCTTTAATCATCATTTTAATACTCTTATCAACATAGAAAAGTGGATAGGCCTTGCTTTGTGTAAATGTTTTTTTTTTTTTTGTTTGTTTTTTTATTGCAACCCATAACAATTGTCAGTGAGACAACTTTGTGTTCGATGTTTCACTCTCATGTTCCACTCTCTTCATGAAGTGCTCTGCAACAGTGTCAGTAACAGTCAAAGCGATTGCGTAGAGTTCTATGTCCCGCACTCACACCTGCACAGCCAGACTGGGCCACGGCCCAATGACATCATCACATGGTGCTGTTTGTTTTCATGTCGCGCAGCAGAGCTAAAGCTTTAGTGGAGAAAATAAGTCCAGCGGCAGAAATATTTCTTAAACAGTGAGACAGATCTGAGTCCTGCTGTGATACGCGCTCCTCCATGAGTTTATGGATATGAAAACAGCGCGGAGCAGTGAGGACAGACAGAGGAGAGAGGCTGCAAAACTGCTGTCTCTGTCCACAGTCCTTATTGAAGGCGGATTCGCCGTATGTTTTGGAGCAGACTTTATTTTGTGTTTTCCTCGTGTCATATGAGTAACATCATCGCGCACACCGACAGACACACACACACACACAGGGTTTGTATAGCAAGGTCGTGCGTGTGCGTGTACATGAGCGACCGTGCCGTGCTTTGGCCCACCTCCTCCAACCAGGATTTCTCAGTTTCGTACAAATTGTTTTGCTTCCAGTTTACAGCCAGATCCTGTAGTTTTTCTAACCTTACCCGCAGAGGCCACATCTTATGAAAAAACTAGTTCACTACAAAAGTTAATAAAAAAAAAAAAAAAAAAAAAATGAATGCCATTAAAATTGTTTTGCGTTACCTCATTAATAACACAATATTTTTTACATCAGTACTATCTACATACCTGGAGTTATGTTTTGTTTCATTCAAATGCTTCAGTAATGCAGCATTATTAGTCTGTCTGTATCTCCAAAGGTCAAAATGCACTGTTCCACCTTGTGATGTCGTGTAGTGATAGTTAACCAAATGATTCCAGTGAAGGTGTACGGAGTTTAAAAACTCACAAAAAAAAGCCCACAAGAGTCAGTTTTGTTATTGAAAAAGTGATTTTTTTAACCTTACATGTTTGACCTGGAGTATTTATTTTAAATTTTAAATTTTTATTTTTTTTGCAAGTAAAAGCAATGGGTGAAAATAGAGGCTAAGTGAAAATGACAATTTTCTGAGCACTCAACCTTTGAATGAAGGATAATGCAGGACTAGTCAAACATGCATGAATCAAAATATAACTCTGAGTAAGCTAATAAAAGTTTATTTTACATAATATATCCCCTTTAAATGCATGTTTCTGCACCAGATCCTCTTATTGGCCTGGTCCATGACTTGACAGGTGAATGTAACCAATCACAGTGAAGTGTTAATTAGAAGTACTTCATGCCTTATAGATATCTTTACTGTTTCGTATCTCTTCAACAGCGTCTGTAGTGTACTGTAATGCAGTCGGTCCTGTTATGTGCCCTGCTCTTCTTCTGTTCTCGTGAATAATGAAACACAGACTGAGGAGGAGGTGGCTCTGCTCTCTGTTGCCTCTCTTTATACAGCTGAGCACCACCAGACTATCTGTCTCTAGCTCTCTGTATTGATCAGAGTGAATGTAGTGTAAATGATAGCTGACGGCTTTTATTCTGTGGCCTCTGATCAAAGGAAGGTTTTGACTCTATTTTTGCATTCAGGTTGTTTGTTTTCCTTTATATATGAACTTTACTTGACCCATCTAAAGGTTCTTCAGTTATATCATCTAGTCCAATCCTTAAAAAATGACTGAGTTACTGATGAATATATAATATGAAAAAATACTATTTTGATGGTATTATCATATTATGATTCAGTACTTTGTTTAATGTAGCTATAATCTAAATTATAGACACTTTTTCCACCCACTCCTCCTATTAGTCAGCTTCTGTTAGGGCCTGAGTGAGTGACAGTTGAATTTAACCAATCACAGTGAAGTTTGAACTTTCAAAAGCCACATAAATACTGTTTAAAGCTGTAGTACATGAACCTTGATAAAACTTTGTGACTGTGGCTAAAGAAAACTAAATATAGCATATTTGGATCAGTCTGATAATATATTTTGTTATTGGGTATGGACCAATGTTGTTATCAATATCTGGGTGGAAAAAATCCGGACTGACTCTAAAACATTTGCTTATTTAACACCTTAATTTTAGTCCCCGGATTGCTTTGTGAAGTGGAACATAAATCTGTACAAGAAATTGAAAAGCAGGACTCCTATGAACATTATGACTAACGAAGGGGAGAAAAGACAGTTACCAAATGCAGAGTTCCTCATTGTGTATCTGTTATTGGGTTTTGAAACATTGTCTTCAATATCCTCAATGTTTTTTGAAGCAAGAACATGTTTTAAATTACAAAACCAGTGGGTTCAGTGTGTCTCTTTAAATGTAGTTCTTATAGAGATCCCAGACTGCAGTGCTGCTCAGAACAAAGCAGATCTGAGGCTACTGGAGCCGTAACATTGTTGAAAAGGTCAATGTTGGTTCTGATATAAGGTGCTACAGAATACAGTGCAGTTTATGTCAGTGTATCAGGCTCCATGCAGTAGGCAAGTGTTCCACCAGCATGACAGGTGATGGTTTGCCTATTTGGGTTTGGTGGAGTTCTACTTTCTACAATGTAAAACACAATTTATAATCTCAAACTGCTATAGTCCATAACTGACTGACTGCTGGGCTAAAAATGTGACTTATTCAAAAGACAATTTATACTGATATTGAGGGCACTGTGAATATGAACATTTTCTTATTCTACATAATATAACAATAAACTTTTAACATGTGTCATATGTGAACCTTGTATTGAGACAGATATTTTATTGTGAGGTACTTGGCAATGGCCAGCCCTACAGAAGTGATTCTTTCCTGAATAGGTTTAGAATGGTCTTAATCTAACGGAAGCAGTTTAAGATCGTATGGCGATATTCAAGATGGTTTTTGTTTTAATTTGGATGTACCTTTATTTTAGAACTCTACAAACTGTCAATGTTTAATGTTTTTTTAAAGCTCAGGGAATTCAGGGGATATTAGTTTATTAATTCATATTTCAGTCCTCACGAAGATTAATGCTCCTGCAGTTGTTTACAATTTGCACTCAAAACAGAACCTCACTTTTAAAATCAAAACCCTAATCACGAAATCATGTAGCCCTACATCATATCAAAATCAAGTTGGAAATTTATTGTGACAACATTGTTGGTTAGAATGGGATTAAAATTTTCAGATTAGAAAACAATTGCTCTACAAATGAACCCTATTGTCCTTCTCATCTTGTAATATTTTATTTTACTCACTGCCCCTCTCCCTCCTCTGTTGCAGGCCTATGGTTCAGGCTGTGACGTGGTGATCTTGGCCAGTGATTTTGAGTGTGTACAGATCATCCCCGGAGCCCAGAATGGAAACATCCAGGTGGGCTGTGTGGAGTGCTCCCACCAGCTCGGAAGGGTAAGTCCTCTCCTCCAACTGCTCTATGCTCTTATCTGCCACTCTGCTCCGCTGTTCCTCTGCTCCTCTGCTCCTCTGCTCCTGAACTCCTCCAACTGTAACTGCAAGGCCTGTCACGATAATCACTATATCGACTTATCGTTCAATATGTGATAGATGGAACAATATTTTTATGGGGTCAATAGTTATCGTGTGCACATTTTCTTCGCATTTTTGGAAACTTTTTGGTTATCTTTTGGTTATATGATTAGATTTAAAGGTGCACTGTGTAACATTTCTAATGGAGTGTCTGCAATCTGCTTGTCTCCATGGAAACGGTATTGCTTTGTCTTGAATGTTCGACAGTATAGATTAAACCTATCTTATCACAAGGGAGACAGTCTGTGGAACATTCCAGGCGAAGCAATAACATCTCCATGGAGACGAGAAGGTGGTCCTCCACATGAAAAGTTGTGCAGTGCACCTTTAAGCCATAAAAGGCTGAATTAATAACATCTATGACCAATTACAGATGCAAACAAACTACTAAAGTTTTAAATTCTGCTGTTTATTTAGTGTTGCTTGTGGGGTTTTTTTAACAGTATTGTAGATTTAGACTATTTTTTGTGGTTTAAATCTGCTCTTGGGTTATTGTGGTACAAATTACTGTAGTTTCAATATTATCTTTTATCGTCTATGGTTTCTTCAGCA
The DNA here is from genome assembly GCA_029959045.1 of Taenioides sp. WSHXM2023. NCBI lineage: Eukaryota > Metazoa > Chordata > Actinopteri > Gobiiformes > Gobiidae > Taenioides > Taenioides sp. WSHXM2023. The sequence continues at coordinate 8,671,043 of CM057091.1, forward strand.
AAGTATTGTGCTTGAAAATTTGTTTTCATGGCAGGCCTAGTGACTCAGTGCTCAGTGTTCTGTCTGCTCCTCTGCTCCTCCTGCTGTGTCCTGTCCCTGGAGATTATCACTCAATCTGCTGGAGGGGAATGCATACAGAAAGGAGCATTAGGTTGGGTTAGACTGTAGAATACAATGAACAGCAGCTATAGCAAAAAGGAGAAGGCGGACTAGTGAAGTTTTGTAATGCTAACTTAAGTGTTAAAAAGGACAGATGGCCAGAAGTGAAGGAAGTGAAGAAATAACAATGACTGAACAAGCAGATAGGAGTTGAAGAAGAAGCGAAGGACACTAAGGAAAACCAGTCTAATATCTATCTTAGTTTTAGCTCTTTTATTTGAAATGTATATTAAAACATATTGGAAAGGTTTACTGATTGCTTGTTCTGTCTGTCAAATATATTACAGATGGGTCCAGATTTTTCATGGCAAAGTGTGTATAATGTAATCAACTGAAAGATCTGGCTGGAACGGTGATATTCTCTCATTCTTTAAAGGGCTCATATATGCTACTTTCTGATCTATGTTATAATATTGTTTCCTCATCACAAATATACCTGCATTTTGTTTCATTCACACATATTTAACACAAAAACCCTGCATATTTAGGCAGAGTTCATCTCTCAAACAGAAAACACTCACCTTTCACCTTGTGGTGTCATGACATCACCACTTCATGACATCACACAGTAAAACAGTTACACAAACATGTATGAATGAAACAAAACACAACTCCAGGTATGTTTTTGAGGAGGTAACATTATAACATGGCTTCATAAGAGTCAGTTTTGCATAATATGGGACCTTTAATCTGAATAAAATATTACCCATCCATTTGTAGTTTAATTCTTAAAGCCATGAAACAGGTTCACTAATATTTAGTACTCATTAACTACTAATACTTGATTTTAGATGTTTTGCTGCTCATAAGCATCTGTAAAGAAAGTATTACAAATGAACAGAAAAATGGAAGGAAGAAATCAATAATAAAAACATGTCCTCCAAAAATGAATTAGAAGATGGAGAGAAACAGGGGAGCCCAAGATAAACCAGGAGTAGGAAAGATGGATTGAGTGATTACAGATATAAAGGATGAAAGATAAAGGTAGAGAAGCAGTTCAGTCTAGTCTCGGTCCCGTCTCCTTCCTCCTCTCTCTCCTCTCTCTTTCATTTTTCTCTATTTTTGTCTCCCTCCCTCCACTTCATCTTCTTCCTCTCCCTCCCCTCATCTCACTCTTCTCCTCCCTGTTTCCCTCCTTTCCACCTCCGCTGTCCTCTCTCACTCCTTTTCATCCTCCTTTTTCCTCCTCTTCTCCCTTTTTCTTTTCTTCCTTTTAAGAAGACAGGCAGGAAGGAGTGCCTGTCTTCTGTCTGCTCCTCTCATCCCTCCTCCCTCTTATTCTACCCCTCTCCTTTATGCCTCCTCTCAATTGCCCCCTCTTATCTCTCCTTTCCTTTCTCTCCTCCCTGCTACCCTCTCTACTCCTCTCTTCTCCTCTCTTGTTTCCTTCTTACTCAATCATCTCTTCTTTCCTCTCTAATTCACACTCTCTCTTACTCCTCTCTCCTCTGCCCCCTCCTATCTTTATTTCCCATCCCTCCTCTCCTCTCTTCTCCTCTCTCCTTGGCTTTATCTCTCCGCTCATCCTCTCTTCCCTGAGCTCATATGAGTGCTGTTGATGGGGTGAGTAGTGTTGTGATGATGGCGCCTCTTTATTTTTAGATCGCTGCCTCTTATGGAAACACAGTCTGCATCTTTGAGCCTCTCTTGACCAACCCAAACAAACGCCACAAGGTAGGCCACAGTAACCATTTTTTTATTTAATTTCCTTTTATTTTTAATTTTTTTTTATTTAATTTTAATTTTATTTCTTTTGATTTCTTTTTAAATATCTAAATTTTGTTTTAAATTAATCACGTGTGCCTCTAACAAAGCATGGTGTGTGTGCTCTCCTGTTACTAACTGCAGCTTAACTATCAGTGGCAAAAGACTGGACAGTTCTTCCTCGATGCCATCACCTACAACCTGGCCTGGGACCCTCAAGGTACAACTGCTGTGTCAATGTGCACTCACTCTAACTGTGTTTAGACAGCAACACAAATCACATAATTCACATGGGAGCAAGACATTTACATAAGAAAGAACGTATGGTTTAGGGATGCACCAATACGGTACTGATATTGGATGTCAATTTAGTATTACCTTTTATATTTTTCTCTTTGTTATTATAATATATTGTGGTGTGTGAGCTGTTGTGTCCAAATAATTTCCTTTGTGGATCAATAAGGTTTGTGTAAGTCTAAGTCTATGCTAATACTGAAAGCAATTCCTAGATCAACAAATATCAGTTAATTCGATATCCTGATTGGACACATGTACAGTGATGTAATAAGAGGGTGGGTGGTGTAGTGTAATGGGCAGGACAGTAGACGGGGGAGGGGAGCAGAGTTTTAGGGGCCCAGAGTTGGCCCCTCTTGCTATTAATTTATATTAAAGGGGCGTCCTTGTTGTGGTTCTTGGCCCGGGCCCAATTTCTGTCAATGGGCCTGGTACTGGGCATAGAAAGTCTCAATATTTTAACTTTTATTTACACAAGGCTGTTCTGTAGTTACTTGAGGGATAAATAACAACTACAGAACACATTTGGGTTAGTTTTGTCTTATTTTATTTTTATTTTAGAGGAAATAAATGCAGTTTTAAGTCTGCACTGGTATTGGTTGAAATCAGCTACTGAGAGATACTTAAAGCTATAGTATTGGGATCAGTATTGGAACTGAAAAAGCTGGATCAGTGCATCCCTACTATGGTTATCTATTATCTCTATCTATTTTTTCATTGTAAAAATGTTAGTACAAAAAGTCCAGTAGCTCAATTGATAAGAAAATCAGACTCAGCTGCAAGCATTCCCTATTTCCGTTGTGTCATTGGGCAACACATCAGGCTTCACCTGTCTGCCCTGTTTGAATGAGTTAGTTTGAACATTTGCGGCCTTAGCTTTTACTGTATTAAAATTCAACATTAAGTGATGTTTAGCAGTTCATTAGTCCACTTGTGCCGACCTTGTTTTTGAATTTGAAAACGTTGTCAAAATCAGTTCACTCTTATTCACTTTGCGCCTAGCACTCAAATTTCAATGGACCAAATACTTTTTATATTCAAAAGGTAAAATTGTTCATCTCATCAAGAGAGAGTGCGCTCATGCCAAAATATGTTGTTAGATAAAGCTATGTCATTGAAAATCTTTAACCAATCACTTGCCTCTCCTTACACAAAATGGCTCCCTTGAGCTTCAGAACCTTTTACCTGATGAGAATCTTGTGCCAAAAAGCCATTTGCTTGATTCTTCTTTATGTGAGTTGGATACAGCAAGAGACTGAAGATAATAAACACGCCTATAAGACTCCCAAAAACAGATAAGGGGAAAAGACTGTAGATTTTTGCTGAGTTGTCTAACAAATACATATGTTAGTAGGCCAGTCACGATTGACTTATCATTCAATGTATGACAGATGGAACAATCATTTTTGGGGATCAATATTTAGTGAACTTTTTGTTATTTTTCTGTACTACAATAAGACTTGAGCTGTGAAGGATCAAATGAATAATTTCTATGACTCATTACAGATACAAACTAATTACTAAAATGATTCATTCTGCTATTTATTTATTTATTTATTTATTGTAGCTCATATTTTTTAACTATTTTGTAATTTTAGAATATTTTTGGGGGGATAATTGTACTTTAGAGTTATTGTGTGAGTTGCATAAATTAGTTTCAGTAGTATTGTTTATCGTCTATTTTCTTCAGCAATATAACGTGTTTTTTAATTTGTTATCGTGACAGGTCTATGTTTTTGGGAGGTTTTGCCTCACATAGCTCCTGTAGTGATAATAAAAGTGGAAGTTATTGTATTATAATGGCACAAGCATAAAAATACCCACACCTATATGCACTAGTATAAATCTACTCCTTTACTGAATAGATATATACAGTATAATTTGTGTTTATTTCATAATACTAAAAACTTAAAAGATAATTATGTTTCTGTGAATCGTGGATGTTGAGATAAAATAGAACTTTAAAATGTTGTTACTCATTTTTATGATTTAATAGAACTTTAAAATGTTGTTATTCATTTTTATGATTTTTTACTATCAATCGAGATGGAGCGATGTGCCATCATACTCCATAACATTTTCAGTTAGTCTAATATTAAACCAAAGATGCTAAATGCTAAACATAGCGTATTCTGACACTACAGTGCGTAATGTTTCACACTTCCTTTGTAAACTTTTTTTTTTATTTTTTGATTTGGTTAAATGCATCTCTATAAACATCTCTATATATATTTCTTTGCTAACATCTATTTTGTTGCCTCTTTTGACTGACAATGTCTCTCTGACTAAATGGCCACTGTGAAATATACCCCATTAAAGGCTTTTATACTGAGATAGAATGAAGGCCTTCTTAACCCATTACAGGACTAATTACTGGAACAATGTGAGCTGTAGTATTTTAATGAGAGGCCATGCAGCTCCTCCTGTAGACGGCAGAACTGCAGTGGTCTTGATCCATTGGGTTCACTTGTAATAAATCTTTGTCAGGCCCTCACTGGTTTTGTGTTTACTGCTGTTGGCGACGCACTGCTCATAATACACTTCTATTGAATGCATTGATTGTTAAAAGTTTGCAGCTTTTAATACATTTTGTGAACCACCAAATAAGTAAACACACAAAATCCCAATATTATATTTTCTGCTTCCTAAATGTGTAGGTGTGTGTTTGGTGGTTGCAGTAAACAGCATTTCCATTTCTGTGATATTTGTTCTATGTCATCCCTCTTGACCCCTCTGGCGGTTATCCAGAATTCATAGAACTGCAGTTACATACACGACTCTTGTTTTTTGCTCTGTGATGACTCAATTTCTGTCTGTTTCATGGTCTTAAAACAGCTTAAATTTCCTGTAACTAAACCTGGACTAAACCAGGACAAGAATAGGACAGAATAACAGCTAAAATGGCACAAGAACAAGTATACATTTTGTGATTTTAATGAAAAAAAAACTTTGTTGATACATTAAGTTAAGTTTACATATTTACACCTTCTGTAACATTGACAGTATATGGTGTATCTGAGGCAGTAGTAGGCAGACAGTATTGTAGTAGTAGTAGTAGTAATAGTAGTAGTACTTATAATAGCAGTAGTAATAGTCATAGTAACAGGTAATAATAGTAGCAATAATAGTTGTAGTAATAATAATAGTAATAATAGTAGTAGTAGTAGTAGTAGTAATAGTCGTAGTAGTCATAGTTGTAATCACAGTGGTAGTGGTAGTCACAGTTGTTGTAGTATTAGTATTAGTGCTAGTAGTAGTAGTAGTAGTAATAATAGTAGCAGTAGTAATAGTCATAGTAGCAGCAGTAGTAGTAGTAATAATAATAGTAGCAATAATAGTAGTAGTAGTAGTAGTAATAGTCGTAGTAGTCATAGTTGTAATCACAGTGGTAGTGGTAGTCACAGTTGTTGTAGTATTAGTATTAGTGCTAGTAGTAGTAGTAGTAGTAGTAGTAGTAGTAGTAGTAGTAGTAGTAGTAGTAGTAGTACTAATAGTAGCAGTAGTAATAGTCATAGTAGCAGCAGTAGTAGTAGTAATAATAGTAGCAATAATAGTAGTAGTAGTAGTAGTAATAGTCGTAGTAATCATAGTTGTAATCATAGTGGTAGGGGTCGTTGCAGTTGTTGTAGTATTAGTATTAGTTTTAGTGGTAGTAGTAGTAATAATAGTAGTAGCAGCAGCAGCAGTAGTAGTAGTAGTAGTATTATCAGTAGTTTTACTAATGTGTGCGTGACCTGGTGTGTATCTGTGCTCAGGGAACCGTATCCTAGCAGCCACAGAGAGGCTCCAGCTGTGGGCCCCTCCCCTCGCAGATGCTCTGATCGAGGAGGAGGACGGTCAGGCCACGGATGACAAGAACCACCCTGTCCTCAACGACTGGAACTGTGTCTGGCAGTGCAAGTATGGACCTATTTACTATTGTACTGCTTAATTATTCTCTTCAGAGTATTCTGTATTTCAAACATTTTCTTTGACTGGCTAAAAATACCCCGCAGTGTCTGAAAACTATGCGACTTTGCTGATTTTGTGTGTTCAATCATTGCAATAACTATTTAGAGCAATCAATAAAAAAGGACTTGTCTAGCCAGATTTAAAGGTGCATTGCGCAACTTTTCAGGTGGTCTGTGGTGTTATTGCTTTGCCTGGAATGTTCACAGATCTGACCTGTAATGTAGCCGATAGTTGTCTCTCTTGAGATAGATTTAAGTTAGATTTAACCTCTACCTTGGAACATTCTAGACAAAGCAATAACATCTCCATGAAGACAAGCAGGTGACGGACCCTCCACCAGAAAAGTTGCGCAATGCACCTTTAAACATTTCAGGTCTAGACATTACCATCATCTTCCTGGGTTAATTAACTGCATTACAACTATTCAAATAACTTGTTACAATGCAGAAGTGTTGTAATAATTATTAGATTAGATATGTTATTATCTTGAAATCACACTTTTTATCTGAGACAGCAAGTCCTATAAAAATGTGGAGGGCAATGTAATATTTTTAAAGTTCCATAATTATTTTTTTAACAGTAGCTTCAATATTATTCATTGTATGCAACGAATATAATGTTATCTGTATGTGTTTCTGCTGAATCAAATTGACTTAGACACATTATAGACATCTCAGTTTTTCCATCCCCTTCTCTTTGAATAGCCAGTTAGCCACAATAGAGGTCCTCTGTTTGCTTTTGTCTGCTCTATGCACGCTCTCATTACCAAACAAACACATAAAAGCGTATTGCTAATTGTCACCTGATGACATATGAATAACTGAGGCCACAGAGAAGGAAGTGCAACCTCCAGTATCAGCAACACACAACACACACTCACCAAACACAAGCTAACAGCACAAATGAACACCACAGAAGAAGTGAAAATAGAAAGCTAAATGAACAGAAAATTAGTATAGCAATGGGGAATAGTGATGGTGCTTTCATACCAAAATATTAATAACTCGTTACTGACTGAGGTATCAAAAAGTATTGGAACAAAAACAGATGTCTCTGTTGTGGAAAAACTGCCAAAAACTTTTTTCTTTTTGTTACCATCTTCTGAGATATTAGCAGTGACAATAATGTAAATAGATTTGGCTTTTGTAACTATTACTATGCTAAAAGGAAACTACAAGCCGCCAATTACTTTTTCAAATGGCACTTACCTCTTTTTGCTAATTAACTCTTCATATATTCTTTTTAAAATGTGTTGATTTTCTTTTTAGTTTATCTGCGCATATATTTAATTTTTAGGTCAGTTCAAGCTGGGGTGGAGTGTAAATAAGTAGGTAATAGGTAATATTAGGTCTATTTTTTTTAATAGTTGAGGAGTTTCATTGCATTTTAATACAAAACTCAGTGGTATCAGTATTGGATCTATATTGCACCATTTGCCAAAGTAATACTGGATATCTGGTTGATTGAAAAATATATATTCTGATATTAGCCATCAAACTGTTAATTAATATTTTCCACTCTGTTTTTCAGAACTGCTGCATCTATTCATGTCGCCAAGTGGTCTCCAGATGGGGAATATTTCGCTACAGTTGGAAAGGTGTGATGATTATGGCATTATCCTGGCTTCTGTATGGATTAGCATAGTTAAGACAGTGCAGTTAATCAAGTTTTAATTAAAATTGATCGAGATTCAGTCATATCTAATCAACACTGACCAGCTTTTGTCTTTTTAATGGCGAGGTCTACAGCCAATCCCCTTTTAGTAAAAACTTTGGAGGAGCTAATTTGATTATTTCTTGTGTTAAATGACAATAATTAAAAGTGTGTATTGTTATGTTCAGAAAATTAAACTTTAAACTATTTTTATTTGTTTTTAATGAGACCAAAAAATCTAATCGAAAAACATGATTGATCAGTATATTATAATATATTTTTGTAATATCTCCTAGCTCTACTCCTGATTGTTGCTGTTGGTTAAAAATGTTAAGGGCCCATATTTGGCTATTTTCTGATCTATGTCTGTAAGCTCACAAGAGTCAGTTTCACATAATATCACACAATTTTCACACAATATCAATTGTTAATTTAAAAACACAAAATACGACCAAGCTGAACTGCTAATGTATTCAAGCACTATGCATTACTCTTGCTCTTTGTTTACCATTTACTGTGTAACATGGGCATTATGGAGGTAATAGGACTCCTTTCTGTGTGATTATTGGTGTTTAGCATCTGCAGAGTCAACACACACACACACACACACACACACTCATTATCTAAGCTTTTACCGAGCTCAGTTATCAACAGCATTAACCAAAACCAGAAAGCATGTCTTGGATAAAGCTATTTGTGCCTAATTTGATTTTAATTCTTGTGCTAATGATCTGCTTTGTCTTAGGATGATTGTTTACTCAAAGTGTGGTACCCGTCCACCGGGTGGCGCTCCGCTGTGGTGGTTCAGGACCAATCTGATAAAAAGGCTGTCCCTGTGCACTTCTCTTTTGTTTATCTGGCCCATCCCCGATCGGTCACTGGGATGTCCTGGAGGAAGACCAGCAAGTTTATGCCCAAGTAAGGAAACGTCACAAACTGATACATTCTCAAAGCTAGATTAAAACAACTCAAAGTTTTTGCATTTAAAGTAGTGTTGATAGGAACTTAGTATTGTTAGGAATTTCCATCTCGAAAAGGAAAAGGCTTGTCACACACACACACACACACACCTACACACACACACACACACACACACACACACACACACACAAATTACACTCATATTTTATATATAACGTATGTCATTTCAGCAATAAATAATAGTAGTTTGTTTAAAGGTGCACTGTGTAACCTTTCTTCTTGTCTCCATGGAGATGTTATTGCTTTGTCTGGTACACTAGTATTCCACAGTATTTCACATTTAACTTGTCTTGTATTTATTCAATTTATTCTTGCTCACATGAAAAATATGCATTCTTACTGTGAACATGGTCACCTCTCCACTGATCTGACCTGTAGCTTGTCTCCATTGAGATGGATAAGATTAATGCCAGATTGTGTAACATTTTAGGCAAAGCAATAACATCTTCTTTGTTTTATACTTATTCTGACATAGATCAAGATAATTCCAAAACTGTAAAGGAAAGGTTTTACTTTGTCCTATTTATGTATATGCCTTTAGTATAACACTGTACAGTAATTGTACACCTCTTTTGTTTGTTTTTTTCCAGGTGCTCTGTGTGCAATGTCCTGCTGACGTCATGTGAAGATGGCGTGTGCCGGCTGTGGTCTGAGACCCTGCTCCCAGAGGACAGTCTCCTCGGGGGGCAGATATCTGAGAACTCACAGTCCTACAGCTCCAGTCTGCCTGGGCTCGGAGGGAAGGACAAAATACAACATGCCTTGGAGGTGTGTTATGTGCTCAAGTTTATTCTAATTTAGGGGAGGACAATATGGCAAAAATGTATATACCTTCCTCATCGCTTTTGACCCTTAAAAATACTATAACTGATAGTCTTAAAAAAGATGAAAAACAGAACTAGTTTATTTTAAAAGGTTTCCTAAGGTATTTCTAGCATCCAAATTACAAACACTTTTCACAACTTCCAGGGGCCAGAGCCAAGTTTTGCTGTCACTGTAATGCTAACACACATTAGCATGCTAACAATGCACTTCTTGGATGATAAAAACTGCAGTCTCACTGTGACCTTAGGAGCCACTTTTACCCTGTATCTATGTTAGAGTTAAACAAATTATGCTGAACTACATGGAAAAATATAGCCACTTTAGTTTACATGTTTGTGTTCTTCTTGCAGTCGATCCACCACTTGAAGCACCTGCGCAGAGGCCGGAGGCGGTCCTCTGCTCTCGTCACTCACAGTGAGCTGCTGCCCTCTCAGCTCGGCACCCACGACCCACACACACACAGGCACCTGGCTCACCACGGCAATGCCCTCTGCCACTTCCACATCTCCGCCAGTATTAACCCCAACACAGGTACGCTCTGCTCTGTTTAACATGGTTGTTTACAGTTTATTTTCTTTTCAGCTCAAAGAGATACTGATAAAAGAGTCATGCTATGCAAAATCATCTTCTTAAGTTTTATGTTGGTTTCTCCTCAGCATTAGCTTACTAGAAATTGTATTTTAAGTGATTCATGCATGTTTGAGTCCTTCTGTATTGCCCTGCATTTGTGTCTTTTGTGGTCAGAAAATGTCCACTTTCACCTTCCCTGTATCCCCACCCAGTGGGATAGGGGTGCTTTCTGTAGAGAACCAAATGCCAATACAAAGAGGTGTACCAGCAGCATAGTCAATGGATTCCTTTCTAAGTTGTTTTGGATCAATTTTGCAGTTTACAGTAAAAAAAAAGTGAAGTCATGCTCTCCATATGTAATAGCTTATCACTGAATATATGAATAATATGTCTTCTTTAATAAGTTTCCATTACCAACATGTCCTTCACTTGATTTTGTGTTTTTCCTCAGATATTCCTTCCCTGGCCGATGCTGCAGCGTTTAACTCTGATGATGGCTCTGGGGGCGGGGGCTTCGTGGTGCACTGGCTCAACAATAAGGACCTAAGCTTCACTTCCTCTATGGACCTGTTTATGCTGCAACTCCGCAAGTTCACGGAGCAACAACTAGAACAAGCCACTGACGACCCGCTAGATCCCGACGGATCCCCTATGAAATTTGAATTTGGTATGACTAAAATATCACTTACAGTAAAAAAAATTGCCTTTTTTAATCTAAGCAAATACTCTTGCCTTAGTGCACATGTAATTTCATGACACAGTTATGACAGACAACAAATACTATCCTTAACTACAATAAATACTTTTTGATACTGAACAATACTAATATAATATAATATAATAATCTACCAGAATTTTGCTACTTAATATCCTAATTTCAAAGATTACACTGTAATTGTTTTATTTATTCTTTTTTCTGCTTTTTTTGCAGTCTTATTTATTTATTTAAGAATATATATATTCAATTATCTAATTTTGCAATTCCTCAAAACAAACATCTGAATATAAATTTGATCAATTTATCTTTTCTATCTCTATAACTTAGTATGGTGGACTACCTTTTGAAGTCTTTTTGCTACAGATTTACATTTAAAATATTGTTTTTATAATACTAGTATATAGCACATATATAGCACAAATAAAAAACAAAAAAAGACAAACTACTCAAAAGCAAAGACCTAAACACAGAAACTCAAAATGTTGTTGACAAATACAAACCAAAACTATGAAATCATTACTTAATCCTCTGTCTCCTTCTACATAGACTTAGATGAGATGTCTGACAAAGCGTCCTCTGAGCACGGAGAGGAGACAGAGCCGGGGGAGCAGGGCAGCACCAAAGCCTCGTCCCCAGGCTCCAGCTCCAGCCTGCCCCTGCCCTCCATGCTCCTGGAGAGGAAGATGGAGACGCTGATGACCGAGTGGAACAAAAGCCCTGACATGCTCTTCACCATTCACCCGGTGGATGGCTCTTTTCTGGTGTGGCACGTCAAGTATCTGGATGAGTTTAACCAGGGCATCTTCAGACAGGTTCAGGTGAGTGGTGTGATAGTTCTAGGGCTGTAATTGACTTAAGACATGGGGCTTGGAATTAGCAAAAGCATATTTATTTGTAAAAAAGACAGAAATTTCCATGCCGTGTTCTTTCTACTGTAATAATAATCTTTCATTATCCCAATCAAATAATTAATCAACTAATAAATATTTTGGTTTATTAAAGGTAAGGTTTATTGAGCTAAAAAGCTCAAAATGCTCTGTTCCATCTTGTCATGTCATGTAGTGGTAATTTTTAACAACTACCTTTTATCTTTAGTGTAGCACAGATTGGCAATTCCAGGGCTGAAATCATTGAAATGATTCTAGTGTAGGTGTATGGAGTTTAAAAGCAGAGTAAAGCACTTCCTGTATCACTGCATGACATCACAAGGTGGTCAAGGTGTTTTCTGTTTGAGAGAAGAACTCAACCTAAATATGCAAGATTTGTGTGTGAATGACACAAAACACAACTCTAGATATGTTTTGATGAGGAAACAACATTATAACATACAGTAGGTCAGAAATATCTTAATACAGGCCCTTTAAGCCCCATGAGTTTCAAATGTGTATTTTTGATTTATGAAGACTGGAGTAGGTTTGAAGACTGGAGTAGGTTGAGGTGACGGTGCAGTTTCATACGATTTCATATGATTAAAAGGAAGTGAAAGTACAATTGAGAGGAAAGTCAAACTTGAAATGGGTTTGATTTGCGATGCGTGTCTTTGTCTTAGCTATATGCATACAAATCTGACTGATTAGAAACTAGGAATATTGCTATAAAAATGTATAAAAATATACATTTTAACCCAGAGATCGAGATGCTCTCTCTTGCAGATCCAAGGGTGAAGTTATTTTTAATAGCTGGCTCTAATACGTTATGTGTGACAAAATAAAATAAATATATATATAGAGATGAAAATATAACATTGGTCCACAATCTTTTAAACCAGGGGTTAACCTTTTAGAACCTTTTATCTTTATTTCTTGAGCAATGCACTTATTTTGTTATTTCCTTTTAAAATTCAGACAAAACATCTAGATAAATATCTGTATAACGTACCTTATTTGACAAACAAATTTGTTATCTTTGTTACTTTAATTATTATTATTTTTTGCTTATTTGTGATTGTAAAACTTCTACTGTCTCCAAGCATTTTTGTCAGTCAGTAATCTAATAATTTGCTAACACGTTTTTCCTCTTTCTCTCACTCCTTCAGGTCTCTTTCTCCTCTCGTATTCCTGTGGCGTTTCCCACCGGCGACGCCAACTCTCTGAGTAAAAATATTCTGATGTACGCCTACACTCTGACAGAGGGGGAGAGTGGTGGGACCGGGGAGCAGGAGAGGAGCACACAGCGCCTGCCCCGCTCTGCCTCAGCCTCCGTCGGGCTCACTTCACTGGGCATGAACCCTTCGAGCTCCCAGCCCATCACCAGCCCCGCAGTGATGATGGTCTCCAAGCACGTGGACGGATCCCTCAACCAGGTCAATGAAAGTAATAAATCAAAAAATGTGCTGTCAGGACACTGAGAGGAGTTTTATGTCATTCTGTAGTTTAAAAATAACACCTGCTTCAAAGACTGGGGGGAAGCATGTATCTAGAGCTTGGTAGTGTTTGATTTTTTCTTTTTTTCCCAATACTGATAATTGAACAATACCTGTTTTTCGATATCGATACCTGTACCTGTATATTTTAAGTCTAAATTTAAAGGACAGTACAATACAAATTTAAGCTTTTAATCATCTTATTAGTATTTCTAACTCCTCTTTAACTTCCCCACAGATTTTGGCACTATTTTTATAAGACATTCAATCTCGACTAAAAATGTTCAAAATGAGACGACAGTAAAACGATTATTTCATATTAGAGTTTATGAATCACTACAGGGGCTAACTACATTTAAAAATGTTTAAAGCAACAAAGCAAACATGGTAGGGGATGGGGGTGCGCTCATATCCATAAAAGGCTCTAAATTAATGTTAATGTTAATGTTAAGTGTGCACCCCCATTGAAGACATTAGTACCCCCATAGCTCCAAAAATGTCTAACGCCACCCCTGCTGCTAGGTATGGTGACTCCAAGCTGCCCTGATAATACAGTAATATAGAGATAATTGTTCTATAAAGTTGGATCAAAATATATTGAATACTCACTCTTACATAGTATTATTACGTAACTGAAAAAGTGGATGCTGAAGTGCAGAACTTGACTCTAAACTCTTCCTCTGTGTGTGTGCAGTGGGCGGTGACGTTTGCTGAGCGCTCAGCCTTCTCAAATGTGCTCAACGTATCTCATAAGTTTCGTTACTGTGGTCACCGCTTCCACCTGAACGACCAGTCCTGCCACACAGTGCTCCCCCTGCTGCTCACCTCATCACATCACAACGCCCTGCTGACCCCACCCTCTGCACCTGGCAGCATGGAGGGCGAGCAACCACCTACGCTACCCATACCCAAAGGACTGCCCAGGTACACGGAAGCAGAGAAAAAAAAATACACATATAGTTCTGAATATTACTTTAAAATATTTGGAGACCACATTTTAGTGTCAGTGTTACATAATACTGCACCATAGTGAGTCCATGGCAAAAGGAGAAATTCAATTTGTCAACTGGACAAAGTTTATAAGTTTATTATTACATAATACTGCACCATAGTGAGTCCAGCCTTTTGAATGTTGATTTGGTCAAAGTTTAGTGCTTGATTTAGTCACAGTGTATGCCAATGTAAAATGTTTTGCAAATTTTAAGAGACTGAGATAATTAAAACCTAGCTTATAGATCTCGAAGGAAATTCAATTTTGCTTTTTCCCCATGGAGTATACTATAAAAGCAGCTCAAAATTAGTATCTGTTTTATCGACATACTAACTAACCTAAAAGAAAGAGTTGTAAGTGAAACTATGATTGACTGAGTCATTGGTGGTAAATACCAGAACTAGTTTTAAATACCTACTTCCTTCTTTCACAGTTTGAAAAACAGGTAATGCAGCATTGTTGTTCAAATCATGATCTATTTTCCTATGTTAATGAATTGAACTGACTTTGCCCTGAGCGCTTATGAGCAGCAGTTGTTGACAAGTTGGTCATGACATCTTAAATTCAACTGGAAAACTTTGGAGCTACTCTGACTCTCAAAAGATAATTGGGGCAGACACAATGGAGACACTTTTAGCATTTTGCAACACAATACAACAACTCATAAATAATGAATGACACTGAAGCAGAGCTATATTTGTTCCTCCAGGAAGCAGCTTCGTAATGCAGCTACTCGCACCTTCCATGACCCAAATGCCATCTACAGTGAACTGATCCTATGGAGGGTGGACCACATCGGGCCCCTGTCCTGCACTGGGGGGGTCTCTGAACTCGCCCGCATCAACTCTCTCCACACCTCTGCCTTCAGCAACGTGGCATGGCTGCCCACTCTCGTCCCCAGCACAGTCCTTGGTAAACATGTTGGTGTATTTTTATGTGGGTGCACTGATATCTTGCGTTGTGTGCATTGTGTATCTTTTCTGATCGAGGGTCCGTCAAATGCTTCATTGAGATGCTGTTTCTGCGTCTGGAATGTTTCACAGTATGGCATTAAATTTTTCTATCTTCATGGAGATCAAACCATACCAAGTCACAGGTCAGATCTGTGGAGAGGCAACCCCGTTCACCTTTAGAATGCCTGTTTTTCTAGATATTTTGAGCAGTAAAACCACGTGTAATTGAATAAATGTAAGGTAGAGCTGTTTAATGCTGTACTGTGAAACATGGGCAGAGCAATGACATATCCATAGAAACAAACAGATGACAGGCCCCCAACCAAAAAGTTACATAGTGCACATTTAAAGGTTTTTATGGATTTTATGCTGAAAATGGATACTTATGATGTACAAATTCATTAATCTTACAAACAATGAGATGATTTGTACCAGATTTAGCTACTGCTACTTTCCATCTGCAGTTCATGGGCAGGTCCCATTTTAGAGTTTGCAGAATTAATCAAATGCTGTGATGGAGACTATACTAAATTAATGCATATAAAGGAATTAATTTAAAGCTACCATCTGTTTGTATTTGATTTTTTTTCACGAGTAGATGACAGATGTGAATCCTGTTTCCCCCTTCCCTTGTTCGTTCATATACGTGAGTTCCCCCTGGCTTTGTTCAGTCTCTCCTGTGCTCTCTGATTTTCTTCTGTCATGCCAAAACTAGCACACTGTCAGACACCGGTAATGTAGAGAGCATCTAGTAGTGATATGTGAGAATACAACAGGGGCAGGTTGGCCAGTCTAATTGCAGGTAGCTTTAATATGTTCTTGAAAGTGAACATTTGAATGGTATTCCTTCCCTAATCTTGTAGCTGGAACAGTATTTCAGAGTATGGATTTTGCAGTCTCATGTTGCCACTGAAGGGGGACTATAAAGAGTACCTTAATAAGCCAATTCTGTGTGCTCAGAGTTCTTCAACACATACAATTTAATAAATAAGCAGTAACAATGTGAACTACTGACAGCCTTCTTGTTCTGTCTTTGTGAGATTTTGAGTCAGATACTTGTACATTCATAGACAGAGTTCTACAGTAGCTAATTTATGCTTACAAAGTGGGACGCTGATTAAACTTTTCACTTCTCTCCTCCATTAGGGACTTACTGTAACAGTGCCAGTGCCTGCTTCGTAGCTTCAGATGGAAAAAATCTCCGCCTCTACCAAGCTGTGGTGGATGCCAGGAAACTACTAGATGAGTTGTCGGATCCGGAAACCTCTGTGAGTTCATTATATGGAATTTGCATTATTATTCTTCTCATTTATAAATCATATACTTAAGTACATATGACAGGTTTGCATGTTTTTCTCATTTTCTAATGGTTTGGTGGTAAATATGTATCATAATTTTACATCAGTTTAATGACAGTTTGTGGATAAACAATTGTCAAGAAAAATACCAAAATCCAGGGACAATCTACGCTTAATGAATTTTTTTTTTTTTTGGCAATTTGGACCATCATTTAACAAAATAAAGCTGTTTTCCTTTATTTTTTTTATATATTTTTTTATTTTATTTTTAAATATTATGCAAGTTAGACATTTTAGCCCATGTTAACCTTATGGTTGCTAAGTAACCGTTTTGTAATTACCTCGTATGTCACATCTGCTGCCCATGTCCAACCAGCAAGTAAAATTACACCTCTAAAATAAAAAATAAAAATCTTGAATACAGTGATGTTAACTAAAAAAAACTAAAATTAGTAGTCTAACCTGTCATTTGCACTTTTAAGTCAGAAAATTTAACTTTCTTTTGACTACTTATTTTCCATCATACTGCACCTACATGTTCTGTGTATATGTAAAGTAACTTCTGTGTTCTTGTTTAGAAACTGGTGGGCGAAGTGTTCAACATTGTGAGCCAACAGTCTACAGCCAGGCCTGGATGTATCATTGAGCTGGATGTCATTACAAACCAGGTTAAATGCATTTCTGTCAATATTCAACTACATGGTACTTTATGTTTTAAGTCAACGGGCACAGATTATTTAAAATGTACTTTCATGACCTTTTACTCATCTTTAACCATCTACTTTATTTGTATTGCACATTTCATAAACAGATAAAACCAATATAAAGTTCTGCACAATAATAAAAGCAATAATAATAAACAAAAATAATAATACGTGTTAATAATAATAATAAAACCAGTAAAATCAAATAACAGCATAAAGTATAATTGTGCACTGTCTTGCATTTGAGTGCTCAGAAAATTCCTGTTTCGACTCACCCCCTGTCTCCACTCTGCTCTGTATTTACTTGAGATTATTGAAAAAATCCAATTCTTGGTCATACATAAAGGGTACAGATAGGTCACACAGCCATTTTTCAACAGTAAAAAGACATACATGAAAATCCATGGGTTGAGAGGCGGGGTCTGTCTCTTCTGTAGTTTTCAACAGGAAGTCACTGGAGCTCTTTCTATTATTAGGTCAATTTAGATCAATATTGTGGTTTACAATGAACAGAATGGGAAATCATAATTTATGTATGTTATAACTTAACACTAAATACATGAATAAAAAGCATAATATGTTTTCTTTAATGAATTGCTATAGTAACCAGTGTACTTATGTGTATCTACAGTGTGGGTCCAACACTCAGCTGCTGCATGTCTTCCAAGAGGACTTCATTCTTGGGTACAAACCTCCGAAATCAGAAGTGACACCGCCAACATTTGGTGACGGAGGTACGAGACATTTTTCACAACAAAATATATATTGTGTTTTTTTTGTTTGGCAGATGTTTGTTTTTTAGTTTTTAACTTCTGCGTTATTATCTTGCTGTATTTAGATTACCAGCCTCCTCCATTTTCTGAGAAGTTTTTCCTAGTTGTGATAGAAAAGGATTTGAATAGGAACTCTGTGCTTCAAATGTGGCACCTTCATCTCCAGTCTGTCCAGGCCTGTGTTGGTAAGTCCATGCAACTGCTTCATTACATAGACTCGGTATTTTGAATTCAGAATACTTTGATAATGTATTTAGTTACAGAATACTGAATACCTGCATTAAAACGCATTCTGTAAATTATTCTGATGCATGGTCTAATCAGAGTACCAAGAGTCACCAACTTCAGTGTTAGCTGCTACTTTTTAAATATATTCTTGTCAAGATAAATGCTCTTAACATCATGCATTATATGATTAAAAAATAAAACTGTAGATGTAGAATATAATCTTATTCATTTTACATAGCATTTTCTTGGGTAAAAGCTAATACAGAAGATTTTTTTAAAGGTGCACTGCGTAACATTTCTTGGGGAGGGTGCGCCACATGCTAGTCTCCTTGTAGATGTACTTTAATATGGAATGCTTCACAGTAAAGCATTAAACTTATCCAGCTCCATGGTGGCAAGCAGGCCAAGGTACAGATCAGTTCAGTGGACAATATATATATATATATGCATGTTCTTAAAGGTATTTCTGAACAAAAAAATCACCTGTAATGAAACAAAGGCTGAAAAGACTTTTAATGCCATGCTGTGGAAAATACCATGCAAACATGCAAACATCTCCCTACATACTAAAAAGGTGGCATACACTCCACCAGAAAAGTTACACAATGCACCTTTAATTGTGGCTATATGCAAATAGTGGGCAGAGATTGTCAAAATACAAGGAAAAAAACTGCATGACACTGTCCCAGGAAGTTGTTTCTATGTCATGGTGCAATATCACGGCAGCAGAAAGGACTTAGTGGGTGGAGCTAAAAGTTCAAACTAAAACAAGTTCCTGACTCATGGCTTGAAATCAGGTACATCCCTTTAAATTCATGTCCTTCTTTGTCCCTGTGCCCAGATGAGAAGAGTCCAGACTACAGCTTTCAGAGCCAGCTCATGGTTCCTAATCAGATGGTGAACCCAGACTCGTCTCCAGAGTCGTCTCCCATCAGACCTCTGCCTCGCTCGGCCTCCACAGCAAACCTCCAGTCTGCCAGTAAACTCATCCTCAGCTCCAAACTGGTCTACAGCAAACGCCTGGACCTGCCGCATGGCGTGGAGGTCACCAGGGCAACGCCATCTGCAGGTAAGACGCTGAGTAATGTTTGTGCTAGTGGCTAATACTTATTTATTTTTTATCTTTTTTTATGGGGATAGATTTCAAGTATTCATGCAAAAAAGCTCAAAATGTTTTTAATTACTGCCACCATTTACAATAACTTGAGGCACTGTTTTTAAAATAATTGAATAAATAAACAAAATAAACATAAATTATCAATTGTTTGGCGAGAAGGATATAGTCAGAAATTGTTTTGCTTTAAACCACATTTACATTTAAGGTTTAAATTGTTCTTGGATTTTTGTGAGAGGAGAATTTTACAAATAATGACACATTTTTATTACTTTTTAGTTTCACATACACTTTGTCAAAATTAGCTTAAATGTCCGCTATTTTAAAGAAACTATTTTCTAAAATTGGCTGGATTACTATACAGTGTGACATTAATGAGCACAAATAACAATTCCAAAACTAACTATACATCTAAAGAATATATAGAAATCACCACATTGATAATCCCATTCTTTTTCTAAAGGTCATTTGAGCTCCTCCTCCATCTACCCCGTGTGCTTGGCTCCGTACCTGATCGTCACCACCTGCTCGGACTCCCACGTGCGGTTCTGGCACTGTGCTGTAGAAGGTGCTGATGAGGGCTATGGGGACGACCAGCAGGACAGCCGTGTGTACCGGTGGGAGCCCTGGGCCTTAATGAACGAAGAAGAAGACAACAACAGTGCAGTCTCAGTCTTAGGACGTCCTGTAGCTGTGTCCTGCTCCTATATCGGCAGACTGGCTGTGGCGTTTAAACAGCAGAGACAGACACAGGTATAAAATGAAAATCTGATCCCCCACTGTCTACTGCTGTCTGGGTTATAGTATTCATATTACAGCAGCAGTCACCTTGAATTGAAACTCTGCAATATAAATGCAAATGTGGAGATCTGTCTAAAATTGTTTTCACTTACATGGTTTTGTTCAACTTTTGTTTTATACGCGTACTATAGCTTTTCTGTCCATGGGTTTTACAGTAATGAAAACTGAGCAAAGTTGGCATAGCGATTAGCAGTTCAAAATAAGATTCAATGGTCAAAGGTTCTCAAAATTCATGAATAAGAAACAGACTCTTTGTGCTTAAATCAAGGGAATTATCCTCTAAATGTTATTTTTTATTATTTATATTTATTTTATTTTAGAATTTTACTACCAAACCACTTACTGCAAGGACAACTCACATGATTATTTGTAGTTCCCAGCAATAATTTACATGATTAGCCCGGACAGAAGTGCTAACGTAAGAATGACCCTTTTACATAATAGTACATACCAGCCAAGAAAATTATATTTTGCTGCAGAAAATATCAATAATATTCAAACTACTCAGATGCCACTGACACAATACTGCTAAAGCAAGATGTTTTCTAAATGTGTAATATCCTTATAGTTCTTATTCTCTGTCCCCTGCAGTTTAATTGTGCTCAGGACTTCTCAATGCACGTGTCGATCTATGAGTGTGAGTCGACCGGGGGCTCGGAGTGGGTCCTGGAGCAGACCATTCACCTGGACGACTTCACTAGACCCACCTCCACACTGGACCCCAGAGTCAGCGTGGACTCCAACCTCTTTGTCTACAGCAGGTCAGGTTTAAAGCTTGTTTGTGTTTATAATAAGGTTTTGTTTTTTTTCATTTAACATTCACTCATTTGAACAGCAAAATCATGACAATGCCTTTTATGTATTAAAAGAAATGGTAAAAACTAAAACTAAACTTTATTGGCCCCTTGGGGAAAGTGGTGTTTGGGCTCAGTGCCACTTGCTGCATATCATAAAATTTCAGTCACTCAGAACAATACACAGATAAATTAAATCTAGCTCTATATGTACAATACTCTCTGTCTGGTTAAAGACTGTACAAATCAACAGTTCATAAGCCCTGCCACAACCATCAAACCATACTATACAATACAAAAAAGTTAAATAAGAAGAAGTCATAAATATTAATAAGTTACAATTATCCAACTTTCACAATTCATCATAACGATTATTGCAAAGGAGAAATTAAATTCTGTCAACTGTTCAAAAGTTTTTTGATTGAATACGTTTCACAGCTTATCCATGCTGCTTCTTCAGTTAGATGAGCTGCGAAATGTAAAAATAAACTAAAAAAAAAAGAATTTCTCCTTCCTCCTCCTGGATCCGACCTGGATGGGATTACACGACTATACAGATTATGTTAAAATGCGGGTCCACATACAATGAATTCTTTATTCAACAGCAATTTAACACAAGCGTTTAAGCTATAAATCATTATAAATATACAAAATTATGTCCCAGGCACACTAACTGTACATACCTTACTATGATTGTTACTATTATACAGTATGGACCCCTGGAAGAATAGTTATTGCTGAGGTAATAAGTAATGGGAATCCAAAATAAAGTACAGTTTACTACTAGACTGGCTCCACAGGGAATGACAGGATTTGTGTTTGTTGAACCTGGCACCTTGGCTGTGCAGTGCTTTAGGAAAATTTATGAGGCAAACATATTAATAGCTAGAGTCATTTGGAAACATTTTTTATAAGTGGTGGGTGGCGTCAACTTCTCATAAAAACAAAAGTACCATATCTCAGAGCGGTTTAAATTGTTGTTCTTATGTCCATTTCAGGTCTGATCTTTACATGAGCAGAGACCACACCTCTCCCAACATCAAGCACTACGTCCACCTAGACTGGCTCTCCAAAGAGGACGGCTCCCACATCCTCACTGTGGGCGTCGGCTCCAACATCCTCATGTACGGGCGGATCTCCGGCATGGTCAACGAACAGACCAGCAGCAAGGACGGAGTCGCAGTTATCACCCTTCCTCTAGGTGGCAGCATAAAACAGGGCATTCGCTCACGGTGGATTCAACTACGCTCAATAGACTTGTTATCTTCGGTAGATGGGACTCCTTCTCTGCCTGTGTCTCTATCTTGGGTTCGAGATGGTATTTTAGTGGTGGGAATGGACTGCGAGATGCATGTTTACGCTCAGTGGCGCCAGGACACTAAACCAGGCGATGGCGATGAGGGGAACCTGTCCTCAGCGGATATTTCAGGAGGGCAGAATCCAGTTTTTGAAGGGAGAACCCGGTCTAAAAGTGTGTTTGAGACCAGTGCCGCTGTAGATGAGGCGCTAAGAGCTCCAGCGGGTCTACAGGAGGGGGGTCTGTTTGAGGCAGCTCACTCACTTTCTCCCACCCTGCCCCAGTACCACCCCACGCAGCTGCTCGAGCTTATGGACCTGGGCAAAGTACGCCGTGCCAAGGTATGGGATGGTACTCGTGTCCAAGGTGCATTGTGTCACTTTTCTGGTGGTCCGTCAAATCCTTTTCTCCATGAAGATGTTATTGCTTTGTCAGAAATGTTTCACAATATCTTATTAAACCTTTCTATGTCCATGGAGACCAAACCACATCAAGTTACACGTCAGATTTGTGGAGAGGCAACCCACAGCCAGTAAACTCATAGTCAGTAAACTCACAGTTTCTAGGTAATTTTGAGCTATAAAACCATCTTTTATTGAATAAATATAAGGTAGAACTGTTTAATGTCTGTGGAACATTCTAGGCAGCGCAATGACATATCCATAGAAACTAGAAATCCTCAATGAAAAAGTTACATAATGCACCTTTAATGTAGCTATTATCTATGGATGGAAAATTGTCCTCATTACAAAAACACAGAAAACTCAGTTGGAGAGACTTCACCTGTCTGACATCTCTTTGAAATAACATTATTCTTGCCTATTCTAATAACTGCACTGTCTTGTACCCCTCAGGCAATTCTTGCTCACCTGGTGAAGTGCATTGCGGGTGAGGTTGCCGTGGTGAGGGACGTGGAGGCGGGGGAGGGTGGGTCCAGGCGCCATCTGTCCCGCACCATCAGTGTCACAGGAAGTACAGCCAAAGACACCATCGTTGCAGGGCGCGATGGAGGGAGAGACTACACCGAAATCAACTCCATCCCCCCTCTGCCGCTGTACTCGCTGCTGCTGGCCGACCAGGACACCGCCTACAAGGGGCCGGAGGAGGCAGTGAAGGGGGCAAAAGGGGCAGATGGAGAGGTGACTCAGAAGTCTGCAGAAGATCAGTATGCAGACCTCTTCCAGGTAATTATGGCCAATGAACTTTATCAACACATTCATAGTAAATAATACCAAAAACAGTGCTTTTGATAAATGAATGAAAAGAAAACAACTTAGTGAATTGACAAGTTACCTTAAGCCAAGAAACATTTCCCCAAGAAAATGCATTAAATGTGTTCAGTGGGTGTGCAATTCAGTAAATCTAAAACAATTAAGATCAAAGAATGTGCCTTTCCAACCAAATGGGTCTGAATCAGGACTAATTTCATTATAAAATCAAAACAAAATCTGCTGATAACTATGGTGAAATGCCACTATGAAGAGGTGGTTCTGCAATTTTGAAGAGGAAGTTAATGGGCAGATTTCTATTACTAAGCTGTTTTAAATTGGTATTGCAGTTTACAATGAAGAGAATATAAAATCCTGCTCTACGTAACACATAATATGTTTTCTTTAAAGCCACAGAATGCAACTTTTTTGTTGCTTGTCTCTATGGAAATGTTATTCCTTTGGCAGCTTGGCATAATATGTATCTGTCTTCATGGAGAATGTTCTGAAGTATGGTTTTAACTTTCTATTTCCGTGGAATCATGCGGGTAACGTAGCATCTCCAGAAAGTTGCATACTGTACCTTTAATGCAGGGCATTCAACATATTGTTGTAAGTCACTTTCAAACTCTGTATAGCAATGCACAGAATAGTTCAACATTTATTTATTATTACACTATACAGTAGACATTTGAAGATCTTTTTTCTCTTTGACAGATGCCCACAGTCACTACAGACGACTTTGTGAACTTTGCCACCGACAAACCAGAAAAGAAATCCAGAGTGATCAACCTCTCTCAGTATGGCCCATCCTACTTTGGACCAGAGCATGCTCAGGTATAACGCTAATGTTATTTCCACACATTCAATGTTTTATAAGGACATTATTAGTAGTTTTTCTTTTATTGTATCAGGTTCTGTCCAGTCACCTCATGCACTCCAGCCTCCCCGGTCTGACGCGACTGGAGCAGATGTTTTTAGTGGCTTTGGCTGATACTGTGGCAACGACCAGCGCTGAGGTCACTAGCTCCAATGACAAACAATACACAGGTATCCGTGAGTTTCAGAAAATTAGGACTGTTGATATAGCGATTAACAATTTCAAATAAAATATTATCTTTTGAATGGGAAAAAGTCCTCAAAATGTTGCAGGTAAGTTGAAACCTGTGAGTTGAAACTTGCTTTGATTTCAAATAATTACTTCTAAATTCCCAGTCCCAGTTGTTCAGTTGGTACAATTTTCACCCAATGACCTGAAAGTTGGTGGTTTAATCTCCCCTCTCACTAATGCTAAATGACATTTTGCCCTTGGACAAAACATTTAACCTGCCTGACCTTTATTGTCCGCATACACTGTTGAATGTATAGGTGTGTGTGAAAACTTCTTAGATGTAAAGTGCTTGGAGTTGAAAAATTAAATATACCATTAGTTTGTATTATATGGTCTTTTAAAATTACTAGTCAATGTTATACGTCTTAAAATATATAGTGTTTCATATATTTTACATATAGAAATAATTCCAAACAGAGGTTATCTAATACATAGACAATGATTAAGTGTTCCAGAGAGGGTTTATCTGAAGTTATCTTAATACAATGATGTTATGGCGTTCCTTTTTACAGATACAGGCCTTTTGATAATGTTCCTCTTATTGTCCATATGTTTCATTACATTTATTTAGTCTTTTGCCACATTCGACATTAGCAAACCGTTCCAGTACTACGCACGCACAAAAAGTAAAAAAGTTCAAGGCAAAAGTAGTGTCATATTTTTTTCCCAAACGTTCAGGCCTGTTTAAACAGGTTCTTGTGAAAGCTATTTCGCAATTTCCAACAATAACATTTATATTTTACGCCACGGTCCATCACCACTGCTCCAAATTCAAAGTCTTTTTTTCTTTTTCTTTTATTCTTTTAGTACCTTGCCATTTCGATGACTGTGTTCTGCTCAGACTATGTTTTTCTAACAGCTAGACGTTTCCTTGTTTGTTGTAGGTGGTGAGGCGCTGGACGAGTGTGGACTTCGGTATCTTCTGGCAATGCGTCTTCACACGTGTTTGCTCACATCTCTGCCTCCTCTGTACCGCATGCAGCTCCTCCACCAGGGTAAGAATACGATAAAATTCAACATTATAGCAGAGGATAGGAGAAAGTGTATTGTGGGTGCAAATTACAATAGGGTTAAGGCTGTGCATTTTATAAAACTGTAATCAAATTGAGGAAATCCTTGTCTTGTCCATTTAATAGTACAGTTTAATAACAGAGTTCAAAAGTGATTAATTTTTGTATTGATTTTTTTTGCCATGTCAGCCAGCCCTAATTATTAAATCAAAATTCATATTGTGAGTACCCCCTCTTATATGATAAGCTAAAGTAGCTTGAGGAGAATTCTGTTTTACAAAACTTTCATAGAAGTAAACTGCTTTCAAATGTACTAGTATATAATAAAAAGCTTTGGTCTCCTCCCCTCACTCTGTTGTATGTTGGATGCAGGTTTGTCAACATGTCACTTTGCCTGGGCGTTCCACTCGGAGGCAGAAGAGGAGCTGCTGAACATGATCCCGGCGATGCAGAGAGGAGACCCCCAGTGGTCCGAGCTCAGGGCTGTGGGCGTGGGCTGGTGGATACGCAACATCAACACTCTGCGCAAAATGGTGGAGAAGGTAAAAAAAATATACAAGTATACATGATAACAAATAGCTGCTTAAGGAGGGAATGGGATAATATAGGCATCGTGCAATATGCGTTTTTATTTTATTTATTTTTTTAAGCAATACCGATATCCGGCATTAGTCTTGTGGCAGTGGCCTATAATACCATATTTGCCCATACTGATATTATGATTTTAATATAAATTGCAGGGGCCACAAATTGTGTTAATTATAAAATGTTGTAGTAAATTTTGCAAAATAATTTATGAAAATAATACAACTGTGTATTTATCTGGGGCTCTAAAATGTGTAAACATAGTCATATTTTAGCATAATTGCTCTTCTATTTCCATTTTTACTCATTATAATTAGTCTGTTCACAAAGACAAATTTGAAGCACTGAAAAAATAAAACAATTATTAAAAAAAAGATATATATCACCCATTATTAGATTTTAGTTACTTTTATCAACTACTGGTCAGGTCCAAAGTGAGTCACTGTAGCCTGCCTTAGCAACAAGTTGTATTCTGTAGCTCTATAGTACTGAAAATAAAAATGCATTTGTTATTTGTTGTTGTAAATAAGTAGCAGAAACTACTACAGAAACTAAATTATTTGTTGAAGTAAACAAATTTACTTGTGGTACCATAATCCTTTAGCCTGTTATTGCCAACCCCCACTTCACAAAAGTAAGTGCCCTGCTTTTACTAGCTTTCCAATACTTTTTGTACTAACTAACTCTTTCTTCACCTCAGTTGGGTAAAGCTGCCTTCCAGAGAAACAATGACCCTCTAGACGCTGCGCTCTTTTATTTAGCCATCAAGAAGAAAGCCGTTCTGTGGGGACTCTTTAGGTGAGATGCACTCCACAACATTTCGTCATTGCTCCATTCTGACAATCCCAGAGCTTTGTGTGGATTCTAAAGATGGATTCCTCACCTCTCTCCTCAGGTCACAACACGATGAAAAGATGACTCAGTTTTTTAAGAATAACTTCACTGAGGATCGCTGGAGAAAGGCCGCTCTGAAAAATGCCTTCTCTCTTTTGGGTAAACAACGATTTGAACAGTCCGCCGCCTTCTTTCTGTTGGCCGGATCACTCAAAGACGCCATTGAGGTATGAATAAACAATAACCTGTGGGAAATGCAACTGCAGTTTTGATTCACTGCATTCTACTTACTCAAATGTACTTTCATAGAACCAGTCTGCATAAACTTTATATAGAAACCCAATAACCTAATACAAAATATACTAAGAAGTAAGATTTCAAAATAACCTCAAAATATCCCTCAAAATCAAATGTATGCTTATTTCCAGACTACTATATTTTCCTCATATTTGATAGTGTGTTAGATTTAAAGCGCAGTATGGAACTTTTCTGATGGGAGGTACATTACCTGCTTGGCTCTATGGACTGTTATGGCTTTGCCTGGAATGTTCCACACTATTACATTAAACCTATATCTTGCCTTTATTTATTCATTTTTTGGCTCAAAAATTCCTTGAAAATATTGTTACTCTGAACAAGCTCGCCTCTCCACAGATCTGTCTATGACTTGGGCTGGTAGCTTCTGTCTCCATGGAGATGGATAAGTTGAATGCCATTCTGTGGAATTTCAGGCAGTGTTTTTAACCTCTCCATAAAGTCGAGAAAGAAGCTGACCATCAACCAGAAAAGTTACATAGTACACCTTTAATAATAATTGTCATGTTTTAAACGAGTGAAGCCACAGTTTATCACTTACAGCCAAGTCTGTTACTGTAGTTCTGTGATTAAAATGGTACAAAAGAGCCTACAGTAAGCAAAAAACAGGAGGAAAATGACAAATCTATCAACTAAGGGAAACACAGTTACTTTTTTTTTTTTTTCCAAATTGTGTCTGCCCTACATTATATGACCCAGTACCCTGACAGTACAGTCATTCCTCTCCCTGCCTGGATTCCTATTTCCCTCACAGCAGAGACAAAGATAATGTACTTTCTCATTACATTTTCTCTTTAGGGTGTCTGGGCTCATATCACCACATCATTAACTTTGCGGACAGACTCTTGGATATTTGTTTGCATAGAAAATCATGGTATAACTTTTCTTTTGCCTTGGTTTGCTACAACTTTGAGAGAGCATCCTAAAATTTAACAGTATGGTAAATGGAAAAGTTATAGTAAAAGTATTCTCAAAAATAACTCTGGCAATGTCTAAGAAAAGTTTGAAATGTAGCATTTGAAATGTAGCGTAATCATCAAATTCAAGTTTCCAAGCCCTACCATTCCCCCAACAATGTTTGCATATTACTTGGCTTATGTTAGAAATAAATGTGCAATTATGCAATATGTTTTTTTAGTTTCTTCGTCTATTTATTCATTTTATTTGACCTTGACCTTACAGCAAATACCACAGTTTGTAACTTTTTAGCCAAAAATAGACCCAGTTTGATGATTTTAGTGCATCTCCACAAACTTGGCTCTTGTTTGGTCTGAAGGCCTCTTTCTATGGAAATGTTGTTCTTTTGGCTATAATATTCCACACCATCAAACTTATCTATCTTCATGGTGACTGTTCCGACGTATGGTTATACTTTTTATTTTCATGGAATTATGCAGGTTATGTGCAACCTTTAGAAAGTTACATACTGTACCTTTTAGTATTTAGTATTTTTTGCAAATCTAATTGAACTACTTCCTAAATATACATGATAAAGAATACTTAGAGATACAGTATATAATTTCTTGACAGTCACCAATAACCTATTAAGATATTTCATGTAACCCAGACAACCTTGGCTTTTTGAGTTGATGTCTGCAGTTCTGCAATTTTCCCATTGTGAGACCAATAATGATTTTCTTATATTTCTGTTTTTCTCTCTCTTTATTCTGCTGTAGGTGCTGATGGAGAAAATGGAGGACATCCAGTTGGCCAGGATCGTAGCCCGACTGTATGAAGCAGACTATGAGAAGTCTCCCACTTGTCGGGGCCTTTTGTACGAGAAGGTTCTGGGCTGTAACAGAGATGGGACGGGGTACCACTGCTCTCGCCTGCACCCGGACCCCTTCCTCCGCAGCATCGCCTACTGGATCATGAAGGACTACACCCTCGCCCTGGACACGCTGCTTGAGAGGATACCCAAAGAGGATGATGAGAATCCAGGTTAGTCCTTTAAAAGTCTCCTGTGAGCTTTTAGCCACATGTTGTTACCTCACCAAAAACATACCAAGAGTTGTGTTTTCAGTAGTAATCCTCTATCAGTAGTCTTCTGTCTAACCCTCCGAAGCTCATAATGCTCTGTTCCGGTAGTTTTCAAGTTAACAGCCACCATTTTTGTTCAGTAGAGATTGGCAATTCCAAACCTGAAATGTCCAAATGATTCTAGTGAAGGTGTATGGAGTTTAAAAAAATAGTGGCGCACCTCCAGTTTTACCACATGGCATCACAAGGTGGAACAGAATGTTTTCTGTTTGAGAGAAGAACTCTAAAACATGTTTGAATGAAACAAAACACAACTCCGGGTATGTTTTTGATGAGGAAACAACATTAGAACATAGATCAGAAAATAGTGTAATATGGTGCCTTTAAGGTCTTTCACTACCAAGGACCATAAAGTCAGAATACAATGCAAATGTAACTGAATTATGAGTTAAGACAATGATCATGGTAGAAGCAGCACTGTTCGAAGGGTTTCTGAGGAGACGATCCGCACTAAGGCTCGGTAACCCCACAGAGGAGAGGGTGAAAGGGGCACCTGAATAAAAAGTGAGGAAGGGAGTGGGCGTTATGAATAGGGTAGAGACAAGAAGGCGTGGTTCTGCTCTCGAACTTAAGATAACTAAACTTGTCTTCTTTATAATCTGATGAACTGATTTTTTAGAAGTTTTAATCATACTATATTATTGCTTCTGCATTAAAAACATGCAGATTTGAGTCATGCTACATCATATTTTCATTGTCTTTCAAATGTTGAAAACACTGTCATCACAGTTTTCTTTTTCATTGTTTTTAACCTTCTTTAAACTGCTTTACCCTTCCCACTGTAACCAGAACTGGACCAGGACTGTAGTACCTATAAAGACATTTTGTTCTCTAATGTAAGAACTTCTCTATAAGTTGTACATAAGTTGTTCATATTTTTCAGATGCCATGGTGAAGTCCTGTAATCCGGTGGTGTTCAGTTTCTACAACTACCTGAGGACTCACCCTCTGATAATCCGACGTCACTTTGCAGAAGGCTCAGGTCAGACCACCGTGAGTCTCACAGCCGAGAAAAACAGCGCAGACGAGATCAACCTCATCGAACGCAAACTGTTCTTCACCACGGCCAACGCACACTTTAAGGTAGAGCTATGGTGTATATACTATAGGGAGCATAATAAATCAAACAAAACAAGGCATTCTTACGACTAGTGAAAGTTATTTTATTTTGTTTTATCATTTATTTATAATAATAATCATCATTATTATTATTACCATTATTATTATTATTATTATCATCTATACTTTTTTTTTTAGCTTAGAGATTATTTTAAATAAAATTATTATAAGTTCAAGGGGAAAGGTATGCAATAATGGCCTATTCACAAAGCAGAATCACTGAATAGGCCACTGTAAAGAAGGGGTTCCACTTATAAATAGTTAGTAGTGATTATTTGGGGTAATGCAATTATATAAATATATATGCGCATCAACACTTGTTACACATTATGTCATATTATTGGATAGGCATATTCTTATGCTATATTATTATGAATACATATTTTGTATATAGTTGTCAAAATTTTATATAATTTTGACAACTATATACAAAAAAAATTTATATAATAAATAATTATATAATTATATAATGCAATAATTCATTTATTATTGTTGATCCTCTTAGGTGGGCTGTCCTGTTCTGGCCCTTGAAGTCCTCTCTAAAATCCCCAAAGTCACTGTGAAGAAATCGGGTTCATCTCCTCTGAGCAAATCCTCCTCAAAGGCCACTCTGAACTCCAGCCAGCCCCTGGAGAATGGGACCCCCGGAGCAGGCTTGGACTGGGGGGCTCCGGCCGCTCCTGCCTGGGGAGGGGACGACAGCTCGGCCATGATGGACTGGAGCCAGCCTGTGGTCAAAGCAGAGGAGGAGCTGCAGCTGGAGTGGGGGGATGACAAGGACGAAGAGGAGGATGATGAGGAGGATGATGGAGGTCTGGCCATGAAGAAACCAGAGGAAAATAAGACTTCTAATAGTGGTCCAAAACTGCAGAGGGAGGACTCACAGGTTTGTTTTAAGATTATCTAATTTAAGACTTTTTATTACATGTAGTTTAGTTAATGTTGCACTGTTTCTTACAATATCCAATATAAGTCTGTTCTAAAAAGTTAGTCTCAATAGATGTCAACATATATTATATTGAAATAAACATGGGCTCTTTTAGATTGTTGATCTTGTGAAATACTACATAAATTTGTTTTTAATTTCTGATAAATAATTGTTTACAATGTCACATACACTTGAGTATACACAACAACAAAATTAGGACTAAACTGGGACTAAAGATAATCCAGAACTAGGAAAGGACCAAACCAAGTCTGCATCAGGATAAAACATGAGTTCAAACCAGGATCAATCAAAAACTGTCAATACACCCTTAATATGACATAATGTTGAATGCAATTTTCCTCCATGTACATATCCTGTAGGCACAGTATTGTTAATGAACATGAGCTCTAATAAATAAATGAAACACTTAATGAGTCATAGACAGTAGTTAGTCAACCCTCTACAGCTCAAATCAAATTGTAGTACAGAAAAAGTTCCCATGATAATTACTGACCTCCAAATATAATTGTCCCATTTGTCATGTATTGAAGTCGATATAACAATCATTGTGTCAGGCCTATACATAACACCCCTATTTATATCTGTAATGCAAAACAATAATACTTCTCATTTCCTTTAGAAGATGTTTAGTAAATGTTATAATGATCTTTTTCAGGGAGAGTCTGAGGTGGACGTGATCGCGGAGCAGCTGAAGTTCAGGGCCTGTCTGAAGATCCTGATGACAGAGCTGAGAACTCTGGCCACAGGGTTTGAGGTGGACGGAGGGAAGCTCAGGTTCCAGCTCTATCACTGGCTCGAGAAGGAGATCGCCGCCATGCACACCATCTGTAACTACAAGGTGCACAGTTTAAGCAAAAATGGTTCTAAGTTGATTTTGCTACCATCATGTAAAACTTCGTTGGCTGATTTATTTTAAAAAATCAAACTAGAAAAATAAATATTGAAGTGGTTTGAGTTATATTTTCTTTTTCTCTTCTCAATAAAACATGAAGAAAGACATTTCATAATGGAAAATTAGTTTATTAACAATGATTCAGACTTTAACTTCTTAATTAATACCCAAATAACCCTTTAATTAAAGGTACAGTATGTAACTTTCTGGAGGTAGCATTTCACCTGCATGATTCCATGGAAATAGTTAAAGTCAAAACAATACTTTCCAACATTCTTCAGGTAGATAGAGAGGTTTTACGCCACACTGTGGAAGAATATTTGAGCCAAAGGGAAAATGGAAACAAGCAGGAGGGACCCACCTTCAGGCCAAATAAGAGTTAGGTTTGTGGAGATGCAAGCCTGCTCAGAGTAAGGACACATGTTTTTCAGTGAAACAACACGACCAAAATGAAAATAACTTGTCTTTGACTTAGTTTTGGCTAAATGTT
The DNA here is from genome assembly GCA_029959045.1 of Taenioides sp. WSHXM2023. Taxonomy (NCBI): domain Eukaryota; kingdom Metazoa; phylum Chordata; class Actinopteri; order Gobiiformes; family Gobiidae; genus Taenioides; species Taenioides sp. WSHXM2023. The sequence continues at coordinate 8,703,766 of CM057091.1, forward strand.
ACATAATGTGGCTTGAAGTAGTTAGTAAGGCTAGTTCTTAATAAACTATTTGTTAATTATGAATTAAGTCTATGTTTACTATTTATTACAGCTAAATAAGGTTTAGTTATGGCACACAACTGCTTGCTGTAAGTGTATTTTGTCCACATTATTTGTCAGAAACCCTGCTGTGTAAACTACATATTTTGCCTTATTAGACTTTGATAAAGCCATATCTCCCACAGGTTGAGGGTAAAGAGGAGGAGGAGTCTGAACGCTGGGGAGAGCGCACTGGGTCCATCGACATCTCAGATGATGTGTTTGAGCGCTCAGACGCAGGAGCTTATGAGCGCCACCAAATGGAGCGGAGGCGTCTGCAGGCGAAGCAACAGCACTCTGAGAGAAGAAAGGCCTGGCTGAGGAAGAACCAGGCTCTGCTCCGAGTGTTCCTGTCCTACTGCAGTCTGCACGGGGCCAAAGGGGGAGGAGTCACGTCAGTGCGCATGGAGCTGCTCTTCCTGCTGCAGGAGAGCCAGCAGGTACTTAAACTTTACAGAGAACATGACATCAAGTATATGCTTACATGCAACGGATAGGCAGGCTTTGAGATGTAGCCATGTGGTACAGTAGACTGACCTTTACCAGTAAGTGTTGTATGCAGTTTGGTCACTAGAATTGCAATCTTTTCCATGTTTCTGTTTATTTTACTAAAAACGCTATACATGGCAAAATAGAGTAGTAGATACTGTAAAGTTCTCCTCCTGTAAAATTGCTGACTCCCCGCTTTCAGATATATTTATAGTTGAAGATGCTTGAAGACACCATCTCACAAAAATGTATTTTAAAAATGTCAATGTGCAATGTCTTTATCTGCAGCCATCTTCTTGGCCAGTGACTATTTACTCAGAACATTAAGAATTCAGGTTGGTAGGTTGAATCCTGTGAAGTCACAGTAATTACTACATTCATACATTTTCTTTGCACAACTGGGACATTTTGGTCAATTTTTGGTTGTTCTGACTCATTACAGATGCAGAATAAGGACTTATGTTTTTTATTAACAATATTGTACATTTAGAATAGTTTTTGTGGTTTAAATCTGCTCTTGGGTTATTGTGTACTTCTTCAAAATGTGTTATTGTAACAGCAAAAACCATTTCTCTCTTTGCTGTAGGAGACGACAGTGAAGCAGCTCCAATCTCCTCTTCCTCTGCCCACCACGCTGCCCCTGCTCTCCGCCTGCATCGCTCCCACAAAAACAGTCATCGCCAACCCCGTCCTCCACCTGAGCAACCACATCCACGACATCCTGCACACTGTCACACACATGAAAACGCCCCCACACCCCAGCATCTTAGAGGACCAGGTCAGTGTTTTTTAACCATCATTTTCTCCAAAAAGAACAAAATATCCTGTCTTATTATGCATAAAAATGGTGAACCTTGTTGCTCAGATTCTTGTATTCGGTGTATCTTGTAAGTTCATAGGTCTGTTTCAGCGTTTTTGTCTGTTCTCCTGGACATGTTTAAAAAGACAACCCCCAAAAAAACAATATTTAATATTTAATCAGACACTTAAGCTGTAGTACCTGATTCTCAAACTTCGAAAGGAGAGAGTATGTATTTAAATTGATCTAACTATTTTCTGACTCTCACAAACTGTATGGCACATTGTTAATCTTCACATGTATTATTTTTTGAACACATGCATGGTTTTAGAACAGTTTTTCTCATAAGTGAAACCTGGTTTGTGAAAAAGATAAAATAATTTTGCTATTAGAAGCAAACAGCACACAGCAGTCTCAATTTATCGCAAAGTGCTGCTTTTACAGTATACTCTGGGGGGGATAAACTAAAATTACTCATTTATAAGAAACAGAAGAGAAGGAGAGGAGGAACAGATGGCTTTAGTTACCTCTTAAAATGTACGTGATCTGGGCTCTTAAGAAATTTGTGCTATGAATATTTTTGGCATACTGTCCACTCTTGCCTTCTTCTTGTATTGGAGTTAATTTGAAAGCTGTAAGTTTTATATTGACAAATTTAATAATGTTTGTAAAATATATCTTGTTTAGGTTTCTGCCCTTCACACATTAGCCGCCTCCCTGTCTGCCTGCATCTATCAGGCCTTGTGCGACAGCCACAGTTACAGGTAATCTCCCTTCCATCGTTTATTCATTTGATCATATCTGCTTCTCTCTAAGCCTTTTATTCCAGCCCTGGCCTCTGCGCTGTACTGCAGTATTAAAACAAAAGGCAGTGACTCACGCTTTGTTTGTGTTGGTTTTCAAAGCAGCCAGACGGAGACCAATCAGTTCACAGGGATGGTGTACCAGGGTCTGCTGCTGAGTGAGAGGAAGAGGCTACGCACAGAGAGTATAGAGGAACATATCACGCCCAACTCCGCTCCTGCACAGTGGCCAGGTAACAAGACGGTGCTATAGTTAAAGAAGACCTATTATGCATAATCGACTTTTCAGAGCTTTTAACCATGACTTAGACAAAACTTTGTTGATCCACAAGGGAAATTACTTGGACACAGTAGCTCACACATCACGTTTTATTATAATAACAAAGAGTAAAAATATAAAGGTAATAATAAATTCTAAATAAGTAGCAAAAATAGTAAGAGACTGGTGTCAGATAAAGCATAAATATAATATAAATGTATATGTACAAGTAAAAATGAAATAAAATAGAAATAAGTAATAAAAATATCTCAGCCATATACAAGAGGTCTTAAGGAAAACAAAGATGATATGATGATTGACAGGACATAGGGTTATCTGTTACATAAGGGTGAGTTGTTGTACAGTTGTATGGAGTATGGTATGAATGTAGTCCTGTATCTCACTGAGCGGAGCTGTAGGAGGTATTTTATAGTTGCTTTCCCTTCTCATTTACCCTCTTTAATCACTTATTTTCAAGATGCCATATTATCTATCAAACCCTATCTTTACTGTCACTGGCGTACACCCGCTGCTCTGTACTTTGTTTTAGGTTAATATTATAACATAATGATCCACGGGTGTTGTATGTCATAGATTATAACGATATAGCAGGCTCAAGCACAATATGTGTTCTTCAATACAGTTAAGCACTAAATTATTCAATTATTCATACCCCAGATACATTTAGAAGGTTCTTATTTTATGAAAATGTTGTTCTTTTAGTTGTAATATTCCACAGTATGGCATAAAATGTATCTATCTCTGTGGAGAATGTTTCGAAGTATGGTTTTAACTTTCTATTTCCATGGTATCATGCAGGTGACATGCCACCTCCAGAAAGTTACATACTGTACCTTTAAAAGACAAAAATGTTGTAGCACTCCCAATCCCTCAATGTTTGCAGTCTCTCAACCTCAAATTGAGAATTTTTGTCAACTTGAAATGTCTGTGAAAAGATGGCCATGATTAATTTATATTAAAGATAATACAATATAATACATTTTAATGCAGGAAATTGGCGTTATTATTGTTGGCTTGTGACTACATGCATTGTGAAACTGCCCCAATGACACAAAGTAATGTTAACCAATAGTGCTTTATTTTATAGACAGAACAGTGCTTTATATATAGAAATGTTGTGTTGTTTAAAATTATTGTGTAGGGTTCTGTTTAAAACACTAAATCTTGGAAGATCTTGGAACAGAGCTGTAGGAATCCATCATAATAACTGAATTGGATTTTTCACCTTTTATCTCACAACTATCACACTTGGAAATATCACTAGAGCTTTTGTTTTTCTTGGAATGTGTTGAAAGCAATATTTTTTACACCTCCATAATGGCTGAAATGGGGCCAGACATTGAACCAAATCCTCAGTGCTACAGTGAATTCTCCTCATGTAAAATCCAGTGTTGCATAATTCTAATTGCAAGAAAAGGAAGTACAAAAAATGTTGTGTGTGAGAGCTTTAAATCCCTGATAAGAACGAGAGAGGTGAAAGAGAGGGATCAGAGAGAGGATGGAGCAAGATAGGAGGGAGGGTGGATGGAGAGAGAGGGGAGAGAGGGTGGAGGGAGAGAGGAGAGGAGCGAGTGGGTGGAGAGAGAGGATGGAGCGAGACGGGGGGAAGATGGATGGAGAGAGAGAGAGAGAGGAGAGGGGGTGGAGAGAGAAGAGAGAGAGGGTGGAGAGAAGGTAAAGAGAAGAAAGAGTTTGGAGAGAGAGGAGAGAGGCTGGAGAGAGAGAGGGCGGAGGGAGGGAGGAGAGAGGGTGGAGAGAGAGAGGAGAGACGGTGGAGAGCGTAAGAGAGAGGAGAGAGGGTGGAGGAAGGGAGGAGAGAGAGGGTGGAGAGAGTGAGAGAGGAAATAGGGTGGAGGGAGTGAGACAGAGGTGAGAGGGTGGAGGGAGGGAGGAGAGAGAGGGTGGAGAGAGAGAGGAAAGAGGGTGGAGGGAGGGAGGAGAGAGAGGGTGGTGAGAGAGATGAGGGTGGAAAGAGAGTGGATAAAGGAGCAGACAGCGTGGCTCTTTTCAGAGGGGCAGATGGTGAGCTATAAAAGGAGACTCAGAGCCTCTGGGAAACGAACCAAACACAATCATCACGCTATCCACTCCACACAGATTTGTCCTCCACCGTCTATGGACTTCCTCTGCTGGAATACAGTTTAGTTACATGGTATATGTTTTTTGATACTTTTGACAATGCTAGTTTTCTCATGCCATACTGTGGAAAAGTTGCACAGTGCACCTTTAAAGGTCCTATATCACACAGAATTGACACTTGTGAGCTTTAAGCCATGTTAGAATCTTGTTACCTCATCAAACAGTTGTGTTTTGTTTCATTCATTCACATTCATTCTGTTTAACACTCAAAAACTCAAAATCTGCAAGTCAGCAGCTACCTTTTACCTTTTGTTCAGTAGAGATTGGCATTTCTAGGGTTAAAATGATCCAAATGATTCTAGTAAAGGTGTATGAAGTTTAAAAACATGCAGCAATTGTGTGTTAAACATGTTTGAATTAAACAAAACACAACTCCAGGAATGTTTGTGATGAGGAAACAACATTATATATAGATCAGAAAACGTCCTAACATGAGTCCTTTAATAGCAGCTCATGTAACAGTTCTGTGTTTTCTGTTCAGGTGTGTCTTCACTCATCTCCCTGCTCACATCGGCTCGAGAGGAGGACCAGCCTCGTCTCAATGTTCTTCTGTGTGAGGCGGTGGTGGCTGTGTATCTGGCTCTTCTCATCCACGGTCTGGGCACTCACAACTGTAATGAACTGTTCCGCCTCGGAGCCCACCCCCTCAACAACCGCATGTGGGCCGCCGTGTTCGGGGGCGGAGCTAAAGTCATCATCAAACCAAAGAGGCCCGAAGCTCCACCAGGTACAAGCTGTTATTATTATTTGATTTGCACTTTTGTGTTCACGTAGTCCTGTGTGTCTATAGACGGATGTTTGTTTATCAACACAGTGGATGCGCGCGCAGCCTGAGTGCAGAAAGCGCCGCTGTCTGTGCGGTTAACATGAAGTTGCAACACGAGCTAGCGATGTTGTGAGCGCATTAAAACAGTTTGTCACTGTGATCAAATAAGTCATGGTGTTTAATTAACTTTAGTGAGTGGGATACGCCTTAATGGTCCACATGTGTTAAATGCAGGTGAGTGCGTAAATGACGAGAAGAAATGGCTCAATCTTCAGTAGCCGGACATCCAGACCTTATCAATACAACTAGCCCCGCCCCCGGGAAAGCTTGAAATCTGCTGAAATTCTACAAGACACTGACATGATCCCAGACAGGACAGCGGCTCTTTCTGCACAAGACATGTGCAGTAGAGCGCGAAGTGACGCAGTCTGATAATCCCTCTATAGTGTTTTATACAGTCTTTTCAAGCCTTTGTGATAGACTTTATGCGTAGTCTTTTGCTGTATAATAGACACAGATAAAGGAGGGGGTTGGGGAAGTGAAGAGGCAGGATGAGGCAAGTCCCAAAAGAGCTGGGTCATGGTACAGTAGCCATTTTAATCTACTGCAAGTATGTTTAAGAAGATGACATCAAAACATTCTGTTAAGGCCTCTACAGTTAACAGGAATGTAACAATAATTGAAATATTCATATAAAACATCTGACATTAATATCCTGGGCAGTCACAAATGTATATCAAAAAATGATAAGTCTCTTTGCTTAAACGTAATGCCTGATTCCAACAACAGTTTAAAATAATAGAGGGAAAATTAAATATACCATGATCCTTTGTTCAGTTATACACATTTGTGACTTTCCCTTTTTGAAATTTACTATAAAAATAATGTGATCAATGCAGAACTTCCTTCCATTTTCCAATACAAATGATTAACTGAAATCATACAAGTTCTCAATCAAACTGTATTACATTTCGACATATACATAGCCATATACCTTTAGAACTAGGTTTCATTGGCATGTTTGCTCATTTATAGAAAACTAGGCAAACAGGTTGCACTAACGTAGGTTGCGATTTTTATAATGTTGCGATGGAAACTATGCATTTTTGTAAGCATATCAATCAAGTGTAAAACTATGCCTCATCCTGCTTAGTTAATTTACACATAACACTGTATAATGTTATGTGTAATGTAATAATGAGTAAAGTAGGTAGGACTTTCTCTATCCATGTAATAGACAGAGCCTCAATAGTGCCTTCTCTCTCCTATAAATCGCCATCACCTCTTTTCTCTTTAGCAGCTCCTGTATTTTACCCTTTGTGTCCTCCTCTCCTCCTCCTCTTCCTTTCCTTCCGGGACATCTTTAGCTGCTAGCATTGTCCTGTCCAGTGTTTTGTGTGAGTGTGCCCTCTGCCCTGTCTCCCAGTGTCGGCAGAGTTTGAGACAGAGGAGAAACAAGAGAATACACCCAGCGTCACCCCGCCTCACCCTATCCCCCCTCCCTCCCCCTCTGAGCACCCCAAAAGACCTCCCCCTCCCGTTTTGAGGGTCGAGGGGGCCGGCTCTGTGGCGCCACCTAGAGCCAGCAGTGAGTAATGAAGCTGGTGGATTGCAGTGCTGGTTTGCAGGTTGTGCATGGTATTTGTACAGGATTGCAGTGATGCGGATGCCTGGTCTGATCCTTTGACTCTTTGGAGCCGCTGAATGCAAATCATGAACTAAAATGTGGATTAACAGCACTATCAGGGTTCCTGTGAGTCCAGAAAAAACTTACATGTAAGGTGGTAAATCTTTAAGTGTATTCTCTTCTTGTTGTGGCTTTGGTAGCACTTTATAAAAGGCATACCTTCAAATCATTTGTAATGTTAATTAACCATTAACCATTTGCTAAAAATTTGAGTAGTTAATGATTAATAAACATTTGTAAATTGTTTGTTGATTTCTAATAAAACATTTATGAATGTAACACTTGAAGAGTTCAATTGCAAAAACAGATATTTCTGTTTTGAAAAATTGGCAAAAAGTATTTCTCTTTTTGTTGCCATGTTCTACAGATATTATCAATGACAGTAATGTAAAGTGGATTTTATCAAGGAGGGATGGAATATTATTTAGACCGGACTTATCTGTTTTTGCAAATTAATTCTTCACTTGTTAATGGATAATTTTTAGTAAATGATTAGTTAATGGTTAATAAACATTTACACTTGATTTGTAGGTATGTCTTATTATAAAGTGTTACTGTGGCTTCTCCCATTTGGGGTCTTAATAATATAGAACAAAGTGAGTTTGCCCATTTTAGAGTGTGTAGAATTGTCTTGCTCAAGGACAAGCCACAGGTACACTCTTAAGTTTAGTTTATTTGGGCAATTTACTGTATACATTAAAGTGGACAAATACATTATAATTAAAATGTGCAGTTTTTTCCCCATACAGTTTTACATTTACAGCTGCCAGAAAGACAACGCTGACCTTCACTTATTGGACAAACCCATGTAACTCCGTGAAGCAATAAATACTAATTAGAGCAAATATTGATAATGAAGAAATTTAATTTAAAGGATCTTTTCTGATCTTTTTATCTTTACCTGAAATGCCGTAATAATATTAAAGAAGAAATCACTTTTATTTGTTTTTGACAATTACATTCTATAAAAGTGTTTCTGTTCTCATTGTGCTATCAAATTGAGTTTGACCTTTTTGTATCATGACAACACTAATTTCTATGATGAGAGAGGTTTATTGGAGAAGGGGATGTTTGGTAATACTTAAGCGATTTTAGATATTCTGGGATATTCTGGTATCTTACAAACTTTAAATTGGACAAAACCAAAACAGGAACCCTGGTTATTTTCTGACAGTGTTTTTTTAAACATCATACTTTGTTTTGTGTGAGTGTGTTTTTCTGCATGTGGTGTTGTGATGTCCTTTATGTTCATGTCTGTGTCCTCATGCATCACACAGCTGCTCCCATCATGGAGGGTCCTGAGGAGACAGACCCCGACACTAGCTCTGAGTCAGGCAGTCAGACAGGTACAACAGGACCACCCTGTGTAGACCTAAGTAACCCACTGTGCTCTGTGCAGTAGCTGTAATGTGAACGTTAGATACAAATAACTGTACTCACTGTAGATCCATGTCTAATTTGTGAAGTTCCCTCTAATATCCACGAAAGATGTTTGATCTTTATTTGACCCTGTTTGCTCTGGTAAACTCATTTGTTGTACTTTTGAATAGCACAAAAAGTAATTTAAAGGTGCACTCTGTAACATTTCTTGTGGAGGGTCCGCCACCTGCTTGCCCCCATGGAAATGTTATTGCTTTGTCTATGTTCCACAGTATAGATTACACATATTTATCATGACGGAAACAAACAGGTTACAGCACTATACTACATTACAATTTAGATCCGTGGAGAGTCGCCCTTATTCACAGAAGGAATTATTGTATTTTTGAGCAATAGAAACACCTGTAATAAATAAACGCTAGATGGATATGTTTAATGTCATACCATGGCACATTCCAGGCAGAGCAATAACATCTCCATGGAGACAAGCAGGTAGCGAACCCTCCACCAGACAAACATGCCATTATAAAATCAGGCTTGCATTCATTTGTTTGGGATTAGGCTGCCCCTTTTTTACTTTGAAAACCATACATATGCTATGATATCAGCGGCAAAGTAACAATAGACAAAAATTAGATATTGACTGAACCGATATGTAGGAACTGATATTCGATCCATCAAAATTTTCATCATCTTTGCCGATATCCGATACCAATATCTTATCAGTGCATCCCTAATAACATTAAATAGCTACTTCCAAGTCACACATTTCCAGTAAAATGACCGAACTTGACCTTGTAAGTCCATTTTCATTAGTACGCGGCTATCTCCTCTCACACTGTACTTATGGAGGGCGATGATAGGCCTCTCTGTAGACCCAAGTGTCTCTGCCGTGTCTGAGATAGCTGCTCCAAGACTCAAGGGCCTGTATAAACTGGAGAGGAGAAAGCAGGAAGCTAAATGTCATGCTGTTGAGAGGAATCACTTTGGCAAATGCTAAACCCTGCCCTTTTCAGCAGCAGCGCCTGGTGAATTTAATTTAATCAGAACCGGATCTATGCACACTCCCAACAGGGTTTATAACTGCTCTCATTGGCTTCCTCTGTGGGTTTTACAGTCTTTAACATCATCCCATGTTTGTCTAGACTGCAAAAATAACATTATAGTTATAGTAAAATTGCTTAAAATAGGTTAGTAGAGTGTTTGTAATGTTTTGAGTAGTTTTGACGAGCTAAGATTTAGTTAGTTGGTCTACATTTTTGGACTTTTCTGTTTCAAGCTTTTTCTGTCTGGTTTGAATATTTATTTTATAATGAATTATTAACTTTAATCTGGAATACCCAACATTATTAAAGTGCACACACAATGCACGCGGTTTGCAAGTATTTTTGTAAACCTGATGTAAACAGGCCAGATTAACCCCTGCCCAGACTAGCCCCAGGTACATTTAGAGCCAGGCCAATATACCCAGGTTTAATTGAGCCTATGCCCATTTAATCTTGGGTATAGTCCAGGCAGGGGGTATACTTTGGCCTTTTTACACGAGAACTAAAAACTGTAAGCAGTGCTAGGATTGACTGGCCTTGGCCATTCACCCCAATTTCACTTAGCTGTCTGAATATAGCAGCTGAAGCTGTGTACACTCCTGAAAATGAATCCCTGTGAAATTACTAACAACGTGTAAAACGGTTTTTGAAAGCCAAGAAACACATTTAAATACCTAATACAGATTTAAATACCTACTTCCACCTTTTGCAGTTTGAAATGTGTTTTGAAATAGACTGAACACCTAGCACTAAACACATGAACTGTCATTGTTGAATGTTTCTTAGTTTATTTTGTTGTTTAAATTTGAATTCTGTCCCGTCTCGTCCTGTGTTTGTCTAACTGTTGTTGTGTGCTGTTTTGTCTGGCGCAGTGGCAGAGATAGGCTCCCAGGATAATGGGGCAGGTTTGTGCACATTGCCTTGTGTCCTCAGCCTGAATGTGTGTTTAAATGTGTCTCCTCTGACTGTTACTGATCTGAACTGTGTCCTGCTGAATAAATGTTAAAATATAAAGAAAAAACATTATAATCAAAGACAGTCAATGAACCGTGGACTGAGAAACAAGTGGCTGTCTTTGAGGCCCTTAAGGTTGACCCATTTTGAAGTATTAAACATTAAGTATTGTAGAAAAATAGTATATACCAGAAGTAATTTTTAACAGATTAATTCATGTTAGTCAAGTTATATTTCTTTTTTTTTTTTTAGCTGAATTAGTGTAATGTGGCCATCTATGAGAAATGGCTCCTTTGGTACAGAAGGGATTGTAAGGCTTATTTGAATATGATTGGCTGCTGCTAATCAATCAATATTTTCTATTCCAAACTATGCATAATACATTTGCATATTGTAATAACTTAAAATACATTTTGTAAAAGTAGAGATGCATCGATCCTGCTTTTTCTGTTATACTGATACTTTGGCTTTAAGCTTATCAGGGCAGAGACTGAAAATATAATATATTTCCTTTAAACACATGTTAAAAAAGTTTTGTTATCTTTATTTATCATTTAAAGTAAACAGCTTTGTAAAAAATAGAAGTTATTATCATCTTATTACACCAGTTTATAGGGATATCAGCTGAACCGCTATTTTGAAAGACAGTTTCCAATACTAGTATCATATCGGTGCATCCCGATGTAAAACCTTAAACAATATACATACATAGTTTTCTTGTAACATGTTTAAGCTAAAATATATAGTTAGATGGTAATATTAAATAAACATAGACTTTTATGTTTCATTAAAACAGAAATAATCAGCTCAACTCTTCCCTAATATTCTTGCTTGCATCAAACACTATCATCTTTAAGCAAGTTGTCCATAAGAGCTTTAACACCTCTTGCTCATAAGAACAGTATGGATACTGGTCAGTACCATATGTTCAATGTAACCGTACATTTCCACTCCTTTTGGTGAGTGCAAATGTTGAAAAGTTACAAAGTTTAACACAAACTATAACTTTTCAAAAATACTGCTTAAAGTTCCCCCTTGCAAGTGAATGACGCCACAGTTTGTTAGTCCAATACTTCATCTGTCTATGGTTTAAAACAGCTCTATTGCAGATCCCTCTTTGCGTGTGCTCTCTGGTTGCCTTTCACTTTTAAAGACCCATTTTCCCTACGCCATTCCAGCTCAAAATAACACTAAGGATTGTGCATCTATAATAACCAGCATCTTGAGTCCTGTACATGTTTAAAAAGGAGCTCTATCTGATGATGCTGTTACCGCTCTCTCCAGCAGTCCCCCAACCTGCAGAGGACGCAGACAGATACCGGAGGAGGTTCAATATGAGGATGCTGGTGCCAGGACGACCGGTGAAGGAGACCCCTGCCACGCCCCCTCCGGTGCCCACCGAGAGACCGGCCTACAGGGAGAAGTTTATCCCCCCTGAGCTCAGCATGTGGGACTACTTTGTGGCAAAAGTAAGGCATTAGACCTTTACTGTGCAATGTGATTTATACTGTTGTGGATTCAATTTTCACCAAGAAAATTAGATACTTTAATATCCTTTTTCAAGAAATCTAGGGCTGTTTTGGCAGACTTCATGCTGTTTAGGTATATTTAGCAAAACTGTTCAAGTCAATACACAATACTGACTCTGAATTATTCTGTGGTGACCTCAGGAACACGATCTTTAAACTTAATAAATAAGGTTTTTATGTGGATATGTCACAATTTTACTTAGGACCCAAAATCAACACACAACAGGGAAGTAGTTTAACAGTTTTATTATCCAGGTAGGTAATCAGGTAAGTTGGGTGAGTATCAGGCTGGTGTGTCCAGGTAAGGAGACAGGCAGGTTCCAAAAACAAGACAGAGGCACCTGGACGTGTAGTACAAATGTAATGTAATGCTGGCGATTTAATACAAAAAGCCTGAAAAGTTCAACATGTTTTGAGGAACCAAACGCATCTACTAACTGGAGTAGTATCAATGACAAACCAGCGAGGAGTGGATGTAAAACCAGGCTTCTTCTACTGCAGGTAAGAAGGGTAAGTGGGTTCAGATGTGCCAACGGCCAGAACAGGTAAGCTGACGCCCAGGTGGGAGGAGACACAAACAACACAGAAGGGAGGGGAGACAACAGGGAAAGCAGGGAGGATCCTGACAGGATAAGCTCGTCTTACTGTCTTGTTATTTTGGTTCCTGGCTGAGGTCCCTAAATATTCTAATGGTCATGCTAATGGTGTCTGCAATACTTGAACTATACCTACTCAACATGTATACACAAAAGAAAGATCATGACAGACTATATTTATGTAATATCTGTCATCATTTGAAGACATAATATTTAGTTGTTTTATTTACTTATTTTAACATGAACTCCCCACCTCTCTCTTCCCTCAGCCGTTCCTGCCGTTCTCGGACAGTAATGTTCTGTACGACTCTGATGAAAGTGGAGCAGAAGATGATGAAGATGATGATGATGCTTTTCTGTCGGACACTCAGATGACAGAGCATCTCGACCCCAACTCGTACAGGTATAGACCTACATACAGTACATTATACACCTATATACAGTACATTTATATTAAAACTATACTTGGACAACATGGAGACTTGCCTTGTTTGGACCTGCAGCGGTCTTTTCACTCTTTTGTGCTCCCTCTATTATATTTCTGTCACCATTCTGGTCAAGGTCAACTAAAATTAATGTTTAAAATTTGGTATTTCAATTTTTTTGTCCTGTCTGTTCTCAGCTGGGCTCTGATCCGTCTGGTGATGATCAAACTGGCCTATCACAACGTCAAGAACTTCCTTCCTCTGGCTGGACTCGAATTCACAGGTTTGAGTTAATCTTAAATATTACATTCATTTGATAGATTATGTTGTGAATTTACAAAAATAAACAGCAAAAAATCAAAATATATTTAAAAAAAAAAAACTTAAAATCTCCTGTAGGCCATTTATGGGTTTCACTGCCTGTTAATAGGTGATGCTTTGGCCCATTGAAAAGATATATTTTTATCACTCTAAAACCTATGGATAGGTAAAATACGATCATCATGTCATTTAAAACCTTTATGAAATAATTTTAGAAAAAAAAAGGGAGCAAAAATATAAATAGATATCACAATATAAGTTTTTCTTTTTCTTCTCTGTCATCTAAGACCAGTTTCCTAATTACTTTTGCCAGATTTGCCAGTATCGTCTCCTCTGTGTAACGCTGTGCTGAAGACTCTGGATAACTGGGAGCAGTATCTTTTGGAGCAGATGAACAAGTTTGACGGTCCTCCTCCGAATTACATCAACACATACCCCACCGACCTGAGCGCCGGAGGGGGGCCCGCCATCCTCAGACACAAAGCCATGTTAGAGCCAGACAACACGCCATTCAAGTGAGTCTAAAGAAATATGCTGATTTATGAAGGAGATGATGTCACTCTCTCTGTGCAGGAGCAATCACTGTATCAACTGTACAGTATAATATATGCTGTATTCATTATATCAGCAATATCCAGAAGGTTTCTATGTGTCTAAGATATTGCTTTGCCTGGAATATTCCCTGTGTGGCATTAAACATATGTTTTACCACAGGCGTTTTTTTTCTGCACTTGTGATCATGCTGGTGATGCTGGTGAGCCAAAGATAAAGCTAATAAAGATGATTCTATATTCTAGAGTAGTGACAATATCCACTGTCCACAGACTCAAAAACCTCACCACAAAATCAACATATTTAAGAATAGATATTTACTTGTTCTTTTTTCAGTAGCACAGGTTTACTCTGTAGAATATTCATGTCTTCCTGTCTTGGGCACACAGAATACACGGGCTTGGTGATTGCAGTCTATAATTACTACTCTCTTTCATTATCTTTCCACTTAAAATATTAAATATTTGTTGTTGTTTTATTTCAGGACAAAGAACCACCAGTCGTTCCCGGCTCGGCGTCTGTGGCACTTCCTGGTCAAACAGGAAGTCCTTCAGGAAACTTTGATCCGATACATTTTCACTAAAAAGAGGAAGCAGAGTGAGGTATGTCCTCTGTGTATGGCACAGAATATTAAAGATTTCAACATCAAATATTCAAAAAAAAAAACAAAAAACTGTACCTCTCCAAAGCAAAGTTTTACAAAAATAGATCCTGTATATAGAGTATATGGCAGCCTTATGTTTTATCTGTTGTGTGGTCGTGTTTTGACTGCAGTGAATCCTTTATCTAATACAGAGCCTTCTTTGATGTCTGGAACACAGTGTTATTCAGTAATCATAACAGAATAATAATCCTCCAGACTGTACTTTAGCTGCTAATCCACAATACGATATCTGTCTGTGGACTGTGAAATGGAGAGTGAATGACTTCAAACACGAGCGACCATATTGAATTATCCTCGGTCTGCCCATCCTGCTGCATTAGCTCGACGCTAATTGCGCCACATGAGAATTAACTTGTGAATATTTGATCATTACTTCAAAGATCCTGCTAAGCTTTTCGTTTTTTTCATCCCATTTTTATTTTTTCTCTGTTTGTGCATGTGTTTTGTGCTGTGTTGTGTCATTTGTGTTGCCTGTGTGTAGTCTGTAGATATGGACCATGTAAAATCCAACTGCATAGCTGGAGCTAGCAGTCCCAAGAAGGTAGTATTATTTAGCCCCGATCTGTCTCTTTTCACTGTACAATCAGGTTTGGAGGAGTGAGTCAATATTGGTTTTCACTGTCAAAGATGTTACCTGTTTTACCTTTTGCATCAAGATTTAAACAACAACATAAATACATAAAGGTAACTTATATATTAAAAAACAAACAATAATATTAAGATTAAATATAGGTGTATCAGTTTGAATGGGCAGGTTTTGTCATTGAAAATATGACTTTGAATTGATACTCTGCAGTGACATAAAGCACAAATCACCTCACTTGTTGCAGTTCCAACTAAGTCAGTTCTTTGTGGTCAGAATGTGTTAAAATAAAGCTCAGATTAAGTTTAAGAAGTGCTCAGATTGAGTAGTGCTTACAGTTAGCATCACACCTCCAGGGAATGCTGCAAAGTATCAATAATAATAATAACATATTTAGGGGGAAATGGCATGTAAACTTATTTTACATGCAAAAGAATGTGTAGCTTTGTTAAGGCTGTTTTTTTGGGGGGTTTTTTTGCATTTACTGTAAACAGCCATGCCTTACTATTCATTTCAATAGAACAGAGTAAATCAGTTAGCATACAAATGTTATGTAAATATACCAAATTTAGCATCAGTAGTACTTTTCCTTACAGTAACATTATTTTAAAGCACTCCTCACAAGCCTGGTTTACAGCTCTCTTTTAATGACTTTAATATTAAAATCCTCTCACTGCTTTATTAATCTGAAAATCTTACACTTCCTGCTGGGTTTTTGGTTTTTCTTCCATTATTTTTTTTATTTTTTGCAACTCATATACACCAATGAACCATTACACTATGATCACTGAAAGCTGAAGAAATATTGAATTTTAATATTGTCGGGGTGGGTCATGCTCACATTTATTTTATTATTTTATTATCACATTTTTTTATGACAATATTCAGATTTCAGTACATATTATATATTATGGTAATTCATCAGAAATGCTAAAACATGCCTGTAAATGATGTACAGTTCCAGTATTGCACATAATAAAAACTTTACTATAAAAATTAACCACAAACATATAGAAATATCACTTACCCTGTGCCCCATACTCATGTTGTGAAGATTTTTGATTCTTTATGAAATATTTTTAAATTGTTGTATTACAGGCGATAAACATGATTGAAAATGTAAAAAAAATATATATTAACATTTTTTTAATATATCTTCCATCCATCTCTAGGTAAAAGCAAAATAAATATAGGAATAGTTTTAAAAAAGGATAAATTTCCAGAAGAGCTGTGCTTATGGGGTCTTCCTGGTCTGCACTGGTCTGTCAGTATCTATGAAAAGTGTCCAAGGTTATGTTAGTAATTTGTAGATGACCATAATGTTTTGGTTGGTGTAAAATAATATTCCCAATGTATAAACTAACAGCATGCTTCTGTTAACTGAGTAGGATCCTGACTCTAATTTAATCCGAATCTACGGCTCTAGAGTCAATATTTAATCATAGACTTTACAAGCACCTCTTATGACCTTTCCCACTTAAAAATAAATGCTTCTTCTTTACTCTGCCTTCAAAGTTATAAATATTATAGATCAATTAAACAGATACGGCACTAACAATATTTCCTCTGGACATAATAAACATATTTCTTCAATAATTTCAATGTCATGGACTCTTGTGGCCTGTGTTATATAATGTGTTGCTTTGTCTGGTGTTCAGGTGGAGGCTGATCTGGGTTATCCTGGAGGCAAGGCTAAAATCATCCACAAGGAGTCGGACATCATCATGGCGTTTGCTATAAATAAGGTACTTTATTTTATGCTGCAGATATTATTACAAAGGTCACTGCTGCTGCGTCTTAAAAATGTTTTGCGAGGTTGAATAGAGGTGATCTTATTTGCACATACAAAAGTTATAAGGTATAGTACAAGAAATAGCAGGTCAGAGGAGTCAAATGTGGTTGTTAAGAATAATAAATGATCCATAATATAGGAGTTTTAAGCACAAAAAAATGTTTATGTGAGTTAGTTTTGTATGCTGTCCTATTTATTTACTATTTACAGATATAAAATGTAAATTGAAATAATTAAGAAGAATAACATTCGCAGATGACTACAAACCATTTTTGTCTTTCAGGCAAACTCTAATGAGATAGTTCTGGCCTCCACACACGACGTGCAGGAGGTGGATGTGTCCACTCTGGTGTCTGTGCAGCCCTTCACCTGGATCGGAGAAGATTTTGACAAAGAGTCGCGCAGGTTTGTGTCATGTTCATTATTTTTTTACAGGTCATAAGGCTGTTGATTGCAATCTAAAAACTCACTCACAAATTTTCCTTAATAACCAGTCTCATCATGTGCCCTCTTTGCAGCTGTAATCTCGCGTGTTATTTTGGTATAAATTTAGGTTTACACAAGAGCTCTTGAAAACTTAAAAGGAAATGTGTTTTGTCCTTGCAGCTCAGATGATGTGGACTACCGCTCGTCTCAAACAAACATCGCTCACACCACCGGCTCTGTGCCCTTCGCCCCGGCACAGATGCCCGTCTCTGCGTCCATGCCCTGGTTAGGCAGTGGGCAGACCAGCATGGGAGCCAGTGTGGTATGATATGTTGTTTTTTTTATTATTATACACCCATATACATTAAATTTTTTACTCGTGCATAATAGTCAGCCATAAAATCTGATAATAATCTGATTTTGAGTGTACATGTAATCAAAACCAGTATGTAGTGGTCTGATTTTGTCACAAACTTCTACTTTTACAATGCACCTTCTGGAGGAAAACAAAATGCACTAATTTATGTGAAGTAAAGTTTGAGCTTTAATAATGTATATGTATTATTATCTACACTACACTCCCCCATTATTACATGAAGTATAGAGTAGTGCTATCAGAGTGAGTGGACTAAACAGCTGTAGTGCTGAGTCTATCAGACTGATACAGAACAGTCTGTATGGACTGAGTTGGAGCAGTGTAAACACAGATAAGAGCTGCTCCCAGACTCTCCCAACCCAAGGTACGAATCTGCGTCACATCCACGTAGATCTATATGTTCCAGCCACAAGTACGAGGTGTTCAGAGGGTTTGGGTTAATTACATGTTCATGAATAATTTCAGTATTTTGTCATTTATTCCCTGTGAATTAGAACGATTACAGTAACAATTTGAGAGGATAAATAGTACCATTTATGAAAATATCTGGCTTTTCGAGTACCACCAGATCAAACCCAGGTCTATAATAGTACTGTTTCAGGTCTAAACTAGGACTAAACCACCTATAAATATGACTACTACAGTGGTTTCAACCCAGACAAAAACAAGTGCTTAAAATAGACTCTTAATTAAGCAAATATTAGAACTGTAAAGGACCTCACATACCACAGTTTGAGAAACATTCGTTTAGACTGTCACTTGGCTGTATGTATTTGGTGGTTTTATGGTGAGTGATTAGCCATAGCAATTAACAGTTCAAAGCAAAACACTCTCTTTCGAATGGGTCCTCAAAATGGTGTCCATAAACAGGAAGCTGAAACTCATGAATATGGTTAATGTCATTTAGATTTAAAACAAGGGAAAAAAGTAAATTAAACAGTGCAAAGAAGCTGCCAACACTTTAAATTCCATTCACACCCATACCTTGAATTAATTTCTCAAAAATATGACTCTCCTGTCAAAACCTTGAACTCTACATTATTTGCAAACTAAATTTTGATAGCAATGTTTTTTTTGCTTAGGTTTGGTGTTTTGTTCTAGGAAATGTATCTTAGCAACAGTGAACTATAGTGCACCCATGTGTTAACTCTTGTTTTCATTCACAGATCATGAAGCGAAATCTAAACAACGTGAAGAGAATGACCTCCCATCCCATTTATCAGTACTGTAAGTGCCACTACACACATTAGACTTACTCACTGTATTTAGAGCGGGGCACTATGACAAAAAAAATGTCATTTTTCTTATTTCTCAGTCTTAGTTTTTTGTTATTGTTTTTTTTCTTATTAAAAGCAAACACAAATGGCTTTCAATAATTAATAATTTACTGAACATAAACATATAATCATTGCCATTTACAGATAAAATAATCTGCACTCAGCTCCACATGCTCTTACTGAGGATTGGCTGTAGACGTCTTGATTAAGGCCCAAGCTGATCATTGACGATTAGAAATGATTAAATCTTGGTCTGTTTTTTGTGTGTTTTGTGCATAGACCTGACCGGCGCTCAGGATGGCAGCGTGCGCATGTTTGAGTGGAACAGACCTCAGCAGCTCATCTGCTTCAGACAGGCCGGAAACGCCAGAGTCACACGCCTCTACTTCAACTCACAGGGAAACAAGGTACGTTTATAAAAATACTTAAAGGGACTACAGCATGTCAAAATCCCTCACTCATATGTCAGCACAGTGTAATCCATGAAGCTCCTCTGTGTTTTTAAACTCCATACACTTTAATGAGTCTTTCTAGTTGTAGCCCTTATATAATCATGATTTACTTGAGTGGGCTCTGAGTTCTTTTACTGTGTACTCTCTTACTAATCACAGTACAGCACCTTGAATACTAGACCCTGAGATGTTACCAAACGTAGATAGCCTACTGTAGTAGAAAAATAACCCTCCCTTTAATAAAGATAAAATGGTAAAGGTAAAATAAAAGTGCAGCTTTGTTTTTCAAGTTTCACAGAAATGTACTGCAACTCCACTGCACAAAACAAATCACAGTACTTTCACAAGGCGTATCGCAGTTTAATTACTTGCTTCTAAACTAGTCCTAATGCGAAGTTGTTGGTTTTTTTTCCAAACTCAATTAACTAGAAATAAGCTGTATAAGTCCATTCCGCAGGTTTCGCGCTGAAACTAACACTGTATTTAATCTTTATAAAATTACAAAAACAAGAGAACTGTTGCTGTTTCTCTCACATCTTCACACGAGCGCTCACGTTATGTTCACAGTCTATATAAGCATAGGAAAAACACTTTATCACTTGTACAATATTGTAAATAAAATATTAATATCTCTTATCTCTTTTTAGCTTTTGTAAATGTTTTTAACCATAACATGAACTTTATATTTTAATGAATAATGAAATAAAATGAATTTTTTTTTGTAACTATGAAATATGCTTTTACAAATGTTCTTTTAACACATGGCTTTTTATCTGGGTTACATAATCATGCCACTCCTCAAGTAGCCTTCACTGCACAGTTAGATAATTTGATACTGTTATTGATTCACCTAAATACAAAATATTTCAGTACAAAGGTTTAGGTGTCCAAAGTAGTTTAACTAAATCTTTTACTTTTCACTCTGGAGTTTTGATTGTTTAAATTATTTTTGCAGTGTGGAGTTGCCGATGGAGAGGGCTTCCTCAGTCTGTGGCAGGTGAACCAGACGTCATCAAACCCTAAACCATATCTGGTGAGGACTTTTTTCATGTTTTTTATCACAAAAATAAAACTTAAATACAGTTTAAAAAAGGTTTATCTTTTGTTCTCCCTCAGAGTTGGCAGTGTCACACTAAAACCTGTGGAGACTTTGCCTTCATCACATCGTCCAGTCTCATCGCTACAGCGGGACAGTCCAATGACTGCCGGTCAGTACCAGGAATACTGAAATCTTAACTAAGCTGCACTGTCTAATGAATCTAACTCACAAACTATTACCAATGTTTTTCTTCTCTACAGAAATGTCTGCCTTTGGGATACCCTCATTTCTCCAAGCAATACTATGGTCCACGGTAAGAACAGTTATTGTATATTGTAAGCCAATTGTACTTATGAATACTATATATACTTCTGTATATCTGTATTCTTACTTAACTTTTATTGTATTATTAGTCAGACTTTTATTAGCATTCTATTATAGTATTCAGTTTTGTGTTTATTTGGGTTTTTTAGCTACTGTGTACATAACATTTTCTTTGTGGACTACTAAACTAATACTAAAAAAAGCTTGCTAATCAATACCAATACCAAAAATGTTCAAATTGTTTTAGAATTGATTAATATCTGGGCATCAGTAAAGTTTGTCTAAGTTTAAGTTCACTCTTGTGCTTTGTCCTGTAGCGTTCCCGTGCCATGATAATGGGGCGACAGTGCTGCAGTACGCCTCCAAACAGCAGCTGCTCATCACCGGGGGCAGGAAAGGCTTCGTGTGTGTGTTTGACATCAGACAGAGGCAACTGCTCCACACCTTTCAGGCTCACGACTCTGCCATCAAGGCCCTGGCCCTGGACCCCTTTGAGGACTTCTTTGTGACCGGATCAGCCGAGGGAAACATGAAGGTAACAGAAACCAATATACCATAGTTTATAAACAAGATCTAGACTAGTTAAGAATAACAGTTGAAACAGGGCGCCAACGTCTTTTAAAGCTGCACTATGGAAAACTACATTTGTTTGAAAAATGAAAATATTTTTATTTCACGATACACAAGCACATGCCCAACATTTGTAATGGATAAGGTATTATGCCGCTACTGCTGCTCAATATTGTCATTGCTACAATAACATTAACTGTTATTTGCTAAAATAAACTAGATTACAATTTTATACAGATATAATTTATGTTTGTACAGCATCTAGATTTGTGATTCAGGGTCACATTTTTAAATGAATGAAAAAATATTATTGTTTGTATAAACAATAATATCAGCTGACACCGGATTGTAGCCATAACATTTCCATCCACTTTCCTGCATCCGCTCAGTCACAAACACTTGAGATCGGACATTCTCAAGGTGCTACGACCAAAATTCATAAACGTTTTAACATATTTCATTTCTGCTTCTCTGTCGTCCCCTTCAGGTGTGGAAGTTAGCGGGCCACGGCCTGATGCACGCCTTCAGCACGGAGCACGCCAAGCAGTCCCTGTTCAGGAACATCGGCGCCGGGGTGATGCAGGTGGAGACTCGCCCCGGCAACCGCATCTTCACCTGTGGGGCGGACGGTACCCTCAAGATGAGAGTCCTGCCCGACCGATACAACATCCCCAACAACCTCGTGGATGTGCTTTAACGAAAGAGGGAAGAAGAAGGCTATACAAGCTTACATTTGCTAGGCATTAAAACAAAACAGGGAAAGAGCCAGTCAAAAATACCACTTTTGACTGCTTTAGATGCAGTGTTGTTTGAAAAATGGGTTTACGCTAGATGTAAACAGAGCGAAAAACAAAGCTGCAGTTATTTTTTCCCAAAGGCTCACAACAAGCAACGTTACAAGCAAAAGGTACCATACTTGATTTTAAAAAAGCTTAGATTTATTGTAATTTTACGGAGAAGTCTAATCTCTCTAGAGTGTGTTTATAGAGAAGCTATGCATGTCCTGTTCTCGTTACGCGGTGCAATCACAGGTCTGTTGATAGTGCTCTGTAAAAGTGCTCAAGCAAAAATTTTAAAAACGTGTATATTTGTCGTCATTTTGTGCCCACAGCTGAAATCTCTCTTTAGCATCTACTGTAACCAGCACTGTGGTTTGTTATTCAGTCAGTGGTTTCCAGTGTGAATCAAGTTATTGGATGATTTTTTTATTTTGGTTTTTAATAGTTTTTCTGACCCCATTCCTCCTCCAAGCTTAAGTCTGCCCTTATGGGAAGAGTCGATGGTCATTGCTCCCTCTAGAGGCAACCCTTAGTCTAACCTCACCACTGCATAAGGAGACTGAGATAATGTTTTAAGGATTTGGTCCACGTGGGGCTGCAGAATAAGAGAAAGAAATGCAATGCAATATTCAGTTATTATCTTTTGTATTGCAATAACAATATTATTGCGATGTTGTAATTCACTTTTTGGCACAATAAGTTCAGTTAAATCAAAACACAAAATGCTCATACCATCATTTACTAATCAAACAACACTGGGTAAAAAAATAAAGGACAAAACCAAGACCAGCCCATGTCTAATCTAGAACTTAATAAGCAAAATGATTAATAAAATCTGCCATTTTGTCCATGTTACTTTCCAAAAACAGCACACTTATAATACACAAAATACTGTGTTTATTTTCTTGTGATACCGGTCATTGCATCATTAAGTCCTGCTTTGAGTCCTGCTTTGAGTCCTGGTTTAGATCTTGGTCTCTCTTATGTCCTGGTCCATTTTGTTGTGCGCACTTTGCCTGCCCTCACTGCCTGTTTGGACGATGCCGTGTTTGAAGTATGTGATATCTGTTCCTCATGTGTCTCGTCTGCTAAAGAATCACCCCCTCCCCACTCACGGAAACACAAAAATTCACCAGGTTTTGCACAAAAATCTTGAATTTATTTATCGTTTTTTTAATTGCTATTTAATTTATTTATATGTTGTGTTGACCATTCCTGTGGACAAAGCTATTTATCTTAACAATGCCTTTTATTTTAGGAATGTAAGGCTTTTATTTTGAAAGATGATGTGCTGTTTCTGTGTGTTCTCCCTATAGTTGTTTTTACCGTTTTCATCGATAAAGGAATAAATATTTGCACTCAAATTCTGGAGACACTAAAGGTTTTATTTCCAATAGAAGATACTGTTATCTATAAATGAATGTCTGGCTTTATTTGGCCTAGTAGTACAACGTTTCAAATAGTTTTATTATAGAAATTATATAAATATAAATATATATATATGAACTACCACAACAGCTTGTACAAACATAAAGCATTTGTTTATTTTTTGGGTTGTATCATACCAGCTGGATTAGTTGTACTTTTGTGTATGTAGTATTTATTATTGAAGAGATGTGTTTTCTCCCATGTTTCTGCCCACTACGTGTACTGTGTGTGTCTTAGGTGTTTATCCACTGTTCGAGTGAGAATGACAAAATGGAAGCCAAAAGTCAAACGTTATAAAAAGGGCACAAGTCTGAAGTGTGTGAAGTTTGTGGCTAGAATTTATCTCAAAGATGAATAAATCGTTTTATTTCATCAGATCCACTTGGTTTTTATTTCTTACAAAATATAAGGGTCGCACTAACTTTACAGCACGGTAATTATGGCATGGGAAAACAAGGGAAATCACAAGGTAACTAGACAAAACTCAGTGAACTGCTGCCTTATTTCTATTTTATTACCAAATACTATGCTTTGTATTAATTTACAGTTGGGTTAGGACAGTGTTTCTCAAACTGTGGTACGTGAGCTCCTTCAGGTAGTACTTGGACAGCTCTTCAGTTTGTGGGTTTGCCTAAGAAGTTAATTTTATACACCTTTTTTGTTTTCCTTTGGATATTTTTTTCTTAGGACTACAGTGGAAATTATGTAGTCCACTTTTAGACCTGGTTTAGCCCTAGATTAGAACTGGGATAGTCCTGGTTTAGATCTGGTGGTACTCAGAAAGCCAAATCTTTTTATTTTTTGGGGGGGTTTGTTTTTCAGTGTGAAACACTTGAAGCCACTGTGTTAAGCTTATAATTACCATAATGTCCATTCTGTTTAGACTACATGCAATTACTGTGCTGTAATAAGATTCCAATAAAAGCGGTTAGATTTTCAAACAAACATGAGGAAGGAAGGAAGGAAAGTACCAAACACGGAGGAAATATGACTTACAAATGACAAATCCAAACTACATGTACGTAAAACAAGTAAAAATGTACAAAATACACACAATTAGTAATCACTAAAATGTATAAATAAGGATCGTAAATACAGCACTGAATATAAAAGTAGGTTCAGGTAAAGGTATTTTCATGTTTTCGTGTGTCTTGAAGTAAAGGACGTGTAAAGTACAAATACAACCACCAGGCTCCTCACTGTATACATATAGATTCATATAATAGAAAATACAGATAAGGTAGTCCAGTCCTTAACTTAACATTAACTCCCCATTAACAAAACCACAAGGCCAAAGAACAATGTCGTGATGAAATTGTATAGCTATGTTGTTTACATGTATAATATACTTTAAAATAACACAGTCCTCAAAAAAACATAATCATAACAGTCAATAAGAGCCATAAACTGTATTATGCATTATTCTTGCTTTTTTAAAACTAGCAAAACAAAAAACAAAAAAACAAACATTTTTTGCTTTGGTATTTATTCTAATAAAACTTAAAATCTCTTCAACACAGTTCTGATCATATCTTAAAGCTGCACTGTGTAACTTACCATCTGCTTATATTGGGTTATTGCTTTGCCTGGAATGTTACTCAGTATGGCATTAAACTTCTCCACCTTGCATTGCGTTTCAGTTTCTCAAAAACCTGCATCCTCTGCACAGACGTGACCTGTACCTTGGTCTAGTGGTGTCACCTGCTTGTCTCCATGGAGATAAATATGTTTAATGCCATACAGTGGAATATTCCAGGCAAAGCAATAATATATATTATATTATAGATACAAGCAAGTGGTGTATGCTGTACCAGAAAAGTTACATAGTGCAGCTTTTTATAATCATCCTCAAACTTATTACAACCAATATCATATCATTTTTTTCACTGCTCTACTTGGAATGTTCCACAGTATGACATTAAACAGCTCTACCTTACATGTATTAAATTACTAGTGTTTTTATAGCTCAAAAATACCCCAAAAAACAGGCATTCTGACTGTGAGCGGGGTTGCCTCTCCACTGATCTGACCTGTAACTTGGTCTGGTTTGGTCTCCATGATGACAGAAAGGTTTAATGCCATACTGTGAAACATTCCAGACAAAGCAATAACATCCACCACCAGAAAAGTTACACAATGCACCTTTAAGTTTTTCAGATTGCGATTTGTCACTCATCAGATATAAAGTGGACCACATAGAGTTTAACATATCCATTGTCCCACAAGTACAGGTGTCTGTCTTTAGGACTGTAGGACAACATGGCCAGGACGCCTCCCGGAGGCCGCAGGTCAAAGGTCACATTCACCGGTTTCCCTTTTAACAAATCAAACGCGAAAGACACTCTGTTGTCTTTGGTATCGGTCACGTACAAGACCCCACACGCGATGAAGGCATTTCCTGCTTTGGCTCTGGGATATGTGGTGTTTATATAGGATGTGATGGAGAAGGTCTTCTGATCCAGCTGTCCCACCATTATGACATCATCAGTGCTGGACGCAAAGATCAGCCACATGCCATTCTCGTCCGTGACCACTTTGAAGTAAGTCTTTGAGTTTTGCAGTAGGTAGGACAAGTTGTGATGAAGAGCGTTGTCGACGTGGAGAATGTGTAGTCTTCGTGTATCAAAGTGAAATCTGTAGATAAACAGGTTATGACCAAACCAATGGTAAAAATTAAAGGTCCTATATTATGCAAAATTGATTCTTGTGAGATTTAAACCATATTATAATGGAGTTACCTCATCAAAAACATATCTGGAGTTGCGTTTTGCTTCATTCACACATGTTTGAGTCACCATTTATTATTAGTTTGAATACATCTCCAAAGATTCCAGAGCTGAAATTACCAAAATGATTCTAGTGAAGGTGTATGGAGTTTAAAAACACAGTGGAGCATTTCCTGTATTATCACAAGGAGTTTTTTTTTTTCTGTTTGAGACAAGAACTCAGCCTAAATATGCAGGATTTGTGTATTAAACGTGTGAATGAAACAAAACACAACTCCAGGTCTGTTTGTGATGAGGAAATGACATTAGAACATAAATCAGAAAATTATATTACATTATTACAATATTATATTATATACTATGACTAGGGTAAGAACTTCACACTCCCACTTTGCTGATGTCAAGATGTAAGTGTCAAGTTTGATCTAATCTGGTTAAAATGATCTTGTTTGATTACCTGGCGATGGTGGGGGTCCCGGCGATGTGGTAGTACAGAGATCCATTATGAACAGTGTGACCACAGCCCTGGAAGAACTTCCTCACATCCACAAGAGTGTAAGTGCTGTTCTGAAAAGCACCGAGGCTTTTGTACTCCTTCACCACTCGACCTGGGGCAGAGAAAAGACAAAATATTCTGATTCAGCATGAGGGAGTTAATCACGTAGAATCAAAATCACAATCATAATCTGAATAGTACCAAAGCTGTAAGTATTTAGCTTTCATTAAGTTCTCATTTTGCATTTCTGGATGTGTTTCAGTTTGTGCACAAATGTAATCACAATATTAGTCAGCAGAATTTCATATTTTCCAAAATTCTTCACAACTATTAAAGCAACACTTTCTGGAGTTAGCACATTGCTGTACCTGCATGATTCGTGGAAATAAAAAGTATGAAAAAAATACTTCGGAACGTTCTCCATGGAGATAGATATGTTTTATTCTATACTGTGGAATATTATAGCCAAACGAACAACATTGGCCCTTCTCCAGGCCTAGTAGAAATCAGGCTTTTGGAGATTTTTTCTTTTTTTTTTTGGCTAAAATGTTACATGGTGGAGCTTTAATATATTCTTCAGCCTACTCCTTTTTTGGTACACATATATATATTTTTATTTTTTATTTTTAATACGCTGTAAATGATGTACATTATTGAACAATATTAACCAACACTAAACCAAAATCATGATAATTATCAGATATTGTATTGGTTTGGGGTACTGTGATCAGACAGATCACAGACAGAATAACAGTCAGTATTAGTTTTGTACCAGAGAAATGTTCTGCCACCCAGATCCTCTCGTCATGGAGCAGAGCCGTGTCCTTCATCCAGGACCCAAAGGTGCTCTCTGTGTGCGACACCTCCCTGGAGTTTATCAGGGACTTAATCAGACACTCTGCAGCAGACAGGAGAACTGTTTTAGTACATGAATACAAAAACTGTGACAATAATGTGTTAAAGTGTATGTGAGCAGTGTTATACCGTTTTTCTTGGCCGGTTTCTCGTGAAGCTTCATCATGTCCTTTAGAGAAGTGCCGTCATTTGGAGTATTGGATTGTAATGGCACTGCAAAGAATTATGGAACAGACATCTTAGATTTTTATTTAACTTGCTCACGACATTATATTTATGTATTTAAATATACATTGCATAATAACATATATAGATCATAATTACCCAGCATCTGCGCGGCCTGGAGGTGGGCTCTGTTGTGTCTGATCCGTGGGGGACCCTGAGGACCTGGGGGACCTGGGGGACCGGCAGGACCTGGAGCTCCAGGGGGTCCAGGGGGTCCTGGGGGTCCTGAGGAGAGGAGCATAAAGCAAAATGAAACAGTGAACTGTGTCCACCCTACTGTAGTAATTAAGTAATTATAAGACACATATTAAGAGTGGAACAAGAACAAAGTGAGATTATAATATAGTTTCTAAAACATAAAATAAACATTGACACAGAAAATGTTCATGCAGTAACATGTTTTACTTATTTTGCTCACAATATCTTGAGATGTATTTTTGATTGCACCCAGATGACAATTTTAAAAAGTTAAAGATCAGCAGAATATCACATTCACAAGACTTTGGCTACACTGGGACAAGTTATCTTTTTGGTCTTGTTTCATGCATATCTCATAGCTGCTCATGTGAAAAATACCTAGTAGTTCTTTTTCTTTAATATAATTCAGTCTGTACAGACCTTCTATGATGACATCGTTGGATGGTGGTCCACTCTCTCCAGGAGGACCAGGCTCCCCTGGCTCCCCCGGCTCCCCCGGCTCCCCTCTCTCCCCTGGGTCGCCCTTCTCTCCTGGAGGCCCTGAAAAAGGTCTGAGGTGTGAACGACTTTGTTTTTAATGAAATAACACAATATAACAACAACTGATTTTTTTTTTTTTTCAAATTTTTACCATAAAAGATATAAAGAACATTTGCCTTAACCTTGAAACTGACTGATATTACAGCACTAAGGTTAGTTCTGTAATTTCAATCTGAAGTGGAGCTCGTCAGTATCATTCAGAGAGGAGGTACGCTCAGCAGCCATTTGACAAACATTGATACAGCAATACAATTTTTGGGAGCATTATACTGTTTTGTACCTTAAAGCAAGTATTAATAAATCTTTTGTGCCCTACACCAAAAGTTGTCGGCCAGAGGAATATACAAGATGGATTCTCATGATTTTGAAAAGTCACACATCGTGACAATCCATCTTGCAGCGCTAGGTTAGTTTAGCTCTACATGTGAGACTCCTAAAGTCCGCACAGGTTTCCATTATGAGTCCTGACTGTCAAATGGGTCAGGCTCTGTAGGAGAGTCTCATTCAGCTGGAGCCCAAACCACATGAATCATATCTGAGGAAATGTGGAGGGAAGGCTGCGGTCTGAACCACTTTGCACGAGTTTGAACAAACGGCTCATCACATCATTGTTTCAATCAAAGATCAGAGGAAACTGGAGGAGTCGGTCTGAACAGAGTGTCTCTAAAAGCCACGCGATGTCCTAACGCCGTCCCAGTGGAGACTACTGCATCCTGTGGTTAATTCAGGTGCTCAAGCAATGACGGCAACTATAAAGGAATGAATACAAACAATAGTTTTTGCTTCGAGTTGGCGTAGGGGTTAGGTTGCAAAACATATCCAAAAATATGGCATTAAACTCCCATCTCTATGGAAACAAGTAAGTGACATCATCGGGCACAGCTAGAAGTCAGATCTAGGGAGATGCAATCACTTTTTAAGATTAGTAATTGATTAAATAAAAGATTGAGACGTTTAATGCCATACAGAGCAACATGCTAGGCAAAGTAAGAACTTCTTCATGTAGACATGCAGGTGCTGGACCCCCAACCAGAAAAGTTACATAGTCCATCTTTAATTGTTGTAATCACTGTTTATATGATCTTGTATGACTTTACAGTGGTTCACTATAGTCTATTCTACCAACTATTCAGCATATTTATGGCTTTCAGCTACATGTTCTATGTGAAATTTTGAGGACTTTTCACAATTCAAATGATTTCCTATTATGTTTTAAATTGTTAATTGCTATGACAACAGACTTTTTCATAATTCTGAACCCTGTATGAACCAACTAGAGCCTCTCTCAATAGTGACTGCTTCAGGCCTAAGTCTTTTGTGTCTACATCATCTTAATTGAGTTCTTTTGTTTTCTTTGTTTACTTTCGTTCTTTTCTTTTCGTTTTCTCCTCTTCATACATTTACAGTGGGGCTTTGTGTTTTTACAGCGCACTGTGTGTACTCAATGCGCTGTACAAAAATGACAGCCGTCGCCTCGGGTCTGAAAACAAAATGGGTCCTAACAGAAAACCAGCTGAAAGAGGAGTCCGACTCTCACCTCTTTTACCTCTCCTCCCCTCTGCCCCGGGCGTTCCATTCAGGCCTGGGATACCATCAGAGCCATTAAACCCAGGCATCCCGTCCGTACCAGGCAAACCTATAAAATACAAACAAGAGCTGCTCAGTATGTGACAAAACGAATCTTAACACAATTAGCAAATAAAATATACATATCAAATGCTACTAAAATATATAATGCAATACCAACTATATTCACTTTATAATAACTACACGTAACATGCCTTAATAAAGCATAAAGAAAGATAGTGAAGAAATTGTTAATTAAGAATGACTGCGTTTTAGTAATTCCTTAATTAATACCCTCTGTCATAACTCTAACCTCTTAATTAAGTAGTACTGAGCCTGAATCACTGTTTATTGACTTTTTTGAAAAATTACGTCTTGTTCATGTTTTATTAATGCTCATTTTTGTGTGGTTATTATAAGGTAGTACTGCATTTCCTCCACAAAGATTTCCTTAGAGTCTAAACTAAAATGTGTTGTATCTTAAATTACTCAGTCCAGTTTAGTGATGAGTAGTCTTACTTTAGTTTTGGTTATAATTAACATAAATTATTAACATATATTTTTTTTCCCATATACAGTCTACAGACTCAATACATGCCATGGGTTAATGGGTCACTAGATCAACATGACAAAGCAACAGTATGAATAAGCATGAGACTAACCAGGAAGTCCCGGTGGTCCTGCAAAAGAAAATAAGAGAAAAAAAAAACAGTCAGTATTAAACAATAAAGTTATTATTGATAATGTAAAATCAAGTTAATGATTTAGACTGACCGGCGATGCAGGCGCCTTTGGAGCTGTTGCAAATGTCAATCAAGAGCTTAATCTGAAACAAAATAAGGAATAATTATGGCGAAAAAAACATTTCTAATTGGTTCTAACATTTTCTAATAAGTTCTTAGGCAGTCTTAGTAGATTTTTGTTACAATTCACTGACCAAATTGACTAAAAATTGACCGATTCAAATTCTACAATTTTACAATTCTACAATTTTCATAATTGCTCCTCTTTGCTGCTTAATCTGTGCTGTTTAGATACCAGTGGAAGTTAAGCACCTCGGATAGTACTATTACTGCTTTAGTACTCTTTTCTAAGACCACAGTATGTGTAAATTATGCAGTATTATCATTAACATTTATTTAAGGGTCTTGCACAGTGAGTAAAAGTTGCAGGGAGTCCACTACCTGCTTGTATTCTTATTGTGGGTAAGGTCCCCTCTCCACAGATCTGTAATTTGGCCTGTTTGCACCCCATGCTTGTCTCCATAGAGATAGATAATTTTATGGCCATTCACTGGATCATGTGAGAACAGTAACAGCTCCATGGAAACAAGCAGGTAGTGGAAAAAAGTTACATAGTGCGCCTTTATGTTAAGTTTAATTATAAAGTGACCAAATATTTTAGCATCTCACCGGGACCATGGAGTAAGTCATCATCATCATCGTGTCGTCCTGTACGTGAGCTTTGTGGTAACCATGGTGATACTTCTGCTTCCTCTTCCCCCCATTTTTGCTCTTCTTCTGCGCCTCTTCTCCCACCTCCTGACTGACCTCCTGCTCTGACCCTTCATACCCCATCTCCTCTGCCCCATTCTGGTCCTCCTCTACCCCCTGCTCCTCTACCCCCTGCTCCTCTGCCCCGCTACGCTTATTCCTCGAATACATGTACTGCCCCCCTCCTCTGGGCACCTCGTGTAAAAGCTCCACCACTGAACTGTGCTCGATATTGCTTAATCTCATATCCAGTTTCTCCATTTGCGTTGCTTGCTGGTTTTGCTGCACCAAAATGACCAAAAAACCCAAGGAATTCAAAACAGCCAGCACGCAAGTCCCGTAGAGGATCACACGCTGTAGCACGGTCAAGCTTGGAGTAGGAATCCACATGGTTATAACGTCGCTGTTTCGTTTCTGCATTCAAAAAATATTTAAAGATCTAAAAAAAACAAGGAAATCCAAAAACACTCAAATCAAAATCCACAATTAGAAGATGGAGTTTGGACCAGTCCTGAGTCTAGATCTTGGTCTGTCTGAATCGTGGTTGAATACAGTCCCTTGTGTCGCTGTTATAGTGCAGAGATGTTGTGTGCAAAGAGGCTGGGGACATGTAGGAGTGGAAGGGGCATTGCACAATTGAATGAGCCTGTCTTGTTCGGTCACCTGATTTAAATTCAGCTCCACTGAATGTCCCGAGGAGACGTGGGTTGCCAGATATGACATAAACATGGAAATAGTTGCTCAATGTATGCAGTTTCTTTGTGCAAACATGTTTAATAATTTAACAAAACTGTGACTGTTTAAAGGGGCCATGCCATACGGGAAATGTTCCACTGTGTTTTTAAACTCCATACAGCTTCACTAGAATCATCTGAAAAGAAAAGGTCAAAGGAGTTGTTAAACTGAAAACAACTGCTGACATCTCAAGGTGGAACAGAACATTTTGAGCTTTGGGAGTGCAGACAGACTAAAAGGGTTATTCAAACACGTGTAAATGAAACAAAACAAAACTCTGGGTATGTTTTTGAGGAGGAACCAGCATTATAGCATGGGTTAAAGCTCACAAGAGGTAATGCTGCATAATACAGAGCCTTTAAATTATGTTAAAAATACTTGCTTCTCACCAGGTTTTGTCACATCCAATAAATCTTGGTTTCCTGCTGTTCCGAATGGGAGCTTAAGAAATTGTGTTAGTTTTATATATTAGTATTTTTTTCTGAAATTACCCAGTATAAGACATCTATTATAACAATCTTTAGTTAGCCAATTAAATTAAATCTTGACACTATAATAGCTCATAGCTGATGAATCATATTTTGGTCTAAACTTAGCAAAAACATTTAAACCAACCAACAACCTTAACCTAGCTATTATACAGTGTTTATTTATGTAAGTAATTATTGGGTTATTTCCAAATTCAGATTTAAAGGTGCACTGTTCTATTTCTATTCTCCATAGAAACAAGCAGCTGATACTACAAAGCCAAGTTACTGGTCAGATCTGTGAAAAAGTGACTCACAGTAAGAATGCTTGTCTAGATAATAACACCAGGGTTTTTTTTTAATAAATGCTATGGCTGGAAAAAAGACAGATACTGTAAGTTTAATGCTATACTGTGGAACATTCCAGGAAAAGCAACACACAAAGAGCCAAATGAAGCAATAATTAGCCATTAAAGTGACTTATTCAACTCTCTCCAACTCAAATTTTATGGTATTACAAGAAAAAGAACAAAACTCTCCCCAATTTTGCAAAGAAAAAGCACCCATGATAAATACTGAGCTCCAAAATATATTGTTCCAACTTTCTTATATTCAGCAATGAGTTGATAGAGTAATTATCGTGACAGGCCTCTCTCTACAGGAATAAGCTCAAAAAAGGCTAACAGACAGTCGCTTGTTTTGTCCAGTCCAGTCCGTTACCTCGGGCAGTAGGTCAGAGTGGGACAGATGGGTAAAGAACCTTTGTTTAAACCTAAAAGCTCCATCATGGTCCACTCTTTTGTTATTTGTCATTCACTGCAGCCTCCATCCTCCACTGCTAAAAATGCTACTAAAATGTGTCACAAATTTGCCTTCAAGTAAAGCAGCTCTGGTTGTGGGTAGATTGTATTGTAAATGTAGACCTTTGATTCTTTGGTTCTTTCTTAATTGGATATACTTCTTATGAGGTAATGATAATGCCAATTGTTCCCTAGAGGGGGATGCACTGATCCAGCTTTTTCAGTTCTGATACCGAGTCCAATAATTTTACTTTAAATATCTGTCAATACCTGATATACCAGTGCAGAGACCAAAAGCAGCATTTACTAGTATTTCCTTTAAATGAAAATAAAATAAGACAAAACTGATCCAAATGTGTCATGTAGCTGTTTTATTTTTTAGCCCTAATGTAACAATAGAATAGCTTTGTATAACTATAAATTGTCATATTATTATTATTATTATTATTATTATTATTATTATTATTATTATATTGACTCATATGCCCAATCGGGATATCAGATGAACCGATATTTGGAAGCAGATATTTAATCTGGCAAATTTTTCAGTATCGGTGCCGATATCTGATACAAATAATGGATTGGTGAATCACTATTTAGAATTATTGTTCCATTTCCTTTAGCAAAATGGAACAGGGAATGGGGTTTTGCTCATATAAACCTTAAAACTGCACCAAATCCTACAAAAGCGTGACAGAGTACAGAAGGTATGCAGGAATGCAGGAATAATCTCTCAGTTTC
The DNA here is from genome assembly GCA_029959045.1 of Taenioides sp. WSHXM2023. Taxonomy (NCBI): domain Eukaryota; kingdom Metazoa; phylum Chordata; class Actinopteri; order Gobiiformes; family Gobiidae; genus Taenioides; species Taenioides sp. WSHXM2023. Next base: position 8,738,162 of record CM057091.1, read on the forward strand.
TCAAAACTTTAGATGAAAAATAAAATTCTAAGGCATGCAAACACGCTCTGAACCTTGAATGCCCTCGCCGTGTGACTCCTCTGTGTGAAACTGTGAAACTGCAGCTGTGCGGTCAAAACCCTTATCATGGTAGAGCCTTTCTCACTACAACATTTTCCAAACCACTGGACTTTATCTCTCCCGTCTCCTCCTCTGACCTGGACCAAACAAACTGAGTTCACTGGGTTCACTTCAGCACTACAGGACCAAATATAATGCAGTGGGCACTAGGGATGGGACAAAATCTCGTACCACAAGACCTCGTGAGACAAAACTGCCACAAGACGCACATGAGAAAAATTATGTAATGACATTTTTGCATTCACATTTTCCCTTGAACAAAAAAGGGGTCAACTAAATAACTCCTGAAGATGTCATACCAAAAAGCAGTGCTACAATGACAGCAAAACAAAAATAAAATGAAATGAATATTAAATTGTAAAGTCAAAATTGTTAACTGAATGGCACAATTTATTTATTAAAATGATCTCAAAATCTCGACTTGTCTCTTGTCATGGACAGAATCTCATCCCTAATGGGTACAGTGCAGAAATGTGGAATGAAAAGCTACAAAAAAAAAAAATGGAGTAAAAATAATAAAGGAGGAGCCCCATTTTGTAATGTCAAGTGTTGTTCACCTATAACAGGAAGGTTAGTGGTTTAATCCCAGTTTTAACCAGGACATTTCACCGGCCTTACATATGAATGTGGTGTAAGAGTGATCGGTGGTCAGATTGACAACCACGTTTCTGTCAATCGATATTTGGATTCAGCAAATTTTTCAGTATCAGCACTTATCGGATATGAGCCTAATTTTTAACCAAATAAAGGCTGAAATATGGTGACTGAGGTCTTTTAGAGAATATGCACAAGTACAAATGTGAAAGTGCGTTCTCATAGTTGGCATTTTGATTTAATAATGGTATGCTATTGTTATAAAAGGTTTTTTGGCTTTGTATAGTCTGACTTAATTGTTACAGCCCTACTGTAAAGCTCTTTGACTGTTTAGACAGGTTTTAAATAATGTTCAATGAAAAAATGTATTGAAAAATTGTTGTTGTGAACTAAATTATGTTATTTCTATTAATGATTTGCGGTGATAATCTGAAACAAAACTTTCCAAACACAAAAACGTTCTGTCTTTCTTTTGTGGCCACTCAGAACAAATAACATCATTTTTGGACGGGCTGCGGTTGACAGCAGCTCTGGGTTACATTAACATATATTCCCATAAACTGTGTAGATTCTGGACATTACTCACAGAGGGTCCAGTGAGAAGGGGCTTTCTCTGTGTTATCGGGGGGTCATCAGTCGTCATACAGCGCTGCATTATGGTGGAGTCACAGTCGCTCATTCACTCCGGTCACATTCCTCTGTTTGGTGTGGGAGGTGAGAGTCTCTGAGGACGTCTTTATATGAGCTGAACCGCCAGGACAAAGGGACAACAACATCAAGTCAGACCAAAGCGTTCATGAAACAAAGAGGGTTTTTTAGAGTATGAAAAAAAACCTGATAGGGCTGATTTAACAAACTGAAATTGTAATTTGAATGGTGACAAGGTGGCTGAGTGGTTAACATTCTTACCTCACAGCAAGAAGGAGTTTTATGTTTCCCATTGTGTCTGGGTGGATTTCCTCCAGGCCCTCTGGCTTCCCCCATCAAACCATAAAACGTGCACAAGAGTTAAAATCCTCCAGCTGAGGTAGTCCTGAGTCCTGGCCAAGCCTCTCTACATCTGGAGATGGGTCCCTGGGCGCAGCACTGCAATGCTCACTGCCCCTGACAGGTTACCCCAGCGGTACTGAAGGATGGGTCAAATGCAGAGAACAAATTGTCCTACAGGGGCAGTAAAGTGTACCTTAACCTTAACAGCAAATCACAAATGAGATGTTAGAGATAACGAGAGCTTAGAATCTATAAAAAGTCCTGTAGTTGATAAAGCGTTTGTCCACTGATCCTAAGATTGGTGGAATCCCGTTCTCAACATAAACATCATTAGTTGAGCAATCAGATCCATTGACCCACAGGTTGGCAGTGTGATTCCAGCTCCCACAGATGAATGCTGTTGTGTCCTTGGGCAAGACACTTAACCCATCATCTTGCCCCCAGTGTCTGCGTACACTGGTGTATGAATGTGTGTGTGAATGGGTGAGTGGTTCCCTGATGTAAAGAGCTTTGAGTGCCTTGAAGGTGGAAAAGTGCTATAAAAATGTGACTATTTACCATTGTTCGTTGTAGGTTTGATTTTGTCATTTCAAATACTCAAATCAAGATGTAATATTCTTAATTCAAATCCATTTAATTTACCGACCACTCAGATATTAGGCTACTTTTTGTAGAACTGGATAATATTTTTGGGGATAATGGCCTACAATATCATGCATATTTGGTAGGTCTAAACTTTGCCACATGCTTTCTATGCGTGCAGGTGTACAGTACAGTTTTCTTTAGGATCAAACGCCCTACTTTTTATTTTACTTGGCAGATGCGTTTTCCATGATAAACTTTTTTCCAATTTCCTGCGCACCAGATACGTCTCAGAAGAGTTTGTCTTTGAACTGCCTCTGAACTGTCAAATACCGTCTTTTCCACTGAATTTGTACTCTGATCTCAAGGTTATGGCACAACTCCATCGCTCAAGGTTTTGTTTACATTTTCCGTGAGTGTTGTGACTTGAGTCTTTACCCTGACCTGCGTTCACACCAGCGCGGGAGCCAATAAAACCCGGTCTCCCGCCATCGCTGCATCTTTCTGCGCTCTCTCCCTGCGCAAACCTCGGTGTCCTGGAAAGCATCATGACGGATCTGAGCCTGGACGATGCAAAGACGGACTACACTTCCCACAATGCCACGGGGCTGCTGTCTCCGGGGGTCTCCGTGCCTACCAGGGCCCTGGCGCTGCTGGTGTGCGTGCTGCTGGTCGCTTGGAGCCACAGTGACAAGAAGAGGAAGACAACTGTACCAGGTTGAGATCATGTTATTATTATGTAGAAATTATAATATGTGTTAAGGTGCATTTATTTTATGACTTAATTGGGTGAGAAAAGTTGGGTTTAAATTAATTCTAATCAGGGGGAGTTTGTGCACACTATGCATCAAGTTACAGCTATTGTTTTGTTACTAAAATCATTGCATATCGAATAAATGACTTTTCTTATGCAAAATGTATGTGTTAAATATATGAAAGTTAGTTAAAAGTCGTGAACCTGTATAATGCACAGTTGACCACAGGTGTAACTAAACAATTTTCCTCTAAACCAGGTCCTCTGTTCCTCTTGGGTCTGGGGCCTCTGCTCACATACCTCAGATTCATTTGGACTGGTATCGGCACGGCCAGCAACTATTACAACCTGAAGTACGGAGACCTGGTGAGGGTCTGGATTAACGGAGAGGAGACCCTGGTCCTCAGCAGGTGCGGATTATGAGATTTGTGATAGTTTAAAAAGTACAGTACATATTGTAAATAACTCCAGGAGCATTTGAATTATGAAATGATAAACTAATAATAATAAAGAATCAGATGTTACGTCCTGACAGTTACTTCAGTTACTCTTACTTGAGTAGTAGTTTTACCAAATACTTTTGTTCTCTTACTTGAATAATTTCTTGGATCACTACTGTACTTCTACTTAAGTAATATTATTTTGAAGTAACGTTACTCTTACCTGAGTACAATTTGTGTCTACCCTGCACAGCTCTGTAAACATAGCTACATTTTTCTCTTAAAATACTGGATATTTTGTTAATTGAAATAATTGCAGACTTTGCGATTTGATGCAGCCCTACTGACTTGGTCTTGTCTGGCCAGTCAAATGAAACAGAAAACACGCACCAAAATTCTTGCAGTGGTGCAAATGCAACGAAAAGCAATTTAGAAGTGGAAAAAAAATGCATAGCACACTCAGATGGCCGATGTCCAAAAGCTTTTTTTATTTTTAAATTATGTTTTGGCAAAAAGCCAAACACAGCTTTGGACCACAGTATACAAAATGGTTGCCAGCCCAGGTGCTCATAAAGCAAGAAAAATGATCTGACTAAGGCTTTTTGCGGAAACATAATTTAAAAATAAAAAAAGCTTTTGAACATCGGCCATCTGAGTGTGCTATGCATTTTGTTCAAGGCCAGTACCTGACATTTAATTGTATATTTTAATCTCTAGAGCGTCTGCTGTGCATCATGTTCTGAGGAGTTCAAAGTACACGTCTCGTTTTGGGAGCAGGCTGGGGCTGAGCTGTCTGGGGATGCACGAGAGAGGCATTATTTTTAACAACAACGTCAATCTGTGGAAGAAGATACGCACCTATTTCAGCAAAGGTACACACTGCTTTTTATCTTGTTTTGTCAGCTGCAAAATTAATCACAGTCTAATCATAATTTGAGGCCGTTATTTGAGGCCATTATTTTCTCCATAAACAACTAAATATTCTGTCTTATTCTGTCTAAAAGCTGCTAACCCTGTAGTTTAGATCTGAACATGTTCTGAAATGTTATAGTTGTATGTATTAGTTTTTCAGTCTTTTTGTCTGGAATTGTTTAAAATGTGAACTTTAAGCAGAATCCTATTATTAAAACACAAATTGCAAAACTATATTGTAGAGCTTGTTCGAAAAATAATAATAATTTATTTTTCCCATTTTTTTTTTTTATCCCCAATGTGCATAGTATATCACTCCTTTATCATGCCAAAGTTAATATTAAACTCTTTATTATTCTGAGTTATTGAGTTATTGGTTTCTAAAATGTGGTTAATTTATTCTATAGTATATAGAATATATATGTGTAGCTGAACCTTTGACATTCACACTGGCCCTTATCACAAAACCTTGGATTGTTTGGGTTTTGGTTCTATCAAATCAGATGTTTGAATTCACAAAGTCTGGAGTAAAATGCCTCTAAACCACAAATGCTCACAGTCAAATCCTGCATTTGTGTAAATAAACAGCTGCTTTTGAAATAGGAAGGATTATTTGTCATAATCGTATGCCAAACAATAATCACTCTGCTCCTGCCAGAATGTCTTCCATATCTGCAGCGAGACAAGCAAAGAAAACAAAAGTTACATAATGAAAGAATACCCTGAAAGAATGCCATGTGTTACTGGGTTTCAGATAACATAATTCTATAGGACAATAATATTTAATACAGATGAAATTAATGTTGTAATACAGTCAGTACCTTTTAGTTCAATGTTATCAATAGGAAAAGTATTAGCCTTTAATAATAATGTTTGTATTGACAGCCCTGACAGGTCCTGGTTTGCAGCACACAGTGGACATCTGTGTCTCGTCCACTCAGACTCACCTGGAGGCGCTAAAGGTCATGACCTCTGACCCTCAGGCTCCACTGGAGCAGGTGGACATTCTGAGTCTGCTGCGTGGCACTGTGGTCGACATCTCCAACAGGCTGTTCCTGGATGTGCCCGTCAATGGTAAATTATTTGTATCTTCATTTTGTTGGATAGATAAAGCTGTAGACGGCTTGTATACATTTGGATTTAGGCCATTTTGATGCATTAGAATTTCTGCAGGAACTATATATTCTTACTATTTTAGGCACTCGTTACAGTCACAACTGAACCTGGGTTGCCAGTGCCTAAACCTGCAGATAGAGGAACTTTTTCTGGACAGGCCATACCTCATGTGAACACTTAGAACCTTCAGAATTCACTCCCTGAGCTGCAGAGGCTGCACTAGCACTGACTCATTAAAACATTGAAAGCACTGAGACTGGCAGCCCAAATGAGCGACTCATTCTTCGTTCTGATTAGATAATCGTCTTGAGAACCAAAACACCAAATTAATATGTTTTTGTAATTAAGAATGAATTAGCATTGCAATTATTATCAGTAAAAGCTATATTTAATTTGAACATGTCCTGATACTTCTTATCTGGAGAGAGTTAGGTCATGTTTATGTCATGTTTATGTCATTTAAAATCAAAATCATGCATCCTATTTATTTATTTGCAGAGAAGGAGCTGCTGCAGAAGATTCACAAGTATTTTGAGACTTGGCAGGCGGTTCTGATCAAACCAGACATTTACTTCAGACTGGACTGGATCCACAAGAAACACAAGTCTGCAGCGTGAGTGCCTTTAGCTGATTTATATTTTTGTTCTATTTCTAAATGATCATAAATAAGGACATTTTCACACAGGTGCATTTTGTATTTTATGTCAGTCAGGAGCTGCAGGACGCCATAGAGGAGCTGGTCCAACAGAAGCGCAGATCCATGGAGCAGGCCGATAAACTGGACCAGATAAACTTCGCTGCAGACCTCATCTTTGCACAGGTCAGACCCACAGCTCATTTATTTTATCATAATTTTAGACTTGGTAATAGCAGTTTTGTTTGTTTTACATTTACATTTTACATTTAGGTTCAGTTTAGAAATGCTGCACTGTTACCCATATTGCTTGCATGTATTCAATTACATGTAATATTTGGGGGTGAATACATGCAATATTCATAAGGTGAGCGTAATCGCCTCTCCACAGATCTGACCTGTAACATGGCCTGGTGGCAAATTCCCTGCTGGTCTCCATGGAAATAGATGCACGTATTTAGTAATAATAACTAAAATACTATAATGTAATATAAAAATGATATAATAACTTCTCTAACGACATTAATACACGCTATAACTCTTAGAACCCTAACCACGTAATATTCATTATTAATTCAATCTTTTGTCATGGTTTATTTAAGGAAACTCAAGGCAAATGTATATGTATAGCACAATTTGTACACAGTCATTCCAAGTGCTTTACAAAATAACACATTAAGACATTATTCACACTTTATTAAGGCTAATTAAGGTATAGTTTTTATAAAGTGGTTCTCCCTTGTGCATAATTGTGTTCCCCTGTTTGTAGAACCACGGAGAGCTGTCTGGTGATAACGTGAGGCAGTGTGTGTTGGAGATGGTCATCGCGGCTCCAGACACTCTCTCCCTCAGCCTGTTCTTTATGCTGCTGCTTCTCAAACAGCACCCCCTAGTGGAGCTACAGCTTCTGCAGGAGATAGACACTGTCATAGGTAAGAAAATGTTTCGTTAACTCATTAACTGGGCTCATTCTTAGTCATTACGAGCCAGTTTATGATTTCAGAAGTCAAAATGTAAACCTATTATTTTTTTATGGGTTACATGTCATTTTAAAGGTGCACAATGTAACTTCAGGTGGAGGGCCTATCAGCTTGTCTTGAAATTGCTTTGCCTAGAATTTTCCACAATATGGCATTAAACTGCCTTAAACCATGGTGATGACTCAGTGATAATCATAGGCCAAGATACATGTCAGGTCTGTGTTCACGTTTTTTAATAAAAAATTTAATAAATTCATTTTTTCTGTCAAGATTAGTTTAATGTCAAACTGCAAAACATTCCAGGCAAAGTAATGACACTGGTGACAAGCAGGTGGCAGACCCTCCACACACAAAAAGTTACATAGTGCACCTTTAAAGCTGTTTTCTGTAAGTTTATTTAATGTAATTCTGTCTACTTACCTGGACAACTGAGGGATTATGCAGATATTTATTTTATTTAATTCACCAGTAGATGGCAGATGTTTCCCCTTCCTCTCACCTGGCCTTTGTTCAGACTCACCTGGCCTCTCTGGTCTGACAACAGTAACATACATAGACCTAGCGGTGTGAAAATACAACAGCGCCGGGTCTAATTACAACTGGGAATTTAACTTTACACATCACATCCTCTCCTCAAGGTAAGAGACAGCTCCAAAACTCAGACCTGCCGAATCTGCCAGTGATGGAGAGCTTCATAAACGAAGGCCTGAGATTTCACCCCGTCGTGGACTTCTCCATGAGACGGGCGCTGGCTGATGATGTCATCGACGGCTACAGTGTGCCAAAGGGGACAAACATCATCGTGAACACGGGGCGCATGCACAGGACAGAGTTCTTCAAGAAACCCAATGAATTCACCCTGGAAAACTTTAAGAAAAATGTAAGTAACATCAGCATGGGCAGATGGATGCAGTAAAACGATGATGAAGTCCTTATCTTAATGTTGGTATTGGTGTTTCACATGATGTTTCCTTTAATCCTTGTTTAATGCCAGTGCCAGTTTGTTGTTGAGACATTTTACCTTTCCATTATTATTTACATTTTATTACATAATTTAATTATTTTATTTTTAATTATTTTTATATATCAGTTGAATTTGTATATTTTACATAACAATCATTGCTCAGAGTTAAACTATACATGACTATAATTATGTCACTTAAACCCATAATTAGTTGTTCACAGATTTGTGAACGTTTATATTCTCTTTTCCAACTTTTTTTTTTTTTTTTTTTTTTTTATATGCTAGTTTGAATTCCTAAATATTAAAAATTCTCTGCGTTTCTTTTTTTTTTTTTTCTCAATATATGTTCTGTTTCCCTTAGGCCCCTCGGCGATACTTCCAGCCCTTCGGATCGGGACCCCGCTCCTGTGTGGGAAAACACATAGCCATGGTGATGATGAAGTCTATTCTGGTGACGCTCCTGTCGCAGTACTCGGTCTGTCCACACGAGGGCCTCACTCTGGACCTCCTGCCCCAGACCAATGACCTCTCCCAGCAGCCCGTGGAGCAGGAGCAGCTCCTCGCCATGAACTTCCTGCCCCGAAACAGAGCCGGAACCCAGGCCACCTGAGGAACTTAAGGTGAACTGTGTAACTTTTTGGCTGGGGGTCTGTCACCTGCTTGTTTCTATGGATATGTCACTGCTCTACCTGGAATGTTCCACTATATGACATTAAACAGTTAGACCTTACATTTATTAAATTAAAGGTGGTTTTATAGCTCAAAAATACCTAGAAAAACAGGCATTCTGACTGTGAGTGGGGTTGCCACTTCATAGATCTGACCTGTAACTTGGTCTGGTTTTGGTCTCCATGAAGATAGAAAAGTTACATCAGAAAAGTTACACAATGCACCTTTAAAGGTGAACTGTGTAACTTTGCTGGTGGAGAGTCTGCCACCTGCTTGTCACCATGGAGATCTTATTGCTTGACCTGTAAATTTCCACAGTATGGCATTAAACCTATCTATCTACATTCTACAACGTTAACTATCTATAAGTTATTACAGGTTTGTGGAGATGCAGGTGTATAAATGTTTTTATTCCAATGTTTTTGTTTTATTATTACAATAACACTTGAATATATGCAAGATATACAAGTTTAATGCCATATTGTGGAGCATGTTAGTCAAAGCAATAACATCTCCATGGTGACAAACAAGTGGCGGGCCTCCAACCAGAAAAGTTACCTAGTGCCCCTTTAAAGAGCACTGTGGACTGTTAATTTTGCCTTATACAAGCCATTTGATAATATGGCATTTTTAAACAATATTTGCACAGTGAAAACACAAAATAATAAGATGCAGATTGTAAATAAATATACACAGCAATTTATGTAACGTTTTAGTTTAGTCAGTACTTCATATACATTGTAATATATTCACATTAACCTTTGAACACACTCTACATGTAGTACTAGTATTTGACCTCGCACCAGAACCATACTGTTTTTGTACAAATGTGTTTTTTGTATTTCTAAATTGTTAAAATTGTGTACATATTAATAAATGTTAGTTATTATGCCATCATGTGTAATTGTATTATTAATATATTAATTATTATTATGCATAATTTCACAAGTAAATCATAGTTATCATACAAACAATAATATATGCCCATATTTTGTCTGTCAAAGTCTTGGTCAAAAGTGTTTAGTTGCTTTTTTACATTTTAAATTAAGAAAGTGCATTCAGAAATACTAAATAATTACAAACATGTTCATATAAAGTTTTTACCTTGTTCAAATGTGAATGGAAGATATGAAGTACAAATAAAAAACATGAATTTGTAATGTGACCTGAAGAGGGAGCCAAACCATATAATATGCCACCAGCTAAATTTCATCTTCTCTAAACACAACAAGCGCTCACTTATTCTGAATAAGACTTTAATTTACAATATTTTACAACAACTAACATTGATCAAATGCTAAGGAGTTGGCAAGGAGTTTTAAAGTGAGATATTCATCCACATTATCTGTAGAGCACATTTTTATAAACTAAAAACTGTTCCCAACCTGCTTAGATTTAGACTTAGTCAAACTTTATTGATCCACAAGGGCCTTTTTTGGACACAGTAGCTCACACATCACAGTATATTATAATATCAAAGAGCAAAAATATACATTGATTTAATAAAAACAAATATAGTATAGGTTCAATAATAGAAAACAGAGATATACAATGAATATACTGCAAAAGTAATATCTCGGTACATTTAATTTATGTGAGTAGATCCATCTTGACAAGTAAAATTATCTACCAGTGGAATGTGGTGTTTTTCTTAATTCAAGCAACTCAAGATTTAATTTGACATTAGTTGTTTTTCATCATTGTACCTAGATGTGCATTCTTATTTTAAGTACAAAAAGTATTGTTCCATTGGTAGATTAATTTACTAGTCAAGTGAAATTTACTCTAATCAAGATAAAACGTTCTTAATTGAAGTAGCTGTATTTTTGCAGTACAATCAAATCAGTATTTCTAAAGTTGCGCAGCTGTTTCTCCCACCGTCTCAAACATGAGCGATCTGAGTGACGCAAGACCCTGAAAACATGCAAAACAAGTTACCAAAAATAAACAAATATGACATAAATTTACCCCCGCGGTCGTGCAGGGGTGAGGGGCTGATTCTAGAGAGAGAGAGAGAGAAAGAGGGGGAGGGAGAATGAAGAGGAGCAGTAAGGCAGGAAGGGAGAGAGAAAGGAAGGAGGGAGAGAGAAGGAGAGCAGAGACCATGAGGGAGAGTGAGAGAAAGAGGGGGAGAAAGAGAAAGAGGGGGAGAGGGGCGACAATAAGAGAGAGAAAGAAGAGGGAGACATTATCCCGAGAGAGAGAGTGTGATAGATGTGAAAAGACTCAAATCAATACATGCCCACCACTACAGCATCAGCAACAAGTCAGTCCATGTCCATCTTTTACTGTAAACTTCAGCCAAATGTCGTATAAATGTCAATAAACAAGGATTTTAGTGCAGTGTCATGGTTTAAACTGTTGGAGTGTGCAAGTGTGTGAATCTGTAGACAATCTAAGCAGTGTTTCTCTGCAGTTTTGTTTATACAGAGACACATTTATAATGTTTTAGCCATAATAAAGTCTGGGTTTTAGATTTGGTGGTACTCAGAAAGCCAAATATTATCTTTATTGGTTCTTGGTTAGAAAAGGTTTGAGAAGCATGCATTTTTCAAATACACGATATTAGTGTGTGCAGTATGGAACCTTCAACCTCTTTTGGTTGTAAGAATTCAGGAAAAAGTTAAATCAACATCCAAATACAACAAAGTGGGATTTACTAAACTTAAAGGGCCCATATTACATTATTTTCAGATGTTTTTTCCTCATCACAAACATACCTTTGAGAGATAGTGAGAGATAGTGAGAGATTCAGGACTACATTCATACCATACTTCATACACACTCACAGAAATATTTAACCCCAATTTTTAAGATTTATGTAATTTTATTACATGACAATTTTCCATTTACTTTTTTTAGATAATTGTAACTCAAACCAACCAAATAAGACTTATGTGATGCATATTCATTAGTGTAATAAAGCCTATTTATTTTAAATGCATAATCCTCAGCTTTATGTATTTAGTATTAATAAAGTATATTACTCAAAATCAATAATAATGACTGTAATTATTTTAAATGCATAAAGTATATTGTTTGAATTGCATAACAATTAGGTTACCTATAAAAGATAAATAGGATATATTTATTTGAATTACATGTTATTTATGCTTACACAATAAACCATATTAACCAAAATGCATCACATTTATGTAATTCTTTCCATTCAATACAATCTTAATGATGCATAAGAACAATCAGACCACCTTCAACAGATTTATTAATTATTAATATTAAATCCAGTGCTGTGATAACACTGTTAAGCTTAAAAGCTTAAATCTGATGATTTTGTTGAAAGAAAACTATGGCCAAAATGCAACCTAGGGTCTTTCTGTGAATAAGGATGTCAACATTATTAGATTAATCGTGATTATTTAGGCCACAATATAATCGTAAGAGCTAAAAAATAATAATCATGAGAATCATAAACAGTGCAATTAAGTAATTTTCATTCATTCTATGACCCAAAAAACTATAATATAAAATGTATTGTCAACTTTCTATTTATGCGACTTCAACCTGACTTCCTCATTCAGAAAGTTTAATTTTATAAATCAAGTCATATATTGTAACATGTTAGAGACCAGGACTGAACCAGGACTGGACCAGGTTACATACTTTAGCATGTAACTAAAAAACAATATGAAAGAATATTGTTTTTGTTTGATCATGAGATTAATAATCATGAATAATCGATAAATTGTGTTTTTTCTCACAATAATCGTAACAACAAAATCTGATATCGTGACATACCTAGCTGTGAATACATTTTAGCCATAGTTTCCCTTCAATATTAGAAAAAACTTGAGTGATGACAGACTTTGGCAGGAACTGAAGCACCTTTTTAGAACAAATATCTTTTGAACACTTAACTAGCTCCCACTGTATCAGGAAACAATTCAAGAAAAATCTGGTTTGGGCTGAGCCAGTACAACACTGCCAGCTAAAAACTACCCATCTATGAACCCACCTACACAGCCACACTCTACATCACATTACATACCTCCCCTGTTAAATGCTTGGACACCAACAGAAATAAATTTACTGATGCACATTCTGTCTGACTGAAAAAAGAAAAATCAGGTAGGGGCAATGTAAGTGCATTATTGCCAAATCACTGGAGCAATTTGAGTTTCAGTGCCTGTACTTTTGGTGAAAGCTTGGCTGAGTCCAGGTCCATCAGGATTTTCTGGTACACTTCGAATGTACTCTTCAGGCCTTTTGGATAGTTCAAGTTGAGTGCGTAGATCAGTCCATAAAGCATCACGCATGCATGGCTGATACTCTGCAGGTTATGGAGAACTTTCACACCTTCCAGCACAACACCGACATCAGCAAAGCGTCTATCACCTGGATCAGCAGGACCATGACCCTCTGCTTGGACTGTGTAGATGCCCATGGTCTTCTCTATAATGTCTGCCTCAGCCTCTCTGGATTCAATCTCCTAGAAAATAAAGAGTACAGAATGATGGGTTGTGTGACCCTAACCTTAACCACCAAAATCTAAGCAGCTCATCCTTAATTCGAAGACACTGTATACATATAAGCGTTCATGAGAATGAGATGGATGCAAGTTCAAGGTAACAATGACCTTAATACCTTTTATCAACTTATAAAAGCCTGGAAAAAAAAAAAAAAACATAAGTCATAAGGATGCATTTTGTGTTCTTGTTAACATGAGATTATACACAGCATACTCTCAAATTGTGCACTTGTCAAGATGACAACAATTAAAAATCTGACAATTATCCTTCAAAATAGCACTCTTGTTCTCACGTTTATGGGTTGATCCTCCATTGAGGGTGAGGTTCTGTGGTTCTTTAAGACGGAGCGATTTCCAGGGAGACTGGAGAAACTGCTCTTTTCCCAATTGACCTGCCATAAAAATGCAGTTAACAAAACACCAATGTACGTACTTATAACGATGTAAAAACAGGTAGTTGCTGTGAGAGCCAAATAATCCTTAATAATAAGTAGTAGTCTTGTTCTCACATGTTTGAGTTGAGCCTGTGCAAAACCAGTGTGCACCTGATAAAATCACTTTAAACAATAGTATGGTACAAGAAATAAAGATGCAGTCAGGAAATAGTGGAGTGCGTGCATCAAGCCTGTTAAGTCTAAAGCTGACTCACAATGTGTTTTGCCCAGTTTTTTGCTACGTAGTGACAAAACTTGACCTTATGATGCAATCAACAGGGAGGTACAGGGCATCATTGAAAAGCTGAAATGATTCAACTTTTCAGCGCCTGTAAAAAAGTGAGCTGCCGGCATAAGAGAGGACAGTAGCAGTAAGAGGTAAGATAAGTTAGGATAGCGAAAGGCTGTTCCTTTCTCTTCCCTTCTCTCCCCTTCTACCTCACCTGTTGGAAACGCCCCATTCTACTCAATAGATTCAGCTCCAACAGCAAAAACAATTCATGCTTCCAAATACACTGCTTTATGACTTACCTCTGGACATCTGGCTTTGGCTTTACTGACTGCCTCAGATCCTCAGCCGCCTTTTGACAGAGAAAAACAATTATCCCAATGTTTCTCTCCATGGACAGCAATCCTAACAGTGGCAATTGCTGAAATAACTTTCAGGGATGCTCAGCTTCTCTGGAGCAGGGCAGGCCTTAATTTTGATAGACAGCAGCCTGCAGCCACTGACCGGAGACTTTCCCTATGTGACAGTGACTGAGGAGAAACAGCGTTCAGCCAAGGAGTCAAGAGCTGAATTTTTGTCCACGTACTTGCCATATCTTCAAAGAAGACAAGAAGGCTTCCTTCTCTTTGATGTTCTCAAGGCGCTGGAGTTCGTAATCAGACAGTCCAGAACATGCATCCTAGTGATACCCCCCCACAAACAAGAGAATCCAGCTGATCAGAAGCAAGAATCAAAATGACCTAACATTATCTAAAAGGCATTTCTTACTAAATAAGTCAATGAAGTAAAAACTGCTGGTTCATATACACTATGAAGTATCTATGTTCTCACCTTGTTGTCTGGACAAGAACTGTCGCCCCTGGCAGAGTACCAGGATCCGGCCCACTTTATCCTCTGGCTCCTCTGGCTCAAGTGGATTTACTTCCTACAAAGTGACATCACCTACAACATTTGCCTTACGGAATTTCTCATTCTAAACAAATAACCCATTGGACTCAATCATGAACTATTGGTGGTCAAGGTCAATTTATCCTCATGGTCCATCCCATTCTCATGAACACCACATGTTTGCATCTGCCACAAAGGACAGTAGGCCAACATATTTACCAATCGATTTTTTGCCCAGCCCTACTTACCACATATTCTTTAACCAGTGTGTCCAGATCTTCATTGAGGTAGATACTCAGACATCTCAGCACACAATCACGCCTCACGTTGATGTCTTCATTCTGAATAAAAACAAACATATGACTCCATACTTGTCAGTGTCAGAGATGCACTAACACACAGGTGCTGAGGCTAACCAAGTCACTGACATTTCCTGACTTTACCACCCCATCACCTTGTTTTACCCCACTCAGGTAAAGCTCACACAGGTCTAAGCCCAATTAGTAAACAGCAATTTTGAAAGGGCCAGAAAACATTTGAAACAATTAACATATGCTTATCAGATTAGACCAAAAAACAAAACAAAACGTACACTATGCATCTGGGCCATTATGGCGGTGATCTTTCTTCCTGCAGCTCCACCTTTGGCATTAAAAACCTTGAACAGGTTTTTGGTTTGATGGTCCAGTTCTCCAAGGAATTTGGAAGTCAGAGGTACAGTTGTCAGTCGCATAAACTCAAGTTAATCTGAAAAAACAAAAACAAAAAAAAAAGCCCACAGACAGGATACAGATTATTAGCTCAGAAAGGTCATTGATAGACCAAGTTACTACACTTCAGATTCACACTTACCTCACTGACATCAAAGAGTGCTGGCCATCTGTCTCGGAACTCTGGAATCGCTGGCTCCTGGAGAACAATACCTTAAAAACCCACACATCCAACCATGTCTCAGATCAGACATTATATGCCTAATGAGCTTTTTGTATTGTAAATCAAATCATTTGTACTTTTAACAATCTTACTCTAAACATTTCAGCTTGATATTGCAAACAATTTTTACATCACATGAACTGTAAATTAATATGAACTACATTTATAACTTATACTTACAAACTACGTTGCCACAAGGAGGTGAGGAAAGAGAAAAATACCCCAAATTAGGTATCTGAAAAAATATATACAAGTGAGAAGAAAAACGGCATCTAACAGTCCAAGCCAGTATTTAAATATAGTACTCTGTACAGCAGTCACCTAACACTAGCTAACCACCATATTAGAGTTCAGATTATTGACTCAACTTGATTCTTTTTCAGTTTTGTAGTTGAATTAATTGCAGCTGAGGAGCTCTGTTTACCATGTGAGAATCATTACATCAATGACCACTATTTTTTTCATACAAAACAACAACCTTTACAGAAAATGAAACAGTGTGTGTAAACACGTCTGTTTTGTTGTTGTTAGCTCCAGATTAGCATAATTAATATTAGCACAAACACTCAGCGCTAGCATACGTGTGTCCACAAAGACAGTCTTCTCTGACCAGCTAATTTCTCTAACTTCTGACGGTAAAAAGTTGGTGCGGGACTCGGGAGGAGGAGAGAGAGGACATGCGCTGCTGCAGCACCTCACGCACGGCTCTCTGACAAGCGCGAGGGGACAGGGAGGCGCGGCCGTCGTAAAGCATTAGTCCTAGCGGTAAAACTGCTAAATATCAATCAGAAATCAACAAATACTAATTTAAAAAGATACGCGGGCCGATTAATACGCCTGGCGGGCCGACATCCCTGGCCTAGACATTATTAACCGCCCATTTCACTGAAAACGTGACAATACAAAATAAATACATGTTTAAAACCTAGCTTGTTAGCTATGATGCTAGCAGGCTCCGATATTGCCCGCACACGCAACGCAACAAAGATAAAACTGCTTACAGTAATCATCAACTACGTAGATATGATCATAAATAAATAAATTGATATTGATGTGATATAAACTATAGTCCACATTTAGGAGTAATTGGACATAGGATGTCTCGGATTACTTACCATCACAAGCACGACTGCTTATACCCACGAGCGCCTGAGGGCTGCCGTTCAGCGGAAGTGTAGGACTCAGTTTCCGGTTTCCCCATCTGATTTCTCATAACTTTTACGAAAACCAATCACATAAAATTTACTTAACGGAATCTTGTTTGTTTTATAACTTTGATTATTTAAACCATGTTAATATAGTTTAACTAATTACATTAAATAAATCATAGAATTGATTAAATTATGCAGATTATAATTAATTTTAATGCATACATTTTAAAAATATGAGTTTTTAAATAAAATCAAATAGATGTAAATGCATAAGAATTAACTCTGCCTTGAATCATTTCTGTGAGTGCAGTTGTACAACAACTCACCCTTATGTAACAGATAATACTCCCTGCAACTGTACAACAACTTAATCTCAAGTAATGGATAACCTATGCCCTGTCAATCAGCATAGTATTTGCACTGTCGTCCTTGTCTCTTGTTTATAGCTGTGATTTCATAGTTTATTTATAGTTTATTACATATTTTTCTATTTTATTTTGACTTGTACATATACATTTATTTTTATAATTATGTCTCATTTGACACCTGTCTCTTGCTCTTTTTGCTACACCATCTATTTTTGTTACTCTCTGTTATTATATTATATTGTGATGTGTGAGCTACTGTATCCAAATAATTTCCCTTGTGGATCAATAAAGTTTGTCTAAGTCTAAGTCTAAGTCTAAGTCTACCTGGAGTTGTGTTTTGTTTCATTCGAAAATCTTTAACACAAACTCTGCATATTTAAGATGTGTTTTTCTCTCAAACAGAAAACTCTATTCCACCTTGTGAGGTCATGCTGTAATAAAGGAAGTGCTCCACTGTGTTTTTAAACTCCATACACCTTCAGTGGAATCATTTGGATTATTTCAGCCCTGGAATCAGTACCGTTGCACATTACGCACATTACGCACAGAGCATAGGGCATCAAGTACTCGGGGGGGCGTTTATTGATAAGACTCTTCTCTTCACATGTGCAGTGCCTTTAAAATTGTGGGAAATGTACTGTCCCTCCCCTGGTTTTATATTGAATCTGTCCTAAATGGGATCTCATTATTGACTTAGGATAATGAATGACCAGTCCCAGGCTAAATCAGGACTCTTGTAAACAGCAGAAGACTCCAGCTGTGTCTGGAGCTGTCCTCTGCTCCTCTGTCACCTTGTTTCAGACTAATCTCAAATACAAGAGCGGACAGGGTCAACCAAACTTGCAAAATTATGAAGCAAAGCAAACAAAAAACACCCTGCTCAAACTGTTCAGACTTATCAAAAAAGTGAAATTGAACCAGTTAGCTAAAAGTCAAGACCAATATTGTATCCCTCCTTGGGTGGGGCTCCTCTGCACTGTTTATGGCTCTTGTTGATTGGCTCTTGTTATGATTTTGTCAGTTCACTTTTAAAGGTGTCCAACGTTGAAGTTTTTAGACTGGGTCATGTTGGGTTTTAAGATAGACACATGTATAGATGATAAAACAATCTGGTCTGAGAGCTGCATTTCCGTGAAACACTGCTCCTCACAGGCTGAAGTACTGAATGATGGGCCAAACACAAAGGGCTTGTGTTCTCACAGAAACAATTGAATTTACTCTTAACCTGCCTTTACTGTGTGTTTGTGTGTGTCTCCATGGAGATTATATTGTTTTGCAAAGAACATTCCAGAATAATTGGATAATTTCAGCACTGGAATTGCAAATCTCTGAACTAAAGGTAAAAGGTAGTTGTTAACTTGAAAATTGCCGCTTGACATCCCAAGGTGGAACAGAGCATTTTGAGCTTTGGAGATGTAGACAGACTAATAATAAAGGGTTACTCAAACGTGTGAATGTAACAAAACACAACTCCGGGTTTGTTTTTTATGAGGTAACTGCTCTAACATGGCTTAAAACTCACAAGAATCAATTTTGTGTAATACAGGACCTTTAACCAAAACTGGAGTAAAACATTTATATGCGATGTACTAAATCAAAGCTCTTAATGCCAGTTATTGATGTCTTCTGAAAACATGATATGTCTGATGCTTTCACACTTGGAGCCTCAGGGATGTGTTAATTACAGCCTCTTAACTTAACACTGTCCCATCACATCAGTGTCAGTCTGGTCTTATTTATGAGGTGTGACCGGAAACTCTCAGCCACTGTGATTATAATGTACCTCGGTATACACAACCTGAATGAACCTTAGTCTGTACAGAGACCACGGAGAACCTCTAAGATGCATTTCAGAAAATATAACTGTTCTGGTAATAATATTGTCCAATAGTTTAAAGCTGCATGTGCATTTATTTCTATGTGATACTCTATGTCATTTTCTATATAATATTTCCTATTTACTCCATATCAATGCCAATAGGCTAACCTGCACATGTCAAATCCTCCATTGCCTCAGATGTAAGCACCCTCACCTCACAGCAAGCAGGTTCTGAGTTCAATTCCCAGAGACAACATTGCTCAAGTTTCAGCTATTCATTTATAACTTCCACTTCAGGCTATTTAATGGCAGTAAGATAAGAAACTTAGATTCAGCTTTGGACAATGTAGAATTACTAATCCATTGGCTACTTTGACATTTTGGATGTGTAGTATAATGCATGTTTTTTTGCTATAGTTTTTCTAGACACATGCAAACAATATTGCAATAAAATGACAAGTTGAATTGAGTTAAAGTTGCTGGTTAAGGGTCTACCACTCACTTTACTGGTGATGTTATTGCTTTACCTGGAGTGTTCCATAGTAATTCATTATTGGCATTACAAACCTATCTCTTCATGGAGTGTGACTGTGTGAAAACAGGAAGATAAGAGAAAGCATTACCTAAATAAGTAAAAAATAGAAATAGATAAACTTATTTAACTATTGCAGAACATTCCAGTCACCTCCACAAGCGAAAATATGTTGCAGTTTGTGTGTATTATACAGTATGTATACTGTTACGTCCTAAATTCTTACAGTTTCAACAAAACAGTTTTAAACATTTTGGTCTTGCATAGACAAAAGTGCCAACAAGTCTCACAAACAACAAATGTCTCAAAACACTCAATATTGACTCTAGCACAGCCTACAAAATGCCAAATTTCTCACAATTCAGGACGGCGACTGGCACCACTTTATGCTCCCGTTTCCATGACAACCAAGGTCCCTAGAATTTCAGTTTATTTATTTAATTATTTATATTTTCCTTGACAAAGCTTTGTAAAGACGAGTGAGAGTGCATGTAGGTCCAATGACATCTGATTTGACAGCATTAGTTTGTGGGCATGTTCAGGGAGGAGGGGGTGTATGGGAGGTGGAGGGGGCGGAGATAAGTGGATGGGGGTTAATCCATCATTTCATGTCAGTGTGAGAAAAGCGACTGGTGAAGCTAAACTCTGTGAGCCACTGTGGCGTCAAAGATATTTTTAAAGATGTTTGGATTAAGACCCACAATAACTGCCAGGAAAAGTGTAGGAAAATAAAGGATTTAAATACTTGTCACCATGGATATGTTACTGTTTTGCCTAGAATACTCCATAATACAGTAATAAACTAGGCAGACAAGCAGAGCACTCCACCAGGTCAAGTCACAGATCAGATCTGTGGACAGGCAATTAGAACATCTGTGATTGAATAGATGTGAATAAGGAGCCTCCACCAAAAAAGTTCCACAGTGCACGTTTAAAGTCTTGGTGTTGTGGGTTAGTCTGTAGCAGTAGTAAAAACACTGAGAAGGCCTTGGATCGCTCTGGAGCTGGTGCACACAGCTCTTCCCCTTAACACACTGCCTCTGTGGTGGTGGGACGCCCTTTTTATAGTACGAGACTCCTCCCCCAAATTAATTAACAGAGAAAAGTTACTATTTCTCTACAAATAGAAATACATACATTGCCCCTTCAATATAGAAAAATCACAAATATTACATAAACAAAAATATCCTAATAATAGGCTCTAAGCACACTCGTTTAGTCCACTTTTTTGTACAATCTATGGTGTGACCCATAGAACTATAATAAAATCTTATTATAGGTCCATGGCGTGACGCAACATAATGTGGAAGACCGCCACGTTCCAGTTGGCTGACTGGCACACGCACGGAGGAGACGGCAGACACGAAGAAGAGTTTGGAAACTGAACAATGGCTATGGCGAGAGAAGTGTGTCAGCAGCTAACAAGTGTGCACCGCTGACTGTTACGATGGATATGTGAGGAAAACTCGAGGATGACGGTAAAGGGGCATGTAAGTGAAATGTGTGTCGGCACCGTGGCCTCCTCACGCTGGCTGATGGGACTACTTTACTTCATCACACTTGGGCAAACAAACAAACCACACTCAATAATAGGCAACAGTAGCTCAGTTGGTAGAGAATTTGTCCTCTGATCAAAAAGTTGGTGGTTCGATATAAACATCACTGGAAGAGCAGTGAGATCCCACAGGTTAGCGCCGTGATTCCAGCTGTCACAGATGAATGCTGTCATTGTCATCAACTGATCACCAATAATAGTTAGTATGTTTTCTTTTTTCATAGAGGTTTTCAGCACCCTTCAGATTTTGCCTGTCTGCATGTTTAGGCAGTAGATGAGATCCTTTATATTAGTTTGAAGGTTGCTTGTTTGGATGGATCCATGTTGCCACCATTACTCACTGTTGTTGTGACCTTTGCTAAAACACTTCACTTTCTTGTATGAAGAGAGAATGTGTGACTGATATAGCGGTTGGTGCACCAGGGAAAACATTGTACATTTTGCTGTAAATCATTTGCTTTTCTTGTACCTACACTTCAGATTAGATTTACTTTTGGTCTCATGTCCTTGGCCCACGCAGTTACCTGCATCTGTGCATTATTTATTGATTTCCCTTTTCAATAAATCTTTCAACAATACAGAATCAGGAATAAGGTGGTGCACTCACTTACCATCAATGTGTCTATAATACCACATTCTGAGACTTAAGACCAGACTGGAAGTGAAAAGAAAACACTCCAGTCATTACATTTGGAGTTTCAAAAGCCACAATTATTATTATTATTTAAAAAGTGTTTCCATATTTGAACACTCACTGCGTCTGAAATTTAGTGACCACAAATTTCTTCTGCAGATGCCAGAGAAACCACAGTGCAGCCCGTAGCCCCTGCAAACTGCAAAACCCAGTAATTAGATGTCTCTCCTCCAAAAGCAAAGAAGAGACAAAAGGAGTCAGAGACAATGGAAAAATCAGGTTGGAAACTGTCATTATTTTAATCATGTGTTTTTTGTTGATAAAAAGCAGAAGAGAAAGTGCAGCTCAACAGAATCATTATATGCCAGTAAAAGTATTGTGTAATAGGTTTGCATGTGGAGAAATTGGCCAATATCAACTATTTCTAACAGTGCTACCGGTGCTGCTACTACTACTGCTACTACTACTGCTACTACTGCTACTGCTACTACTGCTACTGCTACTACTACTGCTACTACTACTGCTACTACTACTGCTACTACTACTACTACTACTACTACTACTACTACTACTACTACTACTACTACTACTACTACTACTGCTACTACTACTACTGCTACTACTACTACTACTACTACTACTACTACTACTACTACTACTAACTAACTGACTAAATAAATAAATAACTACTAACTACTATTGCTACAAATTTTACTAATACAGTTAAGCATGTAGCACCACAAGGCCAAGTTAAGGAACAGATCTGTGGAGAGGCAAGCTCACTCTAAATAAGAATGCATGTTTTTCAAGGTACCTTTAATTTAATAAATGGAAAATAGATGATATAAATAGATAAAAGCCATAGTGTAGACCTCTTTAAGCAATAACATCTCCATGAAGACAAGCATTTGGCATGTATACCTTTAACCAGAAAAATTACATAGTGCGCCTTTGAATTCCCTATTTTTTATGACAAGTGAATAATTATATGTATGATTTGGCTAAAATGCATCAGTCACTTACTTTTGAAAAAGGCTTATTGACCAGGCATATTGCAGCTTTAGCAGAATATAGTATTAAATATAGTTAAATATAGTATCCGAGATGTCCAAGTCTAATTTCTGGACTATGAATGAGCACTTTTCATTATGGCTCATATGAAATTCAAATGACCATTGTCCATTTTGCTCAGAGCAGCCGAACATCAGCGTTTAAGAGCTGGATGACTCCCAAAAAGAGAGACAGAGACAAAGTTCAAATGCAACATCATTCACGGTGTGTAGTGCTTTTATTCAAGGACAAAAACATACAAAATGCACTGTACATATGTCACATATGTAAGCTCATCCATTTGTAATGTGTTATTCCTTGTATTAATCAACCACACAAAGTTACAAAAGAAAATTGAAGTATGAAGTATGACGTGAATACAACTATAAAAATTATAACTATTAAATATTTTCTGTGCATTTAGTTTCGACCGAATCGAGCAGCGCACCTGCACACCTGTTGTTGCGAACAACAGGTGTAAACAACGAGTGGGCGTTTAACGCGATGGAAGCACAGAGCGACCAGTGCGAACGCTGAAGCAGCGTCCAATATGCTTCAAGTCTACACTCAGTATAAATTCTAAGGGCCTAATCAGACCCATATCAACCACGTAGTCTAACTCCGCTGATTCTGCGCTAACTCAGCTGCTACAGGTCAAATAAAAAAAAAATACCAAGTAAAAAACGTAAATCTCGTCCATGTTTGTCAATGAAACTCTGAGCTGTAATCTGAAGCTTATCTATCATGTTTATATGCAACCCATGCTAACTAGAAAATGTTTACAGGCAAAAACAAAGGCCAAAAGAACAAAACATACACGACTTACTGTTTAGAGCCACTACGGAAGAAAACATCAATTTATATCCACATTAGAGCCATTTCGTCCTGTGCGCCATGTGTGCCATGTGTCTTTCATTTAATTCCATCAAGTTCATAAACATTAGATTCTGCTCCAGGATTTCCACACATATAGAAGAATGTTTTCTCTACAAACAAGGCAACTGTCCTGCAAATGGGTTGAGGACCTGCTACGGCCCTGTCCAGCTCTCCTAAAGTAACTACCTGTCTCCTGAAATCTCCTGGAGATTGTGCTGGGAGCAGTGGCGGTTCTAGGATTTTTCTGAAACGGGGGCCATTAAGGGGCCACATGTTACATTCAGGGGCCAAGTACAGGGTATATCCAAGCCCCAGGGTCTCAAAATGGCCACCCATTCAAGTCAATGGGCCAAGCTCAATGGCGCATATCGCCAGATTAGCCTAACCGGCGAGGTACTTCTGGTGGCTCTGGGCCAATTGAACATGCGCACAGAACGGAGCCCAAGCTAACGATTTTAAAGCTGTTTTTAAGAGCTGAGCTGAGAAAAAGTTTATGATCTAAAAATAGGTAAAAATCTCCACAAAATCCGACATTTTTGAAAGTTGTAGGTGCCCTGTCAGTCAAATACGAGCAGTTTGTGATTACTTTGCAGTCTATGGGAAAAATCCTTTCTAGTACCAGTGAGTGGCCACTATGTCAACTGGAGGCAGCTACAAGCAGCAATACCAATTATTTTAATAGCTCCATGGGTACATCCAAACACACAAATGATTAACTCAGTATTCAGGTCTGTTTCTTCTCCCATTAAGTTGTATTGACGCAGTAAATCTACTACCGCCAAGAGTTTGGGGGTGGAATTGTATCTGTGATCATTGAATTCTCCGGTTGTTCTTCGTCTTCGTCAGTTGATTGACAGAACCGGGGCACTTCAGGGGCCCATCGGATTAGAGGTGGGGCCATACATCTTCACTGTGATTTGGATGATTTCAGCCCTGGAACTGCCAGTCTCTATTGAGCCAAGGTAAAAGGTAGCTGTTAACTTGAAAACTCCCATACCATCACAAGATGGAACAGAGCTTTGGAGATGTAGACAGATTAATAATAATAAAGAGTTACTCAAACATGTGCAAATGAAACAAAACACAACTCCAGATATCTAGATTTTGAGGAGGTAACAACATTATAACAGACTAAATGCTCACAAGATTCAATTTTGCATAATATTGGACCTTTAAGGAAAACACTATATTCAATACCATATGGACAATAGCAATGCTTTTCTACGAAACTCTTCTAATATAGACTCATATACTCTTTTTGCCAGTATAACATACATTGCATAATATATTACTCAAGTAGAAGTAAAAGTATATGTTTGAAAGCTATACCTGGAAATATAATTATATGAAAATGTACATTCAATATAATGCATTTGTTTTAAATTCTTCTAAAGACAATACAGTAGGAGGTGTATTTACCTTGTTGACATGTTTCGGCTGCTAGCTGCAAGACATCTTCAAAACTGTCACCGGTGTTGATGCTGAAGTGCTGTATATTAACTGTTGTTACTTGTGTGTGGTCAGCCTGATGGACCTGGCAAGTCACTCAGACTGACCACGCCTCCCATCACCCGGTGCTCTCTGGAGGAGGGTGTCCCAGGTTTGTGAAAGAAGGAACTCTTATCACGGTTAATGCTGTCCGTGCCCCGTTTCCTGATTTCACTGTCCTCCCTGATCCAGTGTTTGAACATGTCAACAAGGTAAATACATTTCCTACTGTATTGTCTTTAAAAAGAACCCAAGAAGTTAACGTTCATAAAAAGACAAACGTTTTTGGATATGAATTTGTTTTGCCCAAGGACTCAACAATATTACACAATATCATAGCAAGGATTGTACAAACAACTTTGGGCTATTGGAGAAACTGAACAATTGCCAACTCATTGTATAAGAAATATGTTACACTTAAGATTTTACTGAAAACACATTTGAGAAAACTTGATATTCCTATGGCTTTAACATAGAGAGGAATGAATTGGTTTCTAATCATATTTCGCCCCAGCTTAATATTACATTTTTCATAAGTTTTAATAATGCTCCTTCCCTCCTGTGTAAACCTGGACATACAGAGGCAGACAGAAGGATGACTTCCTCCCTGTTTCCACAATAGAGCATCTCTCATCCACAAACACTGGCTGCTTTTATTGCTCATATCAAAGCAACTCTGCGGGCTGTTGTCAGGTTATTATTGGCACAAATACATATGCGGCGGTGCACTCTGGGCTTTGGACCGGGCCCCCGCCCCCGGTCAGGGTGGGGGCAGAGGGGGGCAGGGGGAGGGTGCCATCTGGAGCCCAGGGTCCCGCTGTGAGGCTGTCCACTCCACACCTGGGACATCGGACCACCAGCTGGAGTCGCACCTGCACCCATAAGTTGAGCCAGGGTTTAGAATGATGCCGCCGAATGAACTCAAAACAAAAACACAAACATATTATATTGTTTGCACTGTTATAAAATTTGCACTGTTGTCATAGCAATTAAGAATTCAAAACGCAATATTCTATCTGTTGAATGGTCAAACATCCTCAGAATAATCTTGCTTTTAAACAGGAAGCTGGAACCATTTACTTCATGAATTTGTTGTATTTTTTCTTTTACTTGCTGGGCAGCATCACAGCATCTTACAGTAATAAGACTTGTAATCTTTAAAGGTGCACTGTGTAACTTTTCTAGTGGAGGATCTGCCACTTGCTTGTCTCTGGATATGTTATTTCTTTGCCTAGAATTTTCCACTGTGTACTATTAAAGGTGCTGTAACTGATTTTTACTGACTTTAAATGAAAACAGAACTACAGTTTATTTAAATGGTTTTTATTCCTCACTTGCCTTTTGCATTTCAAACATCCTAATTATTCCTGAGATGAGTTTATAAGCATGTTTCACAACTTTCAGAGACCAGAGTAGAGTTTTGCCATGACAATAAAGCTGATATCAACTAGCATGTTAACACGCACTTCCAAATGATCAGACAATAAAATGCTTTATAATTAGACGCAGACAGAATGCAGTGGACATATTTTGACCCCAGGAACTGCTTATACAGTATATCAGTACTGGAGCAAGATACATTTTGCTCAAATATATGGATAAAAATCAAATCAGGAACAGGGTCTTTGAATGCATATCCCATTTATTCAACTATGTGTGTTTTTATTGCTAAAAATACCATGGAGGCAAGCAAGTGACTGACCTTCCACTATAGAAAAGTTACATAATGCACCTTTAAATATATTGTCAACATTTATTTGCTAATTTTGAGTGCATGATGTGTAATATGATAGTCTATATTAAATCCCTTACATTACATTACCTGGAAAACACTTCAGGACTGTTTTTTAATGTATAGTCAATGTATTTCAACAGTATACACAACGTAAATAACCTTTGTGGACACCGTAAAGCGCCAGACAAAGCCGTGTGGGTTTGGTTTGAAAACAAAGAGCTTTGACCTTTCAACTTCAGTGTTATGGGCCCAAACTATGGGACAACTCCAAAACAAAATGCTAATTTGACTTTTAAACAACACTACTGAACAAGACACGGCTCACACACAGCCATTCATAAAGCTTAGTCTTCTAGGCAAGGCAGTTTATTTGTATAGCACAATTCATACAGTAATTCAAAGTGAATTACAGAATAACAACATAATAAGACATTAAAAATAATTATCATAAAATTAAGATTAAAAGAGAATATAACACAACAACTACAACTCCTTACCAGCCATTACCATTATTATTATTTATTTTTGTCTACCTAAATAACATCTATTGTTCACACAAAAAATTACTGGTGCTATAAATACAAGATGTAGCTTTGTCTCCATGGAGGTGTTATCGTTTTGCCTGGAATATTCCACAGTATGGCTTAATGGCTCAAACTTATCTATCTAACCTTATCTAACTTATCTAACCCTCATAAAAAGTAACACAGTGCAGCTTTAACCACGCTTCTATCACAACTGCTCTTTATTATTTCTATTGTAGACCTGCTATACGGGCTAATTATAGTAGCCTCAGTCAAAAGCAGTGGTAGTTCTCACAGCTGATGTAACACAAACCTATTTACTGCTGAGAACCACTCCAGTGTCAACAGATTAACCTCCCTCTGTCCACTCTGTGCCATAATGATCACTCTTTTATAGACCCTTATACAACTGCATTATTTAAACATTTACACTTTTTTCAAATTACCTTTAGATAGATACTATTGTTTTTGCCTGTGTAAAACATAAGACATAATATTCCAAGTAGGAGTAAAAGTATGGTGTCTGAAAAATAGTATTTAATATTTTTTTAAAAAGTAACTCAACAAAGTAACATGTCATGGATTTGTTTTGCCCAAGGGCACAGCAACATTACAAGATCACCCTTTTATACCCTCATACAACTCCATTATTTAAAAATTTACACTATTTTCGAATTACTTTTACCTTCCGAGTATTTTGTATTTCAGATTTGAACTGTGTATCGATCAGAAATACACGCATTTGTGCATTATTGGAAGTTTTGTTTGTCGGATTACATTAACACCAAATTGGATACTATATTTAAACAGTTAGTCAGTACTTCAGTAGTATGTTCACTAAAAACTTGCTCTACTTTTTACTCCTACTGGTGTAATATTAGATTTAAGCAACTGTGATTGTACTTGAGTGAAATTTTTAGCTGCATATTATATAGCTTTATGCATATTTTCCTAAACCTGCGATTGTCCTGGAAGATTAATAAAGTTCGAGTCAAAATCCAACATAAGAACATATTTTTTCCAGCCCTTTTTGCAACACTAGTGTGCTTAGGCTTTTGGAAACAGAGTCGGATCACTTATAGCATACAGAGAGAGCCAGAGAAAGAAAGACTTTTAAGAGGAAGAGGAGAGGGAGAGAGGGAAAGAGAGGGAGAGAAAGAGGGAGGGAGAGAGGGGGAGTGGTGACATGGAGAAGGGGGTGGAGCTAAAATCCAGACTGGTGAAAGAGTCAGACAGAAGACTAGGCACAGCTGAGCACATCGGCAGCGCAACCATTTCTCTGTCTACGCTACAAAAGAATCCAACTTCAACTTACAGGCAAATTTAAACTTATTTTTCAGCTTAAAGTCAAGAAAAAGATTTGAAAATACACAATAATAATAATAATAAATAAATAAATAAAAAATAGGAAAGTAAAATCCAGAAGGGACTGAGAGATCCACAAGAACTAAGAAGATGGACTCAGACTCAGGAGAGCAAAGTGAAGGAGAGCTGTCACCAGGTAAGACACGTTTTAAAAATCATGCTTTTATTTTGAAATGGACTAAAATGGACTACTGAATGTGACAATATAAGACTTTATGTACTGTAGTGGGCTTTAAAAGTTAATGCTAAAGTCATGCTTTTATTTTGAAATTGCACTGATAATTGACTGCTACATGTCACAGTATGGGAACTGTATAGACTGTTGGCCACTGCTTACCTTGATGTAGTATGATATAAGAAGGATAAGATCATGCTTTTATTTTGAAATTGCACTTATGTTGGGCTACTACATGTGACTGTATACATTGTTTGACATTGCTTATGCAGTGGGTTGTGAAAGGTAATGCAAAAATCATGCTTTTATTTTGAAATTCTGTTTCCAAAGGCCTACTATTGCTATTGTCACTGCATGTGACAATATGAGAACTATGTAGATCATCTGGTAGTGCTTAACTTTAAGTACAGTCAGCTAATAAAAGGCAATGGAGAATACATCTATTTTGAAATCACATTTGTATTGGACAAATATATGCAACAATAAAGGGGTGGGTGGTTTGGAATTGCTTAACTTCATGTGGTATGTTTAAAAGATAAGGCTTAAGATCTTTTATTTTGAGAGAGTTATATTGGTGTGCATTAAAGCTATAAGGCATATCGCACTTTTATTTTGAAATTGCACTTATAATTGACTAGACATGACTACATTTTGGGACTATGAGAACAATACATGCTTACTTCTGACTTTTTTAAATAGTACTCAGTTTTAAGCATTACCTTTACATCTAACAATTATATTTATATTGATCCCAAATGATTATTTATCATATCATTATTATAATTTAAGTAAGAAAATCTGTTGAATTTTTGTAGTAGTTAAGTTTGGACATTTTTTTTTTTTTTTTAAGATGATTTGCAAGTGAGCACTGAAAAATGAAAAATGCAGTATTTTGGTACACTGTGGTTTGCACAACTAAGCCAGTATGATTTCAGTTAACAAGTTGTAAAATGGCCAATTCTGCAACATACAAATACATCAGATGTAATTATGAATAAATATACAGATATTTGATTAAATTAAGTCATATAAATTCTGTATTAGTACTTAGTAATACGCAGAGTCTTCCTGGTCTGTACTGCTGCTCTCTTCTTGAGTGTCAGCTGTGTTATATGCAACATTTTTCCCATTCAAAAGATACAATATTTAGAATAAAATTGTTAATCAGTATGTCCTTATTTCTCATGTTTCTGAAACCCATGGATGGGGCAAATAAAAGGCAGCTCAGTCTCCTCCAGGATTAGGCAGGCTCCAACACGTGCGTCCAACTATAGCCTCATTCAACACTAAAATCTGCCCCACTGAGAATTACACACAAAAGTTGAGCTATTTAAGATTTCTGCTGAAAATATGTCAAATGGAAAATTATATGTAGAAAGGTATAGGTTTTGAACAGTGACTTACTTTGTTCACTTATCAGTAGTCAAGTTGTATTGACCAAACAAACCACAGACAGACACTGATGGAGATGTGGAGCAATTGAAACAGACCAAAGTGAGACAGCTTGGTTAAAGATGCACTATGTAACTTTTCTGGTGGAAGGGCTGTCTCCTGCTTGACACCATGGAGATGCTATTGCTTTGCCTGGAATGTTCCACAGTATGGCATTAAACATATCTGTCTTGCATTTATTAAATCACGTGTTCTTATTGCTCAAAAACATGATAAACATTCATTCTTACTGACCTATGGCCCATCTCTGGCTTGTGGAAATAGATTAATTGCTGTATTGTAGAACATTGGCAACCATTTGGCAGACCCCCCCCCTCCAGAAAAGTTACACAGTGAGCCTTTAAATAACTGAAATGGTGAAATATTGTCCTGTGTAAACGCTGTTAGTTATAAATCCATTCTTCAGCTGTCTGTAACCTTTCACATGTTAAAGCAGTCAGGATTATCATTTGGACATCAGCTCACACTGGGGGTATTACATTGCACTAATCTAATAAATTCATTCACTTTTCTGAGTATTTTAACCATCTGTCTTGCAAAAAAGTAAAAGGTGCATTTAAAAAAGTTTTCGCATGTAGTTTTTATTTTTTTTTGTATTGAGTAGTCTTACATTCATACATGTTTACAGTGGCTAATCTGCATACAGGTTTTGTTCTTAGTTATGACATAGTTTTAAATATATTTGCAGATATAGCTATGGTGGTTCATTCATTTCCCATCCATCCATCCATTTTCTTCCGCTTATCCGTGGGCTGGGTCGCGGGGGGACTTCCTTCACCCTGGATACTTCCTCCAACTCCTCCAGGCGGACCCCAGGGCGTTCCTAGGCCAGCCGAGAGACATAGTCCCTCCAGCGTGTCCTGGGTCTTCCCCGGGGCCTCCTCCCGGTGTACCATGGAATAAGATCATCTCCAGTTTTTCTGCATTACCCTATTGATAATTATTGACAGATTTGCTTGTCTTGGGTAAAGGGCATTGATCAGAGCATATCATAATTACACTCTTTGACCCCATAGTAAAACACATCAGACAATTTGATCAGCACTAAGCAACTGTCTTCTACTGTACTGTTTCCAAACCAGGGGGTGATTTGAATGATTTCAGATTTTAAAAAATGGCGACATTGACTTGTATTTGAATTTCAAATAAGCTTTGTACATTTTACATGTTTTTTCTGTATAAGCTAATGTTGGCATAAGTCATTATAACAATACAATATAACAGTTATATTTAGTTACAGATTTATAATTAAGAAGCACCAGTACCCGATATAGGAGTTAGTTCAGCCATATTGTAAGATGGGTCAAATACCTTAAAGAGTCCATATTATGCTATTTTCTAATCTGTTATAATGTTGTTGTTTCCTCATCAAAGACACACCTGGGCATGTGTTTTATTTAATTCACATGTGTAACTCACAAACCCTGCATATTCTTCTCTCAGATAGAAAACACTGAGTTCCACCTTGTGATGTCATGTGGTAATGTAGGAAGTGCTGCACTGTGTTTAAACTCCTCAAATCTTCACAAGAATAATTTGGGTGATTTCAGCCCTGGAACAACATATTAACATGGCCATTAACATTGAGTCAATTTTGGATAATATAAGATCTTGAACATTTTCTTTCTCTAATGACTTCCAACAAGCTGTACACTGGTATAGCACAATGTTACCCAGTCTGGTGAATATCAGGCTACTTTATACTTTATATTCTGGAGTAGAAGTTGGTGGATAAGAGGAATTTTATCTCTGTCAATCAGCCATGAGTTACACCCAGACGGAAATATTGTCTGGAACAAGGTAAGCCCAAGATATGCAAGCTCTTTCAGTAAAACCTGGCTTCCTGTGCATTTTATATAAGGCAATACACTTTGTAACAGAGATAATGCAAACCACACAATCTGGGAATCAAACCTAGGACCTTTTTGTTGAGAGGCAAGAGTTAATTTCAGCCCCAGAACTGCCCATTTCTACTGAACTAAAGGTAAACTTGAAAACTACCACTACATGACATCACAAGGTGGAACATTTTGAGCTTTGGAGATGCAGACAGCCTAATAATCCAGAATAACACGTGTGAATGAAACAAAACACAACTCTAGATATGTTTTTGATGACGTAACAATATCATAACATGGCTTAAAGCTTCTAAGAGTCATTTTTTTCTAGTCCTGTTTTAGTCCTGGTTTAGTCCAAGTTTAGTCCAGTATTGTTTTGCAGTGTGTACGCAGCTTTGTTAAATTGGCAGGTAAATAAGAAAACTGTTATTCTTGATTTACAGTGGTCAGTTTCTATCAAAAACGGTTCAAGAAACTGGGGCCTGCTTATAAGAAGGGTGGTCATAATGTTATGCCTGATTAGTTGTTTAGCATGTGTGAAGAAAAGTAGAGGTTTTAGTGGATGCTTCGTTGAATAAATTAGCTGTCCATCTGTCCTGTGGGTCTTTCTTCTCTATTGGCAGTGGTGAAATGGCAAATATGAAATCATAACTTCCAAAAAAGGCATTTCTATAAAGCTGGTATATTGCACAGGGAACACATGCTTTAGCTATTTTAGCATCACATAAAAGGATGTACAGCGTTAGAGATTGAGCGGAAACATATTTTTGTGATGTGAAACCAATGGAGGAATGAACCACTGCCAAGATCCTGTAATGCAATCATGGGCCACTTGAAGGGTTATAATTGAAATTTATGATAATGACAAAACATATGTTAAAATAAAAAGGTAATTTTCCCCAAGAGGGTAGTCAAAAGTACTCTTCTGTTTTATGTTTTGACAAATTATGTAAAAAATTACATCAGAAAATGCATAAAGAAAGAACAACATCTTGAAAAAATACAATATCTTTTTTCAAGATGTACTTTGTTTATGCATTTTCAGTATGCAACTTACAGCCTTAAACTATGGAAGTTCATGCTCATAATAATAAGAATACATGTTTGGGGCAATAAAAAAAACCTGTAGTTAAATAATTATAACATATATGTTTAATGCCATATTGTGGAACATTCCAAGCAAAGCCATAATATCAACGCACACAAGATAGCAAGGTAACACAGACCGTCAGCAATAAAAGTTACGTAGTGCACCATTAAAGCGAATACAAGTCTTGCCATGATACGGTTCTGAGTACAGGAGAGTTACAGCCTCAAGTATTAAAAGTTGTAATTGTTTTTACAATGCAATGAAAGACTGCTCAACCACAAATGCTATAAGGTTGGCAGTTCAATCCCAGTGTGTCCTTGGGCAAAGACACTTAACTTGCCCCGCTGTTTGTCTACACACTACTAGTGTGTGAATGTGTGTGTGCAAAGGTAGGGACATCTGATGGAAATTATATCTCATGCAAATAAAACATAAGCATGCACTGTCCGGACTAAACAAAAAATAATGAAAAATGGCTGTTGATGATACAAAGGAAATGTTTTTTGTTTTTTTTGTTTTTTTTCAAGTTTATAATAAAAGAAGCATGCTAATTCTATTCTAGCTAGTTTTATTGGTCCAGATTTCCTTTTAAAAGGTCTTATATCACGTAAAATGAACTCGTGTGAGCTTTAAGCCATGTTGGAATATTGTTACTTCATCACAAATACCTGTGTTGTGTTTTGTTTCATTCACAGATGAGTTTTGAGTAACCCTATTAGTCTGTCTACATCCCCAAAGCTCAAAATGCTCTGTTCCACCTTGTGATGTCATGAGGCTGTAGTTTTCAGGTTAACAGCTACCTTTTACCTTTTGTTTAGTAGAGATGGGCAATTCCAGGGCTAAAATCATCCATATGATTCTAGTGAAGATGCATGCAGTTTAAAAACACAGTGGAGCACTTCCTGTATTACCACATGACATCACAAGGTGGAACAGAGTGTTTTCTGTTTGAGAGAAGAACTCGGCCTAATACAGTGTTGTTAAACATGTGAATGAAACAAAACACAGCTCCGGTATGATTTTGATGAGGTAACAACATTATGATACAGATCAGAAAATGGTGTAATATGGGCCATTTAAATTAAAACAAAAAAGATGTTGCTGGGTTATGTTGTTACTATTGACGATGTACTACATTTGAACCAATCACTTTTTCCTTAATACTCACACTCAAAAACCTACACACAAAACTGTATTTCTATAAACAGCACAGCCCATATTCCTGGAGATCTGTCACTCCACCTGTGCCTTCGACTTACACCAGTTTTACCTGTACTATAAACATGTCTAGTGTAAACATAGGCTATTTTGATGCAGGTACCAGGCAGCAGATGTGGTGTGGTCCCAAAACAAACAGGCCATTCACCTTTATGATCTCTATCAACACAGCATGCTTCTGTTGTCCCATTTTTATTCCTAAATATCTCTTCCTCTATTGGCTCATTCATGTGGATGGTTGCTTTGAGATCTGTGTTAAAAGTCAACGCTTTCAGCATCGGGCTAAGAGCTTTGTCACAAGAGCAGCGTTGCCATGGGATACGGATTAAGGACATATATATCCAATAGTGTAACCTGGCCTTCAACCAAATGGAAATTTTAAATGGAAGTAAAAGACACTACATAATAGAGAGGGATAGAAATTGAGAAATAAAAGAAACACTACAGAAAATAGTGGCTAATAAAAATTACTTCAATTCGCAATGTTTTTGAGTTGACCACTTTAAAGTTGCACTATGTAACTTTTTGGTTGTGTGTTCGTCACCAGCTTGTTTTTATGGAGATGTCATTGCTCGGCCTGGAAAGTTCCACAGTATGACATTAAACAGCTCTACCTTTTGCCTTCATTAAATTACAGGTGGTTTTATAGCTCAAAAATAACTAAAAACAGGCATTCCAACTGTGAGTGGGGTTGCCTCTCCACAGATCTGACCTGTAATTTGGTGTGGTTTGGTTTCCTTGAAGATAGAAAGCTTTAATACCATACTGTGAAGCGTTCTAGACAAAGCAATAAATTACAGGTAGTTTTATGCTCAAAAATGGAGAAAAGTGGATCAGAAAAGTTACACAATGCATCTTTAACATTGGTTTATTTGAAGACATAAAATATAGTCACATTCACAGTTGTCCTGGTT
This sequence comes from Taenioides sp. WSHXM2023, assembly GCA_029959045.1. Lineage (NCBI taxonomy): Eukaryota > Metazoa > Chordata > Actinopteri > Gobiiformes > Gobiidae > Taenioides > Taenioides sp. WSHXM2023. The sequence goes on from CM057091.1 coordinate 8,773,671, forward strand.
TGGTCCTGGTTTGAGCCCCAGTTTAGCCCTAACCTGGTTTTAGACCTGTTCTAGTCCTGGTTTAGTCCTGATTTAGTTTAGGTTTATTTCCAATTGTATTTTGCACTGTGAGCAAGTGTGTATGCAGCTTTGTTAAATTGGCAGGTAATTGACTCAAAATAAGAAAAAAAATGTTGAATACTTTGAAAACAACAAACTAAACTGCAATATATAATTTATTTCAGTTCATTTTACCCTTTTAGTAAAATGGAGATTAAGAAAGATGGACATTTCACACCGCAAACTAGAACAGGGGTCTCCAACCTTTTTCCTCCAGTGAGCTACGAAAATGCCAGAGAGCTACTAATTTTAGCCGTCACAAGAAACTGAGTAAATACAAGAGCCACAGCGAGCCTTAGATGAGGTACAGTTAGATGCCTATAAAACATAAACCTTTATTCATTTATTAGTGCACAAAGTTAGGCATCAAAATGATACATGCACAATGGTAAAAGGCATTTAAATCATCAAATTTGACTTATTCAGCACAATACGTGTAATTCAGAAATCCGTTGGCGAGCTACTTGGAAGGACGTGGAGAGCTACTGGTAACTCCTGAGCTACAGGTTAGAAACCCCTGATCTAGAACCTGTCGTGGAAATTATCTATAAAACAATACCAAAACATACAAGAAGAGTGAGGATGATCAAATAGTTAACATGTGAAATAAACAGCAGACATGTAAATAGAAAACCCAAAGGTACCTAAAGCCTTCCTGTGAGACTAAAGGATTAGACAAAAAAGAGTGTGGTTTCTAACACTTCTTACAGTGTATCTTGGACAATGGAAAAAACACCGAATACTAAAATTTCCACCACAAGTTGCTTCTGTTTTGCCTGTTTTGAATTTCACTTAATGGTTCTATAAACAAGTTGAAAACAAAAGTTGGATATTTTCAATAATTCAGATTCAAAGTGATGGGAGATCAATGCCGCGCAGAGACAAATTCAGAGATTATTAATGAGATGTTTACTGTATGCATGAGCCTGAAAACTCTTAAGGAATGTGGCGAACAGCTAAATTATAATGCAATGTTACAGATATCACCACAATTACAAAGTGTTATATACATCACCACAGAGAATAGCACTTTACGGTTATGGGCTCCATTTTGAAAACTTTTGACCATCCAAAACTTTTTACGTGCATTGTTATGGCAACAGTCCAAATTTTTCATCAATCTGAAACCTAATTAAATGTGACTCCCTGGTTGTGTTAGGAAGGGCATCAGGCGTAAAAGCATGCCATACTATTAAAACGTATTTTATATAGGCTAGTTTTAAAATGGACCTTATCAATTTGTCACAGCTGTTGCAGTTTTAGGTGCACTTTATTTGTAACTTTTCTTAAGGAATCCACCACTTGCTTGTCTCCATGGAGATGATGGAGTGTTCCCCAGTACGGCATTACACGAAATCTATTTTCATGGAGACATTTTTTTGTAATAAAAAGATAGAGAAATGTAACGCCTTATTGCGGATCATTCTAGGCTAATCAACAGCATCGCCATGGAGTGAAGAATGGAGAAAAAAAGTTACATAGTGCACCTTTAATACTTATATTGTGACTCGTTGCGGATGTGATTATTGGCCCACATTTGTTGCTTTTCTCCACTTCCCGAGAATCTCAAAGTCTGATCACATGGCTCCTCTTTCAGTAGTCAGTTCCTTTCTGCCGACAGTGACTCACTCAAAGCAGAAGTGAACTCGGAGACGGGTAAACTTTTGGTTCAGGCGTACGTTAGTCACTGTGTGTGCATTCTTTCATTGCACTTCTAGTAAAGCCTCTAACTACCAGTGTCTCAAACCCCACTGTAACTTCTGTTTCATAGTTTTGGACTGATTCATAGATTTAGAGGCGTAGAAAGATCAAGATTTCGCAGTATTTACAGTAAGCTAATTTACATGAAGAAAGTTGTACTGCGTAGCATTTGTAGTGGCGGTCTGCTATCTGCTTTCTCAATGGAAATGTTATTGCTTTATTTAGAAAGTTCCACAGCATAGATTAAACCTAAAATTAAACCTAAATCTATCAGGAGGGAGACAAGCAGGTTACAGCATTGTATACTACATTACAGTTCAGATCTGTGGAGAATCAGCCCTATTCACAGAAGGAATTATTGTATTTTTGAGCAATAGAAACACCCATAATGAATAAATTCTATGGATATGTTTAAAGTCATATCACCAAACATGCCAGGCAAAGCAATAACCTTTAAGCTTTAGATCTGGTGGTACTACGTATATGAACACTGCATAGAAATGGTTAGTTCGTTTTAGCTTTACTTCATAAATTCCACTTTGCCAAGGTGTAAAATAAATCAGATCTCCCAAGTTTCATGTTGGTACTTTATATAGTTTGTCATGTACAAGAATATTTTAAGTACAGCTCCTTTGAACACATAATTTCGCTTCATTCCTGGTCTGTGGTCTGTGTGCTGGGTGCTGACTAATGCAGAGACTCATGACGAACCCTGCTCCATCTGGACTCTTTCCTCAATGTTTAGTGCAGCTTTGGTTCTGTTTACGGAAGAGGAAGAGAGGAAGAGGGGGAGTGAAAGAGAGAGAGAAAGAGAAAGAGACAGATCTTAGTGTTGTCTTTGGGGCATATGGGGCAGTGTGTACTAAAAACAGATCGTTGATGTTGTGTTTAATGATACAACTCTTCTTCAGGCTAAATAAAAGAAACAGGACTATTGACTTCCTGTTCAAAATTACAGAATTCATAGTGACATTTCAAAGTAGCAAGTTTTTAAATTACGTGCTGCTATTGTTGGAAAAAAGTCTACATGGTCATTTTTGAACCTGGCATGTATTGACCCAGAGTCCCAAAGCAGCGGACAGAGATAGGGGGTAGGTGAAAACTGATGTTTTCTGAGCACTAAAGCCTCAAATACAGGACAATACAGGATTACTTAAAGTACCCAAATTACGCTGTTTTCTGATCTATGTTATAATGTTGTTTCCTCATCACAAACATACCTGGAGTCGTGTTTTGTTTCATTCACACAAGTTTATCACACAAGAGGCAACAACATATTGTATAAACCGGCTTAAAGCTCACAAGAGTCAGTTTTGCATAATATAGGATCTTCAAACAAGAGTGTATTAAAATTCAACTTTGAGAAACTGTTACAACATGATTTAAAGATCATAAAGGTTGATTTACAGTGTCCTCCTTTAAAAAAAAAAACAGGCTTTTCATATTTCAGAATTATGTGTAGTTATTCATCTGACAGATCGTGGCCAAAAATAGTAATTCTGTTCTTTTCTTTTAAAAAAAACAATGGTTCAGGTGCGGTGTGGTCTTTTGTCACTGAAATATTGCACCTGAATCATAGGTCAGCTTCACTTCATGTTCCACACGGGGCTTAAACCGAGCAGGAAAAATAAAAGAATCTCCTATTTTCCTTTCTATTTTAATGGCCCCATCCCTCCTAAAAAGCTTTGTTAAAATATTACAACAAACACATTCATAAATAAATACAACTTACTAATAGAAAGCACAGTACTACTCACAGGACTGAAGCAGAAGTACAAGCACCAAGAAGTACTTTCAAAATACAACATTTTTACCCATTTGATTTTGCTTAGGCCTAGGTCAATACATGTGGACAGATGGAACAGTCATTTTGGTTGGGTCAGTATTTGCATTTTCTTTGCATTACTGGGAAATTTGGGGTTATTTTTAAGCTATATGATAAGATTTGAGTCGTAGAAGGTTGAATTAATAACGTCTATGTCTCATTACAGGTGTAAACTAAGTGTTTCATTCTGCTGTTTATTTATTGCAGCTTGTGTTTTTAACAGTATTGTGGATTTAGAATTGATTTAGTGTTTGAAATCTACTCTTTTGTTACTGTGTCCGTGGAATAAATTAGTTTCAGTATTATCATTTATCGTCTATAATGTCTTCAACAATATATAATACTTCAAAATGTGTTACTGTGACAGGCCTACTCTCCTAAGTGACGGTACTTTTTCCCTGCAGATTTTGGTAAATACTGCAAAAAGTAAAAACTGTTAGTGAACAAGCTTGTGTGTCGTCCTCTGTTTGCTCAGAGGAGAAGCAGAGTCTTGTGCGTGGGCTCAACCTGCTTACACACACATGAGAAGATGGACCACTCACTCTCCAGTCCTCCGTCTCTATCCCTCTCTTTGTTTCTCTTTGTCCGTCTCTCAACTCTTTTTCACCCTCTCTTCTTCTTCTCGTTCTCCCTCTTTCTTTCTCTCTCTATGTCCTCCTCTTACTCCTGTCCCTCTCTTCCAAATCAAATCTCCCTTTCTATCTTTTTTTCTCTATTTTTATATCTCCCTTTTTCTTTCTACCTCTGATCACCTTTCTCTCACACACACTTTCTCCTTCCCTCTGCCTTTTCTCAGTTCCTCTCTCCACTTTTTTCCTTCCCTCTCTCTCTCTCCGCTCTCTTTCTTTCTCTTTCCCATATCCTATTCTTTCTCTCTTTTTATCCCTCCCTTTTTCTTTCTACCTCTTACCATCTGTCTTTCTCACACACTTTCTCCCTCCCTCTTTCTCCCTTTTCTCCATTCCTCTCTCCACCTTTCTTTACCCATTCCCTCCTACTTTATTTCCCTCTTACACCCCCACCCTCTTTTTCTCTCTGTCTCTCTCTCTCTCCCCCACCCGTTCTCCCACTTTCGACCTCTCTCTCCCCCTCTGTCTCTCTCTCTCTCTCTCATTCCCTTCCTCTCCCTCTCTCTGTCTGTCACAGCTGGCGCTCAGATATCCTCCATATTCTCTCCTGGTTGCTTCTCTGGAGTGAACCTCCCAAACTCTCTATTCTGCCAAAAGATCTTTTTAGCAGCTACATATGTTCTGGCAGAGAGATACGGCTGCGTAGGCTCAGATTGGCCATTGCATTGTATATTTCTCTGCTTTCGGAGCAAATAAATATATGTAAATTTAAGCACTCACAAATGTTCCATATTGTGGCATTTAAAAACAAACAAATCTTTGTCAGCACACCCGCAACTCTTTACAATTATATATTTGTTCAAATATGTATTTTTCAGGCTTCTTAAACATTCACATTGATAAATTATAATACTGGGTCAACTTTATAGTGACATCACGCTAGGGGGTGCACTAAATATACTTCCATGGCAGAATGTTCAGGCGTTACCATGGTAACACAATGCACACATTAGATTAGATTAGAAGTACTTTATTAACCCAAAGGAAATTTATTTCAGGCAGCACAATACATACTAATAACATAATAACAATAACATCTATTCAATTATAGTGACGTGTTATATAGCCGTGTGGCGTGTGGAACAAACGACTTCCAGAGTCTGTCCTTGGAACATTAGTAAATATTTCCCAAAAAAATTGATTTAAACAACACATTTTCAGAGGCCTGTGATCAATATGGTGGTGGTGAGAGTGACTTACCGAAAAACTGCTAATGATAGACAGTGCTGTGCCTCTAGTTAGCATCACACCCCCAGGGAATGCTGATGACATAAGTTGCAAAGTATCAATAGTGGAATAAAATGTGCAAAATGTAACTTTTCTGGTTGAGGATCCACCATGTACTTCCATCTCCATCATCAAATCTCCATGGAGCTATTACTGCTTGATCTGGAATGTTCCACATTAAACTTTTCTATCGCCATGGAAACAATCAAGTGACACCATGAGATCAAGTTACAGGTTAGATCATGACAAGGTAATTTTGAGCAATAACAACAAATCTAATTCAATAAAAACCTCGTTGGAGACCTCGTTAAATAGTGCTCCTTTAATTTCTCCTCTTTTCCGTACACCCAGTTGTTTCAAACATTCTGTGCTTTTAAAACACCATATTTTTCTAGGAGGGGGTGGTAGTTTATGTGTAGTTGTAAAAGTGGTACCAGCAGAAGGACGAAGAACAGGAGGAGAAGTCCTTTGTCCAGAAACAATGGAGACAAAGAAACACAGAATAAAAGACCAGTGTCTTTATTAAATGTTTTGTGGTCAGTTCAGAGCAGCACAAGTCTTCCTCAGGCACTGACGATGCCTTCATCTCCCTCTCTCTTTGTAGGAGTCCTGTCTATCTCTTTCTCTAGAAATATCCCAAATATTACAGCTTAGTTTTGTCATAAATATGCAACTTTATTTTACAGGTCCTATATTACACAAAACTGACTTGTGAGCTTTAAGCCATGTTAGAATGTTGTTACCTCCTACAAAACATGGAGGTGTGTTTTGTTTCATTCACACATGTTTGGGTAATCTTTTATTTTTAGTCTGTCTACATCTCCAAAGCTCAAAACGCTCTGTTCCACGTTGTGATTTCATGTTATGGTAGTTTTCATGTTAATACCTTTTATTTTTAATTCAGTTGAGATTGGCAATTCCGGGGCTGAAATGATCCAAATGATTCTAGTGAAGGTGAATGGAGTTTAAAAACACAGTGGAGCACGTCCAGTATTACCACATGTCATCACAAGGCGAAAGAGAGTGTTTTCTGTTTGGAAACAACATTATAACATAACATAGATCAGAAAATAGCCTATTTTATTGGCCCTTTAACTTGCATAGTCTATGTTGGCCCATGCGTCCTGATGCATTGATTTACATGGATACTTTAACATAGTTACTATTACTACTGCTATTTTTACCCTTATCTTCACTTAAAATCATGTAGTTAATCTAATCATAAACTGTTTACGTCATGGAGACCCCCATGAAGGAGGCAGGTCTCCATGAATTGAGTTTGTTCACAGATTTTAGTGATAAATACCCGCCCATTAAGCTACGACGTTACCTTACACACTGCAGAACTCTGTTATACTGGTCTGTTTCCTGTTTTGGCTAATTATCTTGCATGGAACATTTTGGACAGTTTTTGTGGTCTTTTGCATAGCTTTGCCTAACAAATGTTGCCAGTATTTTTTATTCTTCCAGTCAGGAAGAATGCTTAAGAGTTCTGGCGCTCTCATACTGTGTATTTATTTATATACAACCAAATGCAAGAAGTCTTTCAACCAGGAAGTGCACTGTCTGCATGTTAGTTGTTGTTAGCTTTACTGTGACTGCATAATTCCCATCTGGCGTATTAGGTCAGCAGTGCTCATACTTGCAAATATGTATTTATAAAGATCCAAAAGCAGGAAGCCTTTCAGTGGATTAAAGGGACGGTACCCATATTTTTGTTTGTGTAGTTGAGCAAAATTAGTTTTCTTAGTTTCTTCTAATTGAAACTGCTGTGTGCTGTCTAAACGTTTAATCGTGCTAGAACTAGGAAGTGCACTGTCCGCATGCTAGTTGTTGTTAGCTTTACAGTGACAGCAAAACTCCCCTCTGGCATATCTGGTCAGTAGTATTCACACTTGCAACTGTGTATTTATATTGAATCAAAAGCAGCCAGGAAGTAATTCAATCATCATATGGATTAACAGGACTGCGCCTATATTTTTGTCTATATAGCTAAGATAATTTTTTCCAAATTAAACCATTGTGTGCTGTCTGAGCATTTTATTTTTATGTATTTACCTAGATCCAGGAAGTGCACTGTTCACATGCTAGTTGTGTTAGCTTTACTGTGACTGCAAAACTCAGCTGTGGCCCCTGAAAGTTGCGAAAAGCCTGTTTAAACTCATAGTGGATAGTTTGAAAGCTCGTGCTAAGATAGGAAAATGCAGGGGTAACGTTGGAGCACTGCACACCATTTAACATCAACAAGATCTGTTTTTCTTGTTTTTTAAAAAAGTAAAAAAAAAAAACTCAGGTAGAGCCTCAAGCAATGTTAATTTAGTCCTTAACGTTGATTAGACAAATAAAGTCACTTTTTCCAACATTACACACTCTGGCATGTGTATACAGAGACTTATTGTTCACTACAGATTACACAGACTCTACAGTAAACGCACTGTTGTGAAAAAAGCCCTCGATTCCAAAACCCTGTTTCACTCAGAGCTGCAAGTTTTGCTCCCAGATTCCTCTCTTTCTCCTACTTGCTCCCTGTTTTCCCCCTCTCTCTCTTCCTTCCCTCATTCTCCCTTTCTCTCTTTCTTATTTTTCTCTCTTTCTTATTTTTCTCTTTCTCCTCACTCTTATTTCTACCTCATCCCTACCTACCTCTCCTTCCCCTTCTCTGCCTCTCTTTCTCCCTCTTTCTCTCACTCGTCTCCTCTCTTTTGCTCTTCTCTCTATTTCCGCTTTCTATTTTTGTCTCTCTCCCTTTTCATCCTCCCTTTCTCACTCTCTTCCTCTGTCTCCTCACTCTTACCGCCCTCTCTCGTTTTCTGCCCGCTCTCTCTCTCTCTCTCGCTCTCACCCTGTCCTCCCATTTTCTCTTTCTCTCTCTATCCCCCTTTTCTGCTCGCTCATTCTCTCGCTCTGATACCCTCTCTCTACTCCCTCTCCCATCTCCTCCTTGTTCCTCCTCGCTGTCTAATTTCCTCTCTCTCTTTTGCATCCCCTCCCTCTCTTCCTCTCTCAATCTCTCTCTCTCCTTCATCCCTTTCACTTTCTCTCTCCCCTTTTTTCTCCTCTCACTCTCTATCCCATCCTAACCTTTTCTGCTCTCTCTCTCTCCCTCTCAACAACTTCTTCTCTCTCTCCTCCTCCCTTTTCCTTCTCTCCGTCTGGTTTCCCCTCTCTTGCCCCCTTCCCTCTCTCTCCCCCCCTTCTCTCACCTCATCTCTCTCTTTCTCTCTCTTTCTTTCCCTCTCCCTCCCTTCCTCTCTCCCTCCCTGGTCCCTCCTTCTGATCTGGCTCACAGATGGGTTATGCACACCACCAAACGCTGCCTCAGGAAATTTCTCACAGAAAGAAAAAAAACGTAACCAGGAATGGAAAAGACGACTCAAAACTTTTTTCCTTCTTGCCCTTTTCCAGGACAAAATCCATAAAAATTCCCAATTACTCCTTATAGAGATATTTTATAGTGACGCACTAGTGCTGCCGTAGTGTTGGTGGTGTTTCTTTAAAAGTTGCACCAAATGCCTGAAGAGTTAAAACATGAAGCAGCTCAGAGAGAGGAGCGGAGAGAGAGATGTGGTTTAGTCCAAGGAAAAGTAAAACTGACCACAACGGCGCCAAGAGAGAGAGAAGAAAGAGGAAAGGGAGGAGAGAGAAGAGAGAGAGGAATGGAGAGAGAGAGGGGGGGATGGAGGCAGAGAGAGTGAAAGAAGGAGAGAGGGGAGAGAGAGGCAGCAAAGAAAGAGGGGGAGAGAGATAGGGAGAGGTAGAGAAGAAGGGGAGAAGAGAGAGAGGGCAGTGAGGAGGAACAGAGAGAAAGGGAGAGAGGCAGAGAAAGAGGGAGAGACAGTAAGAAAGCAAAGAAAGAGGGGGGGAGAGAGAACGCGAGGAAGGAAAGAAGGGGAGAAGAGAGGGCATTGAGGAAGGACAAAGAAAGAGTGAGAGGGAAAGAGGGAGAGGGAAGGAGAGAGGGATGCAGCAAAAAGGCAAGGGGAGTGAACGTAAGAAGAGAGAGAGACTGCAAGAGATGAGAAGATGGGGAGACACAAAAAGAGTGTAAAAGAATGTGAGAGAGAGAGGGTGAGGAAAAGAGGATGAGTGGCAGTGTGGAAGAAGAGAGTATAAGAGAGACGGAAAGAAAGAGTTTAACTTTACCAAGACATTTATGGCATGATCATTTTTCAGTCCAATAAAAGAGGGAGAGAAAGAGAGAGAGAGAGCGAAAGAAAGAGAAAGAGAGAGACAAAAAGACAGAGAAAGAGGGAGAGAGGTGTGCGCCGCAAGGCTCCTGGCATATTGAGTTGAATATCTTTTTACAGTATGACTCAAGAAACCCTGTTACTTTAATTATGCAAAACCAAATTAACATTTTGGACTGCTACTATTCAGAAATGATAAATAACTGAAAAACTGAGTCAATATTTTTTTATTTCAGTTTCAGTTTTATATCAGTTTTGTCGTTTGTTGAATTTAAACATGAATTTATCAGTGACGTCAAAACTGGGCCCGTTGTTATTATTGTATACACATCTGCTTTACCCTGTGGAGTACCTGATCAAACAGCATGTGCTCTTCCATATTTGAAGCTCATAAAAATGTAAACTCGAATAGCACTTGAAAGCAGCATCGCCGTCACACGTGTCACAGCATTAATGACAGGACTGAATGAGAGCTTTTTATTGCAATCCTAAGAGCCAAACTACACCTACTAAATATTGATAAGAAAACATTAAGGCTTTGTTTATTCCAGAGACAACTCTTCCCACGGGAAATACCACTGAATTTATATTCTCGTTAGTAAGTTTGGAACAAAGTATAAAGCGCCATTTTTGGCTTTTAAGTATTTGAAAGTACCATGTAGTCCTTGCACACATGCCAATTTTATATTATTTCCAAGATATAATAATATTAAACTATAATTTCCAGTTATCCTACAAGAAATGTCAAAGATGCTGTGAAAAGTTGGCCAAAAAAAGGCCATATTACACATATTACGCCATTTTCTGATTTATGTTATAATGTTGTTTCTTCATCACAAACATATCTGGAGTTGTGTTTTGTTTCATTCACAAACCCTGCATATTGAGTTTTTTTTTCTCTATAACTGAAAACCTTGTTCCACCTTGTGATGTCATTTGGTAATACAGGAAGTGCTTCACTGTGTTTTTAAACCCCATACACATTTGGATAATTTCAGCCCTGGAATTCCCAATCTCTACTGAACTAAAGGTAAAAGGAGCTGTTAACTTGAAAACTACAGCTTGCTGACATCCAAGTAGAACCAAGAATTTTGAGTTTTACAGATCTAGACAGACAAATAATAAAGGGTTACTCAAACATGAAAATGAAACAAAACACAACTCCAGGTTTGTTTTTGAGGAGGTAACAAAATCCTAAAATGGCTTAAAGCTCACAAGGGTGAATTTTGTATAGTAATAAAGGACCTTTAAAAACATGAAAAACAGAACTAGTTCATTTTAAACACTTTGCAGTGGTTCAAAGTTATGGCTCACTTACCTTATGCATTCCAAGCATCTTAATCATTCAGTGCATTAAGATTTTAAGCGACTTTCACAACTCAGAGGCCAGAGCACACAGAGTGCACTTACTGATAATCTGACAATAGAAACCCTTTATAATCAAACACAGACAGTACACAGCAGCCTTATTTTCACCTCAAGAGCTGTGTAAAACATATGAAGTAATACACATTTTGCGCAAATATATGGGAAAAAATGTGTACCGGGCCTTTAACAAATTGTTAAGAACTCCCTGTGAACGTTGTGTCCCATATTAATAATAAAAAGGAAAAAGTAATGTTTGAATAATTGATCAGATTTGAGTTTGTGGAAGCTAAAGTCACCTTCAGATGCTTTTAACACGCTTTATTGATCTATTGGTGTTTTTAGTGTCAGGCCTGTCACCGGAGCACACAGAGGTGACTTATACTGAAGACATCTCAAGTCTCACACATTTCATGGACAAATAGTCACTAAAATGGACCGTAATTATATTTGGGTTTATATTTACATCAGTGTATCTGTGGGTTTTATGTTGTATCCATGGCAACGGGAGGTCGGATATTTCCCACTCGAGTGTTACGAGTTCTGACCTGAGAGCGTTCCAGCTAGTGTCAATACTGAATAGAAGGCTGAGGAAATGTAACGTTAAAAATGTCTGTAACTTATCAAATTACAGAATATTAACAGGTTTAACATATTACGCTATTTTCTGATCTATGTTATAATGTTTCTTCATCAAAAACATACCTGGAGTTGTATTTTGTTCCATTCACAAACCCTGCATATTTAATTCTTCTCTCAAACAAAAGACACTCTGTTCCACCTTGTGATGTCATGTGGTAATATGCTCCACTGTGTTTTCAAGCTACATACGTACACACACCTTCAATAGAATCATTTGGATAATTCAGAATTGCCTATCTCCACTGAACTAAAGGTAAAAGGCATCTGTTAACTTGAAAACTACTGCTTCATGACATCACAAGGTGGAACAGAGCATTTTGAGCTTTGGAGATGTGAACAGACTAATAACGCAGGGTTACTCAAACATGTCTGAAACAAAACATAACTCCAGGTATGTTTTTGAGGAGGTAACAACATTATAACATGGCTTAAAGAGCACAAGTGGTACCAGGTGAGCGGTGTTCCAGGACGTTTTTTTTGTTTGTTTTGTTTTTTCCAAATCAGATGTGGAAAATATCGCAGTTACAAGTTACCTGGAACGCACCACCGTTGCCATAATTATTAACAATTCAAAACACAATATCTTTTGAATGAAAAGCTAGAATATTGTAAATGTTGCCTATTAACAAGAAGCTGAAATAATCCTTATACTATGGCACTGCATGATTTAGCAGCAATTTTTGGAAAACTTACTCGACTAGTATTTCGTGAATAGTTTTATGGCAAAGTTTGTATAGAACACAGCAGCAGTAGCCCTGGTGCGTGATTGACAGTTCTGCTGAGTGTAAGAATAATATGGAATATTTTACAGTACCAGAAATATATTCACTTAACAATGGTTTTCAGTAGATACAGTTGAAGCTTTTCAGAAAGTACCGCATCATCATGAAAGTTCAAAGTACATTCAATACGGGCATGCCAATAATAAACCTTTATGGGGAAAACTACTATATATAAAGCTGCACTATGTAACTTTTCTGATGGAGGGTACGGTACTTGTTTGTTCAATGCATGCTGATGCTTATTGCTTTGCCTGGATTGTTCCTTAGTATGGCATTAAATGGATCTATCTCCATGCAAACAATCAGATAACACAACCAGATTGAGTTACAAGTCAGATCTGTGGATTGGCAACAATGGTCTCTTAAAGAATGCATGTTTTTGAGCTATAAAAACACCTGTAGACACATGATTATATGAATGCAACATAGAAAACTTTAATGGCATTCTGTGGAAGTTTCTAGGCAAAGCAATAACATCTCCATGGAGTCAAGCAGGTGGCAGACACTTCACCAGAAAAGTTACACAGAGCGTCTTTAACCTAAACATTTCATCGTTTTCATTTCCCAGTGCATCAGTCTTTAATTAAAGCATCACTGAACCCACGCTTTTGCGCAGCAGATGTTTACATTTTCACAGCTTCAGTTTTACACAAACTTTAACCACAAATTAGTGAGCAGTGGGTTGGGAAAGATCAACTTTGCCACCAGCCAAAGAGAACTACAAAACATGCTTCTGTGTGGAGTTGCAAAAACAGTATTGCAAATGAGATGCTTTACACTAAACTAAACAGAAATTCTAATAAACTATAAGCAAAACATGGGAGAATATGCAAAACGTTATAACACTGTGCCTTTATATCTACCTACACGTGACTGTGAACTATTGCATAACATAACTATCTATCTGCCTTACTTTGTGGCATTTTTAAAGATCCTATATTACACAAAATTGATTCTTATGAGTTTTAAGTCATGTTACACCTCCTCAAATATAGACGTGTGTTGTAAGTTGTCTTTTGTTTCATTCACACATGAGTAACCCTTTATTATTAGTCTGTGTGCATCTCCAAAGCTCAAAATTCTCTGTTCCAGCTTGTGTGTTAAGTAGTGGTCATTTTCAAGTTACCTCAAGTCAAGGTGAATATGAAGACAAAACACAATGGAGCACTTTCTTTATCACAAGGTGGAACAAAGTGTTTTCTGTTTGAGAGAAGAACTCAGCCTAAATATGCAGGATTTGTGTGTTTAAAAATGTGTGAATGAAACAAAACAAAACAAAAAACTCCTCTTTCACCACTGAGGAACCAATATTGCTCTCTTATCTTAAAGGCACTCTGTATGCAGCTTTTCTAGTCGAGGATCCACCATTTGCTTGTCTCTATGGAGATGTTATTGTTGTTCCTGGAATGTTCCACAGTATGGCATTAAACATATGTATCTACTTGGAGACATGAAGAGACCTCACCAGGCCAAGTTATAAGTCAGATCTGTGGAGATGAGAGCACAGTATGCATGTTTTCAAGGTATTTTTGAGCAGCAAAAACATCTATAATTAAATAATAATATTCCAGGCCAGCTCCAACATTTCCATGGAGACAATCAGATGGTTGACGTGAAAACTTACCTATAGAGCTCATGTCTCATACTCAGCATAACATGTCAACAAGGTAAATACACGTTACTGTATTGTCTTTAAAAAGAACCCAAGAAGATAAATAACATTTGTCTTGTGTTTCTCATGGATTCACTATTAGAAAATATAAAGTCAGCGATCTCCCTTCAGACTTTATTGTATTTTGCAGTTTCACTTGTGGACAACAGCCTCCACTTCCTGCTTTGAAGTGGTTACAGGTTTATAGTTGAGTGAATGGCTTTATTACGTTAAAACATTACGACTCTGGTCCCCACAAGGTTCAGTCTTGTGACGATCACGGGACGGGGCAGTTTAGATCTTTCAGCAGCATGTGTTGATGTTAATGTACAGCAGCTGGAAATCAGCTCACACACAACGCACTTCAAAGAGAGAGAGAGGGAGAGGAGGGCAAAGAGAGGGGGAGAGAGGGGAGACAGAGTGAGAGAAAATGAGAGACAGAACGAAAGAAAGAGGGAGAGGCATTGAGAGGGAGAGGAAGGGACAGAGAGAGGGAGAGAGAGAAGGAGAAAGAGAGAGGGAGAGTAGGATGAGGGGACAGAGAAGGGGGAGAGAGAGGAGAGACAGAAAGAGGGAGGGTGAAATACATAGAGAGAAGGGGAGAAAGAAAGAAAGAGAAGGAAAGAAAGCAAGCGGGGAGAGAGGAGAGAGGGAGAGAGAGACAGAGAAGGATAGATAGATAGAGGGGGAGAGAGAGAAGGAGAGGGAGAGTGGGTGAAATTGAGAGATATAGAGAGGCAGGTAGAGAGGGAGCAGAGAGACAGAAGGAGAGAGGGGGAGAAAGAAGGAGAAAGAGAGAGACAGAGAAGGAGAGATGGGGAGGGAGAGAGGGGAGAGAGAAAGAAAGGAATGTAAGTGGATATGGAAGCATGACTTTACATGGGTCTAATACTACACAACCATGTTAAAGGGATTAAAGTAAGAATTTGCGTTAAATTAATATTCATTACCTCAAGAGCACTACATTTAAAATAGAGCTGTATACATAAAAAAGCCCTTAAAGCTCTAAAATGTTATAAAAACTAAATATTATAAAATAAACATATTACGTCTTTGTGTAGGTCCATGTTTTTTATGTTCATTGTCTCTGATAAATAAACAAATCAACTAAAACTAACTAACTAAACTAAACCTTGTTTTTTTGTTTTACGGAGGGAAGTGAAGCTTTTGGAAAACGACACTTTCAGTTGTTGATGTATTCACAAATTATGTAAGAGAGCTCTGCAGTTTAAGCAGTGATGGGAAGAAATGTATTTAGTTACAGAATGATGAACTGAACTAAACTGAACTTTTGTAATATATTCCGATACATGGCCCAATCAGAGTACTGTATTCTGAATATTTAGAACACTTTTACACCTGGTTGCATTATATTTTATTATAAAAAAGTGTAGTAAAAAAAAAAGTGTTTGTATAGTGTTACAAACTGCTTTATTTCTATTGACCTGTTTGCCATTAACTCTTATTAGAAAAAGGGGGAAAAAAACATGCGCACACACACCCACACACACATACACCCATTGCAAGGGCTGTGTTTTACTTTTTTTTTCTAATAACTTGCGGTACAAAGCCAAAATTGCATGATAAAGTACAGGCATGTATACCTTTTAATTTAAGACTATCAACATTATTATTCAAAATACATATTTGCAGTACATGTACTAAGTTAATTCCAAACACAGAGTTTAAGCTATTTACTAATTATTACAAAATTCATTACGACATATTATAACTACAGATACAAGTGAAACTACATTGTGCTCCTCAAACATCCTTCCTTGAGTGCTGTGATTATTTTTGCTGATACCTCAAAAATATAAATATTTAGAAAAGTTTCACTTCACCTTTTACTTAATCTCATTTCTGTTTTTTTATTTTTTTTTATCTTTCGCCGTGTAAGCAGACATATAGAAAGTGCTGCTAGCTTATTTCTTTTTTTTTTTTTATGTCACCTTATCTATACACTGCAGATGTTTTCATTAAAAACCCCAAATCCCATTTTGGAACATGTTTTAGTTTGAACTTAGTCCCCTCTGATTGAACCATGATAGAAAATTACAGTTTGGACAAGTTCAGTCTGTTTATATTTTTCTCTCAAATTCTGTAGCTGATTTGACATTAAACTGCAATGTGTAAAGAACATTAGGATGAGGTAACATGCTTTTTTGTTTGCATTTGACCCATCCCCAATAGTGAAACGTAACGAAGTAAAAGTAAAGTACTATACTTAAGTATAAGTTTGAGGTATCTGTACTTTACTTAAGTACGTTTTAAAGTGGATATTTACTTTTGCTTCACCTTATTTGAGAGGTATCTCTACTTTCTCCTCCACTACATCTTTAAACATGAATGAAAAGTAAATGTATTTTTAATATGTTTGAGACCTGCTGAAAAACCTGTGTAGATTTTTTCATGTCATACTTTAGACTTTTTTTTCCCCCCCTTTTTTTAAGCCCCAGTATTTGTGCTTTTATTTAAGTAATAAAATTGAGTACTTCTTCCACCACAGCCCATCTGTGAATCCTTCTGGAGGAATTTGTCTGGAACAGTGGGCCCACAGTGCAGGGACCCATCTCCAGATAAAAAATAAAATAAATAATTAAAAACAGAAGGCTATAAGGTGATTGTGCATTTTAATTTGCTAATTTGAAACCACATTCTTTTAGACTGAGACGTTAGATGAGCAGTTATGAAACAGTATCTCGCAATCAAACTGGCTAATTCTCTACCCTTTTCCTAAAATAGAGAGAAAACAGAACTAAACCTCTTGAACATTTCTTAAGTCAGGTTTTTTTCTCACCAGCTTTAGAGCAGATGATCTTGTAAACAAACCCAGAGGCCCGAGAGGTGGGGGGTGGCTGGCAGCACCGGGGCATCTTTGTAAATGATGCCATGCTACACGCTGGGATTTGGAACAGGTCAATCGGACGAGATACTCACGAAAAGAGGGGCACAAAGCACTTCCTGGTACTACACTCAAGCATCGGGGCACTGGAGGTCTGGGAGAGGAAGAGGAGAGGAAGAGGACAGGAGAGAAGGGGAAGAGAAGAGGAGAGGAAAAGGAGAGGAAGAGGCGAGGAGGGGCAAAACTGCACAGACCAAACCACCATTATAGAGACAGTTACATAAGGATTAAATCAATGTACTCAAATGTGACGATTAGCTATTATTATATTAAATTGTAATTTGTTAAGACCATAGACTGTATATATATATATAGGAAGTCAGTATGGGTGAAATCACTCCAGTCTAAGTAATATTAAAGTTCTTTATGGCTTCAGCTTTCTGTTTATGTTTATTTTAGGATATGTGGTCATTCAAAACCGCAGAACATCGTTATAATTTGCAAATTGTTATGCTCATGTGTTGTGTTTTCCTCACTTCAGGTTAAACAAGCCCGTTCTAAAGATTTAAAATGTCAGTGGAAAGACTAATACAACCTCTTAAAAGTGAAAAAAAATACAAGATGTTACAGGATGTTACATAAAAGTGATTGTGTACCGCTGTGACAGTGGCAGCAGTGGGAGACGGAGTGGGAGGAGGCAGGTTCTGGTGTGAAACAGGTTTTGACAGGTGCAACACAGACACATGATTTTGGTATTTCGCTTTGTCACGTTGAGATTTTCTCCAAACATTTCCTCACGCTGCCTGTAAAATCAAATAATGCATCTGCTGCTCAAACATCCCACTCATTTCAACCATGGATTTAATTTTTTAACATTTTTTATTTAGTTTGTATATTTGTCAAAGCACAATCACATAAGGAAGATAATAAACACATGCTTGTTTTTATGGAGCTGTTATTGGTTGGGAAGTTCCACAGTATGGCATTAAACAAATATATCTTGTATTTATTCAATTACAGGTGTTTTTATTTCTCAAAACTACTGCAAAAACATGCATTATCACCGTGAGCAGCCCTTCTCCGCAGATCTGACCTGTAACGTGGCCTGCTTGTCTCCATGGAGATAAATTAAATCAAATCAATGCCATACTGTAGAACATTTCGAGAAAAAATAACATGGAGTCCAGCAAGTGGTGGACCCTCTACTAGAAAAGTTAGTTAGTTTGTAGTACACTTTGTAGAAAATGAAAGTTTTGAAATAATCTTAAAACTTGCTATCAGAATTTTTTGAAGTTTTGTTGAATATTCTGTCATTTCCGTTTGAGGTAACAGTGACCAGTTCGATATTCTGTTTGTTTGTCTTTGCTTATGCCTACACAGCATAAAGTCCTCAATATAACGAGGACTAACCACTGAATGATTGCATAATTATTGTTTTCCATAGCTCAGTTTCAGTATTATTAAGATCTCAAAAAGCTGTCACTTTCTCACTGCGTCCTCAACTCTGGAAGGTGCAAAACTAAAACTATTTTCCACCCAAAAATAGCTCCATCGTTATTATTCTCGGCTCTGAGCTGTGACTTTGTGGTTGGACCGAGGAAAACCCGAGAAGAGTGCTATTCTGTGTTTCATTAAGTTAAATCGCTCTGACATTAAAGAGTCTCACACAAACGCTGGCTTTGTGAATGAAGTGATAAGAAAAGGACGTATCTGGGGAAATAAAAACATCCTCTTGGTTCAGACGGTTGGAACTGAATGACTCTTAAAATATACGAGGGCTGCTGCTTATTCCGTTAGCTTGTTAATGTAACTCATGCAATGCTATTAACTAAACGAAATAGGTAAAGTATACAAAACAGTTACTTTTAATTAGCATGCAGAGCTCTTGAAAAGTGTTCATTTGTAGATTTTTTGGAATTCTTAAGCTGTAATTTTAAGTTGCAAATTCAAACTGAAGAACAATTTTCAATATTTTAAAGATTCTATATTATATGAAATTGACTTTTATGAGCTTTAGGCCATGTTATAATGCTGTTAACTCCTCAAAAACATACCCAGAGTTGTTCTGTTTCATTCACCCACGCCTGAGTAATTCTTTATTATTGGTCTGTCTACATCTCCAATTCTCTGTTCCACCTTGTTATGTCACAAAGCGATAGTTTTCAAGTTAACAGCTGCCTTTTGTCATTTGTTTATCAAAAATTGGCAATTCCAGGGCTGAAATCATCCAAATGATTCAAGTGAAGGTGTGTAGAGTTTAGAAACACAATGGAGCACTTCCTGTATTACCACTTGGCCTCACAAGGTGAAACAGAGTGTTTTCAGTTTGAGAGAAGAACATGTGAATGAAACAAAACACAACTCCAGGTCTGTTTGTGATGAGGAAACAACATTATAACATAGATCAGAACATGATGTTATATGGGCCCTTTAAGCAAATCTGTTAGAATGTTCCACTATACGGCATTAAACGTATCTGTCTTGCATTTATCCAATTACATGTATTACCTTGAAAGACCTACATTCTTGTGAGCAAGACTGCCTCTCCACTGATCTGACTTGTAACTTGGCCTGTTTGCATCACCTGTTTAATGCCAAGCTGAGGCATCATTATCTCCATGGAGACAAGCATGGGGTGAACTCTCCAGAAAAGTTGCAGTGCACCTTTAAACCTACAATTTAATTTTACTAACCTGCTGCAGAATTTAGCTCAATTTCAGTGGGAATGAAAAATGTTTTATATGGAGTACAATATTTCCACAATATCTAGACTTAAAAAAAAAAAAAAAAAAAAAAAAAACTGCAGTTGACACTAGAACTCAAACAAGCAACTTTTTAAAATAAATAGTTTAAACATAATTTTGTTTTGACATTTAATTCTTATGTTGGCTCTTTTTGCATTTGGCTATAAAATAATTCTGGCAGCATCAAGAAATCAAACAGGAGTTAATGAAGTCATAAACATTTTCTGATTTGAAGTTACTCCCACATCGACAAGTTACAGAGCTGATGATCGTGACTGTGAAGGTTGCCAGTCCCAGAGGGGGTTGAGAGGGACAGAAGAAGAAGGAAAAGAGTGGGAGAAGAGAGAGAAAGAGGAGGAGCGGGAGAGTGGGAGATGATCGAGGAGCGAAAGAGCGGAGAGAGGAGGAACAGAGCAGGAAGGGGGAGAAGAGAGAGAGTTAGAATAGAGGAGAGAGAAAGGGAGGACAAAAAGGGGAGAGGTGGAGGAGGTAGAGACATGGGGAGAAGCGAGGGGAGAAATATGGAGGGAGAGAGGATACAGAGGGGCAGAGAATGGTAAGACAGAGAGAGAAATAAGAAGAGAGAGATGGGAGATGATAGAGAGAGAGACAGAAGGTGAGGGTGGTGGAGAGAGGGAGAGAAGAGAAGATAAGGTGCAAAGGTGAGGAAGAGAGGGAAGAAGAGACAAGGGGGCAGAGATGGAAAAGAAAAACAAGTATGGAGAGGGGAGAAGAGAGAGAGAAAGATGGAGAAGGGTAAGAGGGGAGAGAGAAGAAGTGAGAGGGGAAAAGAAATAGGGGGAGAGAGAGGGAAAAGGAGGAATAGAGAAGGGAAAGATAGAGGGATAGAGGAGAAGAGAGAGAGGCCATGGGGTTCAGAAAGTTGAGAGCCAGAGCAGTTACCAATTTAAAACAAAATATTATGTCTTTTGATTGGGAAAAATATCTCAAACTATAATATGAAGCTGTGATGTAAGAATGGAGAAAGGAGAAAGAGAAAAATAGAGGACAAGGTGAAAGAAGGAAAGAAGAAAGTGGGTATATGGGACAGAGGAGAGATGGGGGAAATTGAGATTAATAAAGAGAAAAGGGGAGGAAGTAGCAAGAGAGAAAAAAGGGACAGAGAAGAAGCTAGAGGGTATATGCCTTGGGTATATGGGCAGAGGAGAGATGGAGAAAGGAGAGAGGGATAGAGAGGAGTGGAGAGAAGTAGCCTGGAGCCAGTTCTCATCCCAGATCACATCCCTCTGGTCCAAACTCAGTGCAGCGGTCAACCCTCAGCTGGTAAACACATTAACTTTACAGCACAGAGGTCAAAGGTCACGGCGCTCACAGGGACACATCAAAACCAACAGAACAGGAACAGGAAGTGTTTTCAGCTTAATGTCAAGTGGCAAACATTTAGGACAGTTAACCACATGTTGCCGTTCAAGTTAAGAAAATATTCTTTTAAATCATAAATTACAATTTGCATTTTGACATTTAAAGGGCCCATATTACACTATTTTCTGATCTATGTTATAATGTTTTCTCATCACAGACATACCTGGAGTTTTGTTTGGTTTCACACGTTTAACATACAAACCCTTGTGTCATGTGGTAATACAGGAAGTGCTCCACTGTGTTTTTAAACTACACCTTCACTAGAATCATTTGGATCATTTCAGCCCTGGAATTGTCAATCTCTACTGAACAAAATGTAAACGGTAGCTATTAACATGAAGACGAACACTACATGACATCAGACTAATAAAGTGTTACTCAAACATGTGTAGTAATACAGGACCTGTAACAAACATGGAGATATGTACAATCACGTTTAATTTAGTCTGAATAATGGACCATTGAACTGGAACTTTTCTGGTGGGGTCCGTCACTGCTGTATCCAGGGAGATGATGTGGCTTTGCTTGGAGTGTTACAGTATGGCTTATGTTTTTTATTTGTTTGTTTGTTTTTATTGACGATAAACTGTTTGAACTGGTAGCTTAGACTGTACTAGTACAAACTATCCCGGATTGGCTCTCACGCAAAGTACAGTTTGACTGACACTTTGCGTATGGGGACATTAAACCCTCAGAGTGCAGGTGTACAGAAAGAGGACGGGCTGATGGAAGAGGACATTAAATAACACTGTGAGATGGACACAAGAGGCAAAGAGCCAGGTCCCTCCAGACTGAGAAAGAGATGCACTTCACAAATGCACAGGACGCTACTTAAAGGAAGAGACAGAGGGAGGGAGAAAGAGAGAGAGGGAAAGGTTGAATAAAGAGGGGTGAGGGGAGGAGGGTATAGAGAGAAAGACATGACAGAGATGACAGATGATGAGGGATAAAGGAGTGGGGAGAGACAGAGACAGAGAGAGGTAGAGAGAAGAGAAGTAGGGAGGAGGAAGGGAGAGAAGCCAGTTTGTGCCAAGATGGAATTGTTTTAATTAATCTATAAAAATGAAACAAAAGAAAAAAAGTATGATTGTTGAAGTTTTTGTATTGGAATCTCCTAACATAACAACAAATTCATTTTTCTGTAACATTAAATATACAAGATTTATCAAAAAAAATATATATATTGCAAATGGTTTTAGAGATCAAATATATACCGTCTATAACAGTAGTTCCCAAACTTTTCCCAGTACCAGATGTTAATCAGGTCTAAAAAAAAAAAAAAGGACTATTCTAAGTCTAAACTAGGTCTAAACCAGGCCTAAAGAAAGGACTTTTCTGGGTCAAAGCTATAGGTCTAAACCACTAAGAAAGGGTTATTCTAAGTCTAAACTAGGTCTAAACCACTAAGAAAGGAATATTTTAAGTCTAAACTAGGACTAAACCAGGACTAAAGAAAAGGCTATTCAGGTCTAAACTAGGTCTAAACCCGGCTTAAAGAAAGGACTATTCTGGGTCTAAACTAGGACTAAACCAGGAGTAAAATAAGGACTATTCTGAGTTTAAAAAGATTAAAAATGACTATACACTTGCTAGTAGATCTAAACAAGGACAAAAGCAAAGGAAAAAAAACTAAAATAAAATAAAATAAAATAAAATAAAATAAAATAAATTGACAGCTTGAGAACCACTGGTCTGTAATAAAGACTACTTAAGAAATTGTCAATACACCCTCCCCCTGCCCATTTGTTTTTATTCAGTTTGTACAGATCGACTTGATAATGAAACAATATTTATTATGCTGTGTGACCAGACTTACCCCAGAGATATTAAATCTTTTATTTGAACAAAAGTCAACTGAGGCTGAACTTTACCCCCCATAACTTTTAGTCTCCTTTATATTAACAGCTTTTAAACTCTTTATAGGAGCTAAACATTAACTGTACGTCCTGTATCCTCTGCTGCTGGACTAATGTTTGACCTCTGGCATTGAATGGAACTAGGTTTAAAATGAATTAACCACTTGATTTAATTTTTCGTACAGTACTTGATGTTTGCAGGCAAATTTGAACTTTTTGACATGAAGGTGAATAGTGGAAAGAAACATTCAGCAAAACCTTTGTTTATCTTGTAAATGGCAGAGCTTTAAATACAGTGTAGGTAGGCTGAGTAAACAAAGTCCAAAGCTATAAACAAAGAAATTATATGTCATGTATTATTAACCCAGCAATATTTTTGATGACATGCCAATTTTGAGAACTTTAGCAATTTTTAGCTGTGATTGTTTCTGTTTTTCTGGGTTTTGTGAACTTACAAACCAATCAAAACTTTTCCAATATGTTCGCACTTTTTCGGCACCGCAAACCAGAAGCATAAAATTGGACTGCCTCATATGCTCACTGTAGCTTCAACTTAAATGTTTTGGTTGTTTTTGTCATTTTGTTGTCTATCTATGTATTCATTTTAAAAGGGACAGCTATTTTCAGCATTTTTTTATTGTTGAATGGAGCAGAAAACGGGCAATACACAATATAAGTCCTTAAACTTTTAAACTTTGGCCCTTCACTGGCAGCGCTTGCTCCTCTGAGTCTAATAATAATCCTCTGTAGTTTGAAGACAGCTGTCCCCCCATGTCTTTGCATTGGACATGTTTGACTCTTGTTAATGATCATGTGGGAGGAAGATGCAGACAAGATAATATGAACTCTAACTGAAAGATTGTCAGTTTGAAGAATATATTACACTATTTGCTTTATTTTCGGCACAACAACTACAGTGTTAAACCTGTTTAACCCCTGGTTGTAGCTGTAAATATTACCATTTTGCTTTCACAATGGAGACAGGTTACTGGTCAGATCTATGGAGAAGCAAGTCTGCACATGGTAAGAATTCATGTTTTTAAGGTATTTTTGAGCCATAAAACATCTGCAATTGAGCAAATGCAAGGGAGACAAGCAATTAGCGGATCCTTTACCTTAGAAGTTACACATTTCACCTTTAATCATTTGGAAATTTGAAAATTAAGCAACTACTAATTATTATTATTATTATTTTTATTATTCAGAATGTGTATTTTAATATTAAGTATAAATGAAAATGATGGCACATGGCAAAAGTAAATTTATCATACTCAAATCCTGTATTTCTTGAGCTTCAGTTGAAAAGTTGTTTGTGTAAAAAAAAAAAAAAAATCTATCACAAAATCCAAATCACAGTCACAGAAAAGCCACAGTTCTCCAGGAAAAAACAGATTATAGTATTTTTTTATGAAGTCTTTCCAAAGAGGCTTTAGAGCAGTGAGTCAAACAGTTGAACTGTATCAGGATTAAGTTTATTGGGCATTTAAGGTGAAAGAACCACATATAACTGCTATAACTTCAAAATATGTTTTTCTTAAAGGTCCTATATTAAGCAAAATGATCTTGTGAGCTTTAGGCCATTTTATAATGTTGTTACCTCCTCAAAAACATACCCGGAGTTGTGTTTTGTTTCATTCACACATGTTTGAGTAATCCTTTATTATTAGTCTGTCCACATTTCCAAATCTCAAAATGCTCTGGTCCACCTTGTGATGTCACGTAGTGGTAGTTTTTATGATAACAGCTACCTTTTACATTTAATTCAGTAAAGATGGGCTGAAATCATCCAAATGATTCTAGTGAAGGTGTATGGAGTTTAAAAAACACAGTGGAGCACTTCCTGTATTACCACATGACATCACAAGGTGGAACAAGAAGTGTTTTCTGTTTGAGAGCAGAACTCAGCCTAAATATGCAGGATTTGTGTGTTAACCATGTGTGAATGACACAAAACACAACTCCAGATATGTTTGTGATGAGGAAACATAACATACAGTAAATCAGAAAATACTGTATTATAGGCCCTTTAAATGAAAAGTCATCAGTAAGCCATGCTAAATAAAGAGTTGCTTTTAGTGCTTATTATTTTTTCTGAATTAATTATAAGGTTAAGTTTACGTGACTTAAAAAGAAATTGAAATACCCTTTATTTTGGTTACTTTTTGGGCTATAGATTGACTGGAAGAATCTTGGCAGCTTTACTTTAGTAATAATTAAAGCTTCTTCCGCTATGCAGCTCCTCATGTACTCATATTGTGCTGTAAGTCTTTTTTTTAACACTGCAGTTGCTGACTCTGTGTCTGTTTTGATAGATAGACCCACAGAACCCAAAAAAACACATAAACCTGAGTTATGGCTCGAAAACATGAGATTGGATTTCATGCTCATGTTTCCATATTTACACTGAACTCATAAATAAGGGCTGTGTAACATCAGCACTGATCTGCAGATAAACCTACACATTTACATGACTACACTATATTTCAGCGACTTTTCTCAGGTTACTACTACTGCTACTACTACTCCTACTACTACCACTGCTGCTACTAACTACTATTACCACTTGTACCACTACTTTTTCTACTACTTTTATTACTACTACAAAAGCTGCCATTATCACTACTGTAATAGGACCACTAATAATTAATACTACTACTACTACTACTACTGCTGCTGCTGCTGCTGCTGCTATACTACTACTACTACTACTGTTATTACTAGTACCACTACTTTTTCTACTACTTTTACTACAATAGCTGCCATTATCTCTGCTGTAATATGACTACTAATACTTTCTCAATTACATCTTTAATGGAACAACTTACATCTCATATTATTACTAATGCTACAACTACTACTATTACTACTACTACTAGTGCTGCTGATTTTGCTGTTCCTATATGCCACTACTACTAACACTAGGCCTACTACTACTAGTACTACTAATTCTGCTACTTTTAATACTACAACAGCTGCCACTATAACTTCTACTGTAATATGACCATTAGTCAATACTTACCAATACTTTCACTAATTGACATTTATTTATTTATTACCTACTATGTTGCTACTAACTACTACTACTGCTGCTGCTACTAATAGTGCTGCTACTACTACAACTTCAGCCTTCAAAAACATAATCCTACAGACTGTAAATAAACCCATATATATTTCAGTTATATGAGTAAAATATGAGAAAGTCAGGGAGCGGTTAGTCCCACGGTCCTCTGTCTGTGTCTCTGCATCTTTCATGTTTTTGCCATAACTCAGCCCTCATATACCCACAGCTGTGAACCCTCTCTACAATAACACACACACACACACACACACACACACACACACACACACACACACAATCACATCATGTATTGTCTGTATTCACCCATTCATTTGTGTATGGAAATCGCACCTGAAACACACCTGTGCAAAGACTCTGGGCCAATATTAAAACTCATTATGGACCACAAACAAGGAAGCAGTGAAAGGGCTGTTTAGGTAACGCGATAGGAGCAGGATTTGACGTACTTAGCTGCCCGGAACAACTCGTTTCACACGCCAAGGAAAATTTCCATTGATGAAGAAGAGGAAAATAAACATATTATGATTTATCTGTAAAAAGGTGTTTTAGAAAATACGTTCTATCAAATAAGATGGATAATGAGACGAAACAAATAAATGGCTAGTTAATAATGAACTAATAAACATAGAATTTCAGTTCAAATAGGTAAATTAGCAGTATAGCAATAAAACATCTACTGATTTTACTATCAGAAACTTAGAAAAATATGTGTTCTTATATATGTGTTATTATTTATTAAGTTCTTATTCTGAGCAGGCTTGCACAAACCTGACTCCCCCAACTTCTTGCTTGTTTCCATGAATTTTCTACTTGGCATAAAACATATGTCTGTATGGAGAATGTTCAGAACTAATGATAAACCAATGGAGATTTTTAGATGCTAAATACCAGCCTTAGCATTCATGTATAGAGTGAAAGATGCATTTACCAGTTATGATCCAGCAGGTTATTGAGTTATTCCACTAAGCTTTTACACTTCAAAAACTAAAATCTAGCTAAGTTAAGAAAGTTTTATCATGATTTGAGTAAATTTCACTTGAGTAAACTTCACTTTTGTACTTAAAATATGAAAATGCATCTTCCTACACTTAAGAAAAACAACCCTTTGCACTTAAAATAAGAAACAAAATCTAATGTAGCTTGAAATAAGAAAAACACACTTATTCCATGAGTAGATATTTTTACTTGTCAAGTTAAATCTACTCAAATAAAGTCAAATGTTCTTAATGTAAGTCATTTTAACATACAGATATTGTTTGGATATTAGATATGGCAGTGTAGTTTTTAATGTTGTTTTGACTAATATATCTCTATAATGGATTTGTCTGTTAAAATGAGCATGTTAACTATATTTATATGTATTTCAGTGAATGAATATCATCGCATTGACAGTTACCATGGTCACACTGACACATTAGTGGAGACTGGTGGATAAGCCTTATGCCTCCAGCCCTGTCTCTGTCCACTGTCTGTGTCCTTTAACACAGTGTCCAGGGCTTTCTCTGGACCAGGACCAAAACAAACCCCGAGTGAGGGCTCGCCGTCTGTCACCAAGCACAACATGTCTGCAATAATATGAATGGGACGAATAAGGGTAGACAGATGTTATGCAAGTGTTACAGCAGTGAAAATAATAAAATTGTCATAATTTGTCACATTGGGCATGAGTGTGTGTGTGTGTTTGTGTGTGTGTTTGTGTGTCTTTGCAACTCTGTGTGAGTGTGTGTATGAAGCCAGAATTTTAAAATGTTATTAGCACTGGTCTAAAAAGTTAATTTCATGATAGAAGGATAGAAATATGAATACCGTGTTGTGAGCAAGATTAAAGGTTAAAGTTTCTAGGTTAAATTTTATCTCTGGTAGTGAAAACTATTATTGTGTTCTTGGGCAAGACACTTCAGATAAGGATGTAGATTCTCAACCTGACCTAGGGCAGCTGTGGCTACAGAATTTTGCCACCATCAAGTTTAAATATGAAAAAACTTGAACATTTAAAAGACAGTTGCATAATATTTGCTATAACTAAACAACAAGGAAGTTAACGTTTTCTGATGGGAGGAGACCTGTTGGTTTCCTTGAAGATGTTATTGTATTGCCAGGAATGTTCCAGGAATGTGTTTTTATTGGCCATGAATAAATTGAAGAACATGATCTATAACTAAAATGATGTGCTTGTCTACAGTACACAACAATATAATATAATATAATATAATATAATATAATATAATATAATATAATATAATATAATATAATATAATATAATATAATATAATTTAATTAATGTAAAATGTAATATAAATGCAAGAGGATGGACTGATGATTAAAATATTCTTTTCAATGTTGCCATGTTTGTTTCTATGTTACTGCTGCTGAACTTTGAATTTCCTTTGGTATCAATAAAGTATCTATCTATCTATCTATCTATCCATCCATCTATTTATAATACTGTGAAACACTTGGAGACAAGTATATATGGAGTATCCATTAGAAAAGTTACATAGTGGACTTTATTCTGCTCTGAACAATATTTACTGTAATTTGTTGGAAGGTGATATGTATGTATGTAGCAAAAACATACCTTTTCTCTTAATATATAGGTCTGGTTTATTTTTAGCAGCACTCAGACTGACCAATAACACATGATGTGGCACTTTTAAAGGCGTTGTGCTCTGTGTACGGCTCAGAGGAGGTACGAGGTGAAAGTGTGTTCTCAGCGCTTTCTGAAAACACTGACAAAGAAGCCTCTGTCCCACTCACAGCTGGGACCAGACTGCTCCAAACTCCTCACAGATCTGTAGAACAACATCTTAATGCAACTGGCTGGGTTAGACTGGTTTGAGCTCAAATAAACAGTTTATTTATGTTTCATTTCAGAAATAGTTGCCTGGCGAGTTCAGAATGAGATGTCTCTGTATTTTCTGTATTTTTTTTTTTTTATATAATTTTATATCAGTCTCCCTCCTTCACACAACAAGTCTGGGTTAAATATGGCCACGCAATCAGATGTGTTTATTTCAGTGGCTGCTGTTTACATGCTCACTCAAAATCTGCTAATTATACGATTTTTGGAGCTATAAGGCTGATCTCTTTCTAATCATGGTCCTTCTGATTACTTACATCAGAGTTCGCACTTTGCACGTCAGTTAAATCATCTCGAAGGTCCAGAAATCAGATAATAATCAGATTTTAGTGTGCATATAAACAAAGATAGTGATGTGTGTGAAACCAAGGAGCTCATTGTTCAACATTTCTCTCACTTCAGATTAAGTGCTTCCAGAGGTTAACGCTTTGCTCATTGATTTTGTAATGTTTTCCAGTCTCCTGTGATATTTTCTTCCTCGTAAACAGCCATATGTATATGTTTTGATACGGACTCCGCCTGTCAGTCACCAGTGCTGGAAAGTGAACTGAATGCATGTACCAAGTATACCTATTCAGAATACTAATTTGTGGTAACTGTATTCTGTTAGTTTTTCATTTGGTGGTATTCAGAACAAATATAAAGCTGTTTTTAATATATATTGAGTCTTTACTCTATAATTTATATGTGTCTTTAAATATTCTAAGTATTCAGAATACAGTACTTTGATTGCCCCGATGTACTGTATATGAATGCGTTACAATATACATTTTAATGCAGGTATTCTGTATTCTGTAACTAAATATATTGTAAAAGTATTCTTCCCATCACTGTCAGTCAATCCCATCTGAATTCGAGGAGAAGTGTGTGTGTGTGTGTGTGTGTGTGTGTGTGTGTGTGTGCGTGCGTGCGTGCGTGCGTGCGTGCGTACGTGCGTGCGTGCGTACGTGTGTGTGTGTGTGTTTCATTCACACTTTATTATTAGTCTGTTTACATTTCCAAAGCTCAAAATGCTCTGTTCCACCTTGTGATGTCATGAAACTGCAGTTTTCATGTTAACAGCTACCATTTACCTTTAGTTTAGTAGAGACTGGCAATTATCCAAATGATTCTAGTGAAAGTGTATGGAGTTTTAAAACACAGTGGAGCACTTGTATTACCACATGACATCACAAAGTGGAACAGAGTATTTTCTGTTACACAGAAGACGGCTTACTTTATCCTCATGTGAATCTTTAAATCTTTTCTCTCTTGAGCTCTTTGAGTGCCTCACCGCTCTTCAAAATGGCGGCCTTCTCCTCCTCTAGTTCAGCTCTGATTCACTTCTCTTGCTCCACCTCCTGCTCCAGTGCCCTGGTTCTTCTGGACCAGTAGGATGCACTGTGTCTCCGTTCTCCTCAGCACCTGTTCTTGCACACAGTGGTCTTCCTCCAGCAGGGCGTGCTCTTCCTTTGTCCCTCTGAGCTGCTCTGTGAGCTGCTGCAGGTTTCACTTGGACTTGTTCAGAGCTTTCTCCAACTTTCAGACCTGTTTTTTAGAGTCCTCCAGTTGCAGACAGAGGCTCTGTTTTTTGTGTTCCCAGTCTTTTTGGCTGGACTGTCCCTTAATTTCCTTGACCTCAATCTGAACATCTGTAACCTGTTATGTCAGACCCTCTTTTTCCCTCTTTCACTGTTTCCAGTGCAGTTTGGAGATCTCTTATGGCTGAGTCCTTTTGCCCCAGTTGCTTCTGATGAGCCACAATGATCATCTTCCCTTTCCTTAATAAACATAACTTGTACTCCTCGTGCTGGTCATGGTCTCTTTCTTTAAGCTTCTGGAGGTTTTCCACTTCTCTGACAAGATGTTCCTCTCTGGCTCTGGCCTGACCAGCAGAGGCCATTTCGAGACATGACATGACTAAGGCCATGCCCTTCTCGTCTTCCTCTTTAGACCCCTGATGGTTTTGGGGCCCTAACTGTTCTCTCTCTAACTCCTCAAGAGTTAGAGAAGTGCGGACCACCTGTTCAGATGGTCCAGAGGTCTGGTCAGGATTGGTGGATGCTATTCCTAGCTCCTCCATCAGGTTGAATTCCTCGGTGTAGTGAAGTTCGTTGTCTTCAGGAGTATAGTCGGACTAGTCTTTGGACATGTTGATGTCTCTGAGTTCAGTCACTGCGTGTTCATTCGGATGCTGATTTGAAATGAGTTTGTACAGGGCCTGTGTCACTCTCACACATTTTCAAATAGAAACTTTTGATGTCATACAGAAAAAGAATGCCTGCACAATATTGAATGTCAATATTACAATGGCTATGTCCGAATGTCCACCCTGGCCCCTAACCCCTCAAACACTACATAGGTTCTATAGTGGACTATACAGTGCCCTAATTCACAGAGCGATTCAGACACATTTCTGTAATGAATTATGATCAAATGATGTGATGCACAGTAGCTTCATTAGCGGAATGCACACTCATTGTGTTGTGATGGCGCTCTGAAGGGGGAGTGAGTTAACACAGGGAGCAAAGGGAAGGGAGATTCAGGGGGTCAAAAACAAAAGTGAAACTTTAAAAACATGTTAATACTTTGTTTTCTCTCCCTCTTCTCTATTTCCCACTTCCTCTCTCCCTCCTCTTCCTCCCTTCTCTCTCTCTCCCTCCTCTCCATCTGTCTTTCTCTCTGTCTCCTCCTCCTTTCATGCAGTTCTCTTGTATTATTCCTTCTTTCAGTCTAATTCTGTGTGACATGGCTCAGACCGGTGTCAGTCACACAGCTCCACACTTTGACAGGGTTTAACAGGACTTCACACTGTCACTGCTCTGAGCCCAACAGCCCCAGGACACAATGGACTCTGCAGCCCCAGCCCTTAAGCTATAGTCTGGACAATAGTTAATGATAGAAAAATATTTAGTCACAAAAAAAATAAATTCACATTATTGCATATTTTATTATTGAATGTATTTTTAACATCAAATTAGTAAATATGCTATAATTTGAAAGAAACATTATTCCACTTTTATGATATTATGATATTCTGCACATTGTCCCTGATTTAATTAAATATATATATATTAAAAATGTTTATCTTGTTTTAGTATTTCAATACAATTTAATGTATCTCAAACTAGTCTGTTGTTTTGGTCTCAATTAACATAAAATGGTCTTCTAGTGTAGAAAGAAAAGTCATTAAGTTAAAGTACTTTTTAGCCGTCCCATGCTTGTCTCCGTGGCAAAAGTTTTGCCCAAATGTTCCATATGGTCTTAAACTCAATCTATCTCCATGCAGACGAGCAGATGACACCACCCGGCCTAGTTACAGGTCAGATCTGTGGGAGAGGCAACCCCTCACAGTCTGAATGCATACTAACCTGAAGCTGTGTTTAATGCCATTCTAAGCAAGCAGTAACATGTCTATGGAGACAAACAAGCACCTTTAAGTTAAAATATCTGCTGTTAAAGTAATCTACAAATCTATAGTAAAAATCACAACTAAAGTCATTTAAATCATGCAGAAATTCCCTTTTTACAGTAAAGTGATTAGAGTAAGATTTACACATCAGAAGGTGTTAAAACTAATTTCTCATAGTTGTCTTCTGTTTCACACTCAGCTTTAGAGCACAAAGAAAAGTAAACAAACAAGAATTCAACAGCCGATGATAACAGGGACCTCAAATGACTCAGATATCTGTCATGTAGATGAGACTGTGTAGACTGTGTAGATTTACAACCATCATAAAAACATATATTAGAAGTGTGCATTACACTTGTCCTGATTTGGTTCTGGTTTAGTCCTTATATACACTTGGTTTGGTACTGGGCAAGTCCTGGTTTAGTTCTGGTCTGCTCCAGATTTAGTCCCAATTTTGTGACGTCCCAGCTTGCAGAATTTGAATGCATACTGATAAATTTGTTATAGGCTGTTTTCGCACAAGGTCAGGCTAAAATTTCAACAAAATACAATACTGGATAAATCATTAGGAATGGGATTGGCCAAGATAAGATAAAATAAACCTTCATTTGTCCCACAGTGGGGAAATTACAGTGTTGCAATGCAAAGTTCAGAAGAAGAAGAAGAACATGCAATCAAAATCAAGACAAATAACTAAAAGACTTGAAGGTTCGTATTGATCACAGGCTCCTGAAAATGTGTCGTTTGAATCCATTTTGTATTTTCTTTCTTTCTTGAGGTTCCAGACTTAACTTTTGCTTAATTTTTTTGTCTGCGTTTGCTAGAACACCCCCAGTGTGATGTCACTGCAAAATATCAATAAGTGGCTATGACTGTGGTTATGTACAACGCAGTATATGGACAAGATGCAGTCATTTGGAAGATTTTTAAACCAGATTCCCTTTAACCAGCCACACTACTAATTTTCAACAATTTGCGACAACCCCACATTAAAAAAAAAAAACACTGAATACCCAAGATGCTAAAAATAATAGACTATTTTTAAATCTCATAATGATGCCATCTTGGACCAGGGAAGTTTCTCATCAATTTATGGAAGCTTTTTGACATTTTACAACTATAACCTTATCACCCCCCGACCAGACTGTCAAACTACTGCATATGAAACTGAATCTATTTTCCTTCATTATTCGCTCCATATTGAGATGCATATGCTGAACTTTTGAACCCCTGCATATGTCTGTGGATGTGTCTACAATACATGCCCAGAGAAAATGGCTGACAAAACTCATGATATTCAATCCAATTTCCAAATAAAAATGCTTGCAAATTCATACTATTATTTATAAGTAGTAGTTGCTTCAAATTTAGTCAATAAAAACACATGTCACAAGTACGGACATAAGTGGCTCAGGTTGCTGGTTGTAACCCTGAGTCTGTGAGCAAGACATTTCTCTTTGTTTGTTAGGAGTGAATGATTATGCAATTGTAAATGAGTGTGGATAAAAACCCCATTTTGATAATGTTGTTATTGCAGTTTTAAAGCTGCAAAAATTAACTTTTCTGGTTGAGAGTCTGAACACCTACTTGTTTCCATGGAGATGTGATTGCTTTACCTAGAATGTACCACAGGCATTAAACTTTTCTACTTTGGAATAAGCATGTGACACTATCCAAGTTAAAGAATGCATGTTTTTAAGGAAATAATAACATGTGTTTGAATAAATGCAAGATAGAGAAGTTTAATGTCCTTCGGAGCACATTGCAGACAAATCAATAACATCTCCATGGAGACAAGTAAATGGTAGACCTCCCATGAGAAAAGTTGCATAATGCACCTTTAAAGGGTCCATATTACCCTATTTTCTGATGTAAGTTGTAATATTTTTTCCTCGTCACAAACATACCTGGAGTTTTGTTTTGTTGCATTCACACGTTTAACACACAAGCCCTGCAAATTTAGGCTGAGTTCTTCTCTCAGACAGAAAACTGTTTGTCTGTTCCACATTGTGATGTCATGCGGTAATGCAGGAAGTGCTCTGTGTTTTTAAACTCTATACACCTTCTCTAGAATACTTTGGATCATTTCAGACGTGGAATTGCCCATCTGCACTGAACAAAAGGTAAAATGTAACATTATAACATTTTTAAAGCATTCTTCAACCTCACAAGAGTCAGTTTTGCTTAATATAGGACCTTTAAAGACACGTGCATTTTGGTGTGTTCAGGTATGCAGTTGGCCTAACACTGGTTTTGCTCGGTCACGTTTTAGGATAAGGCGGTCTTTATACAGCTCTGAGTCAGCTTTATCAGTTTGCCAACATTTCAGAAATCTATCTCAGCCGGCTTGTGGATATCAGAGATGGAGGGACAAAGAGCTGCTTCAGAGCAACAGGAAGTGACAGTTACAAAGACCAGTCTGTGGATGAGTCCAATGAAAAGCACCGCTCCACTTCCTGGTGCAGACAGCAACACTAGACTGACTGTGTATCTGTAACTGATATCATCTATAAAGTGAAATTTACTTTTCATAACATCACATAGGTGTAGCATTATTACAACTGGTGACAGGTGAGATCAAAAACAAAAAACAATTTGCTCTTAAAGGTTCTATATTACACACAATTGATTCTTGTGAGCTTTAAGCAATGTTATAATGCTGTTGCCTCCTTAAAAACATACCTGGAGTTTTGTTTTGTTTCATTCACGCATGTTTGAGTAATCCTTTGTTATTATTCTTTCTACATCCCCAAAGCTCAAAATGCTTTGTTCCAATTTGTGATTTCAAGGAGCTAAGTTAACAGCTACCTTTTACCTTTTGTTCAGTAGAGATTGGCAATTCCAGGACTGAAATTATCCAAATAATTCTAATGAACGTGTATGGAGTTTAAAAACACAGTGGAGCACTTGTACTCACCTGTATTACCACATGACATCACAAGGTGGAACAGAGTTTTCAGATTGAGATAGGATTTGTGTGTTAAACATGTGTGAATGAAACAAAACACAACTCCTGGTATGCTTGTGATGATTAAACAACATAGATCAGAAAATAGCGTAATAGGGGACCTATAAAGGTACTTTTTATGCACAGTTTTTCAGTTTTCAATCATGTTATAATGTTGTATTCTTATGAAAACAAACCTGTAGTTGTATTATATTTCTTTTGTGCATGTTTGAGTAATCCTATTTAGCTTGGTTCACTTCTTCAGTCCTCAGTGCGCCCTCTCCTTCGGTTTTGAAATCATAAGTCAAATATCATTTGCATTTATGCAGTATTCAGTCTATCATTGCCTTGTTTGTACATAATATTTTAGACTGTAATGTCCATAAGTGGTTATACCAGCTTGTCAATGCCCGGTCTCATCAGATCTCAGAAGCTAAGCAGGGCTGGGCCTGGTTAGTCTTTGGACGGGAGACCGCTCGGAATACCAGGTGCCACAGTGGTGAAGCAGTGGCTCAAGTGGAGTCTGCTGTTGTGTACTTAGACAAGACACACCCACATTTCCATGTATGAAAGCCTGATAAATTTGAAAATAGCTAATTTTGTTGGCTATGACTTGATGTTGCATGTAAGACAGATGGCCATAGTCTCTCTTGTCTGTCTTGGTCATAGACTGTATATATAAATGGACATAGCTAACACACTAGTCGCAGTGTTCCAAACAGGAAGTGAACATGGGGCGCTATCCGACTCCAATTGACTTTACATTGCGAAATTGTCACCCCTCTCTCGACAACTGCTGCAGTGAGCCTCGTCATTTTGGTCTTAAAATGTTTATTAACCCGCTCTACATGATCTTAATGTTTTTATTTCACTATTTTGTGCATAAATAAGTTCCTATTTGAAATTGGCTCCAAATTTGCTCCTAACTTCCAGCCTCAGTGAGCTTCATTTGACTGGAGCCAAACACTGTGGGTGACTTCACACTCCACTTCTTTATACAGTCTATATTGCCTTGGTGCACAATTGAACCTTAGTTTTCTTTGATTTGAACAACAGTATCCTGGCTTACTCATTGGGTATATTCAAATTTTCACACACATGAAAATATGACTCAACTATTCTAATTCTGGACTAGACCAGAACCAAACCGGGACTAAAACCAGACTACAAGTCTATAATACTAATCATTATATACTAATCAGGACCAAACCAGAATAAGAATAATGAGACCTTCTCCTTAAAAATCATTGCATGATCATTAAATTATGTTCTAAATGTCACGAAGCTATAAACTACTACCTAAAATGTCAGGTCATTTGCATATTAACATTATCATATCTATATTTTTATCTTAAAGGTCTTGTATTATACAAAATTGACTCTTAAGCCATGTTATAATGCTGTTACCTCAGCAAAAGCATACCTGGAGTTGTGTTTTGTTTCATTCAC
Source organism: Taenioides sp. WSHXM2023 (assembly GCA_029959045.1). Lineage (NCBI taxonomy): Eukaryota > Metazoa > Chordata > Actinopteri > Gobiiformes > Gobiidae > Taenioides > Taenioides sp. WSHXM2023. The sequence goes on from CM057091.1 coordinate 8,810,333, forward strand.
ACATGTTAAGTAATCCTTACCTTTAGTTGAATAGAGATTGGCAATTCCAGGTCTGAAATCATCCAAATGATTCCAGTGAAGGTGTGTGGAGTTTAAAAACACAGTGGAGCGCTTCCTGTTTTACCGTATGACATCACAAGAGGGAACAGTGAAAAGTGTTTTCTGTTTGAGAGAAGAACTCGACTTAAATATGCAGGGTTTGTGTGTTAAACATAAATGAAACAAAACACAACTCTGAGTATGTTTGTGATGAGGACATTATAACATAGATCAGAAAATAGCGTAATATGGACTCTTTTGGACCTCCATGTTAGCCGTAGCTTGGTCTCTTAGTTGTCTGTTTTCATTATATTACACTGGCAAACAAAGAAGATGGTCTTTTTTGGGTTGGCCTCATGTGTAGGATCTCGTCTTCACCCCCGGATTCAGGGTCTGACAGCGGAGGAGGGACAGCTTTGACAGCACGCCTGTGGAAAAGCAGGAGCTGGAGGATATCAGTGTTTATTGTGTGTGTGTGTGTGTGCGCGTGTGTGCGTGTGCGTCAGTCAGGGTGGCAGCTCAAATGAAAATGAAGGTTGTCTCCTATGGTGCTGTAGTTTTAACATATTCTAGAAAAAATGTACAAGTGGTGGGAAATTGGTTAATAAATTTGGACTGAATCAGGCCATACAGGAGTTTATTCAGTTCAAAGATGGGTAAAGTGACCAAAAATGTATTCAAATAGGAATACAGGTACTTCAAGATAATTCAAAGTAATGATGGTTCAAGAAATTATTGAAGTAAGAGAAACAATGTATTTTGGGCTTTTTTATTTTTAAATCTCAGAGCAGTGCAAGAAATGTGATGCTAACTATATGCACTGCTCTATCTGAGGCTTGTCAGACTTTTATCTGAGCTTTATTTTAACACAAGAGTTGGTTTAGTTGGAACGACTACAGGTGAGCTGATTTGTGCTGTTAAACAAGTCTCTCACACTTAAAATTACAGTTTTTCAGTTAGTCATTACCTCTTTGTTGAAAATGACACACCTAAACAGGACCATGAATGCTCGTATTGATCACAGGCTCCTGATTCATTCTGTATTTTCTCTTGAGTCTTAAAACCTTTTTTTTGGCTGTTTTCTAATGTCTGCATTGTGTCATCATGAATGACTACAGAAACATTCCACCATAGAATACATGTATAACACCCCCAGCATGATGCAAAGTATCAGTTGTTCAGTATAAAGGTACACTATGTCACTTTTCCAGTGGCAGGTCCTCCACATGCTTGTTTCCATGGATGTTATTGCTTTTTCTGCATGTTCCACATTATGGCATAAATCTTACTTATCTTGCATTTATTCAATTACAGGTGTTTTTGTTGCTATAAAATACATTAAAAAAACATGAGTGAGAGGCTCTCCTCTACACAGACCAGAACTGTACCTTTGCCTGGTGGTGTCACCTGCTTGTCTCCATGGAGACGAATTTGTATGATATTCCAGGCTCCAGGCAGCACTGTAAATATATATTACTGAAGTAGGAGTGAAAGTAGGGAGCATTAAAAAGCTCAAAAGTAAGACCCTATTTTAAAGTGCTACCAAATCCTGCTTGTATTGGATAATTATGAAATAAAACTGTGCCTGCACACATGTATTTAAACAGTCATTCTGTTGAGTTTTACAGAGAAGCAGGTCCTTATCTGACACACATGTTTGATTTTATCCTGAACATCTGCTCCCTGTGTCTGACCACACAGTGTCTGCCGCAGGAGAGAAACGCCCAGGACTCTTTTAGATCCCCTCTGGTCTGAAGTGGGTTTAGGATCCACTTACTTCAACATGTAATCTGCCATTTTTAACAACCTCTGTGTGAAGAAGTAGTCAGGGATTTGTAGTAGTGAGTCTTTTTAGAACTGGAGCAATATTGACAAAAAAATAATAAATAAATAAGCAAGTTTTTTTCTTGATTGGAAATGACACAGGCGTCTCCCAGAAGATAATAAGACTATGTACAAGAAGCATTATTGTGGAAAAAAAAATATTTCTCAGCTTTTATTTACATTTGAACAAAAAGTGGCATGTCCAAAATTATTCATACCCTTCTCAATAAGCAATCAAATGCTTCCTATAACTGCTGACCAGTTTTTTGCATGTCGCCACTGGTATTTTTGCCCATTCGTCTTTAGCGATGAGCTCCTGTGCTTTCAGATTGGAGGGTCTCCTTGTCATCACCCTGAACTTTAGCAACCTCCACAGATTCAATAGGATTCAAGTCAGGACTCTGGCTGGGCCACTGCAAAACGATAATGTTTTCATCTGATAACCATTTCTTCACCACTTTTGCTGTGTGCTTTGGGTTGTTGTCATGCTGAAATGTCCACTGGTGCCCAAGGCCAAGGTCCTCTGCAGACAGCTTGATGTTGTTGTTGAGAATCTTGACTTATTGCTCTTTGTTCATGGTGCCGTTTACTGTGATTAGATTCCCTGGTCCATTGGCTGAAAAACATCCCCAAAGCATTAGGTTCCCACCACCTTTGACAGTGGGGATGGTGTTCTTAGGGTTGAAGGTTTCTCCTTTTTTACGCCAATTGAGGGATACATCATTGTGACCAAACAATTAAATTTTTGTTTTCATCTGACCATAAAACAGAACACCAAAAGTCTTCTTCTTTGTCCAGATGAGCATTTGTAAAGGCCGTGATCCTTGGATTCTTTTTCACCATTCTTACTATCCTCCTGGCCAGCACAGGTGTCACTTTTGGCTTCCGACCACATCCTCTGAGATTTTCCACAATGCAGAACGTCTTGTATTTTTAATAATACTTTGCACTGTAGCCACTAGAACTTGAAAACATTTAGAAATGGCCTTATAGCTATTTCCTGAGTTGTGAGCAGCCACAATGCGCAGCCACAAATTCTCAGTGAGCTTCTTTGTCTTACATTTTACTAAAACAGGAAAACATATTAATAATAATGTACTAGTAAACAGATTTATAATTACTAAAGAAACTCCAGTACTGTGTGTAGAATCCCAGTCGGCAAAAGGAGAAATTCAATTTGTCCAGTTGACAAATTGAATGTCTCCTTTTGTCACAAACTCCAGTACAGTTAATAGGGGGTACTTGATGTCGTGATGTCATGCGGTAATACAGGAAGTGCTCCATTGTGTTTTTAAACTCCATACATCTTCACAAGAATCATCTGGGTTATCTCTACTGGACTTAAGATAAAAGGTAACTGTTAACTTGAAAACTACCACTACATGATCTCTCAAGTTGGCACTGAGCATTTTGAGCTTTGGAGATGTAGACAGATTAATAATAAAGGGTTACTCAAACATGTGTGAATGAAACAAAATGGTCTATACTCACCATTTTGTTATTGCAAATCTCAGAAGCATGTCAAAAGCTTTTCTGAATTTACCAATTTTCATTTTGTCAGGTTATGGACAAAATGAAAATCAACTATAAATCGGTAAATATGGAGGGCAGTCAAAACCAGCTGGTGTTTTTTTTTTTTTTTTTTTGATGGAGAACTGCCCACTGGCACAGAGATTCTGGCTTCCTGGTTTATTCAGAGTTTGAAGGAGTTGTAGGTGTCTTGTCAGCAATCCAGATGGTATTTTTCCATTTTAACTTTTTAGTTTTGAACGAGTTGGCGAGAGGTTACTTTAAAATAGTTGGTCTATTTAATATGTCCATTATAAGATTAGTGTGGTTAGATCCCCTTGGCAGTACATGTAGGTGGTCAATCATTTCATGAATATAATCTCCATGGAGATAAATAGGCGGCATGCCATACATCAGAAAAGTTACATAGTGCACCTTTAATCAAGAAATTTCTCTCATTTATTATAAATTGCTTTGAATAGCGTAACACAAAGCTATTTGAGAATTGACTACATAGAATTTTGTCATTATGTAAAACCTTTGATATTATAACTCGACATTATTGAAGCTAGAGTGAATATACTTCAGAACACAAGCCTACAGTAACATCTAAGAAAACTATGCATGTGGCCTTATTTATTTGATTGGGTCAGAGGGAGTATAAACCACGTCATTGTGGATGCGCCTCAGCTGCTCTGTGTAAACACATGAGGAGCGCTCATCAGACCCAGTGCTCCTAACATTAACATGCTACAGATACACTGGCCTTATCTCAACCCTTTGAACGTTTGTTGTTTTTATAAAAATGTCTCTTAAACCCTGACTCCAAACTGTGGGAGGACTATTTGAGAATTCTTGAGATTTCCCTGTGGATATTTTAAACTCTTGAGGGTCTGCTAATTGTTTAAATAGCAGATGCTGTTTATTGTTTGTGGCTTGCAACTTTCCACTTTGTGGTCATTAGACGTAATTTAATGACAAACCAGGATTAAAAAGAGTTTTACTGTTGCATGGGGACAGAATAATGGTGTACTGAATTATCTGTAAGGTAGTGCTATAATATATTCAGTGCCCACAGTAAACAACAACAAGCTGCAGCCCAGGGGCTAAATCAGGCCCTCCAAACAATCTAATCTGGTTTACAGCCCAACTTCCAAGTATTCAAATATTTTCTCTAATAGTTTAGTCTTGGTTTAGACTAGGGATGCACCGATCTAGCTTTATCAGTTCTAATACCGATGCACTGCGGCACATCAATGGCCACACGTCAAACCCATGCGTCAGCACACACTGAACGCCACATGTCACGGCTCTTTAAAAGACTTTTACACAACCCTTGGTGTGTTATAAATTAGCGTTTTATCTGCAGATTACTTATAAAATAAAAGACACAGCATGAACGTCAAAGCATCTTGGTGTGCATTGGCCTTAAAAGTATCTGCTGATACCCATGTAATTGATACCAGTGCAAAACTGGTTCACGTGTTTTATGTAGCTGTTATTTATCTCTCAAGTAACAACAAAACAAATTTGATTAAATAGAAGTTAAAACACTGAGACTTTCTGGGCCATCTACGAACATTAAATAGTCTTATTACATTGATTTATATGCCCAAACAGGATATTGATGGAGCTGATATTTGCGAGATGATATCCAGCAAAATTCCAGCTTTAGACCTGGTTTAGTCTTAGTCTTAGTTTAATTCTGGTTAGTCCTTGAGGCATTTTGCTGAGAGGTTATGAGTTGGTTGTCTGCTTAACCACCAGTAGCCTACAGTGACTTTTATGGGTAGACAAGCAGACTTGCAAATGTGTATATTTATTTTACTGACATATTAAATGCATGTATACTGAGCTATTTTAGAATTACATAGTTTATTAATATTTGTATGTGTTGGACTATTTTTGACATCCTGTTTGCACCAACAGTTTTTGAACTTGACGATATGTAGTTACCAACACTGTAGTTAAGCAACATTGATGACTGATTGCGAACAAATTGCAGTCAGAAACTACCCACAATTCTCCACACTGTTTCTTTAATTCTCTGACAGTGACAGATGTTGTTGGTTTAACACACAAAACTCCCAAAGCAACACTTTATTCTGTTTACAAACACAAAATCCTTTGAGTGGTTAAAAGTTCACATTCCCACATTTTTACTGTCTCCAAACACAAATATTTCTCAATGACTCAGTTTGATTACGTCTAAATTTTGTATTTTTGTGTAATATTTCAAAAGTTCAGTTGAAATGGGACTCACATCTGTAGCTGCTGTAAGTGTCAGGATGGATTGTCCCAGAGTAGCTCCAAAAGGTCAGCCAAATGTCTCCATCGCTCTCCCTTTTTTCCTCAGAAATTTGAAATGTGTTTGAGAGAAATGCCACGAAAGGGTCAGATATGAACATTTTGTGATTAATTTTACTCATGAGGGTTTGTCCAGTGTATGTCAACTGTTGTGATAAATAAACAATGCAGTGGTTTTAAAGGTCCTATACTGTGCTATTTTCTGATCTATGTTATAATGTTGTTTCCTCATCAAAAGCATACCTGGAGTTGTGTTTTGCTTCATTCACACATTTTGACTTCTGGTGCAGGCTGAGTTCTTCTCTCAAACAGAAAACACTCTGTTCCACCTTGTGATGTCATGTGGTAATACAGAAAGTGCATCACTGTGTTTTAAAACTCCATACACCTTCAATAGAATCATTTGGATCATGTCAGCCCTGAAATTGCCAATCTCTACTAAACAAAAGGTAAAAGGTAGCTGTTAACATGAAAACTACTGCTTCATGACATCACATGGTGGAACAGACCATTTGAGTTTTGGAAATGTAGACAACCTAATAATGCAGGATTACTCAAACATGTGTGATTGAAACAAAACACAATTCCACATATGTTTTTGATGAGGTAACAGCAGAACCTGATTTACTATCTTAAAACATGAAAAAAAAATTAGTTCATTTTAAACAGTTTGCACTGGTCCAAATTTATACCTCACTTATGCAATCCGAGCATTCTAATTACTCATGAGGAGTTTTTTTTATTTTTCTTTTTACTGTTATTTAACCAGGAGGCCCCACTGAGACTTTTTTTTTTTTTTTTTAACAATTTTCTTACTTATCAAGTGACATCATAGTGTTATGGTTGTTGGGCAAAACCTTCACCCACTGCACCACACATACTACACTACAATGTACAGGAATGAACTGTCAGTGCACAGTTCATGTACAGCTCAGTGAGAGTGAGATATTTTCATGACCGTTTTGACTCTGGACTAGAGCAATAATTTGACTCCCATGCTCTCTAAACTCATTATGTCCGTTGTCTCTTATTTTTAGGACAGGAGGGCTTCAACTCCCGCTCCCTGGCCCTACAAGCTCAGAAGAAGATCCTGAGCAAGATGGCGACGATGGTGGTTGCTAACATGCTAACGGACGACACAAGCAGTGAGATCCTAGACGAGCTATACAAGGCCAGCCGCGAGTTCACCAAAAGCAAGAAGGAAGCTCACAAAATCATCAAAGACGTCATCAAAATCGCACTCAAAATCGGCATCTTGTATCGCAACCACCAGTTCAGTCCCGACGAGCTAGACACGGTGGAGAGATTCAAGAAGAAAATGAACCAGGCGGCCATGACAGCGGTATCGTTCTACGAAGTTGATTACACGTTTGACAGGAATATCCTCTCCGAGTTGCTTTTGGAGTGTAGAGACCTGCTTCATGGTATTGTTGAGCAACATCTGACGCCAAGATCGCACACCAGAATCGATCATGTCTTCAACCATTTCGCTCACGTGGAGTTTTTGACGGAGTTGTACGGCAACCAGGAAGAGTACAGAGTGTCGCTACGCAAAATCTGCAATGGAATCAACAAACTGCTGGACGAAGGAACGCTTTAACCTCTGAACTTTGACCCCTCCCGAGCCACTCCTGTCCCGTCCCACTTGCCCTTCACATTTGGGGTTTCCTGTCTTTTCACTGCTATATACAGAGGTTTTCCTACAGAGGGGATGCTGCCAAATCTTTTATGAAAATCTGTCTGTATAATTGTCATAAGGGTGGATTTCTATCTTGTTTCTATCTCTTAAGGGTGCACTGTGTAACTTTTTTGGAGGCTGGTCCACAACCTGGTAGTCTGCATGGATATATTATTACTTTGTTTGGAAGGTTCGACAGTATAGCATTAAACCTAACTTATCTTGCATTTCTACAACCACCAACTTTCATTGCTCAAAAGCATACTGTAATATATGGAGTCACCTCTCCACAGATCAGACCTGTAATTTGGCTTGGGGGAGTGTCACCTGCTCCATGGAGATAGATGAGTTTAAAGGGCCCATATCACACTATTTTCTGATCAGTGTTGTTTCCTCATCAAAAGCATACCTGGGATTATGCTTGGTTTAACACATGTTTAAACTCATTTAGATGATTTCATGAAAACTACTGCTTCATGACATCACAAGGTGGAACAGATCATTCTGAGCTTTGGAGAGGTAGACAAAATTCCAGTTATGTTTTTGATGAGGTAACAACATTATAACATGGCTTAAAGCTCATAAGAGAGAATTTTGTGTAATATAGGACCTTTAATGTCATTCTGTGGCTGCACACAAACTTCTCTCCATACAAACTTCACCATCGTCAAGGTAACAGAAAGATGTCATTTCAGGCCTGGTCTACAATCTATTACAAAAGACTAATGTTTAAAAGTTGAAAATGACACTTGCATCTTGAAATTCTGAAGCACCTACTCGTCCTCTTTTTTGTTTGTGATAATTATGGTTGATTGAAAATTGCCATGTTTGGGTGCTTATTATTCACAATGGACAAGCTCTGATCTCATGGGCCTTTGGTATTATAATGAAATTATCATTTTAACCAATAACTGTCTTTGTTGTATCTGTTGTTATTCCTCAAAATTTATGAGATAGGACTACAGTATGATTATTGCCTCGTTCAACGGTTCGATTGCTGGACCTTTAAAACTGGGGTACCTGATTTCACAAAGCAAAAAATAAAAATAAAAAACATTCAACATTTTGGGCTTGTTCACAGCTTTAAATTGGCTTTTTTGAGACTGCAAAGTGAAACTAGGTTGCACCACCCAAGCGCAGCAATCAGAGCTCTGCTTTCGGCTCTTACTTCCTGGCTGATGAGAAATACATATTGCTGGATTTCAGATGACATTGCAACATTCTAAAGGTTAATATTATTTAATAGGGGCAGCTAAAATGATTATTGTTAAAATGCCGTTTTTTTGTTGTTATATAATGAGTTCTTGGGTCTCGTTAAAAATATAAATGATGAGGTTCAGAGCAGAGCAGTATCATTTTGTTAAGTTTTTAAGTGCTGCTTTTTTACAATGTACTCTTATTGGGGGAAAACCATAGACTGTATATACAACTGGACATAGCTAACCTGCTAGCCGCTGAGTTCTAAATAGGAAGTGGTGAAACTCTGATACCAATTCACGCTACATGGTCCTGGTGTTTATATTTTGCTATTTTGTCCATAAATCAAAATATGAACCCCGAGGTCACGCCCTCTAGCTTTAGCAACAGGTTTGATTGACAGTGTTGCTAAGCACCGGATGGGATGGGGTGTTACCTTCAACAACGTCGCTACTGATAGGCTCTTCGGTTTCCATGATACTTGCAGTCGGAAATTCAAATATGGAACTCAGCTGCTATAACTGCTAGCCTCGATGAGCTTCAGTTGACTGGAGCCAAACGCTATGGGTGACATCACACTCCCGTAATCCAGTTCTTCTATACGGTCTATGAGGAAAAGACAAAATAAAAATAAAAAGTCACATACCCCAGTTTTAATCTACCACCATCTACCTTATAACAAACAAGTTTGTAATGTATTTGACTCATAGCAAGTCATGTACTCGTTTTTGCAGTCTATCATTCACTCTGTCAGTTGATACTGGGCGTATGAGCGATCCTGTCCAAAATATACTCTCCCCACTGTAAGACCTCCTCTGCCCCCTCCTCTCTCTATCGTCAATGAGGGATTTATTCTCCAAACTCAGTGGGTTTTTGCTGTGCACTGGGAAACTTGTCTTACATCAAAATACTGCAGCTCCTGTCCTTTTCTGTGCTAAAATGTACTGTACAAAATGGCCAAAAACATGTGTGTTTGTGTTTCTCTGTGTGTGAGTTTGTGCGGAGTGTGTACATATGATCAATGTTGTGTGTTCCTGCTATCTTCTACAAGATGTAACACTTTTATTAAAGATCTCTGGTAAACCAAATTCACCTGATGTTATGGGGACTTATTTCAGACAGCTCAATATCTGCACTACTCACAATATGTAATAATAATAAGAAAAGTTAATTTCATAACACCATCAAATTTTGCTTTGTTTATGTACATGTAAAGGGCCCGTATTATGCTATTTTCTGATATATCTTCTGATCGATCTTTCTATAATGTTGTGTTTTGTTTCATTCACACGTTTAACACAAACCCTGTATGCTTAGGCTGTGTTCTGTGTTTTTAAACTCCATAAACCACTATAATAATTTCAATCATTTCAGCCCTGGAATTGTCAGTCTCTACTGAACTAAAGGTAAAAGGTAGCTGTTAATTTGAAAACTACCACTACATGACATCACAAGGTGAAACTGAGCATTTTGAGCTTTGAAGATGTACTCAAACATGTGTGAATGAAACAAAACACAAGTATGTTTTTGATGAATTAACAACATTCTAACTGCCAAGTACGTCATGTAGTAAATTCTTAATCCCCTCATTTAGTTTTATTATTATTACAATATTTATTAGAGAAAGAAAGAGTCTTTTAAGATAAATATCTTTCTGGTGTGAAGTCTGTGTTTTTTTATTTCAGATTACTATGATGGTTGCTATGGAAACATCCCTGGCTGTGACAGAGCCCGGGGCATTCAGAGGCAAGAATGAGGTCTCGTTATATAGACCTACTGCTGTATGTCTGTGTCAGGCAAACTTTTATATAAGACATACTGACCTACTGACTAAAACCACTTTGAACTAATAAATGTAAATACTATTTTATTTAATTAATCTAACACATTGTAATTACTTAATTTAAAAGGTACAGTATGGAACTTTCTGGAGGTGGCATGTCATGTGCATGAGTACAATACTTTGGAACATTCGGAAAGACTGACAGACTGTGGAATATTATAACCAAATGAACTAAATTTCTATGGAAACAAACAAGAGTTTTGCTTCTCTTCCCTTAGCTCAGTCCAAATAAGAGTCAGGTTTGTGGAGCTGTAAGCCTGCTCAGAGTACAAACACGTTTTTCTAAACTAAAATATAAACTAAATTAAAAAGAAAAAACAGGCTTTTCCTTTTGTCAGTTTTTTGGCTAAAAAAGTTGCATACCATGGCTTTAATGAAGAATCTAAAAAAACGCTAAACTGTAATAGTACTGACCAAGTTTTGTTTAAGGGTGCGTTGTGTAACTTTTCTGGTGGAAGGTCCATTAAATGCTTGTCTCCATGGAGATGTTATTTCTTTGTCAACGGCATTAAATCTTTCTATCTTCATGGAGTCCAAACCAGACCAAATTACAGGTCAGATCTGTGGAGAGGCAACCCCACTCACCGTCAGAATGCCTGTTTTTCTAGGTATTTTTGAGCTATAAAACCACCTGTAATTTAATAAATGTAAAGTAGAGCTGTTTAATGTCATACTGTGGAACATTCCAGGCAGAGCAATGACATATCCATAGAAACAAGCAGGTGACAGACCCCCAACCATAAAGTGACATAGTGCACCTTTAAGCAAACATCAAATCACATTATATAGTTTACAGACCATATTTATTTTAAACAGTCCTGTTGTACCTTCAGATTACAAATTAAATTCTTAGCTGGTTTTGAATGTTACTTTTTTGGAAATTGTTAACCCACGGAGCTTGCTGAATATACTCCACAAATATTTTTCCTAATCCAACCATAAAACGCTGCATGCCAGATTTGATTTAGTAATTTTCTTGAGCTAACTCCAAGCTGAAAGTTAAGAAGATTTTCACATCTCTCTCATACATAAAATACAAGCTTAAGTTTCAGCCTATAAATTTTCCGGATGGTATTAACTCTGATGAGAGCTGCAGACTTCTGGTTTACCCTCCATTTGAGCCCATCTCCAGACCTTATATTTAACGACTGAGGATTTGTGATTGGTGATTTGTCATTTACGGCCCATTAAACTCTGTGTAGTACTGGTGCAGGTCCAGATGACTTACTTGGACAGGAAGTGGAGAAGATGACCAGTTTTACACAGCGACCACTCTCCGGGGAACACCAAAAATGGAGGCCACCCACTCAACAGACCACCGAGGGTTCAGTTATTTGGAAGAGAGGGGGCTGAACAAGGCAGTGAGCTATTTGCTATAACTTGATTTACTGGTTAGAACACACCAGCAAAATGAGTAGACCGACTTAGGTGGCTTGATGTGGTTAGATTCACATAACATGTCTTTGACGGTGATCTTTTAATGCTTAAACAGTTTTATGCATGGGCCAATGATGCAGAAATCTTTAGAGCTAAAACTTGTAAATATTTATTGTAATTAGAACTTTAAAGGTGCTATATTATGCAAAATTGACTCCCATAATTGTGTTTTGTTTCATTCATACGTTTGAGTAATCCTTTATTATTAGTTTGTTTCTCCAAAGCTCAAAATGCTCTGTTCCACCTTGTGATGTCATGGAGCGGTAGTTTTCAAGTTAACAGCTACCTTTTAAATTCACTTCAGCAGAGATGGGCAATTCCAGGGCTGAAATGAGTGAAGGTGTATGGAGTTTAAAAACTCAGTGGAGCATTTCCTTACCACATGACATCAAAAGGAGTGTTTCTGTTTGAAGAACTCAGCCTAAATATGCAGAGTTTCAGTGTTAAACATGTGTGAATTTAACAAAACACAACTCCAGGTCTGTTTGTGATGAGGAACCAACATTACGAACACAGATCCAGAGGGAGATAGATGACATTACTGCTGGAGGAATTAGACAGGTATTTACCATCTGATGCTCTTGTTAAAGGTACAGTCACTTTCTGCATGATTTAATAGTGAATAGTTCGAAAACGTCTCCATGGAGATAGATATGTTTTAAAAAAATAGTGTGGAATATTATAGCAAAGGAACAACGTATTTAGAAACAAGCAGAAAAAAAACCCTCCTCCAGGTCAAATAAGAGTCAGGTTTGTGGGGATGCAAGCCCACACACAGTAAGGACACTTTTGTTTTTCACTGCAATATAAACAAAAGAGTCTATTTTTACATAGTTACATACTGTGGCTTTAAGTTAAGGTACTCCTGACAAATTTTGGTTTAACAAAAATAATCTTTTGAATAAGTAGGTTTGCGTTCTAGTGCTTTCTGGAAGAGAGTTATTGTTACCGTATTTTCCGGACTATTAAGCGCACCTGAATATAAGCCGCATCACCTAAATTTTCAAAGAATTTTATTTTTCTACATATATAGGCCGCACCTGTCTATAAGCCGCAGGTGTCCACGTCTTCAAGAAGTTTTCAAGTTCGGAGCATCTGCTTGTATTGCCTCTGAAAACTTTTGTCGTCTTTTTGCATTGAGTCAGTTCGTCACGCTGCCGTTGCCAACGTCTCACCATCGACTCATCGATGCCGCGTTCACGTGCAGCAGCTGTTTCCTTCTTTGACAGTCAGATCAATTGTCTTTAACTTCAAAGCTGCATCATATGCATTTCTTCGTATGTTTTCCATGAGGAGGGTGTGTGCATGAAGCACAAAATAACTGTTCAAAACAAAATCAAATGAGCATCTTCCTCAGCACATCATCTCTTCACCTGTCTGTCTCGCTCTTGCGCCCCGTCACTTGGCGCTCTACAGCGCATGTCTCGAGCAGAAAGAGCCGCTGTCCTGTCTGGGATCATGTCAGTGTCTTGTAGGATTTCAACAGGATTTCAGGCTCTCCCGGGGGTCGGGGTTAGTTGTATCGATCATGTATGAGTGGATGTCCAGCTACTGAAGTTTGAGACGTTTCGTCTCGTCATTTACGCCTCACCTGCATTTAACACATACGGGTCATTAAGACGTATCCCACTCACTAATGTTCATTTAGCAGCAGAACTTATTTTATCACGCAGCGATAAACTGTTTTAGTGCTGACAGCAGCGCTAGCGAGTGTTCTAACTAACCCTAACCCATGTTCTAACTAACCCTAACCCATGTTCACCGCACAGACAGCGGCGCTTTCTGCACTCAAGCTGCGCGCACATGCGCTGTGTTCATAGAAGAATAATATATCAGCCGCATCGGTGTATAAGCCGCAGGGTCCAAAGTGTGAGAAAAAAGTAGCGGCTTATAGTCCGGAAAATACGGTATATCTTTTCTCTCCGAGTTTGCGCCAGCATTCAGGCTTTGAACTGTGCACTCATATTTTAAGCTGTAGGTCCATATCACACATAGGAGCATCACAATAGCTTCTTCTCTTTGGGATTTTAACATGTGATATTCCTGAATCTGACAGTTACTAATAAGTACAGCTCCATTATCAGAAAACGATCCAGGAAGTACACTTTAAAATACTCTGATATTTACAAAGACTTATCTACTGCATGACATTTATGTTAATAGAGCCTCAAGATACAGTCCCATGGGATGAAACTCAAAACACAGATAAGTTTCAGCAGAAGGCCAAGAAGTATCAGAATCTACGAATATCAGGAAGTATTGGGCTTATCAGTTATATGCTTTAAAGTACACTATGTACCTTTTCTGGTGGAGGTCCTTGACTCCATGGAGATGTTATAGCTTTGCCTGGAATGTTCACAATATGGTATTAATCTATCTTGCATATACTGTTTGTTTTTTGTTGTTTTTTGTAATAAATAAATGAATAAATAAATAAAATAATTCCTTAAAACATGCATTCTTAGTGCATGTCCATACCTGTTTCTCTCTGTAGGTTTAATGCCATACTTTGGAACATTCCAGACAAAGCAATAACATGAAGACATGACAGGTGGCAGATCTTCCACATTTGCAATGTACCTTTTTAACTTATAACTCCAAGCACATGTCAAATAATTTCAAAAATTAAAGGAAAGTGTAATTCGTCTAAGTGATATTATGAAATGGAAACATGGCCCTCTAGTGGTCATAAACTGCCATTTCCCTGTTGCCCACCTAAATCAGTGCAACTAATTTATGACAAACTCACCCCAAATTTGAGCAATGCACCACTTTTGAGTGATTTCTGTGTCCTTATAAACTTGAGGCTGACCACAGTCACACGTACAGTTCAGTGCACACAAAGCTCCATTTGTTTTGGAGGAACCCAACTTCTGAGAGAGAAAAGAGCCTGCAGTGAGTTTATTATGAAACAGACCAAAATACACCATGGACCAGTGTCTGAACTCTGTCAAACTCTCTATCCGTGGGGTTTGTACAAGTAATAAAAGGACATTTATGTTTCAGTATCTCGTTCCGCTCGTGGCATGTCTCTAGGATTATAGATTCTAGATAGGATTATATATTATACTATTTATATACTACAAGAGAGGGGAAATGGTGAAAACCTTTGCCAAGTGATAAAGAAATTTACATAATAGACTAAATTACTAAAGTAGGCTATTACATATCAAGGTTTCTCGATGAGGTATGTACGGAGCCCGCCTGATGACGTGCGTGGAAAAGAAATCGTGGCCTCTAATTACTATTTTGTTCCCACAATATTTTTTTTCAGATTGATGAAACTGTCATTCCATTAATGATTTACCATGACCTGGCAACGTACATCCCAAAATTTGGTGACAGCATATCCATTGTCGCCTTCTGCAGAAAACAGGTAGCACCTCAAGTAGCAGCTTCAAGAAAAGAAACCATACTTTCAAAATTTCGTCAAAAACTGTCTCAAGATGATGCAGGACCCTCTTCTTCCTTCTCCTCCTCCACACATGAAACAAGAAAGTGGACAGAGAATAAAAATAACAAATGTAAAATTAAAGCCGCGCGCGGCTATGATGGCCCTCGCCCCGGTTCGCACACCCCCCTGCGCAGCCGCTGGGGACCCACGACCGCCGGCCAGGCTGCCAGCTCGTCCGCGGGAAAAATTACATAATGCACCTTTAAATATATTGTAGGAGTCAGTGCGCCCCTGCTGGCGAACCATGAAAAATGCCACATGTCCAAAATTTGTTTTTCTTGTAATCATTCGTAGAATTTCATCCCCAAATTTGCACAGATCCTCCATCAGAAATTTACATTATGCACCTTTAAATGGTTTTGAGGGAGTCCGTGCGCCCCTACTGGTCAACCGTGAAAAATACCCCATGTCTGTAATATATTTATCTGCTTGTAATCATGCATAGAATTTATTCCCCGAGTTTGGTTCAGATCAGATAATGTAGTTGTTTTATGTCTATGGTAGGGGGCGCTATAGTGTTCACTTTTCATATACTTTATATTGTTTTATAATTAAGTTGAAATCAAACATTAGTGATTAAAATTTCAGCGCTATAGGACAAAGCATGTGTGTGTAATATATTTTAAACTATTTTTTTTTAGGTGTATTTGCGCCCCTGCTGGCCAACCATGAAAATTGCCCCATGTCCATAATACATTTATTTGCTTGTAATCATGCATATAATTTAATCCCCGAATTTGGTCCAGACGTGATAATGTAGACGTTTCACGTCTATGCTAGGGGGCGCTATAGTGTTCACTTTTATTATATTTCATATTTCATTACATTTGGGCCGGGGTCACGCAGTTGTGATTTGAATATGAGCTCTCTAGGCCAATGCCTGTGGCCGTGAGAGGTCATCAAAAAAACAGGAAATGAAGGCGTTTTTCGCCGGCGTGCTACAGGCAAACCTGATACCCCCATGTGGGACTTTTCGTCGATGTTCAGGCCTTCAAAATCGCGATCGTTTACAAGGAAAAGTAATAACAAATGAAGAACAATAGCCCTCGCCCTTGACTAAAGTCACTGGCAAGGGCCAAATATTCATGCCTCATTAAAAAGTATAATATGTAGGATTTTAGGATAGAAGTGTTTATGTATGAACCTGAAAACAAATCTCGTCTTTTCCCCCATTTTCATAAGATGTTACAGGCCTATGTAAAGAATATGGAATCCTACCTATTGTACCTTCTTTACAACTACAGAATTAAACTAATCTAAAGCTAATCTAACTCTTATAACTGTATAATTTTGTTCTTGTATTTTTCACTGTTGCCAATAAAGTTGGAGCCATATCTACAGTACATTTTGTTTTGAAGTATCAAATTCATGATAGTGACTAACTGATCAGAATGAGACCTGCTCTAGCGAAATTACTTGTGTGATTAGATAGTTTAAAGCAAAATAAGTGCATCTATATAGGCAACAGTATATTTGCTCTGAAATAACACAGTATAAATGTGAATTTAACGCTTATGAATCTTTCTCGTTTTCTTGTGTTACTTGGGGATTCGTACAAGTCTACGCCATGGAAATCAACCCGTGAGTGTTTGTTAATCAGACTTAACCTTCACTTATTTAAACAAATGACTGACACAAAGACATACTGTCCTCTTGCAGGCAGCCCCTTGTGGTGAGCACCTGTATGATGAGGATGGGAAAAAGCTGCCTCCTTGTATCCCTTGTATCCCTGGGGCCTGGCTCACTCCGGTCATCATGGCCTGTTACCTGCTGCTCATCGCCGTCTTCAAGTGAGTGGAGTCCTCTTCTGTTTCTGATGCTGAATAATGACAAAGAACATAGATAGTATTTCTCAGTGTCAATAAAAGGAAAAAAAAAAAAAAAAAAAAAGGTAAACCTTTGTGCCAGGGAATTTGAAATATTTCATATTCTCAGACTTCTGACAGCACTTAAAACTTTCATTTGTGACCTAATGTTCATAAACCTGGTTTAGATGTCCCTTGGTACCCAGAAAGTAGGTGTGGCTGACCAACCAAAGGCACGCAGACACACATATTTAACCATTTGTTATTTTTAAGTTTGGATTTCCTCAATTATAGTATAGTAATTTTTTTTTAGCAAAGGTCTTAATGCATCTTGTAAATGTACGATACATTTGCAACCCTCTTAGCCATTTTTTGCAAAATCGTTATTAATGTAATGCACTTTAAACCTTAAAACTTTTGTTGACCTCTAGAAACAAGGGATATTTACAATTTACAATGCAGTTGCTATTTATAGTTCTCTTTTGCCAATTGTGAACTGTTTTTCCCACAGCAAGACATTCTTTGAGGTGAAGTCCATCTCGAATCAGGTGTCGAAGTTCCAGAGATACCAGCTCATCACGACGTTCCACGACCGCCCCATTCTTCCTCCTCCCCTAATCATCCTCAGTCACCTGTACATCCTCCAGAGCCGTCTGTACAAGCGCTGTGCCAAGAAGAGACAGGAGGGGGAGCAAGACGAGAAGGACTGCGGCCTCAGTGTGTATATTCTCTAAATTACACTTTTACAATCAACTACTGTAACTCTAATGTTCATTGTGGTCTCAAATCTACACAGATAAGACTCAATTGTTTGTCAAAAGGGCACAGAATTCAATCCAAGAAGCTTTTGGATGGGGATAATAAGAGCACAAACTTAAAACATGAATGATGAAGAAATCTGTTTTGTTTTTCTTCCCAGAGCTGAGGCCGAATCCCGAGGAGCTGAAAAACCTCTAAGAGTTTGAGGAGCAGTGTGTGGAGGAGTACTTCAGGGAGAAGGAGGACGAGCAGCAGTCATCCAGTGATGAACGCATAAAAGTCACCTCTGAGCGGTCAGTCATTCTGAGCATTCGGATTCCTCTGAAGGAAGTGAGCATGTATCGTCACTCCTCTCTCTGTAACCATTGTTGGCAGACTAATCATTTTGGTCTTAAAATGTTCATTTTACCATTTTGTCCCTTAATCAACATATGAAAATTAATAACAATGGATGCACCTTCTTTCCGAGGTCGCATCCATTAGCGTTAGAAACAGGTTTGATTGACAGTGTTGCCAAGCGCCCGAATCACTGGTTTAATAGGGTGCGGGCGCTTCGCAACACTGTCAATCAAACCTGAAGGGGCATCATCTTCACCTGCCTCATTTTGGATTGGCTCTTTGGCTGCCAAGATACAAATAGGGAACTCTACTCCAATTTCACCCCTATTACTGCTAGCCTCAACAAGCTTCATTTTACCATGGGAGATCTCGGACTCAGTCCACTTTATACAGTCTGTGGATCTCAGGTAGCCTTAACCCTGATCTGTCCTTGCAGTGTGGAGAACATGTCCATGCGTTTGGAGGAGGTGAATGAGAGGGAGAACAGGACGAAGGCCTCACTGCAGACCGTGGACCTGCGCCTTACCCAGCTGGAGGAGATCCATGGAAGAATGGCTGTGGCTCTGGAGAAGCTGGCCGGAGTGGACAAACTAGAACTGACCAGAAGTTACTCAAGAAACTCTGTGTGTGACCCCTCCTCCCTCCTCCGCCAGGGCAGCCTCAACAGCGCCGACGGATACAGCCTCTACCGCTTCCACATGGACATGGAGGAGTTCTCTCAGAAACAGAAAGAGGGGGACGAAAGTAAACAGTGGAGAAGCAAAAGAGTGTATGCTCAACTCAAGCTGTGCTGAACAAAGAGCAACAGCCTGGACGTATGGGGCATTGACAGATCCAGACCTGGGTCTCATGTGGACATCTTGATCTCTCCATGTGAGCAGAAGCCTCTCAGCTCAAGTCAGGAAATGGTAACCAGAGATTTACAGGGAAGTACACAGATCTTGGACAAACTCATAGAATAGACTTCGTCCATCATCACCTCCAAAACGTACAAAATCGTTGAGATGCTATCCACAAGAAGAACAGACTGTTTCATCGCACCTGACCAAACGTAGGTCAATGAGTACAATAATAATCAGCCCTCCAGATGAGCCAGAGGAGCCACAAAGCACAATTCCAACATTTGATATTCCAGTTGGTTCTTCTCTACAAAGAATTAAGTATTTGAGATATGATCCTCCTGAAGGCATAATTACAAAGAAGAGAACTATGAGTAGCATCATCTACAATCCAAAAGAACCTGGTGACTTTATGCAAGCGGACTACAAATCACTACTGGAGCAGGTTAGCCAAACACCAAATCAGTGGCCAGCAAATTTAGAATATAAACTACATCCAAGTGTCTCTGGACAAATGCCGAAAGTTTCAATTGTTAGAAATCTCGCGCAGCAATTTCAAGACTCTTCAAGACAGACTGAACAGCAAGAAAGAGTTGTAGAAACCATTCGAGACATTCCTCCACCAGTGCCACCAAAAATACCAGCTAGAAGGAACTTATCAGACTCCACTGACTACCTGGCTGTAGCAGATGATCGGTTTCTTCCATATTACAGGTCCCGAAGCTTTAATGTTTCTGACAGGAAACCCAAGCCCACGGTGACTAAGTCCAGAGTCTCAAGCAGCCAGATGGACCTCACTGAAGCCTGTGGAGCTCATAAAGAAGAGAGTGAGGTGGGGACAACAGAGCAAACAGAAAAGAAGGGACCAGAAGAGGAGAACTGAATGCAACAATGATATGTAAAAGTAAATGGTTCAACAGTAGTCTTGACTAGATTTTAAGTGAGGGGTCTCCAACTTGTATCTCTTCACCAAGGGACTTCTAAAATTATACATATTGTGCTGAATAACAAATTTGTCAAATTTAATGCCTTTGGCCAGTGTAAATATACAATTCTGATATGTGACTTTGTGCACTAAAACTGGATAATGGCTTGTGTTTTAAATGCAACTGTTCCCACCTGAGGCTGTGGCTCCTATATTTACAGTTTCTTGCGACTGCTAAAATTAGTAGCTCTCTAGCATTTTTGTTTTGTAAAGGAGCTCACCGGAAGAAAAAGTTTGGAGACCCCTGTTTGAAGTTGAATATGTTTAAGTTCTGATCTGGGTTGTATGATATGGCAAAAATTAATCCCCAGTAATAAGTATTTTGTATTTGATGTTATGGTTTCTTCATGAAAAGTAAATAAATTAGTTAATAAGATGATAAAACAAGGTTCTTGAGCAAAGACAAAAGGCAGACTTTTTTAAATGAATGCTTCTAACTCCTGTACCATTTAAAGGGCCTGTATTAGGCCGTTTTCTGATCTATGCTATAATCCCATTTCCTCATCAAGAACATACCTGGAAGTTTTGTTTTCCGTTGTCATTTCATTCACACATAAACCAATCATATTTAGGCTGAGTTCTTCTCTCAAACAGAAAACGATACAGGATTACTCCACTATGTTTTTAGACCCCATACACCTTTACAAGAATCATTTTGGATAATTTCTGCCCTGTAATTGCCAATCTCTACTGAACTAAAGATAAGAGATAAAAAAAAAAAAAAAAGTAGACGGACTAATAAAGGGTTACTCAAACACGTGTGATCAAGATAAAGGCGGCAGATTTTACGCCAAAGCAACCCTCTCCATTTGTCCAGGCTGGGGACTGGCACAGAGGGACACAGTGTCCTCTGTGGCTGGATTAGACCCACCGCCCGTGCTTTTGTAGTGTTAGTGTGTTAGTAGGTGTGTGCAGAGATACTTACCACAAACAGCAGCCTCTGGGACCTATAAAGACTAATTTAAAAGTTTAGGTAAAAGTTTAGATCTGCAACAAGAAGAGATTTCAGAAGAGTTAGGGTTAAAATCATCAAAACAACATACAAAATACAAAATGGCAGTACTGACCCACATTAGTATGAGATTTAACTTTGTTCTTTGAACATTGGAATTTAACACAATGTCAACATATTTCAAACTGGTTTAAGGTTAAAATGAACAGACCATTAACAATGCAAACCTGTGAAAGAGTTAAGGAGAGCAGAACAACCAGTATTTTCAGTTCATTGTAAGGGTTAGGACCAGAGCTCTCACATTCTAAACCAGTCTAAATCTGGCTCACATTTAGACCAGTTCTGATACATACAAAAACATTCAAAAACCCAAGATTGTCAGTTAAGACCTCGTTTTAAACTAAATGAACCGAAACAAAAATCAGTTTAACCTGTGGAAGTGTTAGTTTAGAATAACCAGTATTTTAGTCCAGTGTAAGGGTTAGGACCAGAGCCATTACACTCAGACCAGTCCACATTTAGACCAGTTCAGACAAAATCAAATACAAAACACATCACATTCAGTAAGCCAAGGTCAGTCTCTTAGTCTGAACCAGGTCTGTCTGGAACTGACCAAGCTAAATAAAATAAACAATTAAACCTGTGGAAGTGTTAGTTTAGAAATCAGGGGTTTTAGTCTCAGACCCATGTGATCATCACGTTTTACCAGTCTGTTTAAATCTGGTCCACATTTAGATCAGATCAGACCAGACCAAGGAGACCACGCAGTCTCCATAAAAGTGTGCCAATGTTTAGAATCTGGCACACACCAGTTTAGGCCCAAACCCAAAGCCTTAAAGAGTAACATAAGAATCCTCAGCATATTCAGACCGTGTATTGAGATGATAACAAGGTTCACAGAGAACCTCACAAATACCTACCTGGTTTAAGTCTGCATGGACAGACCAATAAAACCTGTGAAACCAGCAGCAGGGAAAGATCAAACCTGTAAGATTATTTCAGTCACAAACCAAACGTTCGGGTTTGAACCATTACATTCACTCAGTCCATATGTGCCCCACTCTGGGGCCATCAAAGCCACAAGGAAAAGAAGACACAAGGGCCTCAACCCTTGGACCAGAACTCAAGACTGTCAGTATATTCAAAGTGTGTAATGTCCTCCAATAGGACAGTATCTGAGTGGTTAGCACTCACATGTGTATGGCAGCAGCTCACTGCTCCTGATGTTGCCTCAGCAACACTTGGTTGATGTTAAGTTGGTTAAATACAAAGTGAATTTTCCTCACACGGGATTACTAAAGTACACTTTAAAGTGATCTGGTTTGAACATCTCCATTTGGTTCCATCTTGTACCATTCTCTCAGCTTCCAGCCTTTGAATGAATGTTGATCATGGGACCCCAAAGGAAGGAAAGACAGACTTCCTTTTTTGTGCATCATAAGAGTTTCTTTGCATTGCTTTTGTTTAAATACAAATAAAAAAGATGCCACTTATTTTTGTATGTATTGTTTGGTTTCCTCTGTCCAGCATCTGTTCTTTACACAGCGTTCAGGATAGGGCTGTTAGTGCAGTTTGGATCTGGGCTTTGGGTTTTTCCACTGCAGAAGCTTTAAGACAAAGTTAGATTCCTTTCCTCCAGATTAGTCCCAGGACATACTTGGTTGTCCACAATGCAATCCATTTTTCAAATATATAATGGTTTAGTCACTGTTCAGCTTTTGCACATTAATAGTTAGCTCCACAGCGCTCTATTTTCTCATTAGCTCCATTTTATTGCTTTGACGTACTCGGTGATGAATTTTTGCACTTCAAGGTGTATTTTTTCTTTGGGTGAATTTTTTGTATCCATTTTACATGATATATTCTCTTAATTAATTCCTTATTTTTGGGTACATCCTTTGATTTAAAAAAAAAAAAAAAAAAAAAAAGGTTAGACGCCATCCTAAAACCTGAAAATTAAAAAGGGTTAGTAACATAATATGGCAAACATCATGTTTTATCCTTAGCTGTATTCAAATAATATAAAGTAACATTAGCATGGTTTAGCTTAGCAATGTTCAAAATCCAGTAACATAATATGGCAAACATCATGTTTTAACCTTAGCTGTATTCAAATAAACATCTGCTACAGTTGCCGCAGATGATCTTCATGTCTCACAGTTGCAAGACATGAAGTAGATTTAGCATTAGCTTTAGCTTGTATTATAAATAAGTAAATACTTAGCAGTTTAAAATAAAATAAATCTGCTCCCTGTAAAAAAAAAAAAAAAAAAAAAAAAAAAGGTTAGACGCCATCCTAAAACCTGAAAATTAAAAAGGGTTAGTCAGTAACATAATATGGCAAACATCATGTTTTAACCTTAGCTGTAGTCAAATAAAATAATCTGCTACAGTTGCCGCAGATGATCTTCATGTCTCACAGTTGCAAGACATGAAGTAGATTTAGCATTAGCTTTAGCTTGTATTATAAATAAGTAAATACTTAGCAGTTTAAAATAAATCTGCTCCCTGTAAAAAAAAAAAAAAAAAAAAAAAAAAAAAAAAAAAAAAAGGTTAGACGCCATCCTAAAACCTGAAAATTAAAAAGGGTTAGTAACATAATATGGCAAACATCATGTTTTATCCTTAGCTGTATTCAAATAATATAAAGTAACATTAGCATGGTTTAGCTTAGCAATGTTCAAAATCCAGTAACATAATATGGCAAAGATCATGTTTTAACCTTAGCTGTATTCAAATAAACATCTGCTACAGTTGCCGCAGATGATCTTCATGTCTCACAGTTGCAAGACATGAAGTAGATTTAGCATTAGCTTGTATTATAAATAAGTAAATACTTAGCAGTTTAAAATAAAATAAATCTGCTCCCTGTAAAAAAATAAAAAATAAAAAAAGGTTAGACGCCATCCTAAAACCTGAAAATTCAAAAGGGTTAGTAACATAATATGGCAAACATCATGTTTTATCCTTAGCTGTATTCAAATAATATAAAGTAACATTAGCATGGTTTAGCTTAGCAATGTTCAAAATCCAGTAACATAATATGGCAAGCATCATGTTTTAACCTTAGCTGTATTCAAATAAAATAAACATCTGCTACAGTTGCCGCAGATGATCTTCATGTCTCACAGTTGCAAGACATGAAGTAGATTTAGCATTAGCTTGTGTTATAAATAAGTAAATACTTAGCAGTTTAAAATAAAATAAATCTGCTCCCTGTAAAAAAAAAAAAAAAAAAAAAAGGTTAGACGCCATCCTAAAACCTGAAAATTCAAAAGGGTTAGTCAGTAACATAATATGGCAAACATGTTTTAACCTTAGCTGTAGTCAAATAAAATAAACATCTGCTACAGTTGCCGCAGATGATCTTTATGTCTCACAGTTGCAAGACATGAAGTAGATTTAGCATTAGCTTGTGTTATAAATAAGTAAATACTTAGCAGTTTAAAATAAACATAATAAATCTGCTCCCTGTAAAAAAAAAAAAAAAAAAGGTTAGACGCCATCCTAAAACCTGAAAATTAAAAAGGGTTAGTAACATAATATGGCAAACATCATGTTTTATCCTTAGCTGTATTCAAATAATATAAAGTAACATTAGCATGGTTTAGCTTAGCAATGTTCAAAATCCAGTAACATAATATGGCAAGCATCATGTTTTAACCTTAGCTGTATTCAAATAAACATCTGCTACAGTTGCCGCAGATGATCTTCATGTCTCACAGTTGCAAGACATGAAGTAGATTTAGCATTAGCTTTAGCTTGTATTATAAATAAGTAAATACTTAGCAGTTTAAAATAAAATAAATCTGCTCCCTGTAAAAAAAAAAAAAAAAAAAAAAAAAAAAAAGGTTAGACGCCATCCTAAAACCTGAAAATTAAAAAGGGTTAGTCAGTAACATAATATGGCAAACATCATGTTTTAACCTTAGCTGTAGTCAAATAAAATAAACATCTGCTACAGTTGCCGCAGATGATCTTCATGTCTCACAGTTGCAAGACATGAAGTAGATTTAGCATTAGCTTTAGCTTGTATTATAAATAAGTAAATACTTAGCAGTTTAAAATAAATCTGCTCCCTGTAAAAAAAAAAAAAAAAAAAAAAGGTTAGACGCCATCCTAAAACCTGAAAATTCAAAAGGGTTAGTAACATAATATGGCAAACATCATGTTTTATCCTTAGCTGTATTCAAATAATATAAAGTAACATTAGCATGGTTTAGCTTAGCAATGTTCAAAATCCAGTAACATAATATGGCAAGCATCATGTTTTAACCTTAGCTGTATTCAAATAAAATAAACATCTGCTACAGTTGCCGCAGATGATCTTCATGTCTCACAGTTGCAAGACATGAAGTAGATTTAG
The DNA here is from genome assembly GCA_029959045.1 of Taenioides sp. WSHXM2023. Classification (NCBI taxonomy): domain Eukaryota; kingdom Metazoa; phylum Chordata; class Actinopteri; order Gobiiformes; family Gobiidae; genus Taenioides; species Taenioides sp. WSHXM2023. Next base: position 8,835,666 of record CM057091.1, read on the forward strand.
CATTAGCTTGTGTTATAAATAAGTAAATACTTAGCAGTTTAAAATAAAATAAATCTGCTCCCTGTAAAAAAAAAAAAAAAAAAAAAAAAAAAAAAAAAGGTTAGACGCCATCCTAAAACCTGAAAATTAAAAAGGGTTAGTCAGTAACATAATATGGCAAACATGTTTTAACCTTAGCTGTAGTCAAATAAAATAAACATCTGCTACAGTTGCCGCAGATGATCTTTATGTCTCACAGTTGCAAGACATGAAGTAGATTTAGCATTAGCTTGTGTTATAAATAAGTAAATACTTAGCAGTTTAAAATAAACATAATAAATCTGCTCCCTGTAAAAAAAAAAAAAAAAAAAAGGTTAGACGCCATCCTAAAACCTGAAAATTAAAAAGGGTTAGTAACATAATATGGCAAACATCATGTTTTATCCTTAGCTGTATTCAAATAATATAAAGTAACATTAGCATGGTTTAGCTTAGCAATGTTCAAAATCCAGTAACATAATATGGCAAACATCATGTTTTAACCTTAGCTGTATTCAAATAAACATCTGCTACAGTTGCCGCAGATGATCTTCATGTCTCACAGTTGCAAGACATGAAGTAGATTTAGCATTAGCTTGTATTATAAATAAGTAAATACTTAGCAGTTTAAAATAAAATAAATCTGCTCCCTGTAAAAAAAAAAAAAAAAAAAAAAAAGGTTAGACGCCATCCTAAAACCTGAAAATTAAAAAGGGTTAGTCAGTAACATAATATGGCAAACATCATGTTTTAACCTTAGCTGTAGTCAAATAAAATAATCTGCTACAGTTGCCGCAGATGATCTTCATGTCTCACAGTTGCAAGACATGAAGTAGATTTAGCATTAGCTTTAGCTTGTATTATAAATAAGTAAATACTTAGCAGTTTAAAATAAAATAAATCTGCTCCCTGTAAAAAAATAAAAAATAAAAAAAGGTTAGACGCCATCCTAAAACCTGAAAATTCAAAAGGGTTAGTCAGTAACATAATATGGCAAACATCATGTTTTAACCTTAGCTGTAGTCAAATAAAATAAACATCTGCTACAGTTGCCGCAGATGATCTTCATGTCTCACAGTTGCAAGACATGAAGTAGATTTAGCATTAGCTTGTGTTATAAATAAGTAAATACTTAGCAGTTTAAAATAAACATAATAAATCTGCTCCCTGTAAAAAAAAAAAAAAAAAAAAAGGTTAGACGCCATCCTAAAACCTGAAAATTAAAAAGGGTTAGTAACATAATATGGCAAACATCATGTTTTATCCTTAGCTGTATTCAAATAATATAAAGTAACATTAGCATGGTTTAGCTTAGCAATGTTCAAAATCCAGTAACATAATATGGCAAACATCATGTTTTAACCTTAGCTGTATTCAAATAAACATCTGCTACAGTTGCCGCAGATGATCTTCATGTCTCACAGTTGCAAGACATGAAGTAGATTTAGCATTAGCTTTAGCTTGTATTATAAATAAGTAAATACTTAGCAGTTTAAAATAAATCTGCTCCCTGTAAAAAAAAAAAAAAAAAAAAGAAAAAAGGTTAGACGCCATCCTAAAACCTGAAAATTAAAAAGGGTTAGTCAGTAACATAATATGGCAAACATGTTTTAACCTTAGCTGTAGTCAAATAATATAAAGTAACATTAGCATGGTTTAGCTTAGCAATGTTCAAAATCCAGTAACATAATATGGCAAGCATCATGTTTTAACCTTAGCTGTATTCAAATAAAATAAACATCTGCTACAGTTGCCCCAGATGATCTTCATGTCTCACAGTTGCAAGACATGAAGTATATTTAGCATTAGCTTGTGTTATAAATCAGTAAATACTTAGCAGTTTAAAATAAACATAATAAATCTGCTCCCTGTAAAAAAAAAAAAAAAAAGGTTAGACGCCATCCTAAAACCTGAAAATTAAAAAGGGTTAGTAACATAATATGGCAAACATCATGTTTTATCCTTAGCTGTATTCAAATAATATAAAGTAACATTAGCATGGTTTAGCTTAGCAATGTTCAAAATCCAGTAACATAATATGGCAAGCATCATGTTTTAACCTTAGCTGTATTCAAATAAAATAAACATCTGCTACAGTTGCCGCAGATGATCTTCATATCTCACAGTTGCAAGACATGAAGTAGATTTAGCATTAGCTTGTGTTATAAATAAGTAAATTATATATACATTTTATCTTAGCAGACAGTACACGACAGAAGTTAGCACGGTTTAGCAGTATTCGGTAAAGAGTATATTTTAGCTTGGCTCTTTCTTAAAGGCTAGTATATTTCAGCTTTAACGGTTTATTCACCTGTGGTCTTCCTGATGGTCTGGACCAAAGCTCAAGACCTGGAAATGGGTCGTGAGCAGCAGCAGTGGTCGAAAAATGGCTCAAACGCAAAGAATTAATTTCCATCACGAGAAATTCGTCAAGTACGCCTACCTCAGTGTATTTTGTTTTGTTTCATGAGCGTGTTCATTTCTGGGATAATTTCCCTCCTTGCATTTCTTTGATTTGTGCTACCTTTTACCAGAAAAATTCAGGACTCAAGGCCACAGTTTGACCCCGATTTTTCCTTTCATATTCCATTTCTTTAGTAAATCATTGCATTTAGACAAATCCAGAATGTGAAATAACACACAGCATTTAGTTTCAACAAAAGCGAAGCAAATGTCACATGAAACCCCATCACAGCATTATTCAAACCACACTGCATTCAAAAAATCAACCAGAGCGAGGAGCAAATTTAGTACAGACATTAACATTAAACAGGCATGAACAGTTCAGCAAATACATAAACATTTCATTGCGATAATTGTTCGAATTCACAAAAAGACACACACAGGTGAAGTTGCGTGCCCAGCCAGAACCTCCAACATCCCGCCAAAAGGGGAAATTCATCGCAAAGGGGAAATAACAAAGGGAAACTGTATAACAAAGGGGAACTGTCTAGCGACGGGGGAACTGTACAACAAAAGGGGACATGTAGGCCTATAGCAAAGGAGAAATTCAATTCAGTTTGTCCAGTGACTTAATTGATTTTCTCCTTTGTCATGGATCCTACCTGAACGACGGAGGGACTTCAAAAACATCCCATTTTAACGCAATGGGCCTTATAAACTAAACGTTGTAAAAACATGTCCGGTCTTGGCTGGTCAGGCAACAGGTAAAACTTATCTGGACTCCTCCGCGTGGCTCGACGTGGTGACGTGGTGATCCGAGCTGCGGGGCACGTTTGGCGCGTTTTCCTGAGTTTGACGTGATGCAGCAGAGATGGTTTTAGAATATCTCCCTTTTGTTTTTGTGAAAATGCAAGTTAAAAGATCGTAAAAACCGAAGCGGGAAACATATAGTATCCGTTGGCTCTCGGTGCCACGTGTGGATGACTCCCGACTCACGCGCCATATTTAAAGGCACCCATAAGCCACCTGTGCTCACGTGACTCACGCTCACCTGGCGGGAATCACCATGGCAACTGTCCCAACGCTATAAGCCAGGGGTCGGAGAGCCATTTGGACGGTCTCCCACAGAAAAGAAAACACCCGGAGCCACAAAACCCTTTTGACATCTAAACCTGTGCTAACCAGAGGAACTACAGGCAAAACTACAATTCCCAGAAAACAGACTACAACACGCGCACAATCCTCCACTACAGCTCATAAGCGCAAGTCTTAAGAGAATTATTTACACCTTTCAGTCTTTTCATCACAACAGTAGCAACATAAATAAAGTGCATGAGTGAAATAAAGAACTGCGCTGCACACGTACGACCTGCACACGTATAATCTCTGAAAAGTTTAACATGAACCATCTCCAACGCCATAGAAGCACAGAACAGACTCACCATAGGCAGAACATCCCTCAGTCACAGAAAGAACACGCATATTCCACTGAGTCCTGCCCTTTAGTCCATCAGCGGCACAAGGAGGAGCTGTTTTTTTCAGGCTTATAGTTTATGCAAATTAGCCATGTGGTTTTAAGTTTCGGTGAACATGTAAACGCATACTATCCGTATATTTTAGGGATAGCAGGGGATCATACGTATATACCCCTTAGTTAGACGTATACTAAACCTCTCGCGTTATCCCAATCCTCAACGTATAACTTACACGCATACTCGACGTCTAGTATCCCTGAAAGATCTACCAATGAGGTGAGCGAATTTGTCGATGACGTCACTCGCGCGCTACTGCGCATGTCTCCTGCAGAACGGCCGCTGTCCCGTCTTGTATCGGGAATCTCGGCAGATTAAAGCAGATGCTAGGATAGTTGTATTATCAGGTAAGACGTTTCCCACTCACTACTGTTGGTTTAGCATCATAACTTATTTTGCCACACGGCGATAAACTGTTTTAGTGTGCTGACAACAGCGCTGCGAGTGTTGCTACTTCATGCTAACCGCACAGCTAGCGGCGCTGCAGTCTGACAGCGCCCGCATCACTCAAGACACACTAAAATTTGAGACCGGGACCTTTTACCCACAATGCACCGGTCATAACAAGGACGCCTTTTTACATGTGTTTGTCAATAATTGTGGATATTGTTAGAAATCTATAAATATCAAGGTAAGTATGCGGCATCGGCATAAAATAACATTTGTATTACATTGATAAGATATACTAGTTATATTGATAAATATTTTGTACATAAATAAGCATAGTATTGCTGCCAGTTGCTGTTGTTTGATCTCCCTCATATGATGTAGGATATTGTGAGAGTCTTCTAATTTAATGTTAATCAATCTTGACTAAAATTTTACATTTATTTGAAATTATTGTTTGAAAATAACAAAATTGTGATCTTCGTTCGTGTATTTGTAGTTATGACCAATGACAAAACGTTGATTTGACTATAATGTAGTAAATATAGGGTATTGACACATGTGTTCTGTGACTGGGCTGTATAGTAAATTATTGAAATATAGACTGTACACTTTATATGTTGACAAGGATGCATATTTTCAGACACGTAGGATAATTTATAGAGTGGACCCCAAAGTTGTTACATACAGTATAGTATACAGCATCCAGTTTATCATAGCCAAATGTTTATTTTACACAACGGTCGGGTGTTTATAAATAGCCCAATGGGGAATCCCCATAATTCTATAGCATTAGTCAAGCTCCCCAAGATTGCACTGCTCCGTTATGTGGCTTGTGTGATTCAGGCTATAGTCTTTAACACGTGCTATGATAAAGGCAAACTTCCCTTGTCACAAGCTGTGGATTTATCAAGTGAGAATAGAATGATACTACTTTTATCTTAACAATGGCATAATCAAATCATGTTAATTGATTGTTTTTAGTTTGTTTTTGTCCTATTACACGCATAATTTTACAGCTGCAGCTCTCACAATGATTGTTGCATGGTTGATACTAATGTACTGTTGTAGAATCTAGTTCATCTTAATGTGAATGTTGCTGAATGTTCTTGTTTACATTTTCATTACAGGTACTCCATACTCTCCAGTATCCCTTGCATGGTGTTTGATATTGTCTGACCACTCCTGCATGCTTCATCCCACTTCCATAACCCAAAGTTGATAGCTGTCTACATTCAATAAAATGAGTTCGAAGAAGTTAGAGTACAAACGAGAGTACCAGAAGAAGAATACTACCTCACTTGAAAGTCTTGTAAGTATGTGCATTTATTTATGAAATTTGCTTCAGACACTGTAGGCCAACTCACATCAAACCCCAGATCACATAGGCAAGTAGCCAAGCCATCCAGATCAAAGGGACAGGATGACTATCCAATGAGCGTAGCAAGTATGTAAAATTCACTAATTTTATTTGCTTAAATTTATTTGTTTTTGTTCTTTGTTGATTTGTTATATATATATATATATATATATATATATATATATATATATATATATATATATATATATATATATATATATATATATATATACAATTTATTATTTGTATTGTCAGGATTTCAAAGAAAAATGATGGAAAAACTTATAACACTGGAAGAGGAAGTGAAGAGGATTGGCAAAAGATACGAGCCAAAAGACTCGGACTACCATGTTGTCCAGATGTCGACATTAGACGAGATGCAGAGGAAAGAGAATGAGCTGGGCGATCGAAGGGAAAGAAAGCTTCTGGTTAGTAATTAATATTTATGTTGATTTCATATATAAAATACATATAATACATGATATATAAAAACATTTTTTTCTTCAGATTTCTCAACACTCCCGAGTTGGTGGCACTGATCTAAGAAACTGTACGGCCCAAATACTCAAAAGGTAAGATGTATGACATTAAAAGACTATTTAAGAAACACTGGTTTAATATCAAAAGCAAATAATATATTTTACCTAAATGTATGCTTTTCATTTTATTAGGTTGTTCAATGAGCAGCTGCTTTCTCAGATGAACATGATGGGAAAAGGTGGCGGGCAAAAAATCCCATTCAAAACTACAAGACTTTATGGAGTTGTTGTAGGTGAGTAAAAATAAAAATCATTTGCCCTATTCAGACTGTACACATCTATAATTTTTGCAATATTCATCCACCCACATAATATGCATATTGTATTATTCATGAAATACTTTTTGTTCTATTGATATTCATTTCGGTATTCATTGCAAATTCAAAATTGGAAAATAAATTAAATGGATTGCAAGTATTAGAACTAAATATACTGTTGTCCCCTTAATATTTGCAATTTTATTATGCGAATTTTGCAAATATGACCAAATTAGCGAAAATTTAATGGACGCCATTTTAAAATAGCGTTTCAATGGTCACTTGCAAGAAAAAGTTGATTTTAAATTCGCAAAATTAAATGTGCGCCGCATTAAATGGGAATACAGTAATAAAATTCACTGTAACCATAGTTTACTGCATAGTAAACATTAGTAAAAGTCTCAAACTACTGTTTTTTGTGATTTGCATGAAATGATAATGATATATTACATTTTAAAGTCGCAAACATCTGAACTTGAGGTGTGTGCTAAAAACATTCTGTGCAGAGATGCAATTTTGCCATTTTACTACATATTAACTGTAAGTGACTATTTCTGTAAATTTACTCAAAATCGCGATCATTTGCAAGGAAAAAATAATAACACAAACAAAGAACAATAGCCAATGAGATGAATTAAACTAGGCTGGATAAACTTTAACGTATATGATATAAGCAGGTAAAAAGTATCAGTGGTGGTAAAGTATTAGTTTGCATATATACCAGAAGAAGCGCAGTTCAATGTAAAATGTTTACCATCTGTTGAGAGGAGCAGAAATTAAAGTCATACTGTTACATACAAGTTCTTGCCTCTGTCTTCACGTGTGTTACACATTGTATCATGGTAATAGCATAACCATGTATAAGCGTATGCATTACATATATACTCAGGCTTGATAAATATAAAGTTTTATCAGGTCCTGACACAATGTGTCACAGTTATTCCAGGAGTGAGGTTCTTAATGCTGTGGACACAGTGTACTGTGCAGTTATACATTTTATATCCCATAATACTAAAGAGCAAAATAGAAACATGAATTCTGACTTTTTAGATCTCGGAGACTAATGGTTGTTGTTTAAGATCATATTAGCCAGTGGATTATGTGTCAGTGAGCTCCCTTCTTTAAAGTTGATTGTATGCAGGATTTGTGTGGCTCTGGATGAAATAAATCAAGGGGTTTCTTGTCAAACTGTTGTGGCCCCCTTTATTTTTGGTGCATTATTGTCCAGCATAGCGTTAGATTTAAGAAATGTTTATTAGGTGGTCGTTAGCATATAACTTCATTTCTGTGCTAATTGTTATGTCAGTGAGCTATGCAAAAACACTTCTACATGTGGTAATGTTTTCTATCAAGGCTCTGGAACTTGTATTGTAGGCTACAGATGTTACAAGATCAGTGTTCTCAGGTGAAAACAGGGTAACTTACATTTTCATCTTTCAGTCTCTGGATGACTCCATCCTCTGTGTTGCGCTCCCCCTAAAAAGCATTCAGCTGATCGTCCATTGCTACTGGTAAACAACAATTAGGACAATTTTACTGTCACTTTACTCCATTAACCATAACATTTCCTCTATAAGCAAGCAGCATTAGCTCGCTAATATTTAAGCTAGCGTTTTTTATTTAGCGATAGCCACATGCTGCTACACCGATCCTGGTTTTTATATAGGCCTACATTTAAATAAGCATACATTTGAGTTGGCAACAGTACACCTTGTCAAAAATGGAAAAAATAATATATATTTTACCTTTATTTGTGTCTGCGGAGGTCCAAGATCCATAGCCATGCGGGAAGCGCTTGCCAAATCAACCAAATACCGCCAAGTTTTGTTTAAGTGGCGGCAATTTTTTAATTCGTGAGTGCGATTTGGTTAAAGCATGCGAAGGATTTAGCTAAAATGTGGGAACGATTTACATATTGTGGGAACGAAATAGTAATTGCAGTAGTAATTTTCCACGCACGTCATCAGGCGGGCTCTGTAGTACAGGTACACTAGTGACATGCAGTAGGTCACAGGTACCCAGGCTCTTCTATATTTCTTTTACTTAAGTTATGTTTGTTTTAGTTCTAAAAAATCGATTAAATTAAATGTAGTCATTCATGTTAGAACATTAACATCAATGACTACATCAAATTATATGATGAGGTGGTACTTACGTTTCCACTGGCGCCCTCTGGGGGACTAAGGGGGGTATAGCATCAAAGTAGACGCAATCAAGCCTAGTCACTTCATCACCAGGCTGTGGTGATGGAAATGCAATAATCAAATATATTTGCGATGCTTCATTCTTCGTTACAAGACGTTTATGAATTCTGTTCACTGCTTATGGAAATACACTAAAGGCTTTTCTGATTCTGAATTGATACTGAGGATGAGATTTACATTTATTGACCACCAGGGGTCAGTCTCCACTCACTTTCAGAAAGGGGACGTACAATTTCTTTATAAAACTTGCTGTGATGAAGCACGCGCCACAGACCCTTTAGTTGATTAGATGTGTTCTTCTTTGTAGGTGATTTATCTCCCTCCTCTTCTCACAAAGACTGTAGGCGCGTGTATGAGCCTGTCTCTATAGGCGCGTGTTTGAGCCTGTCTTTGGTGTCAGCCCAGAGGGCTAAGCACAGGAAGCACTCATCATTTTCATCAGGTACAGAATGCAAAACCACACAAACAATCTTGAAGAAAATGTTACATAATACATTTTAAATATCTGTTTTACAACTGCAAGGGCGCACTGTGCAACTTTTCTGGTGTTGGGTAGTGTCACCATGGCTGTTTATTTTTTCTATAAGGAACAGTGAAGTTTACATATAGGGATTGCTGTAGACAGTATAGCCCAACAAATGCAGAAAAAAAACACATTTAAAGGTGAACTGCTTCTGTGATAATGTTATTGCTTTGTCTAAAATATTCCACAGTATAGCATTAAACATATACATCTTACATTCATTCAATTAGGAAATTTTATTTCCTTGAAATACATGCATTCTTACTGCATGTGTGGTCACTTCTCCATAGATCTGGCCTGTAACTTAGCCTGGTAACATCACATGCTTGTTTTTATGGAAATAGACAGGCCTAATCCCATATTGTGCTGCATTTCAGACAAAGCAATAACATCTCCATAGAGACGACCAGTGAGCAGACCCTCTACCAGAAAAGTTACACAGTGCACCTTTAAGGGAATCATCATCACTAATTGAAAACAATGAATGTAACAAACATTTCCAGGATTGATACAAATTCCATATCATTTGGAATTTGCTGGTGGACGAATGACTAATGCAATCCGTACTTAGCCACGTTACTACTTTTAATGAGCACACTGAAATGGGAAAACCTGAATCATACGCGCTTCATTTAGTATTCATAGTGTTTATTTATAGAGCAGGCTTCATAAATTTTATATATGACCATAAGTGCGCTTTGTATAGGCTGCTGTACTTTCCAAAGAGGTGACACAGACCAGCCAGAATAATATGGACACCTGTTTCTCCACTAAAACAAATATATTCAAGCTGCAGTTTGGGAGATGTTGGAGTTTATGTTAAACTGAAAAGGGCCCATATTGCGCAAAATTGACTCTTGTGAGCTTTAAGCCATGTTATACTTGTACCTCCTCAAAAACAAACGTGGAGGTGTGTTTTGTTTCATTCACACATTTTTGAGCAATCCTTTATTATTAGTCTGTCTACATGTTCCATCTTTTAATGTTAGGAAGTGGTAATTTTCATGTTAACAGTGATTCTTTTTTTTCCTCTCTTTTTTTCATCTTTTGTTCAGTAGAGATTGAAAATTCAAGGACTGAAAGCATCCAAATGATTCTAGTGAAGGTGTGTGGAGTTTAAAAACACAGAGGAGCACTTCCTGTATTACCACATGACATCACAAGGTGGAACAATGTTTTCAGTCTGACCGAAGAACTATGTGTTAAACATGTGTGAATGAAACAAAACACAATTCCAGGTATGTTTTTGATGCAAAAAACTGAACACTATAACATATAGATCAGAAAATTGTGTAATATAGTAACTTTTATTATTCTGATTTCTTCTACTTGGCCTTACAACATTGAAATTTCCCCATTATTTCTTATCCCAACCATGAACAAAGCTAAAATTCTGCAGATGAGTCGCCCATTGCTTATGACAGATCGACAGGTAAAATTATAGGTAAAAATTTCCAAATGCCAACAACTGCATACCATATTTTATTCAGCTGTCATTATACAACACAGCATGATGTATGACAAATAATTCAAGGCTTGTGGCATTATTTGTACTGTATGAATCTCTCTCTTTCTTGACAGCCTGCAGTCTCTCACTCCACTGCAATAACACAGGAACATGGAGTACTATGTGCACCAGTCTTTGCCTACACACTGAGTGGGTGGGAGACAAAAGAAAGCCTTAAATATCTGCTTGATTTTTACACAAATATGCCAAGATGCAATATGGAACTTCGGGCTTCAAAACTGCTGTGCTGGGATGTTAAAAATTAGACTATTCAAGGAAACAATATGCAGTTTTGGACTAAAATAAAATAAATTACAAAGAAATTTAAAACAACACAGACTACAGTTATTTAAATACAGCAGATGGAAACTGGAATTGGAACTTGTGTTTTGTTTAATTCATACATGTTTGAGTTTCAAAATGCTCTGTTCCACCTTGTGATGTCATGTGGTAATACAGAAAATGCTCCACTGTGTTTTCAAACTCCACAGACCTTCACATAGAATCGTTTGGATGATTTCAACCCTGGAATTGCCTGTCTCTACTGACCAAAATTTTAAAGGTAGACATTAACATGAGAACTACCACTTCTTGACATCACAAGGGGGAACAGAGCATTTTGAGCTTTGGAGATGTAGACGGACTAATAATAAAGTACTGTTCAAACGTGTGAATGAAACAAAGCACACACTCAGGGTATGTTTTTGAGGAGATAACAACATTATAACATGGCTTAAAACTCTCAAGAGATCATTTCAAAAAGCATGTAGCCAAAAATGTATTTTGCTCAAACAAATCATACTCATTCTCTCTCTTTCACTCTCTTTTTTTTTTGTTTGTTTTTGGCTATTGTCTGGATACCAAATTGACTCAATAAAAACTGATGTAACTTTGGTTCCAATTGGAAACTCTGCTAATGGGCTTTGTTCAGAGGAGATTCATTATGACTGTACCAATAACCACCACGACTGACCCCCCACAGCCTTTCCTTATGAGCTCAGCGCAACATGTGACAAATTAAATTATCAGGATTCTGGTGGGAGCAGGCTATAGATCAGATAAGTCCTCCCCTATCTCCACACAGGGACTGCACACTGCGTAATTAGCACCATCTGAACACAAGAGGTTATAAAGGCTGGTATAATAAAAGTCGTATTGTCCCTGTGCTTCTAATTGCAGCTGTTTTAATAAAGGTTCCTATTGACAGGACAGCGGAAGATCTACAACTGTGACGCAGATTGGGTGACGCACGGAGGGGGCTGGGCTTCTCCTGCTGCACTGCAAAAAAAAAAAATCTATTTGGTAATTGCTTAGTCTGAGGTCCTTGTCTGTTGATTGAATTGATTGCAGACTAAAATTAGAAAGTTTATACAAGCATTTAAAGATGAAGTACACAACTTTGTGTCTTTAGCTTATTAGAAAATGTTTCATTTATTGCAAACTTGAGCCATGTTAGTTACTATATGAAGCTTTAGGATGAGAGCTGATTGAGTGTCTGGGGGTCTGTTCGCTTTTCTGTCTGAAAAAGGTGCTCTAAATCTGTGGTAGAGGCCAAATAATTCTTGCATGTGAATACTGGTGATGTGAGAGCTAGGGATTTAAATACAGACTTAATATTTCATGTTTTGACAATCAGGTACCCCAGCTTCCACATGTGTATTTTAGATAGATAGATAGAAATTTGTTTTTCAGGCAGCATACAATACATAATACAATAAATACATATCATCAGTTTGAATTTATCTTTATTAGTGAACGTGCCAATGGCTGTGTAGTAACGCTTGTAGAGAGTGACCCATGACAATAGCTGTGTAGGCTACATAAGACGGCATACAGTTATAACAGAGAAAAGATGAATAACTGGGGGAAAAAAACATACATTATAGTGTATGTGCCGAAGATATTGTGTAGACTTGTAGGGGTGGGCAATACCAAAAAATATATATATCATGATTTACTGGAGCCAGATCACAATTTCGATTCGTCACTCACTCAGGTCATGAAAAAGGCTGACCGATTGGACGAGTGGGTGTGGACAGTGTCTGTGTTTGACCATCGAGCTGCAATAAACAGATCACTGCTGAATCATTAGTTGTGAGAATTTCACTGAAATAGCAGATTGTCACAGGGATGAGGTCATGATTCGGTTTATATCACTGCATTGCCCAGACCATCCTTCAATTTAGGAAAAAAAGTATAAGAAGTATGGGCTAGACTTGTATAATATGCATCTGTTTGAGTTGTGTTTAGCTGCAACACAGTGGATGCCTGCTCCCTGCTTTAAATAATAATAATAAAGACTTTATCTGGTGGGAAGGAAATAAGATTTTTTCATTGTTGATGCTGCTCATTTTTTCATTGTCATGCTGCTATATTTGTCACTGCAGAGACTGTGCTGTCCATTTGGCCACAGAGGTTAATTTGTCCAGCCAATCGGGAACAACAATGGTACAATGGTAATGGAACAGGAAGTGTATAAAGTGTGAAAATACGAGGCACAAGAGGAAAGAGTCCAGTTCCTCGCATTCTCCCTGAAGCTAGACTTAGACAAACTTTATTCACCCACAAGGGAAATTACTTGGACACAGCAGCTCACACATCACAATACATTATAATAACAAAGAGAAAAAATTTAAATGGTAATAATAAATTCTAAATAAGTAGCAATAATAGCAAGAGACTGGTGTCAAATATGGCATAATATAAATGTTTGTATATGTACAAGCAAAAATAAAATTAAATATAGCAATAAAGTAATAAAAATATATCTCAGCTATATACAAGAGGTCGTATAAGAATAACAAGCTAATTATTTTTGGGTCATTTCATTGGGTCATAAAAACACCTTAAATTAATGTAAGATATATTTAATGCCATACTGTGGGACATTCCAGTCAAAACCATAACATTTCCATGAAACAGAAATAATTTTCTTTCTGGAGGTGGAGTGGAAATTATTTGTATAGCATATTTAAAAACAACCACAGTTGACCAAAGTGCTTTACAGACAGCAGTAAACCCCAATACACAATATACAGTTAAAAAAAAAAAAAAAAACAAGATTAAGACAATATAGGTTAAAAAAGAAAGCAGCAGAGGTGGGTAAAGCTAAACATTGTAATGAAGTAGTTTGATATTTGTCACATAGAAATAAAAAGTACTGGTTGAAGAAAAGTAATCAAGTAATTTCACTTCATGTCACATACTGCTGGAAAAGTGAGTAATATCTGAAAAACTACTCTGAATGCACTACAATTTTATCAAAACAGTAACTGAAGCTTGTTAAAGGTGGGCCTAGGATATGAAGACGTGAGAGAGCGATGACTGATCTCCAGGGAAATTCAAGTTTTGCTACAGCAACATTTACTGGGCGTCTCAGTGGCCTTTGTGTCTCAGTCAGAGGTCTCAGTTTAACAGGAGGACTGGTCTGGGAGGGTCAGCAGATCTGTGTCAGGGCAGATTGAGGAGAGGAAGAGACAAAAGTGTCCCTCCTCTGTGTCCTGCAGCATCACAGCAGCCTCCAGGGGGCGCCAGGTGAACACAACAGGAAAGGCCTCACTCTTACTCTGCTCTGGTGTTTCGGTTGGTGATGAAATGGTCCAGTCCCTCAAAGTGTTTCTTCTGGAAAGTCTTCTGCCACATTTGCTGCTACATATGGTGTAAAAAGCCTGTAGCATCTTAAATGTCCATTGCTAGCTCCTTAGCTAGCCTCATGCGCAATCTCCATGGATACGGGAAAAACAAACAGTTCGTTTCACACAATCCAATAGTCCCTTGTATTCATTAGCTCAAAGTGTTTCCTCTGTAAAGTTTTCTGCCACATTTACTGCCACAGTTGGTGTAAAAAAAACTTGTAGCATCTAAATGTCTATAGTTAGCTCCTGAGCTAGCTCCCAGCTAGCCTCTTGCACGATCTCCATGGATACGGAAAAAACAAACAACAACCAACCAACAACAAACAGTACTTGTGTCCTTTGAACTGCACATGCTGCACTTCTTACATGGTAAAAATCACATCACGTTAAAAACTGAGCTAAAAAAAAAAATTTAAGCCAGCAGCCAGCCATGTAGGTAATGAAGCTTTTAAAAACACTGTTAATGATTCTGGTGGCACATGGTGGCACAAATGCTCGCTTTAATATCTAGCATATATTTCCAGTCTGTGTGTTTGCTCACTGTCAGGCAGGTGCACATTTGTACAGTGCCCCCCCCTCCTGGGTGGTGGGCAGGTCCTAATGCTGATCTCTGTATTACTGACGGCGGAGATGCAGCGGCTCATTCACAAGGGGCCAGCCGAGCCTCCCTCATTATCACCCGGCTATAATTACTCAGACTGACCCGCTTACAAGGCGTCCCCTCCGCACATCCGACCGACAGCGGAGATTTGCCCATCCCTTCCCCGCCCACAGCGACCCAAGTCCGGTTACAGGAGGAGCGAGAGCCGCCTCCTCAGCACCACCGGAGCTGTCCACTATTTCAGCAGAAACCAGTGTTCAAAGGCGGGCAGGCGGTTTCTACACCCTCTTGTCTCCAGGATGGCGGTCAAATACGCAGTTTTTTTCGTATTTTTTGCGTTGAATGTTCTGATCCAGACTTTTGCCTTTCCAACACCAGCGTCCACAGACGGTGAGTGAACAAACCGCATTTTAAAGCTATCTTCTTAAAACTCCATTGAAATAGTCTTTATATGCACTCAAAACACTACCAAAATCATATATAAAGGTTCCATTTAGTTATAATTTCATCATATTGTGTTCAATGAATCAAGGGTAGCTAGTGGTCCATGCGCTTTTACAAATAATGCTGCGGAACAAGTAAGCTAGCTTCTAAAAAAAAACTTACATTTATGAGATCGCTTCATAAACTCGATTCAAAACACATTAAAATAATAATAACTGTATGCAGCACGTATACAAACATTTATTTTAGGAATTATGCTTATTTTTTATGTTTGTTGTAACAATATGCCGTGAATCGATGGTACGGCGTGATTTTGTTCCTGAATCTTCACTATTGACCCCCTAGCATGTGCTTTTTTATTCTCCTATTTCTATGTTTATTCACAGTCAGGCAGTACTCATTTGGACATGTGTTTTGTGGTTATAATCTTGTCGAGAAAACAAAGCAAAAAGTGTCAAAGTTGTTCCCCAGGTCAGCGGTGTCTGGCGGGTTTCCACGCCGCCTGTCTGGTCCCATGGTTCGGCCTGTGGTCTATTTTAGCCCCGGTATAATCTTTTGTTAATCCGATTTAGTTTTGCCTTTGCGGTGTGGT
Organism: Taenioides sp. WSHXM2023; assembly: GCA_029959045.1. Classification (NCBI taxonomy): domain Eukaryota; kingdom Metazoa; phylum Chordata; class Actinopteri; order Gobiiformes; family Gobiidae; genus Taenioides; species Taenioides sp. WSHXM2023. Next base: position 8,851,668 of record CM057091.1, read on the forward strand.
TAGGAAGAAATCTAACCAACAATACAGTTTAATAACAAAAAACATTAGATATACACTTTTTATAGCCCTTTAATGACTAAAACCGTCCATTATTTGAATCAAAACATGTTTATTAGTAGAATGACTATTAATAAACATGTTTTGATACAAATAATACACCCTGTTGCTAAGGAACACTATTTAACTTTCTGCTGGATGCTGTTGCTTTGCCTAGAATGTTCCACAGTATGGCATTACATTTGTGGCCAGGTTAAAGGACAGATCTGTGAACAGCAAGTATCTCAACAGTAAGAATGAATGTTTTTCCAGTGTACCTTTTAGTAATTCAGCCCTAACACCTTTAATGAAAGAAACCCAAGATCAGTTTAATGACATTCAAAGCAAAACAAAAGCAGGTGGATGTTACAGAGCACCGCACGTTCTTTGGGCGCACTCACACTTCAGAACCGTGCCCAGGCACGGCCCGGTTGGGACTTTGTTCCGGTTGGGACTTTGCCCCGGTTAGGACTTGGTTCCGGTTGGAGGAGGTGGGTCAAAGCACGGCCCGGTTGCTCATGTACGCGCACACGCACGATTTAACTATACAAACCCTGTCAGGTGCGCTTGTCAGGTGCGCTTGTCAGGTGCGCTTGTCAGGTGCGCTGATGTTATTCATACGGGAAAACTGTGAATAAAGTCCGATCCAAAACATAGGGCGAATCCGCGTTTACCTTCGATAAGGACTGTGGACAGAGACAGAAGTTTTGCAGCCTCATGTCCGTCTGTCCTCACTGCTCCGCTGTTTTTATATCCATAAACTCACGGAGGAGCGCGTATCACAGCAGGACTCAGATCTGTCTCACTGTTTAAGTCCATCGGCATGAAATATTTCTTATTTTCTCCGCTAAAGCTTTAGAGTGACGTCATCGGGCCGTGGTCCGGTTCGGTTGTACCGGTGTGAGTGCAGGACATAGAACCCTAAACTGTCGCGCTTGAGCACGGCACGGCTCTAAAGTCCTAGTGTGAGTGCACCCTTTTTCTGGTTAATTAATTTTAATTATAAATTCTTTGTGTTGCAGACAAAACAGTGTACAACCGTCAGCTGACAGAAGAAAAGCCTCTAATAGATCAGGTGCGTAAGGTTATCAATCTCACTTTAATTTCCTGTTCAATTTCCCTTACCAGAACTTGTCAAACATGTACATAGATACTGGACCAAACAATTTTAATCGGACCCTATCTTGCAAGTGGAAATGATTTGTTTAATCTGTCATGTTGCCAGATTGCTGAAGCAGATAGTGTGAAAACTACAGTCCTGTCAGCCGGTAAGTGGAAACCGCATTGGCAATCAATTAATGACTATATTTCCTTTTGCTGAGTGTTTTCTTATTGCAGCAGTTACAGTAAGAGCCGTGTTATCCATCTTATTTTTAACATTTTGTCTGAGTAATCATGTTGTTTCCATACAGAGGGTAAACATCCGGCTGCCTCCAAGGACACAGCGCAGGACAGTGATGACTTCAGTGCTCTCAAGTTGTTGGCTGAGGGCCAGAAATCCAAGATGGAGTCCGAAGATGTGCCAGACCAGAGCAGCCAAAAGAGCGACCAGTTCGTGCCCGATGAGTCAGACTCCACCAAGAGTCGGCGATTGGCAGAGGACTACGACTCTACCAAGAACGGGATGGATGATGGCAAATACCAGGGTAAGGACTTACTGTATGTGTACTGCAATATAATATAACAGGATTGTAAGAATCCATTGTGCCATGATACATCTTTGTACAAATGTCATAGTCTCAAATTTAACAATCTAGGGATTTGTCTTGAACCTGTCTTGCAGTTAGGGCAGGGCAAAATTGTAAACAAAAAGGTCACTATTTTTGCTCCTTGTACACCTTTTTGGGTTTGATTTAAATTTCTTCGTATTTAAAACAAATACTAGTAGATATGTCTATCAGTAATTAGTTTAGTTTAGTTTAGTCATGATTTCTCCAATGTCTGAACTCCATTCCAAGCAAAACTACAGGATCTTGATTCAATTAAAATTTGATAAATTTACATCTAATGATAGATTAATTGTTGTTTGCTGAGCTGCTGTTTCATGACTCCCCTGGAGACAATATTGACACAACATTTCATGCCATATTGCACCGCCCTCCTGTCCTGCTGCTCTAACAGGCCCCATGTTGTGAGCTGGTAATAGGTTTGTTTCATGTTAAATTGGACAGCGCTTTGGTGTGAGGTGAGGTGATGTTATCCGAGCTGTGCCTGAACATGCCATATGTGTCACAGCAGGAAGTGACTTAAGGGGCCCATATGACAGACTACTCATTTCACTAAAACATAATTAGCATCATTATATTTACCTGCCTATGTATTTGGATTCTTTTGTCATTTCTGTGAAGTTTATAATTTTACTTCCTGGTTGGACATGGGCAGCAGATATTACATGTAGGTAATTTTATGACTGTTACCTAGCAACATTAACATTAAAGGGTCTAATTTACACAATAATTTTGATGAAACTAATACAAATAAATGACAACACTTTTATTTGTTAAATCAGTGTTTAATTTGCATAAATTGTTCCTGCATTTTAGATGGAACTTTTGGTGTTTATGACAAAGGCAGAGGTAAACTGTAAAGGTAAACTGTAGAACCCAGCGCTACTTCCTGTATTTAACTGATATAAAACTATGATAAATATTTAACAAAAGTACTATCCCGCCAAACCAAGTCATAGGAGGAAAAACATGAAAACCTGTCATGTGCATGGACAGCGCTGCCATGGAAACACGTGTTAGCGACAGGATCACGGCGAGGCAGGGAGATCACATGTGAGAGATTAACCTATGTGCCCCGAGCTAACGCTAACGCTAGTCTTCATACAGTCATCAAACAGCACTGAGCAAATCCTTTAGTGAAGTATGACTATCTAAAGGTACACTGTGTAACTTTTATGGTGGAGGGTCTGTCACCTGCCTGTCTCATGGATATATGATTGCTTTGCTTGGAATGTTCCACAGTATGGCATTAAACTTATTTATCGTGCATTTATTCAGTTACAGGTGTGTTTATTGATAAGAGATACCTTAAAAAAACAAGAATTCTTACTGTGAACAGGGTCACCTCACCACAGATCTGACTTGTAACTTGGCCTGGAGTCATCACTTCATGTTTCCATTTAGATTAATTTTATTCTATATTGTGGAACATTCCAGGTAAAGCAACAACATCAACATGGAGACAAAAAGGTGGCAGAACCTCTATCATAAATGTTATATATATAATAAAAAAATAGGAGGACATTTATCTATCTTTAATGAAAGTATGAGGAGCTTCTTTACAATTGTGAGTCAGAATTCAATTGAAAGAGTCGCCATAGCTGAGGCACCATATACTGTATAGATTTGACACTGATAGTAACACAAGATAGTTCAAGGGAAAGGTCTATGCTTTCTTTAAGAGCCTCAGGTTTCCGTATTCTTCTTACAGTATGTTTTGTCCTTGTTCGGTGAAAATCCATTAGAAACGCTGCAGTCTTCAGCTTGGCTTTCTGGCTTTGACTCAGATATCCTTTTCTTTGTGTATTTATAAAAGTGTAAAATGTATTCGATTCAGCCGGAAGCCTCAAAAAGCATCAGTAACAAAAGATAAATCAGACATCTTTTACGTACATTAATCAGTCGTATAACAGGTCAGTCTTCTCTGGTGGTGGGTCTGCTTCCTGCCTATCACCATGGAGACTATTGCTTTGCTTGGAATGTTCCACCGTATGGCATTAAGCATACCTATTATTTATTTTACCAGTGTTTTTATTGCTCAAAAAGGCCTTCAAAAACCATTCATTCTTATTGTGAGCGGGGTTGCCTGTCCACAGATCTTAAATGTAACTTGGCCTGGTGGCGTCACATGCTTGCCTCCATGGAGATAAATATGTTAAATGCCATACTGTAAAACATTTCAGATAGAACAGTAACATCTCCATGGAGACAAGCAGACGGTATACGCTCCACCAGAAAGGTTACGTAGTGCGCTTTTAAATTTTGTTGCATTAATGAATAAATTGCAAAACATCTGCTCCTCTACTGTATTCTCAGTAATTTGATTTCAATATCCGCTTTTAACTTGAGCTGACTGAAACAGAGATATTGAAATCAAAATCATGTTTTTTTTTTTATAATTAAACAAGTTAAGTGAAAAATGTAACAGGAACATTATGAAAAACGTTGCTTGCAAAATTTTCCGACCTTTCAACCTTGTGTGATACTTGTTCCGGTACCTCCTTCTCTATGCACAGCCATTTTATACCTGATTCTTCCTGTGACCTGAGCTAACTGAAACACAAAGCTCCTAATAGCGCTTTTCATTGATCCAAATTTGGCAATGACAAACTGATCCGGTTACTCCACTTCTAAAAACAGCCGAACAGAGCGGGCTTTATTTTCTCACATTTTTTCTCACATCACTGTAAAAGTTGCACTGTACAAATGTGTGGATGATTCATTGAAGACATTTTCTGAATTCCTGTGTCTACAACCTTTACAAATGTGAACTGTTAAGTAAGAGGCAACCTGGAACACTCATTGTATTGTTGCGTATGGGATTCTCCTGCAGTGCTAAAAGGTTAGAACAAAACTACTACGTAAAAATCCACAGCAAAAGTACACTTCCCTAAGTTTAATTTAATAGTGGTTAGTCTTGCCACGACACTAAGATTTTAGACACGATTTCGATACTAAGGATACTTGTTACCAATTCTGATAACACGATGATGATAAAAAAGCACTCTTTATTTAGACAATAGAATGTGATTTTCAACATTAAATAATAGTACTTTCTTTTATATTACCATGTGGCCTCGTATCTGTGTAATCCTTCAGTCGTCCAGGTAGTTTTCGTAGTAATCCATGAGCGTATACTAGTCTATGTGGTTTTATACTTGTTCTGAAAACAAAAACCTAAATAATGATTATAGAATTATATTTAGAGAAAAGATCAATCATTTGAGTTTCCAATAACCCATAGGTCAGGAATTTCAGTCACTGAGGAAAGCCATCTGATGTACAACCTAACCCCAGGCCACTGCACAGATATTAAAGGTGCATTGTGTAGCTTTTCCGGTAGAGGGTCCGTCAAATGATTTTCTCCATGAGATGTTATTGCTTTATCTAGAATGTTTCACAGTGTGGTATTAAACATTTCTATCTTCATGGAGACCAAACCAGACCAAGTCACCGGTCACAGTCAGAATGCCTGTTTTTCTAGGTATTTGTGAGCTGTAAAACCACTGAATAAAGCTGTTTAATGTCATACTGTGGAACATTGCAGACAGAGAAATGACATATCCGTAGAAACAACCACGTTAAAATAATAGCTATCTTTTTACTTTCCACAGCTGCAAGATAATGTATACAATGTTTTTATTCATATATTTTTTTACATTTTCCAGCAGATGTCCCAGAGAGTTTCCGTCAGGTGGATGGTACTCCTCTGACAGCTGAAGACATTGTGCAGAAAATCGCCAACAAAATCTACGAAGAAGACGATAGAGGCGTGTTTGACCGAATCGTATCCCGCCTGCTCAAACTGGGGCTGGTGAGTGCACTGCTGCTCCCTAAATAGAATAATTTACCTGTCAAAATGCAGATGTTCTGTGCTGATTTATTGTTAATATCTCTGTAATTACTGCATACATCTACACTGAATGAAAACTGGTTCAACTGGTTCAAAGTTTAATGTTTTTTCTGTCAGTAGAAATTAACTTAACAAAAAGTGTATTTCTCTCATAAAGTTACATTGTCCTCCATCTGAAGTTATAATCCAGTGAACAACATGCTACACTTTTTGAGGCAATTGTGAATAAATACTTTTATAAATGTTAAAAACAAAGAAGATTTTAAACTATGTGCCAGTTTTTATTTCATTTGGATAGTTATAAATGTAAATTTAATACCAGAATTCTGCGTTACTTCACAGAACGTTATGACGTCACATGAACCCACCCCTTTGGCACCAGAGGGGGCGCTGTGGGTGGCATGACATTTTTACAGCATCTCCTTCTGGGCGCGCTCTGAGCCACTCACAATGTGTGAACTGTGATTTGTTCCAATAAAACAACAACAACAACAAAATAAAAATGAAAAATGACTTTTTTACCACTCAATAAGTAATTTCCCAGTGTCTGAGTGGTTTAGACTGACAGCACCAGAAGGGAACTTTCTATGTGTCAGAGCATGATGTAAGCTTCAGATTCAGATGGCATTTTAATTGTCTAAACACTGTTTAGTGTTTGACATATTTAATAGTTTGTTTGTTTTTTTACTTTAAACTTTTATTAAACTATAACATAACAAACACAATAGATCATTATTTTACTTTTTGGTCATTGTAGATTTTCAGATTTTCATTTCAGATTAAGATTTTTCATGTGTTTTTATTATTGAAAATGGTTTTACTGTGACATTGTTGAACCCTACATGTACCTACCAAGAAGTTTAAATGTTTGGAATAACTGGATGTAAGTACAGAGCTGTGGGTGGAGAAAAGGGGTAGGTGAAAATCTTCAGAGCATCATTTTGACCATATGCTAATATGTTATAAATATAAATATTGTATATGTTTAAAATTCATAAAAGCCAATAATACAAAAATTAGATTTAAATCAAAATAAAAGAGAAAAAAAAAAGAAATATGAGCAGGGAAATTGGCTATTTTAATATATAGGTTTTGTGGTCTGGTTAGATAAATATGTCAAAGGATAATCAACATTGTTGTTAATAAATAATAAATCGTTCAATATTTAAACCAGCACAAACATAACAGAACATGGTAAATTCTTATGAAATAAGGATATAATAATAGGTATGCAATAAGTATAGAATTCTACTTCTTTACCCATTTGAAAGACTTGCATCATCACAGTTTATAATCTGAAAAAGACTTTGCCTGTGGTCTGAGCTTTGTTTTGTTTTTCTCTTAACAATAATAAGTTTATTTGGATATTTGATAAATGATAAATTGCCTTATGTTCCAACAGTCATCAACAGATGCATAAATCTGTTGGCCATTACTTCATGTTACTAATCACAAATACAGTCTACAAAAATCAATAATTGTCATTTGTTTTGTTTTGTTCAGATCACCGATAGCGAGGCAGACTCTCTGGAATACCAGGTTGCCGAAGCGCTGCAGGAACTCATCACTAAAAACGCCCAAAAAAACGAAGTGGACGAAAGAGAGGAAACAGATGAGAGCGAAGAGCTGAGAGGAGAGCAAGAGGAGAGGGAGGCAGATGAACACACGGTACACACGCACGCTACACGCACACGCTACACGCACACACTACACACACACACAGTTTAGGCCTGATAGAGACTTAAGGTTTGGTCCTAGATTCTCAAAAGCATCAAGTATCACATGCTAATCGATACTAAAACTATGATGGAAACTACACACTATTGAATTAGATGCTGATACAGAACAAACAATAAATGGATAAAATTTGACCTCCTGACTGAACAGTTTTATCAGAGCTAGTGTACCACATGTTATATAATAAACAAATAAACAAATACTATATCTTGTGTTGAAAATTGTCTGTAAAGGATCTTGGAAAGGATAATCTTTTGGGTATTGAAATCAGTGTTGAGGATTGAGTCTAGTTTTTGGTATTTAGTTTGAAATTGTAGTTATTTGGTCCTGTGTAGTTCTACTTTAATCCTGCTGTAGTCCTACTTTAATTCTAGTTTTAAGTCCAGGTCTATAACCAGGCTTTTTCAGATCTAATCTAGGACTAAACCTGGTCTAAAAGTGGACTGCATCATTCCCATTGCATTGTAGTTCTAAACAAGAAATTATCCAAAGGAGGACAAAAAATAGGATAAAATCAAATTAGGCAAACCCACAACCTGAAGAGCTGTCCAAGGACCACCTGAAGCTGGACACGTATTATAGCATTACTAACTTCTATCTGATAAACTAGCTCAGTAGCAGTGGCATTAATCAGTCCCTGGTGGTCCACAGTGGGACACCACTCCACTGGATCCCACTAACGACGATGAAGAGGAGGAAGGAGAGGAGGGGGCAGAGGAGGAGAGAAACACGGAGGACAGAGAGAGGGGTTACAGAGGAGACATGACCGGAGATGAGCGATGGGACGGGGACTCTCAGAACGAGGTCAGCCCCGACGATGGACTCCAGAACCTGCAGTACTTTCCCAATTTCTACCGCCTGCTCCGGAGCCTTGATTCAGGTAATACATAATAATAGACCTTCAGGTTGGCAAAGGTATCGAAAATCAGATACTAATTAATAAACTAAACTCATTTGAGCAAGTATCGGTACTATAAAAGGCAGAAATCAATAGCTTTAAAATGATCTTTAGCTGTATCAGAACAACTGTAAGACCACGGACTAGTATACGCCCATGGACCACTATAGAACCTAGCAGATATAAGACAACATGGTAATATAAAAGAAAGTACTATTATTTAATCTTGAACTACATGCTATTGTGTAAATTTAGATTGTATCGAGTATTGAGTATCGAGCCTATTCCTTAGTATCGAAGTCATGTTTGAAATTTTTGTATATTAGGCCTGTGATGTTAACAGATTTTCAAGTTAGATATATTACTAACAAACTACTATACTAAGAAAATATAGATTCACGCTTCTAAGCTTAAACATTATTGTGGCATTATAATTCACATCACAAAAATCACTCATGGCCTCATTATAAATTGGCCCAGGCAGATATTGACTATGTGAGTGGATATTACAGTCACAATTGAGAAACCTGCCCAACTGTCACTGATCCCATTTTCCAGCACACCTGCGGCTCTCTGTATTGTCAGTGTATGTTTTCCTTCTCCTCATTAAGACGTATAGATTAAAGCACACACAAACACAGTCAAATCAAATTATTCATAATCATGTCATTATAACCCTATTGTGTCTCTCCATGTGGTGCCATTAGACTCCATAGAAACCAATTAACAGCACAAGCTCTGGTATACACATGGGAGATAGTCAGAAAATGTGTAGTATCGCAATTGTAGTTGTAGGGATCAGAAAAATGTGAATGAGTATTATCAGGTCTATAATATTTATCAAAATAGCTGAAAAATAAATTAAAAAATGTATTAATCACAACATTTACAGGCACAGTTTACAATTTAAAACAAAATGTTGTATCTTTTGTGTTCTGTTTGTGTTGTGTGCAGAGAAGGACACGCAGGAGAGAGAGACCCTGATCACTATAATGAAGACTCTGATCGACTTTGTGAAGATGATGGTGAAATATGGCACCATCACGCCCGAGGAGGGAGTGTCCTATCTGGGTAAGATTTAAGTATACAAAATTTATAAATATATAAAAAAAACATGACTCTTAGTTTTTGCAGAATGTATCTTCCCCAAAGAGCGCTGAGGGTCTAAGAAATATTCCCCTGATTAATGAAAGATGCATGATACAATTTAAACTTGATATAAACAGGGCTGTTTATATCCCTGTTCTCTTGTCAGTGCTTATGTTCCAGTAGAGTGGATATCTTTGTGCCACGGGCGTTTTTAGGGCGGTGTGCACACAGATACAGATCAGGCCTGAGTTTTATGTCTCAGCAGTGTGCCGAGTGCAGAGGAGAGCGCGGTCACCTGCAAAGGACAGCTGTCAACTCAGATCATGTTTATGTTTGACGTTTATGCTTATTCTTACAAGGATGTTAAGTATGGTGTTGCTTTTAGATATATTTCTCAAATCATGCTGAAAAAAAAGGTTTTACTCAGTTTTACAGATGTAAATAAACAGCCAATTACGGAGACATCACTGTTATTGATTTCCTACGATAACAGAGTCCCCGTCTAATTTATTAGTGGTAGTTTTTGCTCATTAACTGGAGGAACATGATCTCCGACCCGCTCTCTGTCAGTAAAGATGGATAAATCAATACTCCTTTAAATGACCTGTGTCCCATGATCCTTTGTACTCCAGGAAACAAAGCTAATGACTGCCCATATAAGGTGAGGCTGTAATTCTAGAACCTGCATCTCCCTGGTGACAGAGATAAATAGATGGAACAGAATGACTTCACGTTCTCAAATTTAAAAAAAAAAAATACAAAAATTTAATTCAAGATGTGGACAATGTCTTTTTAGATTGTGTCTGGCAATATGTCTGCATTTTATCTGAATCTATTTTTGATTTTATTTCCATAATAATTTTAGTATTAAGTAAGTACTTTTGCAATTTGTGACATTAACCTATTTTAAAATATAAGATTTTACTTTTAATAAATACTTATTTTTTTTAAGTCCTTGTATAATAATTGGATAACAACAGATTTTAATGAATTTGAGTAGTTTTTATCACTAAGTTGATCAGGACCTCAGCACGTATTCTAGAAAGCATGTTTCCGTGGCGACCTTTCGTTCCGTGTTGTTGTGGAGATAAGGAGATGGGATTCCACTATCGCCTGGCAACATGCGAATGGTAATGGCCTCTCCTGGTGCTCCTCCTCCTCCTCCTCTGCCCCCTCCGCCCCCTCTGCTGCCAAGATGACTCACTCAGACCTGTCAATCAAACATAATCGACCTTCTTGATAGAGGCTATGCTAGGGAAAAGAAAGACGAGAGAAAGAGAGAGAGAGGATAGCACCCTTTAATGAGAGGGCTCGGAGCTACAGGTGGGATGGAGCAAGAGATAAAGAGAAGGGAAGGTAATAGGCAACAAGTGAAAGTGGAAAATTATAAAGCTTAGAGAGAGGGTTTTTGAAAATTGCAGGATTGCTTTTGTGATTTTAAGATGAAGAAAGAAAGTATTGACCAAAATGAATATCACAATGTTTTTTGGAGGATCCCACTAACGGTAATTAGATATGGTGTTAATCCAATGAGAAATGTGTCTTTAACTTTGATGTTTAAGGGTCAGATTAATGTGAAATGGCTACAAAACTGTTATCAGAATATATAGGGACATATATCATTATATATATGATATATATATATCAACAGTGTTTCCCATTGATACATTAATTGCAATTCTCCCCTAAAACAACCTGGACTATACTAACCATTGTATTATCCTAAACTTTTAAAAGAGACTACTCTGGTCAAACTAGATTAAATATAGGGAGAAAGTGATATTTTTACTCCTGTATGTAGTCACGGGGTTGCAGAAGTTGAATAATGCATTTTATTTAAAGTCGAATTCTGGGCATTCAAGGCCAACGTACAAACAACAATTAAGACACACATAATTAAAAACAATAAAACTAGAAAAGCACTCAGAGAGCGCAGACCTCCGCCAAGCAGCTCAGTTTTCAAAGTGATCCAGAATCCAGGATTTCTTCTGGATCATCACCAAAATTTAATCATCTGTTGGATTTACCATTAGGAATATTTCCTGAAAATTTCATCAAGATCCGTCCATAACTGTTAGTTAGCAAGATAACTCAAAAAAACAAACAAACAGACAGACTCAGGCGAAAACATAACCTCCTTGGCGGAGGTAACAATACAGGACAGGTTATAAAACATCAGGACATTAATGGGCGATGGCTAATTTAAATAATATCAAAATGAACATCCATTTTGATATTATTGCTGTTGGAAATTCAAGATGATAAGATGTACAAAAGCTAAAAGGATTTTAAATTGTGTTGCAAAATTAAATAAATGCTTTTTGTGATGGAATAACAATATTTTGCCTTTAAATTGACTGAACAGCTTGTATTTTATAATAGCAGCTTGAGACTTATAATGGTCTACTTAATGTCAGGTTAAAGGACAGCAGTGCATGAGAAGTCTTACTGTTCCCTTCTTCTACAACCAAAAATGTCAACGATAAAAAGGTTGATTTTAAAATTGGTAATGTCACTGCAGAAAAAGGAAGTTTGGGTTTAGGTTGGGTACAAGATAAAATAGTGAGTTTGTGAAAGAATCAAATTGAGCATTAAAGGATACCATGGACATTTGTGGATTTTCTGTTTAGTTACACATTTGAGCAAGAAGATTAATAACACCGAAAACAAAAAAATAGCTTATATATTGGAAATGGAGACAAGGAAAGAGAGCTGTGGAGAGAATTAAATAATTTTTGAGCAATTTAAACACCTGTAATTTAATAAATGCTAAATCGATATGTTTAATGCCATAGTGTGGAACATTTGAGCCAAAGCAACAGTTGTGGAAGAAGTACTCAATTTTGTTAATTAAGTAAAAGTACAGATACCAGAGCAAAAAAAAATAGTAAAGTAAAAGTATGACATGAAAAAAATCAACTTTACCATGTAGACAAACAGGCGGCAGACCCTCCATCAAAAAAGTTACACAGTGCCCCTTTAAATTTATGAACAAAACCTAAAGAAACCCAGTGCATATGTTATGAAGCTTGCCATGTGGTGTAGGGTCATCCATATTTTGCCATGTTTTGCTCTGTAATAGTTTAGTCAGTGTTTGGTGTGTGAGTCTTACGCACGAGTGGAGCCACAGTTGGTCTGAAACGTGGGACATGACATTGAGCTGAGTCATGTGAGGTTAATGGGTTTGGATTGCACACTTCCTGTTGCTTCTGATGCTGTTTAGTGAAGTGGAGAGTTAAAAGCCCTGTACCTCATTTGTCCTGTTTACTAACCGTGATAGAGAGAGAGCTTTGTAATAATTAATGATGGTTTGATTATGTTTTTTTTAGCTAATACCAACATTTTAACGTCTTAAAGTTGCAGTAAATTTCTCAAAAAACTATTCTCAGATAGCATTGATACTTGTTGACTGTGTTTCATTGCCACATTTTTGATTAATTCTTTATTATTAGTCTGTCTACATCTTCAAAGCTCAAAATTCTCTGTTCCACCTTATGATGTCATGTAGTGGTAGTTTTCAGGTTAACGGCTACTTTTTACCTTTAGTTCAGTGAGATTGGCCATTCATCCAGAGCTGAAATTAACCAAATGATTCCAGTGAAGGTGTATAGAGTTTAAAAACACAGTGGAGCACTTCCTGTATTGTGTGAATGTGAATGAAACAAAACACAACTCCAGGTGTGTTTCTGATGAGAAAACAACATTACAGCATAGATCAGAAAATAGTGTGATATAAGCCTTTTCTTCTCGGTTTGCAGCTGATAAAAATGCTTACAATATTTGATTTTATTTGACAATATACTGTATGAGGACAAACCTTCAAGAGAAAATTAGATAAAGAGATGATTGCGTTGCTTTGCCACACTTCCTGGTGAATCATTGAATTAAACCATGCCCACAATAATATTATAAAGCTTTCTCCATTTAAAATCCTATTATCACTCACTCATAAGTCCTCTCTGCATGTATCTGAAGGACATCGAACTGTTTTCAATATAGAGCCAGAGATTCATGAATAAGACATGACCAGCTTTTCACTAACCCACTTTCATTAATTCACAGAAACCCTTTTTGTAATGTTAATAAACCAATGAGGCACACAGGGACACATCCATTAAAACTGTATGATTCATCCTCTGTACAGCACAAATTGAAATGTGAAATGTGTGTTTTTTGTGCTTCGTCTGCAGAAAACTTGGATGCTATGATCGCGCTACAGACCAAGAACAAGCTGGGCAAATCTCTGGGGCCGGCAGACTTGGGTACGCAGCATGTCCATCCCACCTGTCAGAAACACAGAGAGATTTCATTGTTTTCATTTATTTTATTATTATCAGAAATTCAGTGTCTAATTCATCCCAGTGTGCCTCATAAAGTACCAAATGATTCTATAGAGGTTATGCACACGACGTCACAGCATTCAGAGTAACTACAAGGCACATTTTTAAGATACAGTATGTAACTTTCTTGAGGAGGCACATCGCCTGCATGTTTCCATGGAAACAGAAAGTTAAAACCATACTTCAGAACGTACTTCATGGAGACAGATACATTTTTTTAGAGATTATAACTAAAGGAACAACATTTCTGTGGAAGCAAGTAGGAGGAGTAAACTAAGAGTCAGGTTTGTGAAGAGGCAAGCCCACCCAGGACACATGTTTTTCCAATTTTTCAGTGCAATAAATAAAACCAAAATGAAAAACATTTAATTTTAGTGTATATTTTAGAGTATGATATCTTTTTAGCTAGTTTTAATATCACAAATTACATATTAAAAGCTATGTTCCACCTACTCATTGCTAACATTAGGTCCTGGGACACAACTTAAAAAAATTCTCATCTCAGGCTATATAAGAACAAATGCCATGTAATCAAAAGTAACTTATGCAAAATATATTCAAATTGATCTAAAAACTCAGAAAGTGAAATAAAAATGTTGTTATATTTGCAGGAAAAGGCTTTGATGAAGACGACAACACAAAGGCAGAGGCGGCAAAGATGCAGAAGGAGTATGAGAATCTGAAAGACTCAACCAAAGAGGAGCAGCCTTCACCCGACACCAGTCAGTCCACAGCCAAACCCTGATGACCTGAGGAGACACAGACCTGTAGTGATTCTAGTCATAGACAGACAAATAAACAGTACAGAGCTTTATCAGCAACTATTTGAAATCTCAGGGTACATTTGTGAAAATATTTAGAAACTGCGTGCAGCTAAAAATGTGTTTGTAATGAAATGTGAAGGCCAAAAACCTACTAGAAACTCAACTAAATCGCTGCTATGCGATGCAGTTTTGTACTTACAACTGTAGGTTCAGCGTAGTTAGTATGTTTTCATTAGCTGCACTTTCCCTTTTACCATAGCTTGTTTTGTCCATTTTGCGTTTGATCATTTTAAAATGTTTTAATAGACATCACCTTTTTTGAATTCCTTTTGTATATTTTTATATTTTGTTTTGTATTTTGCTTTTTGTTTTATCTTTTATCTTTCCAATAAACATGCCTCAATTTTACATCACACCATTACAATGCATTCCCCCTTCCTCATGATGGCCTTTGGTTAAAAATTAAAATAAATAAAAGTTTTGCATTTTAGATTACTCTAAAGTATTAATATTCCTGTAATAATTAAGATATAAGAATTAAGCTTTTTTTCCCCATTTAAAAATATCACAATCGTAGAAATTCTAGTTAGATTTATTTCTCAAACATCCCAACCTAATATTCTCAATGTCCTAGCTTCACAGATTCCCAGACAGGAAATGACCTTGTCTCTTGTTGCCGCGGTTACAGATCTAGGCCAGTCCAATCCCCTCGCAGCAGGACACGCAGCTCCACTAATCCAGACTTGGACACAAACAAACTGCAGATTAACAGCAGCCCTTTTATTCAAATGTAAAATACGACAGAGAAAAGTACCACTCAGACGTTTCAGAATGATGAAAAATGAGTTACCATAGCAATTGATAATTTAAAACAAAATTTGAACAGTGAAGTCCTCAAAATGTTGACAATAACAGGAAACTGAAATCTATAACCCAAGAATAACCAACTAAATTTGTATAGTTTTATAGGGCTTATGATGTATTAAAAACCTTAAATAAACTGTATACATAAACAAAGATAAGCCAATGTCTTACCCTTTGTCACCCCTTAATATTGCAATGATTTTGTCTTATTTCAACTGTATTAGAATTATACATTTCTAACCTAGTCTTGTTCTGAAATGTACATTATTAAGGGATAGTAAAAAATAGCCATAAAATAATGAATCTCTGTAGTTTTCTGATGGTTTAGTAATGGAATCAGATTTTTTTTTAAATCTTAATACATTACTCTCAGAACTACAAATTGTTTTCTATAATTAGATGTGTTCATAGCTATCACAATGGTATTTGATTTAAAAAAAAAAAAAAGTCCTGAAACAACTATTTTAAATTAGAACCTCCATGCAATCCTTTCTGGTTGTTGAGCCACCATTTATGACCTATTTAATACTAGCTTGACAAGTTCATGAATTTCCAAATAAAAAGCTAAATATATTGAACTTTTATTTTTTAAATTTTAAACATTTCTTCTTCTATCACTTCCAGGTCGACCAGGCAAATCTGAATCTTACTTGGAGGCCATCAGAAAGAACATCGAGTGGCTGAAAAAACACAGCAAAGAAGAAGGCAAAGATGGTAAGACTCTTAGACTAACTACTTCAGTGTTAGAGGGAGACTTGAGAAGGACCCTAATTGGTCACAAGCACTTTAGCACGAAATAAAACGTTAACAGCGCCTTTGTTAAACCGCCATTTGCAATTTAAATCAGGAGTCCAAGACCAGACAAGAATCCTCCACCAAAATCTCATGAATATTTATAGCTCCTCTTGATGGGCTCGTCCTAATTACTGCGATTGAAGTTTCTCAAGTTGAACACAAAAGTTGGAGCATGTTTTTCCCTCCCTCCTCTTTTCAGGGGCGTGAATGTGAAGAGGGGAAATGAGTGCTGTTTTGTGCAGTTTAGCAACTCTGTCAGCTTAAGTACATTGACATCTTCAGAAAAAACATGTAGTTAAAGGGCCTGTTTTTGTCTTGCCCCGGTACAAGTATATTATATAAGCAGCTCTTCAGGTCAAAATCGGTCCGCTGTGTACTGTCTGCATCAAATTATAAAGCGCCGTACTGTCAGAGAATCAGGAAGTGCGTGGGTTAGCATGCTAGTTGTGGTTAACTTGCAGCTCTGACAAATACACTGACAGTCAAGGAAATACTTTTTAGTTAAATAACTGGATATTTACTCTGCATGTTGCTTTGTTTTGCACTCAGTCAGCTCTGTTGTTCTGCAGTTTTTGCTTTTGTTTTTGGATTGTTAATCTCTCATTGCAAAGTTAAATCTGCCCATACGGATGGCTGTGTAGTACAAATTTGTCATTCACATTGTGGGTGTACTTTATGATTACTTTGGTTTTAGTAATGGTAATAATAGTAGTGCTAACAGTTTTTTGTGTAGCAATAGCAGCATTAGAAGTAGTAGAATGAGTCTATTGGTGTTTAGAGCTTGTTTTTCTTGTGTACTGAAGCTGCATTCATTTTGTTTTACTCCCATAATGTGTATTGTAAAAGCACTACTTTGTCGTTACATTTTATTGCAAACTCATAAATGCTAAATGAGGGTTTGGGATGAGAGCTGATTGGCAACTTCACTTCTCCATCTTAAAAATTGTTTTGAATGCTGAGCGTCAAAAAATATTGCTTGTGAATACTTGCTATGTGTGAATGTTTGTGAGAGCTGGGAACTAGTTAGACAGATTTGAATACCTTCTTCTTCCTTTCATGGTCTGAAAATCAGGTACCTCAGGTTTAAGCCTGAATCAAGGACTAGATCAGATTTGTATTATACTTTAATTGCTTTGCCCAATAATACATTATTTATAGCTAGCACAGAGGTAGTTAATGGTAGTTTTTTTTGTTTATTGATCTGAGAAGACAAGTAAAGGGTCTTCGAATCTAAAATAAATACCGGTACACTTCTTTCAGCCTTAACTAATGAAGCAGTAACAGGACACAGTCAGCAGCTTCAGTGACCCAGAAACTGAAGAGGTGTGAAAAACATAAACCAAATTCACTGGTCCAGGGGAGAGGAGCAGAGTGAGGAATCAATGCTTCGTTAACACAGAAATATCAAATGTTAATGACTTCACAGTGCTCCAGCCATCTGCGCTCTGATGACAGAAAACATGTTTGTGAACTGTTTTACAAGATGGAGGAAAAGCTGGTGTTAAGCAGAGGTTAAAATAATCAAAAAATGTACTTAAAGATACAGCTGATTAAAGACTGTTCAGCAAAAATACTAAAATTATGTAATATTTGTGGATTTCAAAGTGATATGATGACTTAGTAGTACTGACATATCATGAATACGGTTTCTGGGTTTTGGGTGATGAGAAACTAGGGTCGTTGCCATAGCGATTACCAACTTAAAATATACTTTAAATGTGGGAAAAGTCCTCAAAATGACTAGAAGTGGTACCAAGCATTCAACTAAATAATTATCACAGTTTGAGGTTAAAATCAGATTCGACCAGTCACAGTGAAGTATGAACTCTTAGAAGAAATACGTTATAGGAAATGTGAAGTTAAAGGTGCATTGTGTAACTTTTTTGGTAGAGGGTCTGTCACCTGCTGTTTTCTGTGGGTATGTCATTGCTCTGCCATGAATGTTCCACAGTTCTACCTCACATTTATACAAATCCAGGTGTTTATAGTTGATGTTTGGTTTTATAGTTCAAAAATACCTTAAAAACAACCATTCTGAGTGAGTGAGTTGCCTCTACACAGATCTGACCTGTAATTTGGGATGCTTTGGTCTCTGTGAAGATAGAAAGGTTTAATGCCATACTGAGAAACATTCCAGACAAAGCAATAACATCTCCACGGAGAGAAGCGTTTGACGGACCCTCCACCAGAAAAGTTACACAACGCACCTTTAAGTTTGTCATTAATAAAATACATAAATTGTGATAAAATTGCAGTCATGATTTGGCTGTAAGAAAAGTGAGATATTCAGTTTGAGGTGAACAATTTTAAAACCCGATTCGACCCAGATTTCCTCCAAACTTGCAGAGATGTAAAAATAGGACGATGTTTTTTGTGGAGCGGCAGTGTCCTGGGGGAGATCCGCGGGGGCTCATCTCTATTATACGGGACACTTCATTTGGATTCAGGGAGGGAGATGGTTGCCCCTGACGACAGAGGGCCTCCTGGGACCTCAATGGAGACAGATCTGCTCAGGACAGAAACACTTCACTCAATAGAAGCTGTTTATTTCACTATATTATACTTAAAATCCATATAACAGGTTTTCATGTTCTTCTAATTATTACTTGGTTTGGTGGGATAGTACCTGTGGTAAATATTCATCATAGTTTGAGTGGCAGTTGGTGGAAAACAAGCTGAAAAGAAAACTACAAAAATACAGGAAGTAGCAGTGAGTTCAAAAACAGACTCCCTCTGCCTATGTCATAAACACAGAAAACTCCATCCAAAAATGCAGGGACGTTTTCTGACAGTTTAAGCATTCATTTAACAGAAATAACAGTTTTATCATTTGTTTTTTGTTATTCCAAACATAATTATTGTGTAATTTAGACATGTTTTAGCTCTTGTCAACATTATGGTTGCTAGGTAACAATTAAGGAATTCCCTGTCACATCTGCTGCCCATGTCCAACCGAGTAAAGTAAAATTAAAATACTTGAAAAAAACTAAACAAGATTTTTAGTTAAATCTTAAATATGATAATGTTAACCATGTTTTAGTGAAAAAAGTAGTCTAACCTATGCGCTTTAATCAGGATGGAGAACTTAAAGATCTCTGTAGCCCATATGGATTTATAAGCAGAGAATTTGGGGGGGAAGCTAATTGTGCTCAAGGATCTAGATTACTGAACCTATCTATGGGTTGCAGCTTTCTGTTACATTTTGGGGACTTTTTACCGTTCACAAGAGATGATATTTTGTTTTCATGTGTTAATCGCTATGGGAACAGTCCTAATCTTTCATCATTCGTAAACTCGTGGACAGACGTCTTTTTGTAGTTCGTATACCCGCCCACAGGGGATGCTTAAGCCCCCCAGCATCACTGCTTCCCAGGTTTATATTTAATCCTTGGCACGCTTTTGGTCAGTTTTTAATTTTGTCTGATAGCACAGCACTCCTGAATCATTTTAGCTGTTAGTAATTCATTTTGAGCAAGTTATGAAGTTATGGATACATTTGTCTATGGACTATGACTTAGTCCAGACATTTTCTACGCCTTGTCCTCATTTACCCCTTCATCTACCCCCAGTTTTACCCTGATTTAGTCCTAGTTTGATCTTGGTTTTGTCCTGGTTTAGTCCTGGGTTAGTCCTGGTTTAGCCCTGGTTTGGCCCTGGTTAAGTCCAGGTTTACCCCAGATTTGGTCCTGGTTAAGTCCTGGTTTAATCCTGGTTTGGTCCTTTTTTAATCATGATTTGGTCCTGGTTTAGTCCTGTTTTAGCCCTGGTTTGGTCCTGGTTTAGTCCTGATTTGGTCCTGGTTTAGTCCTGGTTTGGTCCTGGTTTAGTCCTGATTTAGTCCTGGTTTTGTCCTGATTTGGTCCTGGTTTAGTCTTGATTTGGTCCTGGTTTTGTCCTGATTTGGTCCTGGTTTAGTCCTGATTTGGTCCTAGTTTAGTCCTGATCTGGTCCTGGCTTAGTCCTGATTTGGTCCTGGTTAAGTCCTGGTTTAATCCTGGTTTGGTCCTTTTTCAATCATGATTTGGTCCTGCTTTAGTTCTGGTTTGATCTCCACTTCTCCCTCCTCCAGCTCTTTTATTTCTGAAGAGAAGCTGGAAAAGTACAATAGCCTTTTGGAGCCAAACGCAGCGCCATGGAAACGGGCCCCGGGCCATTGAGCCTGTTTACTCGAGCAGAAGAGCCGATAGAACCAGACCTAGAATGGTGCTAAAAGTGATACAAACACCAAGAATGAACTAAATATCTACCAAGGGTAAACAAAGAATTAAGGATCAAACCATAAAGCAGGTCAGAACCAGTTCTAAACCAAGACTACACCAGGTCTAAAACAGGACTACGGCTGTGTGTCACACTTAAGGTCGTGGGTTGAGCCCAGTTTAGTCCTATTCTATAGTCATGGTTTAGGTCTACTCCCTGTTTAGTCTGTTTAGCCCCAGTTTTGCCCTAGTTTTGCAAGTGTGAACAGTAAATCAGAACGAGAACTAAAGAAGACTAAATAGAAGGATTTAACCAGGACTAAGCCAAGACTAAACTCGGTCTTTTGGGATCAATCAAGGACTAAAAATGACAAAAACGGGACTAAGTTAGGTTTAAATTAGCTCTCAACCAGACTAAACCAAGACCAAACTGCATCATACTTGTCACGTACCACATAATATTGGGACATGGACCAGATCGGAACTGAACCAGGACTAGAACAGGACCAAACCAAGACCAAACTACAGAGGACTAAACCAGGACTACACTCGGTCTAAATGACAGGACTAAATGTTTATTGACACCTTGGTTTTTCTCAGTATGTGTGATCGTGTGTAGGCCCTGGTATCTGTGCACATGTCGTAAACAGATGGAGACTGTGAGTGTAGAAACTTCACGCTGCTCAGACTCAAAATACAGTGACGTGTCTAATAAATCCTGCAGTAAATAGTGTTTGCCTCCAGTAAATATGGACCACAAGACTGCAATAAAATATATCTGATCTAATTATAAGTACAAACTGTTTTATGGCCTCTAATGAATAGCACTGGAAATGTCTGAGATTTATTCAAACAGATTCTTTTTACTGACCAGAGTTTAGGTGTTTTTTTTGTTTGTTTTGTTTTCATACATATAATAAACTTTTTGATAAAGAATCTGTTACAATAAATGATCAGTAAACCGAATGAACCTCATAAGACAGTTGTTTGTGGTGTTTTAACAGAAGGTTACACAATGACCCTGTAATGGAAAAATGGTATTTTAAACTAAATTGTGACAATAACCTCAAACATAACAAACAAACATAAGGTAATTGAAACAGAAAGGACATCTGGCATAAAACATAAGCCAATAGTAGCACAATGGCGTCCTTTCTAAGTCAGATTTTTTACAAGAAAATGTGAATGTGACTGTTTTGTTATTGTAAATATTGGTTATCTAATCTTGTATATACAATACATACAATACATACTCTAATATACAGTCCACCATTGTTAGCAATTTGTGGATCTTTATTTGAAAACAACGTACAGCCCTCAAATTATTCAAAAGTTATTGTCTGACCTTGTATATGTCCTCTGTCCATCTGTTTGCCTCTATGTCCCAGGATCACACAGAGAAGCAGCCGATAGCACAGCTGCTGCTCCAGACTCACAGCTCATCACTTACAGTGAAGGTTTTTTAGAGTTTAAATTTGGTTGTTCCTAAATTTAGTCACATCCACACCATCGTCCTTCTGCTGCAATATCTATTTTACATCCGTGAACTTCCTCTTTCACTATATCTGAAATTATTTAAATTTTTCTATAAAGCATGTTATATTTGCTGCCTCTTTACCACAGTATTATAAAGACAATATAATAACTTTTAGGTTACTGCAATAAATGGTTGCAGATTTATTTTTTCAGTTATGCGTGAGAAATGAAGGAACTCACTGGTCATGGATCATTTACAAACAAAATCAAATTTCTCTCTCTCCCTCATATTCACAGTTTAGTTCTTCACTCGATGATTCTACAGAAATCAGCAATGTTTTTCAATGTTGTTGTTTTGTGATACTTCTTCCTTTCTTTTTTTCTTGTAAACAGCCATATTAGTTTCATACACGTGGACCATGCATGTCCCTGATTGGCTGATCCACCTGTCAATCATGGCCATTTGAACACAGGGACATGAACCGGAGACAAAACTCACATCTTCTTAAAGTATTGGAGAAGTGTGTTTTCTGGATCCCAGGCAAATTAAACCCTCTTAAACTCTCCAAACTGACCAGACTGTATAAATATAGTTTGGGTCTCTCTGACTTAAAGCCATAGTACGTCACTTTTTTACCCAAAAATAAAATAAAACATTATTGGTGTTTTTACTGCACTGAAAAACATAAAAAGAAGAAGAAAAAAAAAACATGCATCCTTTCTGTCAGCAGGCTCCACAAAACAGACTCTTATTGGGCTAGTAGTTTCC
Organism: Taenioides sp. WSHXM2023; assembly: GCA_029959045.1. Lineage (NCBI taxonomy): Eukaryota > Metazoa > Chordata > Actinopteri > Gobiiformes > Gobiidae > Taenioides > Taenioides sp. WSHXM2023. The sequence goes on from CM057091.1 coordinate 8,874,212, forward strand.
ATGGAAATGGCAGTAATATTCCACTGCATGACATAAAATTGATTTATTTCCATGGAGATTGATCCCAGATGTATGATTTTAACTTTCTATTTCCGTAGAATCATGCAGTTGACTTTCCACCTCCAGAAAGTTACATACTATTGCATTAAAAGAGGAAGTAGGAGGAAAATAATAAAATGTTTTGATTTTGGCTATAGTTTCAGATTACATGTTATGGTCGGCTGATTTCTCTCCATTCTTGATTATTGGTATCCTCTTAACTGCAGACAACTGACCTCAATCTGTCTGGCATGAACCAAGATTATTTGTTTGGGTTTCCTGTCTCAAGAAACAATTCATCTTTTCGGTTTAGCAAAACATGCTTAAAACTACCTTTAACAATATAATTCATTATTTGTTTGTCTATGTTCTTTTTGTGTTTTTCAGATTATGACCTGTCCAAGCTCAAAGACTTCATGGACCAACAGGTGGACTCTTACATTGAGAAAGGCATTATTTCTAAGGATGAAGGAGGGACAATCAAGAGGATCTACAGCAGTCTGTGAACCCAGTAATCTTACAAAGCAGGACGGAATACAATACAATACTATCAGACAGCAAAACCTTTAAAAAGTTAGATTTCTTCAAAGCATGGCATTGTACAATCAAAACAACCCCCAGTAGTGCTGATAGCTATTTACAGTACTGTGCAATAAGTTGTAGCCGATCTATGTGCAAAATAGTTGGAAAAAAAAATAACTAGAATCATTTATAGACCAAGAAAACTCTTTTGGTCTAAATGTGGGGGCTGAAATTAACATCAAATAATGAAATGAAATTGTGTATTTATTAAATCTTATTGGGCATTTTCCACATTTGGTTAACACGTTTTTGCACAGTATTGGCTTAAATTCATTTTATTTTTCTCACAGCTAACATTTGCACGACAGTATAGAAGAATAGGAAAAGTACTATTGGCATTTTAATCTAACACATAAAAAGCATTTATCAAATTATAATTTATCATAATGAATGTTTGAAGTGTCATACTTGTTTCCTGTCTATCTACTTATTTTTGTCAAAATCAACTCAATTCCTGTAACATGTTTTATAGCCTGTTAAGGTCTAGTATGTTTTATTCTACCAAAAAAAAAAACGTATATTGTGTATCCTTCAGTGCCCTAAATCTTACTTTTCAGTTCTGCTTTTGTCCACTAGAGAGAGACATTGTATAGGTCTATTTGTTTATCTTGCTTCTGTCTTTAGTGAGTTACGGGCTATAATGGTCTAGAGGCGAAAGTATTTTAACATGTGTGTAAATAAGTGTGATTTTCCTAAAATGTAAAAGCAAATAAAAGATTGTCTTTTCTTTATTGGTGTGCAATGGTGTGGAATTTCAAGACAGCATAGCCTAGATTAACAAAAATATTCAACTGCACAAATTAGGATCTCTGTCTTCGTCCTAAAAATATGCGCATAAAGACTATGTAGGCCTATTTTGTTATAATTTGGCAATACATACTGTAGGCTTACATATGCATATTAAAAAAAAAAAAAAAAAAAAAAACTGCTGGTAAAGACATTATCATGGTCATCAGCCTTTTTTTTCTGCTGTGTGTTAATTACTCATTAAACCTAAGAATAAGTTATTGTAAAAATTTTGGAATTAATTTTAAGTTGATTTTGTGTTTTGTATCCATGGATTACTTGTGATTAAAATTTAGCACCGTTGCCATAGAAATGTAATGCTAAACAAAATATTATATAAATTGAATTGGCAAAAGTCCTCAAAACGCTGAAACCCATAAGTGAATTTGGCGTTAATTTAGTTAAATAGAAAACAATAATAATAATAATAATAATAATAATAATAATAATAATAATAATAATAAGAAGAAGAAGAAGAAGAAGAAGAAGAAGAAGAAGAAGAAGAAGTAACGTAACAGCGCAGCCTTATTGATCAACAACCAATGAGATTCAAGGATTAGGGTCACGTGACGTCAAATTACTGTTACCTGAGTAAATTACAAGTTTTCTTCTTGGTGTTGGTCGATATATTTTCTAATATTTGACCAACAATGGCGTCTTTTAAGGACCAAATGATGTCCCAGCTGAGCTCATTTTTGTGCCAGAGGTTATATTCGACGGCACAGGACATTTTGGGTCAAGTGGGGAAAGCTCTGACTGTAGGTTTGGAGGGCGACCATCAGGGAACCGGACTGGACTTTCCGGGTCTGATTTCAGGTTTGAGAGCCAAAAAAAAAAAACACTGAACAAATGTACACGGTGTGAATGCATGTTGTAAATGTACAGTAGACAGGACCATAGACTTCAGCTACTGTATATTTAACTTACAGTCTATGTCCAGGATGTACAGAGGTCCAGCTTTGGTTTTGCCAGCTCAATCCAGCCTGCAGTAATGGCTAAAAGTAATAAATAAAGTTTAGACCAGGTGTCCTTTAGCCTATTATATTATTTGCTTAATTTTAGATTATATGTATTGGAATATTTGGTTGTTGTCATTGATTCTTATGGTTGGAAATAGGCTACTCTTTGTTTTATTCATAAGCTAATAAAATTACATCTATTGAAATTGAATATTTGCATGTTGTCACCATGGAAGTATAATACATTTTTATTATAGATCCATGGCTGTCACTTTCAATATTTCTAAGCAAGTAAAATGGATATTTTACTTATTTGTAACATTTTTTTTTCTTTCTTGACAGCTGCTCCTCTGACCTGCATCACTTTTGGAGAGGTGAATCAGCCAATAGCAGCTCCAGCACCACAAGAGGCCCGCCTCAGTTCAACTGAGGAGTTTGTGCTCAGGACCAGTGGTAACACTGCACAGGAGAAGTACTTACAAGTACTCGCAGGAGACAAGAAAGAGCAGGACTCTGTTGACTAGTTTTTGAGGATGTAAAACACAGTCAGCCAGAAAGAGACAAACTGCAGACAGATTCGGTATCTCACAATGACGACAGCAACGAAGCCTGGAGGGGGCAACGTGGAGAATCAAGAAATCTGAAGACAAAAGTGTCAGAGCAGCTCAGAAATCCAAGAGGAGGCCACAATGCTGTGATGTCTGTGGAAAAGGTTTTACACACAAGAGTTCTCCAAAAGACCATGAACGTGCACACACGGGGGACAGACCTTATCACTGTGACAAAAATCATTCACACAGAGTGGTAATATGAAGGTACATGAAAGCTAACTAACGGACTGCTAAAGCTAATTAACGCCCTGCTAAAGCTAACTAACACCCTGCTAAAGCTAACTAACACCCTGCTAAAGCTAACTAACACCCTGCTAAAGTTAAGTTCACTAAGCAAATTTAAGATAAATCTATAACTCACTACAAGTACTACAACTTAATCTAAGACTGACATCTTTATTCCGTCCATAATATTTCTACCAAAAACCTGCTCATACAGCACCAGAGAAGGCATTGGTACTGCTAAAGCTAACTACTAAGGACAGGACATAGCACATAATACAAAATCTGAGGGATACCAAGTGAAATCCAGATGATCAGGAGGAAAAAAAAAAAATCAAGATTCATTTTGTAACTTTTTTTGGAGCTGGGGGTCACCTGCTTTTCCCCCTACAATGTTTCACAGTTTTGAAATAAACTCTTGCATTTATGTTATGCTTTTATTGCTTAAAGGTGTACTGTGTAACTTTTCCAGTTTTCTGCTTGTCTCCATGGAGATATTACTGTTATTGCCTTAATTATTCCACAGTATGGAAATAGACTTTATAATCACAATGGAGACAGGTTAATGGTCTATGGAGAAGCAAGCCTGCACATGGTAAGAATCATGTTTTTAAGGTATTGTTGAGCTATAAAACTCCTGTAATTGAACAAATGCAAAGGAGATATGTTTAATGCCCTACTGTGGAACATTCCGGGCAAAGAAATAACATTTCTATGGGGACAAGCAAGTAGCGGACCCTCCACCATAGAAGTTACGTACTGCACCTATAACAAAATACATTGAAAAACGTGAACTCTTACTGTGAGTGGCCTTGCCTCTCCACAGATCTGTAACTTGGCCTTGTGGTGTCTCTTGTTGATAGATACTAGTATATTTAATGCCACACTACAGAACACCAAATCAATCAGTCACCATGGAGACAAGAAGTTGGACGTACTCACAGTGCAGTGCCCATATTACACTATTTCCTGATCTATGTTATAATTTTGTTTCCTCATTACAAACAGACCTGGAGTTGTGTTTTGTTTCATTCACACATGTTTAAAACACAAACCCTGTGTTCTTCTCTCAAACAGAAAACACTCTGTTCCACCTTGTGATGTCATGTGGTCATACAAGTGCTCCACTGTGTTTTTAAACTCCGTACACCTTCACTAGAATCATTTGGATTATCTCTGCTGAACAAAAGGCAATACTAGGTAGCTGTTAACTTGAACTTCACCACTTCATGACATCACAAGGTGGAACAGAGAATTTTAAGCTTTGGAGATGTACACAGACTAATAATAAAAGTACTCAAACGTGTGAATGAAACAAAACACAACTCTGGGTATGTTTTTGATGAGGCAACAACATTCTAACATGGCTTAAAGCTCACAAGGGTCAATTTTGTGTAAGTTACTCAGGTAAAAGTAACTCTTAGTACCCACGTCTGAATAACAAACAGTAATGGGTTCAAGAGATATTTATTCATCATCAAATAAAACAAAAGTTGAAGCACAAATAGCAGGTAGCCCACATAAATAAAACATTCACACTTCAAAAATAGAGCAGTCCCTTCTTAAAGCATCTCCGGTCTGTTCATTTGAATTGTACAATAAAAACAATGACAAAACAGCTTGATAATTGTCCACCGATGCCATTAAAGAACAGGTTAGTGCATTAGGCGAATAAGCTAATGCTATTGAAATGCCTACACCATTGCAAGTAGGTAGATTTTTACAATATGGTTAAGAGTTGAGCCCAAATAGATTCATACCATGGAACTAAAAATTAACACAAACGATAAATAACTGATTTTAATACTGTGTGGTTATTTCAACAGTGAGATGCTGAGGAAAGAACTGGTCAAAATTGTAATTTTTTGTAGAATTTCTGGGAAGATTTTTTCATTTTCAATACTCCAGAAATGCCCGGATTTGAATAATTTAGGACTTAACTTTATATGACAAATAAAAGGTACAAAACCATTTACATCTGAATAAATAAAAGGCAAAAAAATGACACTTTATTTCTCGGTAAAAGCTTAAAAACAGTAGAACAAAATGAGAGCGTGACTGTGTAAAATTGTCGCTTTCAGTGAGTAAACAGTAACAGTTTTCAGATGTCTTGGTATGACGACTTTGGGGCTGTGTAATCCTCACCGCTCCTGAAAAAAAAGAGAGAAAGACTTTTATTTTGGAAGGAAAAAGGAAGTACATGCGACTGGGTTCATTGCGTTTGCTTGGTAACTCAACCAGTGCCTGTAAATAATGAATGAGTATAACCAAAGGAACTAAAGATGTGAAGGACAGAAAGAAGCTAGTTTCCATGTTAAAATGTCTTACAAAAAATACAATGAAATTATAAATCAGAAAAACTGTAAGAAGTAATCATTAGGCCTGTCACAATAATCACTATGTCGTTCAATGTATGAAACCTGGAACAAAATATTTTGGAGTGCAATATTTATTACATTTTCTTTGTAAAACTGGGAAGATTTGGGGGATTTCTGTTTTTAGATCTGAGCTGTAAAAGGTTGAATAAGAGATTTCTATGGTTAATTATTGATCAATAAAAGCACATAATGTTATTTAGTGTTGATGCTCAGGCCTTTAATGATACAATAAAACTAAGATGTTATTAGTGGTATACAGTAGTTTAAATATTATCCTTTATTGCAGCATAATTCTCTATACTGTGTTATAAAAACTGTTATCATGACAGGCCTAGTAATCACAATATTAACTTGCTACCTGGTCATTATTGTAAATATGGAATTTACATGTTAAGACCTTTTTTAGTCCTGGAATGGTCCTTTTGGAGACCTGGTTCAGTCCTGATGCAATGTTAAAATTTGATTTCAAGTTGAAACTTACGAACAATATTTTATATTAATAGTCAGGATAAGTTTACACTGAAAAACAGTAAGTAGTAGTAGTAGTAGTTGTTGTAGAAGTAGTATAATACTGAAACCAAACCATAAAGCATAATGACCCCTCAAAAAGTATTCTTAACGTACAATATTGTAAAAAAAACACACACACACGCACAAATTGCAATAAAATAAATGGAAGAATGCAACACTTATGTATTTAAACACAACACACATGTTAAACACACAAACCCTGTGTATTAGGCTGAGTTCTTCTCTAACAGAAAACACTTTGTTCCATCGTGTGATGTCATGTTGTAATACAGGAAGTGCTCCACTATATTTTCATAATCCACACACCTTCAGTAGAATCATTTGGATAATTTCAGTCCTGGAATTTCCCATTTCTACTGAACAAAAGAGTAGCTGTTAACTTGAAAACTACCGCTTCATGACATCACAAGGTGGAACAGAGCATTTTGAAATTGGAAATGTAGACAGACAAACAATAAAGAATTACTCAAATATGTGTGAATGAAATAAAATGCAACTTTGGGTATGTTCTTGATGAGGTTACAACACTGGTTAACATTGGCTAAAAGCTCAGCTCAGACCTTTAATAAACAATTACACTGTACATTAATTACCAGAACATGAAACATCGTCATGCACATTTTTGGATCTGAACATTCAAGCTGGCCATGTTTTAAATGTGCCATCTCGCTATTACATTTAAACAAGACAAGCACTACTTCAAAGGAGGAAAACACAGATTAACAAATTAAAGCCGCAAGCAGCAATAAAGGACCCCCAGAGACCACATGGAAACAGATCTGGTTTTATGGGAGCGGTCCATTACAGTTATGTTCAGCATCTGCTGCAGAATGTCATAGTACTTGAGTAGTTGTATTTGAGCTCATCAAATGCAGTTTATGCAATAGCAGTAAACCAAAAAAAGATATAAAGATGAAAACAATTAATTAAATCAGCATTTAAACTATGTTCTCTATCTATATAACAGAAGCGGTAGACCCAGTGTTGGGGTGTGTTCACATTTCACAAAGACCGCATCAAAACTGACACTTTGCAGCGACAGTATGGTATTCAACTTGGCTTTTTTATATTATTCAATTACGAGGGTTTTTAATGCTTAAAATACTATGGAAAAACATACATTCTTACAATGCACTAAGACGCCTCTTCACAAACCTGACCTGTATTTTGGCCTAGTTTCGCTTTACTGTGGAACATTCCAGACAGGCAAAGTAGAAATTCAGTTTGTCTGTCTTAAAGTGTTTGTAGGTTTGAAATAGACTGGGATTTCGTGTTGTATATGAAATATGTTGTACATTTTATGTTGTATATGAAAGCACCCATCAGGGGCCTGATTATGCCAATATGTCCCCCACACTGTGCAGTCCAACAGGCCGAGCTAACAAACAGAAACTGTAAACAAGTAGGTGTGTTAGTTTCAGAGTAGTTTCAGTGTAGTTAGATCTGAACAGAACTGAAGAAGCAGTTTGGATGAGCTGCAAAACATATTTGACCAAAATAAACTTTTGTCCAGTTGACAAATTGAATTTCTCCTTTGCCATGGATTTTACCTGGACGACTGAGGGATTTTACACACATTCCAGACAAAACAATAACAGCTCCATGGAGACAAACAGTCCATATGAAAAGTTACACAATGCACCTTTAAGGCCACGTAATTAACTGAATTATAATCAAGATGCATCTGTAACGGTCAGAGATCAAGTTGGGTGTTTTTAATCTAGAAGTTTACAGCCAATCCTCTGTTAACAGAAGCGGTAGACCCAGTGTTGGGGTGTGTTCACATTTCACAAAGACCGCATCAAAACTGACACTTTGCAGCGACATCATGCTGGGGGTGTTCTACATGCATCTCTAATTGTGGAATGCTTAGGAGTTACTGTGGTGACACAATGTCACTCATAGCAAACACTGTCAAAAAAAACACATTTCAGGAGCCTGTGATCAATACAAGTGTTCATGGTCCTGTTTAGGAATTTGATTTTCAACAAAAATGATTATGTTGGCTAATGCTAGCTAGCATGTGACTGTAAAATCACCTGTTGTAGTTCAGACTATGTTAAAATAAAAGCACAGATTAAAGTCTAATAAAGCCTCAGCCAGAGCAGAGCCTACAGTTAGCATCACACCCCCAGGGAATGTTGATGATATCAGCCGCAAACTATCAACAGGGACTAGACCAAGACTCAGGTCTACTGGGCTCAAACCAGACATTATAGTATTAGTTATAGTATTAGTTATAGTATTAGTTATAGTATTAGTTATAGTAGTAGTTATAGTAGTAGTTATAGTAGTAGTTATAGTATTAGTTATAGTAGTAGTTATAGTATTAGTTATAGTAGTAGTTATAGTAGTAGTTATAGTATTAGTTATAGTAGTAGTTATAGTAGTAGTTATAGTAGTAGTTATAGTATTAGTTATAGTAGTAGTTATAGTATTAGTTATAGTAGTAGTATGTAGTGTGCACCCATAGAGACCACTGCAGTGAGTCAGCCCTGAGTAAGCCCATTGTATGAACTCCACTTTACGACACACTGATGCAGACTCAACAAGACAAGTCCAGACCCAAATCCGCTGACAACAAACCTGCAGGTAAAAACCTCACAGTTCCACAGCGCTCACCGTTTCTTACAGGGAAAGAGCTCATTCCTGATATTCCCTGTATCCCTGCACAGTATCTCATCTACATCAAACCACTAGTGGATATTTATTGAGGATTCCTGACTTGGTGCGACAAGAAGTTAAAGGTGCACTGTGTAACTTTTCTGGTAGAGGGTCCACCACCTGCTTGTCTCCATGGGGATGTGATTGTTTTTTTTGTCTGGAATGTTCCACAGTATGGTATTCAACTTGGCTTTTTTATATTATTCAATTACGAGGGTTTTTAATGCTTAAAATACTATGGAAAAACATACATTCTTACAATGCACTAAGACGCCTCTTCACAAACCTGACCTGTATTTTGGCCTAGTTTCGCTTTACTGTGGAACATTCCAGACAGGCAAAGTAGAAATTCAGTTTGTCTGTCTTAAAGTGTTTGTAGGTTTGAAATAGACTGGGATTTCGTGTTGTATATGAAATATGTTGTACATTTTATGTTGTATATGAAAGCACCCATCAGGGGCCTGATTATGCCAATATGTCCCCCACACTGTGCAGTCCAACAGGCCGAGCTAACAAACAGAAACTGTAAACAAGTAGGTGTGTTAGTTTCAGAGTAGTTTCAGTGTAGTTAGCTCTGAACAGAACTGAAGAAGCAGTTTGGATGAGCTGCAAAACGTATTCGACCAAAATAAACTTTTGTCCAGTTGACAAATTGAATTTCTCCTTTGCCATCGATTTTACCTGGACGACTGAGGGATTCTACACATTCCAGACAAAAACAATAACAGCTCCATGGAGACAAACAGTCCATATGAAAAGTTACACAATGCACCTTTAAGGCCACGTAATTAACTGAATTATAATCAAGATGCATCTGTAACGGTCAGAGATCAAGTTGGGTGTTTTTAATCTAGAAGTTTACAGCCAATCCTCTGTTATTAGAAGCATTTAGGCCTGGCGGTCACAATAACAAATTTGAAGTATCGTATATTGTTGTAAATAGATGATAAATGATAAAGCTGAAACTAATTCATGCCTCTGAAACAATAACCCTACAGCAGGATTATCCCCCAAAATATGCTAAATGTATAATATAGTTTAAAAAAAACACAAACTGCAATAAATACATAAATAAATAGCAGAATTAATCACTTTAGTAGTCATTTTTTACCTATAATGAGTCATAGAAGTTATTTATTCAACCCTCCACAGCTCAAATCTGATCATAGTACAGAAAAACACCCAAAAGTTCCTCACTAATATAAAGAAAAAGTCTCCACGATAAATACTGACCCCAAAATGTCTAATCTAATCTAATATATATTGAACTGTAAGTCAATATAGTGATTATCGTGACAGGCCTACGTGTGCTTTGTTTGTTCAAACTTTGAAAGAAAGAAATTTGACCCATTTTTGTGTTACATTGTAATGATTAAAAGTCTGTATATTTCGTGGAATAAAAAATAAAAGTCAGACATCAAGTATTTGGATCGATCAGTATGAGAAAAATAAATTAAAAACGTTCATATTGCCAAGCCTTATGAGGAATATGGAAAAGTAATGTCAGTGCCGCAAAATAAGGATCATAACCTAGTGAAAAATGCACTTAAGTGGAGAGCTACCGCACTTTAGCAGATTTAGACTGATGACAGCATTAAAGACCACGAGCATGAGGCCCATCTGTGAAAGACTCGATGTTCCACAGCGGTCTATGGGCGTACACGGTCTTTCACTTGTTCTGATACAGCTCATTTCAGTTCATTTCTGTCCTGTCAAATTGTTTTTAGTATCAGTACTTGCCCAAATAAGTATCTAGTTTTAGTATTGAGTAGTATCTGATTTTTGATACTTCTGACAACCCTACTCAACCCAAGTGAATCAGGCAATACATTTACTTCAATCCACGTTCGATGAAACTGAAAATTAGTTCAAAAAAGTGTTTATAACGACCTCACCTTGTCTCCTCTTCTTTGAGCTTCTGAGCTGCCTGCTTTGACTGTTTAATCTGCAAGTCCAGTCTTTGTAAGAAGTCTTTGGCCGACAGCTCCTCTGTTTTCTGTGGTTGCTGGTTCTGGCTCGGTCTGGGGTCCTCGGGGGGTGGGGAAGGGGGCGGAGAAGGCTCCTCTATATCCTGCGTCATGACAGAGGGCGAGTCCGAGTCCTGGCCCGCAGAGTCGTTATCGGGAGATTCAAGAGAAAGTCCGTTAAAAATGAAGCGTTTCTGAGTGATCACAGGTATGTTCAGGATGCTCTTGAGGAAAATACAGTCGTTGCTGAAAAGCTTGTTGGCGCGTTTGATTTGCTCCATCTGGGACAGTGAGAGGAGAGAGAAAAACACAGAGAAAGACAGGGTTAGTAATAAAATGAGTGGATAATCTGATTGGATCAAATTTATTTAGGCAACATAACATTATATTTAACTAACTGTGATTAAAAAACAGATTAAAAGGTGAGTGTTCTGGCCTAACTTCTATGAAATGATTGAAAGACAAAAATCTGTTCTCTGCATTTGACCATTCCTTCAACCAGTGTCTAAATGCAACACACAGAGAATGCAACTAAATAATATAACTATATGTCAAAAGAGGTACTTTGGTGCTAGGGCATATGAGAAACAAGCAGAGCAGCTTTAAAGGTGTACTATGTAACTTTTCTGATGCTTGTCTCCATACCTATTCTGATAGTACAGCTTTAAGTATCTACTGATATCTGATGTCAACCGATACCAGTGTGGAGACTGAAAACAGGACATATTTCCTGATAAAAATGAAATAAAATAATACAAAACTGATCCATTTGTTATTTATCCCTCTAGTAATTACAGAACAACTTATTGTTATTGTATTATTATTGTTTTAAATACAAAAATAAAAGACTATGAGACTTTCTGGGACAACTACGACCAGAAAAATACTTTTATTACACCAATTTACCAATATATGTCCAACCAGGATATTGTCTGAATCAATATTTGGAAGATGATATCTGATTTAGCCATTTTTTTCACTATCTGCGTCGATATCCAATACCAGTATTGGACCGGTGCATCCCTAATACTGTAGGAATGTTTGCCTGGAATATTCTGCAGTATAACTCTGTCTCCATGGGAACTAAGAGGTGACACCATTAGTCCAAGTTACAGGTCAAATCTGTGGAGAGGCATCCCTGTTCACAATGAGAACGTATGTTTGCAATTAAATAAAAACACCTGTAGCTGAAGATGGATAAAGCCATATTGTGTAACTTTACAAGCTATAACATTTCCATAGAGACAAGGTGGTCGACCCTCTACTAAAAAAGTACACAGTGAACCTTTTAAGAGATTCAGGAAGCCGGTGGAGTACTGTTCTTGTACTTCCTGGGTCTAGTCAGGATGCATGCATGTTTTAAGATAACTTGAGTACCTAAACTAGAGTACCCCAGGGAAAACCATCCAGACACAGGGAGAACAAGCAAAATCCACACAGAAGGCTCCAGTCCAGGGATCAAAACCAGCAGGGTCCCAGCATCCTGTGACTCAAGGATGTTAGCCGCTTATCATGGTGGAGGATGTGAAAGTTTTTGTACTGGCAGGGGTTTTCCTTACTGTGGACAGTATCGATACAAAACTCCCACAACAACTGATTTGTTTCCTGAAAAACGAAACCCCCAACCTTTCCCTCGGAGGCAAGTTCAATGAAGGTAAAAATGAGATGCCATGTAATCTTATTTGTACGTTTGATTTCAGTGACAGTCGTCAAAATGCACAAATGCAATAATAAATAACTTAAAAATATGAACTTGATCATTAATTGTAGCTGATAAACCGTATCTTACCGTAACCCCGTATTTGAGAGCTATCCCTTGCAGCGTGTCACTATCCGTAACCCGATGCTCTATGTACTTCTCCCCCAGAGAGGCCGACACGCTGGCGGTGCTGCCGTACGAGCGGATCTTGGTCCGGGCAAGGCTCTGGGACAGCTCGCTCTCTGACTCGGAACCGGACCTGGAGCGAGGGAAAATGGGCTGCCCGAACCGTCCTCCTCCCCCCGTTCCCCCATCCCGCATCGGCAGCACGGGCGAGAACTCCGCCATCTTCGCCTGGATGCGCCAAACGCAGCGCAGCCCGGGGGTTGTTCCGCTGTAGAGCCGGCGGAGGGGTGACGGGGTCCGGTTTAAGCCGCAGGCAGCGCCCCGTCCTGCAGAACAACGGGGGACAGCGACATGTTTCGGGACCTCCGCCTCACGGTAACGGGAGCTGCGTTTGTCGTGTATCCGCTACGTTTACGTCATCACGCACAGACGTACAGCAGGGGAAAAGGCACTTCCGGCAACATCCTTTTCAAAATCATAATACAATTTGTAAGGTTATTTCAAAATTGAGTATGTATATATATATTTTTTTTACATATGAACAAAAGAAAAATGTTATCAAATGTATTTATTTAATATATATATTTTATGCAATTATTATCAATATAATAGAGAGTCAATAGAGACTGCCTAACCTAAACACTATTCATCCTTTATTTATACATTTATTTATACTTAGCCTCTTGTATAATGTCTGATGGGCCTTTACTTGGACCATATGTATATGGTATATAGGCCTAAACATAAAGTCGAAACATTTAGGATGTACTTAGCCAACATCAACTTATATAAAAAAAAGAATGACCACACACACTGAAAAGGCAGGTTTTATTGTGTGTAGGAGCATTGTAGACTTAACCACTAAAGAAACATTTAGCAATTTTACAATTAGCACTGAGAATAGACTTTTGACAGCCCTGTGTGAGCAGCCTTTACTTGTGACCAGCAGGAGCCTGTGACCAGACACAGATGGAAAAAAATACATGTTTGATGAGCATGTGAATTTTGATCATGAGTTTGACCCTTTTCCCTGTTTTTTCGTTCATTTTCCAAACCTGTCACACATTTTAAGTCCCATTTGAGTTCCTTATTTAGGGAAGTAAGTCAAAGTCTAAATTGGAAAGACATAAGGTGACTATAAAATGTGTATGAATCACCTATAATTTTCCATTTACTGTGTTGACACTTACAAGCTTTCATGAACTTAATTAAGCCAGTTTACTAGTTTGCACATGAAATTATAAGATGCAGTTTAATCCATTATTATGAGTTTCCATGTTTGTATTCTGGGCCCTTCCACAAAACATGTTCAGATTGTCCATATATGAAAAATGATTGTCTTATGATAGTAATATCACTGCTGGCTATCCATAAATTATGTCATATTTTCCAAAGATACAACCCTTGTGTGTATAACCGCTATAGTGACAACAGACAGCAGGTGTGTTTTTGTGAAGCTCAGGTTTCAGTGGACTGGGCTAATCAGGTTTGAATGGTCCATTTATTCATCTGTCGCACAGTAACACACAGACTGTATTGGTAAACTCATTATAATTGTTAATGTAATTTCAAATCTTAAGTCTATGATTTGTTTATGTATGCAGAGACTAGAGGAGGGGGGACCGGACAGAGGGGCCAGAAGGTCAATTAATAATTCATTAAACTCCCACTGAGATGACACTTAAGACCTACATGGACACCTGTACAGTTAGCCTATGCATTATTAATATAGTGGAAAAATAGTGGAAAAACTGCCTAAAAATTATCCTCTATTCAATGTGCATGTGTGTTTTGGTTTTACTTGTGTGGTAGTGTGTTGTTTTAAGTAACCTATACTTTATCTTTATGCAAAATGTTTTGTAATAATATGAACTGTGCATGGTTGTGTCCATGGAAATATGCTATCGAGATTGATTTCACTGGAATGCACCACTGTATGGCATTAAACTTGCTTATTATTTAATTACATGTAGTATTATTATTATAAAATGCAAATATATGCATTCTACTGTAAGTTGGCCCACCTCTCCACAGATCAGACCTGCAAATTGGCCTGGTGCTTGTCTCCATGGAAAGAAATAAATTTAATATCATACTGTGAAAAATTCCAGACAAAGCAACAACATCTTTATGGTGATGGACCTTCCACCTGGAAAGTTACACAGTGCACCTTTAAGAGACAACCTTTACAACCACCTTCTATTGACTTTATTTTTTATTATGCATGACATTGTATTACGCTACAGTAACTAGGCTATATTTTAATGTCCCACAGGAAAATCTGATGACTCCCGTGTAAATGACTATTATTTAGGCCTACTGTTTACACCAAATGGATTGTTATAATGTCGTTACCTCCTCAACATACCTGGTGTTGTATTTTGTTTTGTTTTTTTGTTGTTGTTTTTTTTCCACAAATGTTTCAGTAATTCTTTATTATTAGTCTGTCTACATCTCCCAAGCTCAAAATGCTCTGTTCCTACCTTAACTTTTGTTCAGAGACTGGCAATCCAAATAATTTTAGTGAAAGTGTATAGAGTTTAAAAACACAGTGGAGCACTGTATTACCACGTGACATCACAAGGTTAAGAGAAGAACTCCATGTGTGTTTTTGATGAGGAAACAACATTATTACAGAGATCAGAAAATAGTGTAATACAGAAGAAAAGCATTTTAATCATTGGAAAAAATACAATTACCTTTAGAAAATAGTGATTTTTTTTTTTTTTTTAATTATAATTTCTTGCTTCCCTTATGTTATTGTAGCCTAATTATCTGTTCTGTAGCCTATTGCCTGCCATCCCAACCCTTTTTGACCACTGACAATCATTTACCTTGGGGAGAAAACAATAAAGTCATCCAAAGTTACCATGACAACACAATCTTACTGCATCTTCATTTGTCAGTCAGTTTATTCTATCCTTTTGTGAGGGTTTAGCTGAATTAGAGGATGAGTATGTGATTTAGGCCCATTTGTAAGTAATACTTTTATCAGTTTCATTAAAAGCGTACAACAAACATGTCTTTAAGTGAACATGTGTTTCCCACGGTATAACGATAAATAAAAGTGTGCCAAAATTTGAATAAATAACTTCTGTAGACCTATTAAATACTTAATAATTTGACAGTATGTTCGTGAATGCAATGTTAGACACTTACAGATGAGTTTTATGCACATTTTCTCATTAATTGATTATTTTCATTTTTCTCAATTTCATGAGTGAACTCTGTGGCGTGACTCTTCCGACCCCTCGTGGAAAACTGGAGTATTACATCACCGTAAATCAGCGTGAACATTTTTAACCAGCAGATGGCGATATCTCCACGCGTTTTAATAGGCCATACTCCCTATAACATAACGAATGTATTTAAAGATCCATTAACAAGTAAGTGATTCTATCCTCACGGTGTTATTCTTTGCCTGGAATGTCCCACAGCATGGCTTTAAACATATTTATTATCCTACATTTATTTATTTTATTTTTTTATTTGCTTAGAATACGTTGAAAGAAACATGCATTCTTACTTTAAGCAGGTTCACCTCTCCACAGATCTGACTGGTAGGTAAAATGGCCTGGTAGCGCCACATGATAGTCTCCATGGAGACAGATAAGTATAATGCCCCACTGTGGAGCATTCCAGGTAAAGCAACCACATTTCAATGAAGACGAACATGTGGCAGACCCCCCACCAGAACAGTTACACAGTTCACCTTTAAAGTAAACTTTTTTTTTTTTATCAGTTTTTCATTCAAGTTTTTCTTTTCCTTTTCTTTTCCTGCTCTCCACCTTTTCACAAGGTGGAGAGCAGATGCATCTGACAGAAATAAAAAATAATAAATTTCTAGGCTGTCATAATTCAAAAGTAGGTTGAAGTCTGATTACAAAACCTTATTTTAAACTCGACATGAGATCATATTTACCTGAGATGGTTGGTAAGCTTTACATTGAGTCATGCATGAGTCTGATAAACCTTGAGGCCACTGACAGGTGGACTCAGCTCCAATCCAATAAATACAGTCTAGTCTTTTTCCATTAAATAACCTTAAAACTCAAATCATGTCTATTTAAAATCAAACTCATAGTCTATACTATAACATAAAACACATGTTTGGAGCCTGATGTCATTATGATGGATTATAGTGTGAGAATTGTTTAAAGTTGGCAGAACAGACGTCTCATAGTCTATATACAGTATAATACGGCCTCTTTTAAGTTGAGTCCTGGTTTGATGGTTTGATCAGCGCTGCAATCATGCAATAAATTTTCTTTTAGCCTTTAGCTTCTTTGAAAAAGGCAACTGTCAGATTCACTAAATTAATCTTTAACCTTGTCAGATCTTGTATTTTGGAAGTATGTTTTTTGTATTTGCGGTTGGAAAATGGCGTGACAATTATTGACTATGACTGCAGTTTAAAACATAACTTGAATTTTGTCTATTTATTTAGGCTCTAGTTGAATTACTGTTACTGTCAAGCGGGATTTTCTGGAGAAGAGTGTGCTGCTATAGCTTGTCTCCATGGCGATGTTATTGTTTTCTCTGGAATGTTCCTCAAAATGGCATTAAACTTCGATCTCCATGGAGACAAGCAGGAGATGTGACTGTCACCAGGCCAAGTTACAGTTCAGATATGCAGAGAGGCAAGACCAAAGAATATTGTTTTGTAAAGTAATTTTTTGTAATAAATATACTTATAATTGAACACATGCAAGATAGGTTTAATGCCATACTGTGAAACATTTCAGGCAAAGATAACATTTAAAGGGCCCATATTACGCTATTCTCAGATCTACTGTATGTTATAATGTCGCTTCCTCATCAAAAACGTACCTGGAGTTGTGTTTTGTTTCGTTCACAGATGTGAAACACACAAACTCTGCATATTTAGGCTGAGAAAACACTCTGTTCCACCTTGTGATGTCATGTGGTAATACAGGAAGCGCTCCAATGTATTTTAAACTGTATACACCTTTACTAGAATCATATGGATCATTTCAGTCCTGGAATTGCCAATATCTGCTGAACTTAAGATAAAAGGAAGCTATTAACTCGGAAACTACGTGACATCACGAGGTGGAAAAGAGCATTTTGAGCTTTGGAGATGTACACAGACTAATAATAAAACACAACTCCAGGCCTGTTTTTGATGAGGTAACAGCATTATAACATGACTTAAAGCTCACAAGAGTCAATTTTGCGTAATTCAGGACTTAGTAGCAGACGCCCCACCAGACCACGTACTTACTGCATGTGTTTTATGTATTCAAACTGTTAAACCATTTTCCACTCTGTAAAGTCTGAACCGAACATGAGTTTTGTTAAAGCTCCACTGCAAATCTTAGTGTTCCGACCATTTACATGAATATTACATAAGACATATCACAGTTTTTCCGCTCTCAGCACATTTTATTTATTACGTCTCTCTCACAAACCTCTTTCTCTGTGTTGTCAGACCCAGCTGTCCTCACTCTCCTCACACAGCCTCAAAATTACAGGTTTTACAACTTCTCTGTTAAAGTCCGGATCATGGAAAAACACACGTACAGAACACATAACAGAGACATGTAACTGGGTATTGTGTAACTTTTCTGGAGAGTCTGCCACCTCCTTGTCACCATGGAGATACAGTATGCCTGATTTCCACATGATTGTTCCACAGTATGGCATTACACTTCTCCATGGAGATAAAGAGGATATCTGAAGAGGCAAGCCCGTTCAGAGTAATGCAGGTTTTTCAATGTAGACCTATTTTTGAGAGATAAAAAACAGAAATGTTGTTGTTAATAAATACTTATTTATATATTTATATTTTGTATCCACTTTTTAGAATAATCCGCTCCAACTGCAACTGCAAATTGTGAGACTAATCATCAACTGTCAAATAAATACACGGATATATAGACCTATCACAGAAAAATATAAATTACAACTAAACATTTCATATTATGCATATACAAATCTTGTTTCATGATATCTATTTCAATGTATTATTTATTCCTTGTTACGTTTTATCACTTTCATTGCTGTCTAATTTTATGAGATTGCTTTTATTATTATCAAACGATTGTCGTATTCGGTCAAATTATTTCCTACACTGATTAAAATGTCCTATATTACACTAAATTGACTCTTGTGAGCTTTAAGTCATTTTATAATGCTGTTATCTACATACATGGAGGTGTGTTTTGTTTCATTCACACATGTTTGAGTACTTTTATTATTAGTCTGTCTACATTGCCAAAGCTCAAAAGACCCTATTCCACCTTGTGATGTCATGTAGTGGTAGTTTAGTGGAAGTTAACAACTTCCTTTTACCTTTTGTTCAGTAGAGATTGTCAGTTCCAGAGCTGAAATCATCCAAATGATTCTAGTGAAGGTGTATGGAGTTTAAAAACACAATGGAGCACTTCCTGTATCACCACATGACATCACAAGTTGGAGCGTTTTCTGTTTGAGAGAAGAACTCAGCCTAAGTCTACAGGGTTTGTGTGTTAAACTTGTGTGAATGAAACAAAATACAACTCCAGGTCTGTTTTTGATGAGGAAACCACATTATAACAGATCCGGAAATAGCGTAATATGGACTCCCTCCTCTATGGTCTCCCCAACAAATCCCTCCAGAAACTGCAGCTTCTCCAAAACTCCGCAGCCCGCATCATCACCAGGACCCCATCTTTCCACCACATCACCCCCATCCTCCAAGAACTACACTGGCTTCCCATAAAACAGAGAATCCACTTCAAAATCCTCCTCACCACCTTCAAAGCTATCCATAACCTGGCCCCACCTTACATCTCTGACCTCCTCCACATCTCCATTCCCTCTCGCTCCCTCCGCTCCTCCTCCTCTCTCCAGCTCTCTGTCCCCTCTGCCCGTCTCATCACCATGGGGGGCAGAGCCTTCAGCCGCTCTGCTCCCCAGCTTTGGAACTCTCTCCCTCCTGACCTCCGCAACATTGACTCTCTTCCACTTTTCAAATCCAGACTCAAAACCCACCTGTTCACACAATCCTACACCACATAACAGTCACTCTCACCATCATCCAGTTTTGTATCTCTGTTTTATCTGTAAATATGTGTTTTTTAACTTAGTCTTGTACAGTGTCCTTGGGTGTCCTGAAAGGCGCTTTCAAATAAAAATGTATTATTATTTAAATAAGTTTAAAGTCTAAAATCATTCAATATATGCTACCATGTCATCCTTGCCCCCTCTGCCCTTTCTAACAATGGCAGTTACATAAGCATTCTCAATAACAGTCATTGAAAGAGCCCTTCTTGCAGTCTTTTTCAGCCCTGACAAGGAGTTGCCAATTTCACTTAGTCTTTTATTTTGTGTGCGTGGAAATCTTGAGTCACTTCCCTTCGGCCCTCGCGGCTTGGCACTGTGGGAGTGCCGAAGCATTACATCATCTCCCAAGAATGAGCAAACAATGTGAAAACTGGATTTGATTAAAGACGAGAGCAGAAGAGCACCTCCCCGTGATTGTGTTCATCTGGTACTACAGAAGGGAAAACATGAGGCGAGATGGGGCATGTTTCGAGGCAGAGATCTGTGTAATCTCTGTTATCCAGGTATACAGGTTCAGTAGCAAAAATGTCTTAACTCTAAAACTTATTTTCAGTAGAGAGAATTACATTTTCTTTTGTTATTTTGTGCAGCTCGCGAATTTATAGTCCAAAAATGAAAATTGTCTTTAGATTGTATTATTAATTATGGCATCTTTCTGCATCTAAATGTTGATGGTAATTAAAGGTGCATTGCATAACATTGCACTACCTGTTTGTCTCCGTGGATATGTCATTGCTTTGTCAAGATGTTCCACAGTATGGCATTAAACTTATCTCCATAGGTGGCAAAATAAGGTCAAGTTACAGGTCAGGTCTGTGGAGAGGCAACCCCTGAATACACGTTTTTTCAAGGTATGAGGAATTAAAACATCCAAGACAGACGTTTAATGCCATACTCTGGAAAATTTCAAGCAAAGCAATGATATCTCCATGGTAATAGTAGTAAAAGTAATAACTTTAAAAATGCAAAACAAGAATTTTGTAAATAAAAAGTGACATAAGCCTAATACATTAATTTAATTTGTGACAATATGCAACATTCGATATATCTATACTTTTGTTTTTGAAGTTCTAGAGTTCACTTTTTCACAATTGACAATTCGTTTAATGCAAATTTTAAGTGGTTTGCAAATCGTTAAATATTGTGCCACAGAGGAATGGGTATCAAATGGTAAATAATTGCTTACATGTTGTGTTTTGCCGGGGAAACCAGTAAAAATATAGCAAAATGTCCCATAAATTGATCTAAAAGTTGGTACAGAATCAGCCACACTTATGTAAAAACATTTATTATTGAGGATGTTTTATATCAGCAGTGCTTTTTAACCATAACATACAACAGGACGTAGAATCTTGAGGCCCATTTTCCACCCAGATCTTTTTAAGGTACAAACACCTCAACAAACAGCGACCCCTAGAGGAAACATAAGACTGTGCACTTATCAATTTGAGATGGCGTTTTACAGTTAATATACATTTTAAGGAGTACAGTATTAACAAGCAAAGTCTTTTAGCTGATCTCCACCATTGAAAGCACAATGAAAGAAAAAGAACGGTTAAGTTGCAATACAAAAACTGTGTTAAAAAGGTCCTATATTAGGCTTAATTTACATATTATGAGCCTTTAACCATTGTAATGTAGTTTACTCATCAAAAACATGCCAGGAGTTGTATTTTGTTTTGTTCTTACGTGCCATCTTCCAAAATTAGACAGCCCCCCCCTCCCCAGAGCTAGAAACACTTGGTCCCACTTCATGATGTCATTAAGTGGGGATCCAGGTAGGGCTCCTCTGTGTTTTTTAAGTCCATAGACCTTCACTGGAGTTAATATATGGATAATTTCAACGCTAAATGCCTTCACTACACATTTAAAACACTTCAGATCCAGCAGATACTTGGACTGCTTCTTTTCATGGCAATTTCTATGCTCAGAAATTGGAATCGATTGCTTTTTTCTATACATACTTTCTTATAAAGGTGCACTATGTAACTTTTCTGGTAAAGGGTCCACCACCTGTTTCTCCCCATGTTTATCTACATGGAGACAAGCCAAGTTACAGGTCAGATCTGTGGAGAGGCGAACTTGCTCACAGTAGAAATCATGTATTTCAAGGTATTTTTTAGCAATATAAACACATGTAATGTAACAAATGCAAGATAGACACATTTAATGCTATACTGTGGAACTTTCCAGGCAAAGCAATGACTTCTTTATAGAGACAAGCAGGTGGTAAACCCTCAACTGAAAAAGTGACATAATGCACCTTTACCTTAGCCCGTAGCTGTTCCAAATAGTTCAAAAAGACTCCATCGTGCATAATATAGGACCTTTATAGTGATGATTTCATGCCGGTACAATGTTCCTATTACACAATATGTACATGCTTCAAGTAACTCTGCTTTAGTGCGGTGGTTGGTGTGAAGTCAATGAGTTTCCACAAAAAACAGAAGTTCAAATGCAATGTTAAGATTTGCATAAAGTACAGTGGTGTGTATGTGCAGAATAGACCCATGTTAACCATCTGTTCCAGTATTGAGAAACTGCAAACGTGTGTCTTTGGCTTGGTTCAGATCTGCAGAAAAACAGCTGGTTTGTTAAAGGGATAGTGCAGATTTAAAACAGGAGGACAGATATCAATAGACAGTGTGGTAAAATGTGCATTGTTTAACTTTCCTGGTGGAGGGTCTGTCAAATGCTTTTCTCCATGGAGATGTTATTGCTCTGTCTGGAATGTTTCACGGTATGGCATTAAACCTTTCTATTTTCATGGAGACCAAAGGAGACCGAGTTACAGGTCAGATCTGTGGACAAGCACTTGTAATTTAATAAATGTAAGGTAGAGCTGTTTAATGTCATACTGTGGAGCATCCGTAGAAACAAGCAGGTGACAGACCCTCCACCAGAAAAGTTACAAACTGCACCTTTAAGTTTGTAGAAGCAGACAGGAGTTAAATAGAGCAGACTAATGTGTTATGTAATGATACTGAATCAAAGTGAAAGATCAAATTATGTGTTTTTTTTATATTGAAATTGGATTTGGATGCAAACAGGGAATTGGGAAGGCAATGCTTAAGTCTTACTTCTTGGTTTCAATGAATATTTGGTCTCATCCTAAAACATACTAGTATATATTTTTAATGCTAAAATTAAACCAAAATTAGCATCTCTACTGTTCCAAACTAGGCTAATGTACAGCTTTGCCCAACTATATATACTGTATGACTTGGTTTAGGCCTCAAATTATATCTTGTTAGTTTTCTTTATGTTTTTCTAAAGATATCCTCCATCTTTTGATCTAGCTTAACATTATAAAAAGCACTTTTATTTTTTTTCAAGACTTAAACCACATTATTGCTAATGGACAACAATATATACAGCTTATAGCCCATATTATTTCTTGTCTGCTTCTCTATACCTTTATTTATATGGGACGACATAAAAATTAAATAATTACCTGCCCATTGCGTCAGATAAACCTTTTAAAAAAACGCACTATCCCTTTAAATAACCCTTGAGCCTCTAGTCCAGTCTGTTGTGAATATTTCAAATGGCTCAAATCAATTCAGGAACACACATTTTGTCTGTTAAAATATATTATTAGCCACTTCAAAACAACGTATTGATATTTTGCAGCAACATTCCCTTGGGGTGTGAAACTAACCGCAAGCACTACTCTGTCTGCAGCTCTGTTACTCAAGTTAGACTTAATCTGAGCTTTATTTTTAACACAATCTGACCAGAAAAGGATGACTTGATTGGAACTACAACAGGTGAGCTGATTTGTGCCGTTAAATAAGTCTCACACATAACATTACAGTCACAAGTTAGTTCTAGTTCGCTAGTATTAGGACCATAAACACTCGTATTGATCACAGGCTCCTGAAAGTGTGTCGTTTAAATACATTTTGTATTTTTTCTTGAGTTTTCAGACAACTTTGCCAGCGTTTGCTAACGTGTGCATTGTGTCACCATGGTAACTGCTACATGTATCTCCAATGGTGTAATGTTTAGAACACCCCCGGCACGATGTCACTGCACAGTATCAATATACGCACATTGAAACGAGTATTAAATGGTATACAGTACACTCTATTTTTGATAAAGGAGCTTGTTGTGCAGTACAGTGGTAGGCTATAGCGTGACAGTCAACAGTTTTAATCAATGCAAGCGGCCCATTCAAAAACGTATTCTTTTTATATTAGTTAATTCATATAGCTGATATATTTTGTACGATTGGTCCTTAATTAATTCCCATGATTACAGCAAAACATATATAAAATTGGACAGATCATATTGAAGGCTTGATAAGGGGCAGATGAAATGAAAACGACTAAATAAAAAACTAAAGGTTTTTACAGCAAAAACAACATTAAAATAAACATAAACAAAGGTATAAACATTAAGTGTAGAGAGGGCGTTTCCAGTTTTTCCCTTGTTTTCCGACCCACGTGCCGATGCTCCGCGGTTTGGCACAAAGTGAGATGACCGGAGCGATGGCTGAAATAAACGACGAGATGAAGAAAGGTGGTGCTCAGAGATCGCCCTCCACTCGCCTCCTGCGCACTGGAGAGAGAGAGGGAGGGAGAGAGGGAGAGAGTGTGTGAAAGAGAGCGAGAAGAGAGGGGAGGCAGAGAGAGAGAAGAGAGAGAGATAGAAAGGGGGACAGAGAGAGGAGAAAGAGCGAGAGAGAGATTGAGAGAAGGACAGAGAGAGAGAAGAGAGGTAGAGAAATAAGAGTGTGTGAAAGGGTGAGAAGAGAGGGGAGGCAGAGAGAGAGAAGAGAGAGAAGAGAGAGAGAGAGAGAGAGGGGGACAGAGAGAGGAAAGAGAGAGAGATAGAGAGGGGGACAGAGAGAGAAGAGAGGCAGAGAGAGAAAGAAGAGAGTGTGTGAAAGAGGGTGAGGAGAGAGAAAGTGTGAAAGGAAGGGAGACAGAAAGAAAGGGGGCATTGAGAGAGACAAGGGAAAGAGAGAGGGGGGTGGGGGAGAGAGGAGCGACAGAGAAGAGGGGGAGAGAGATGAGAGGGACAGAGAGAGAGAAAGGGAGAAAGAGAGCAATGGTTAAAGAAAGTGGCTGAAAATATTCCATTGTTTAGACTTGCGTTTGCATTGTGCCATATTTGTGAGAACAAAGTAGACGCTCACACATGCAATTCTGATTCTACTTTTCTGTGATAAAAATGTTACTAAATTGGTGTAAAAATCCATATTTTTCAAAAGCATTGCAAGAAACACATGCCATCGAACATTACTGACCCATACGAATGCACTGAACCACAGGTAATAATCCAGCACTAGGGGGTAATTATTATACTTCCTATTATTGTGAACAAGAATATCTAAGGAAGTTGTTGCTCTTTGTCCTCAAGCCTGCAAATAGTGGACCAGTTTTAAAGATGCACTGTGTAACTTTTCTGGTGGAGGTCCACCACATGCTTGTCTCCATGCAGATAATATTGTTTGGCCTAGATTATTCCACAGTATGGAAATAAACTTGGTAATCACAATGGAGACAGGTTAATTGTCAGATCTATGGAGAAGCAAGCCTGCCCATGGTAGGAATTCAGTTTTTTTAAAGGTATTTTCGAGTTATAAAACACCTAGAAATGAACAAATGCATGGGAGATATGTTTAATGCCCTACTGTGGAACATTCCAGGCAAGGAGACAAGCAAGTAGCGGAGCCTCCCCCATAGAAGTTACATAGTGCACCTTTAAGCAAAGAATTTGAAGGAATTAGTCATTTAATTTTGGAGGATTTTTGGGGTACTTCCTATGCAAAATCTTTATTCACGTCATCCTCAATACCCAGTTACCATATCAACATCAGAACAACATTGGAAACATCTAAAAATAGTCTAGTTTTCATTGTTTCACTCGTACAATTGCACAGTGTAAAAAACTCTTTCATGCGTTTCACTCTTTGAGCTGTAGGGGGGTTGTTAGTTCAAAGTGACTGATCTTAAACTATGTGGTAAAAGTTATATGTGTTTAAAACAGCAGTGTGCGGTGAGGGAGAGCAGTCATCACCATCAAACTTCAAACCGTGAGTGAACTCCTCTATTACAGCGTGAACACAAACGCTGAAAGAAAACAATGTTAGTTTGTCACACCCCATGCTCCAGACCTGTACCATGAGCGCTTTGAAGAGAGGGGAGGCTACAAGAGAAAGCAAGTACTTAAATAATGAAGTACAGTAAGTGACAATGTACAATAAACTATGTGTGTAAAAATGCATGTTAAAGCTACCGTCTGTAATTAGATTGGCTGACCCCGCCCTGTTGTATTCTCGCATGTCACCACTAGATGCTATCTATGTTACTGCTGTCTAATAGTGCGTTATCTTTGGTCCGACAGAAGAAGACCAGAGAGCACAGGTGAGACAAGGGGAGGGGGCAACAAGGGTCATATCTGCCATTTGCTGGTTAAAAAAAAAAAAAATAAAAAAATAAAGTTTCAGATGGTAGCTTTAAGAGTAAAACTAGGCACTTGAAGTATAGACACCTCAACCAAGGCACTGGACTAATCCCGCAATGGTAAAAATGCAGTCCCCAAACCTGGACTCGCCCTCAATGTACTTGTGTTTTTCCATTAAGATAAAAAAAAACATATTTCTAGTAATCTAAAAAATATAAATGTTTTTTCTATAACAAGCCCATTTTGATTTCTGTTTTCCAATATTAAATCAATGGGCAAAGATCTCTAGACAATCGACTCATTTCTAATTCAATAGGTAACTAGCTATCCCTAATCTTGACTACCTGGAGTAAAAATATCTATCTGAACCAAAAGATTTGCCAGTGTCATAAGTACCATGAAAACTAAACAATTCATAATTTGAGATTTAACTGGGGTAAATTGAGAAAAAACAAGTCTAAATATAAAACAAACCAGGACTTCACAAATTCTAAACTCTAATTTATGTACAGGTAGATCTTGACTGAACTACCCGCCACCACAATTTGAAATCCACTAAACTGAATCACAACAGAAATTTTTATCCTAAAAGTTATAAACTTCCTACCCAGGTCGTTGTTCTTGGTGATGGCTGCAGCAGCTCTAGATCTTGGTCCTTGCTGAGTAAAGTGGTATCCAAACTTTATTATCGTGTGGTTTTCTTCCAACATTTTAGCAATCTCCATCTCTATAGTTGTGCCCAGCTGTTGCCTCTGGAAAAAAAATACGTACATTACCAGATTATATTCCCATGTATTTCAGCACAATCTGTCTTGCCCCAGTACAGGTATATTGTATAAGCAGCTCTTGAGGTCCCTTTGGCATGTAATTATAAAGCACGGTATTGTCCAATAATAAGAAAGTGCGTGTTAGCATGCTAGCTTTACCGCCACAACAAAAGTCTGCACTAGTCTATGAGAGTTGTGAAATGCGCTTAGAAAAATCAGGACGCTCAGAATGCATAAGGCAAGTGGTCCAAAGTTATTCAAATTGCAAACTAGTTCTGTTTTCCACGTTTTGAAGACTTGAATTATCTGAAGCAAGAGAATGGTGAGAAGAACCAGTAAGACGACAATGTTGTATAATAGTAGGTGTAGATACTGTTAAAAGTTACCTCACCTCTGCAGTATCACAGAAGTTAGTTTTTGATGCTTGGTGATAAACGCCACTGATTTTGGTCAAACTTGTTCAGACTATGGTGGCTCAAATACTTCCTATATATTCAAAATTTTCTTTAATTCATTTTGTGGAGTTTAATGTCACTTATTACCTGTATTTTGTCTTGAACAGTGTACTTTTCATGTTATGTAAAGCAACAAAATGAGATTTTGTGATGACAAAGTCTAGTCCATGTTCTTTTGAGGCTATGGGGACCATTGTAATCTCTTCTGGTAATAGAAACGCTGCTATATAATGATACACTTGTAGGGATATACTAGTAGTTCAGGTACCAGCAAAGTACTTTTACAAAAACAACATTATCCAGCGCTTACCAAGGTATTTTTTCCTTTTGTTAAGGCAAACAGCCAAATCATGGGTCATGACATTTAGGTTTGCACTGCTATCTGATAATTACAGTAGTAGCGTATCAATTGTTAACCAAGCTAAGAGAGCAGCATTTAACTTGCTGAACTACTCCTCAAGGTTTTATCTGGTTTGTTTGTTTTCTTTGGCAGAGACTTGACCTACTCCAGGAAGTGTGTGGCCTTAGTAACGCACCAGGCTTCCTCATACTTTAATAATGTCCTTCATTATCAGGGACAGTCCCAAAACAATGACTGTCGAAAGAAAAACAAATCTGCAGTGAACGGCTCAAGGAGATTTCAGGTTCAGTTTTAACAGAATAAAATAAGACTCTGCACACGATATTAAAATCAAAGTATGGTTGACTGGATGACTATTTAAAAAACGTACGTAGTCAAAAAATGAAATATCTACAGTCAAAACAATAAATAATTATGCTACTGTGTGATGTGTGTTCAATAGGCCCAGTGTTTTTGTGCTAATGTGTACATATAAAAATGTATGTGATTGAAGGGTGTGCAAAATATAAAAATACCAATATATATCACAATTTGTTGAAATCAAATCCATACTTCAGACTGCTGTTTCGATATATCGCCATGGGCATTTTTTGGTACATTTCACAAAATTTAAGTTGTGCAGCACTTAAAAGAGCGATATGCAGTAGAACATCACACGCAATATATAAATTACCACATGTTCTTCCTGTTCCTTTTGTTCAAGCCACGTAAGAGTTAGAAAATATATTTATGTTATGTTTACATTTATATAATTATGCTTTATTTGACACCAGTCTCTTGTTATTTTTGCTACTTATATTGAATTTATTATTACCATTTTTTGTTCTTTGTTGAGATACTATGTCCAAATAATTTCCCTTGTGGATCAATAAAGTCTAATTGTCTGATTTTTTTGTTTGTTGTTGTTTTTTTTCCCTTTAAAAATGGATGCCAACAAAATGACACGAGCAATAAATAAAAAAATAAACATGTACCATCATATTGTATATTATAATATTGCGAGCCATATAAAGTATTCTAATCCAATCCAACTTTATTTGTATAGCACATTTTACCAACACAAAGTCTCCAAAAAGCTGCACAGAGTAGGCACAAAATATCACGAGAGACCCTGTGATTCCTTGTGATTCCCTGTGATTCCCAACCCCAGTAGGGATGCTATTCAAGATATGAACAAGGATTACAAGAAAAATCATAATAAATAATATCTGTTGTATACCTGGTTGTCTATTTTAATCTCTGTGAGTGTGTCATTGTCCCTTAGAGCCTCCACCAGAGCTTTGACCCCGGCTCCTGTGATGAAGTTTGACTCAAGATTCAAACTCTTTAACGTTTTATTCTCCCTCAACATCTCACCGAACGCCTGCAACAGACAGGAAGTGAAGCAATGTATTAAAATAACATGTGAGAAGAGAGACCATGACATCATAAATATAAACAAAAAATCACCACGGCGATGGGGTCGTTGCTCCGCGTCGCTGCCAGACTGAACTTCTTGACGTGCGTGTTGGTCTCCATGGCTTTGGCCAAGTCTTTCAACGTGGGAATAGGAATGTTCTATAGGGCAAAAATATATAATAATGTGGATATTAGGGATGGGTGACAAAAAATGATGTTTCTCCTCATATCGACCAATCCTAATTTTTGATATTATTTTGTTCTGTCTTATTAAAAACAAAATTAAATGCTGCACAATGTTAATTTCCTAAACAAGATAGTAGTGATGTGACGTTCGTGAATGACTGGCTCTTTTGAATGGTTCCTTAATGGTCTATCTCAAGGGAGACAACTAAAGGCTGCCTTACTGGTCATATCTGTGGAGAGGCAACACTATTCACAGAGAGAATTATTGTATTTTTGAGCAATAGAAACACCCGTAATGAATAAATGCTAGCTAGATGTGTTTAATGTCATACCACGGAAGATTCCAGGAAAAGCAATAACATCTCCATGGAGACAAGCAGGTAGCGAACCCTCCACCAGAAAAGTTACGCAATGTACCTTTAACGGTTGGAACCGGATCAAATTTTTTAATAATAAGTGTAACTTTTCTGGTGGAGGGTCCGTCAAATGCTTTTCTTCATGGAGATGTTATTGCTTTTAAACCTTAACCATTAAACCTTTCTATCTTCACTGAGCCCAAACCAGACCAAGTTACAGGTCAGATCTGTGGAGAGGGAACCCCGCTCACAGACAGAATACCCGTTTTTCTAGGTATTTTTGATCTATAAAACCACCTGTAACTGAATAAATGTAAGGTAGAGCTGTTTAATGCCATGCTGTGGAACATTCCAGGCAGAGCAGTAACATATCCATAGAAACAAGCAGGCGCCAGACCCCCAACCAAAAAGTTACATAGTGCACCTTTAAACACTTCAGATGGAGCAAATTACCTTGATGTTGTTGAGGTTGACTTCTGTTAAAGTGCTGTCGTTGTTTTTTATCCTCTGCAGAGTTTCCTCGACGTTCGTGGGGTTTGGAGGCTCATCGAAAACTGGGGTCATTTTCTCTCCTTTGACCACATCTGAAAATGAGAACAAAAACAGATATTTGATCGTGTGCCACTTAAAGGTCCTATATTACGCACATTTGATTCTTGTGAGCTTTTAGCCATGTTATAATGTTGGTACCTTATCCAAAACATACCTAGAGTTGGTTTGTTTTATTCACACATGTTGGAGTAACCCTTTAATATTAGTCTGTCTACATCTCCAAAGCTCAAAATGCTCTGTTCCAGTTTTCAGGTTAACAGCTACCTTTCATCTTTAGTTAGGTAGAGATTGGCAATTCCAGGGCTGAAATTATCCAAATGATTCTCGTGAACGTGTATGTAGTTCAAAAACACAGTGGAGTACTTTCTGTATTACAGGGTTTGTGTGTTAAACATGTGTGAATGAAACAAAACAACTCCAGGGATGTTTGTGATAAGGAAACATTATAACACAGATCAGAAAATAGCGTATATGGACCTCCTAAAGCTTATATTAAAACACACATATTTAATTCATTACATATTTCATAACTCACTGTTGTAGCCCCCCTTGCTGCTGCTGTCGTACGTCTGATTATTGCTGACCAGTGTGTGAACTCCCAGAATCGCTGTAAACACAAACACAGCCAAAATCAGCCTGTCCACTTCCATTTAAACAGATGTAATTTAATAAAGTCATTTGCAGACAGTGGTGGTACTTTGCACACTGGGAGCTGTATTAACAAACACAGGGGCTAATGTAGAGGTGAGTGGAGTCATGGGAAACAGAGCTGAGGAGAAGAGAGTCTGTGTTGGGACCTCCCAGCGGTCTACAGGGTCAGGCTCCTTCAATGACTCTCACCAAAATATCCTGCTTTCCATTGACTGCCTTCTAGTTGATCTCATTTGGTGAATCGTTTTGGGGTGTTCATACTCAATTCGACTTATCTGTATATTTTCTAAAACAAAATTTCTAAAACTACTTAATTTAATTGGTTTACATTAGGAACCTATTTTAAGCATTAATCATGAAGCAAGTTTATATTTGTATGTTTATAATTATTGGGATCCCCCTTTGCATCCCCAGCAAACTGTTAAACAATTCTCAAAAGCCATTTACAAATGCTTATAATAATCACTAAATAACAGCAGTTACACCGTAGTAGTAGTAATATCTAGCAGTAAGTATTAGTACAAGTAAGAAACATGAGTATTTTCAGCCAGTTTCAGCCAACAGAATGTAATGTAGTAGTTTTTGTCTGACTATATCTCTAAATAAGAAGTAGAACAATTAATATATTATACCTTAGTGAAAGAGAAGTGGTAGTGTTTTAACAGTAATTGTAAAAGTTGGTCGTAAAATGTTGTAGTACTATGCAGTAGTAATAGTACATATAGTTGTTCTAGTAGTAGTAGTAGCAGTAGCTGTAGTTGTTGTAGTAGAAGTAGTAGTAGTTGTAGTAGTCTCTGACCTGCCAGATCACGCAGCTCTGAGTCTGTGGCGCTGGATAAGGCTTCCTCTATTTCCGGGTCGAGGGTCGTGACCTCTTCATGGCGCGTTTCGATTGGTTTCTGCTTCGGGACAAAAGCTTTACCTGCAAAAAAAAACAAAAAAAAAAACACCTGGAGGTTATTCGGGTATAATAACAATCTATGGCATTTATCAGCGCACTTTACACTTTATATATAGGTATTTGATTTATACAAGAAAGGAAGATACATGTAGACTAGGGCTGTAGGTAAGTTACACATTTAATTAAAGGTGCACTGTGTAACTTTTCTGTTGTCGACCACTTGCTTCTTTATGGAGGCGTTACTGCTTCGCCTGGAATATCCTACAGTATGGCATTAAATGTGTATCAACTACGAGTTATTTTCAAGCAAATCTTGTAAAAACATGCATTCTCTGACATGTAACTTTGCAAGATGGTACCACATGCTCGTTTCCATAGAGACAGAAAAGTTTGATGCCATCGGTGAGCTTCATTTGACTGGAGCCGAATGCTTTGGGTGACGTCACACTCCCTTAGTCCACTTCTTTATAGTCTACAGTATACAGATGTTGAGGTAAAAATAAGTCTGCAGTGTATGGTCTACATCTAAATTATAAAGTATGTAGTAATTATAAAGTGCTTTATTGTGAGTATCAGGAAGTGCGCGATCAACGTGCTAGTTGTTGCTAGCATTACCATAAGAGCACAACTCTCTAGTCTCTGAGAGTTGAGAAAAGCACTTATAAACTCTAAAATAAATAACTTTGGACAAACAGTTTAAAATGAATTTGTTCAGTTTTTCACATTTTAAGAATCTTTAACCAAACTCCCCTACTACATCTAATGACTTTAGAGTTTTTTGTTTTTTGTTCCCTTTTCCCATGAAGTTGCCCTGTGCCAAAGTCATGAGACAAAAGACCCACGTGAGAGATCGAGTTTATGCCAAAAAGTGTGGGGGGAAAAAACACATCTAAATTAACAGCTCTGCACCCAAAAAGCTAATCTGTTAGGGTTAGGAGAGATTTTTATGAAAGCTATTAAAGACTATGTTGGGTTTTAGAATAATTAAAAACGTACTAGACTGAAGAAAGGATTATGCAGTAGGAAACTTGGACGTTGGACGAGGTGACTGGCTTATTTCAGTTTGTCTACACTATTTCAGGTTAAAATTATCGGAAACGCAACTGTACTTCCAGGAAAAAGAAAGCAAAACCATACTTCGGAACATTCACCATAGAGATAGCTAGGTTTTATGCCATGTATGTGGAATATCATAAGCAAAGGAACATCATTTATGGAGACGAGCAGAAGGAGGCTCAACTCCAGACCAAGTGAGTCAGGTTTGTGGAGATGCAAGCACGCTTACAGCAAGGACACATCCGTTTGTACATTTTTCTGTGCAATAAAAACATCCAAAATGAAAAAAAAAAACATGCATTAAGTCTATTTTGGTTAAAAAGTTACACAGCTTTAAGAAATACATAAGACTTTCATTCATACTCTGACTTTACAGTTACAGCAACCATCGTAAACACTCTCCTTCGACGTCTGTCCAAAACCTATGGAAACTGTCATGGCAACCGATCTGAGAGAAAAGGGCTAAAGGAAGTTAGCTGGAGTCTTGGGTTAACTACTGGGGCAACTAACTCTTTGAATGGCCATAAAAACTGCCACTGAGCGCTCCGTTTGCCCATTGGCCTTTGACAAAACACAGTAAAGTACCCCCTCTCCGCCCCACTGGTCCCTATGGGGGCTCTGGCACTTCCTGTACACATCACGAGTACTCTAGTTTAGTGTCTAAGTGGAGATGTTGAAACTAAATGTTGGGCAGTGGTCAAGTCCCAAGAGGGGTGTAAAATAGGATGGAAATAGGAGCTTGTCACACCTCGTATTTTCAGTTAAGTTAATGTTAAACCACCATATTACGCAAAAATTGTCTCTTGTGAGCTTAAGGGTGCATTGTGTAACTTTTCTGGTGGAGGGTCCGTCAAATGCTTTTCTCCATGGGGATGTTGTTATTGCTTTGTCTGGAATGTTCCACAGTATGGTATTAAACCTTTCTATCTTCATGGAGACCAAATCACACCAAGTTACAGGTCAGATCTGCAGAGAAGCAACCCCGCTCAGTCTGTTTTTCTTGGTATTTTTGAGTTATAAAACCACCTATACTTAAATAAATGTAATAAATTCAACAACAATCCAAGCAGAGCAATAACATCTTCACAGAAACTAACACCTTCTTAAACTCAGCTCCTCTGTCTCTGTTCTTCTCTGGCAGCCACTTATCATCACTGTTGTCAATGCACTCATCATCACTGGAGCTGGACGGAATTTCCTTGACTATTCTGTAGGCTGCCTTATTCTTTGCTGTGCTTTAAGTCTACAAAATATGATAAAATAATTATTATAGTAACTCAAACTACAGCTAATGTGCACAATGTGTGTATATTTTAAATGAATAGCTTATAAATATAACAATTATACACTGACTTATAACCAAAACAGCCATAAGAAATAGAAAAAAATTATATGACTTGTGTTAAAAAATATACTGGGTGATGCATGATGTCCACTTCACTGGACAGACTTGTGTTAAAAAATATACTGGGTAATGCATGATGTCCACTTCAGTGGACACATTGTTGTTGAAATTTTCTACATATTGGACATAAAAATTTCATATTCCAAACAGATAATATCCTTCCCTAGATGTTACTGTATATCATCATTTTTTTTTTTTACCAGTGGAGCTCTTCTAGTATAGAAGGATTGACAAGATATTCCAGCAGTGGTCGACAGGGGTGGCTGTTGAGCGGCCATCTTGGATTCTTGGATATATATATATACCGTATTTTCCGGACTATTGAGCGCACCTGAATATAAGCCGCATCAACTAAATTTTCAAAGAATTTTATTTTTGTACATATATAGGCCGCACCTGTCTATAAGCCGCAGGTGTCCACGTCTTCAAGAAGTTTTCAAGTTCGGAGCATCTGCTTGTATTGCCTCTAAAGCTTTTGTCGTCTTTTTGCATTGAGTCAGTTCGTCAAGCGCGAGAGTCGCTCTGGCGCTCTACTGCGCATGTCTCGAGCAGAAAGAGCCGCTGTCCTGTCTGGGATCATGTCAGTGTCTTGTAGGATTTCAACAGGATTTGAGGCTCTCCCGGGGGTCGGGGTTAGTTGTATCGATCATGTATGAGTGGATGTCCCGCTACTGAAGTTTGAGACGTTTCGTCTCGTCATTTACGCCTCACCTGCATTTAACACATACGGGTCATTAAGACGTATCCCACTCACTAATGTTCATTTAGCAGCAGAACTTATTTTATCACGCAGTGATAAACTGTTTTAGTGCTGACAACAGCGCTAGCGAGTGTTCTAACTAACCCTAACCCATGTTCACCGCACAGACAGCGGCGCTTTCTGCACTCAAGCTGCGCGCGCATCCGCTGTGTTCATAGACGAATAATCCGTCCATATATGAGCCGCATCGGTGTATAAGCCGCAGGGTTCAAAGTGTGAGAAAAAAGTAGCGGCTTATAGTCCGGAAAATACGGTATATGTATGTGTGTGTATATGTATGTGTGTGTGTGTATATATATATATATATATATATATATATATATATATATATATATATGTGTGTGTGTATTGTGGTCCTTGTGTATGTGTTTCATTTTGTTTCCGTTGGGGAGTTGCAAATTTGTGGAGTGGACCAATTTCACAGAATTTCCATTGAATATGGTTTATGCTATTATATATACACAAATCAAATATAAACATCTATTTGCATATCAGCTCATTAGTCCATTCTATATGCATAAACTGACAGAATGCAGTGATGTAACTCATCGTTGCCATGGAGTTTTCAACTATGTTCTAGAAAGACACAGTCTCTGTTGGTCATTTCAACCCAAACTCAGCCAGCGAACGCACACACTCACCAGAGCTCGTGAACTGTCACTATCACAACATGTTTTCGCCGATGAATTTCACTGGTTTCTTAAACGTGAACCAGCAAACCAACCTCGAAACCAAATATGAGGTTTTGGAAGTGATTGGAGAGGGTGGATACGGCACGGTTACCAAGTGCCGTGATCGAGTGACAGGGGAACTTGTTGCTTTAAAACGCATCAGAGATGATGGACCCTTCTCCAGAAATTTCCACAAGGAGTTGGAGATGTTGAAGTACATCAAGAGGCTAGACCCAGACAGCTACAATCTGGTCAAACTGGTCGACTTTTATGACTACCATGGCTGTGAGTCTCTTGCATTTGAGATGCTAGATATGAGTGTCGGCGATCTCTTACAAAAGATGAGGAGTTTGACGCTGAGCCAGATACGACCAATGGCGAAGCAGCTCCTCACAGCTCTTTATGGTCTACAGTGTGTTGGAGTAATACACACGGACATTAAACCAGATAATATTATGCTGGTGAATCATAAAGAAAAGCCGTTCAAAGTCAAGCTAATAGATTTTGGATTGGCCAAGCACTCTGGACAAGTACCAACTGGAAAGATGATGCAGCCAATTGCGTACCGTGCCCCAGAAGTAACTTTGGGTCTTCCACTATGGGAAGCTGTAGACATGTGGGGTCTGGCTTGCTGTCTGCTTATCTCGTTTGTCCGTAGCTCAGATTTTGTCGCCTTATCCGAGTTCGACTTCCTGAACAAAATTGTGCATTTCCTTGGGGTTCCATCGGAGAAGCTACTGAACACGGCGATGTACACCTCAAGGTACTTTGTTCAGGAAAACTCCAAGTGGAGACTGAAAACTCTGCAGGAGTTTAGGGAGACGACTGGGAGAGATCCTGAGATGCCACTTTTCAAGCCTTTAGCTGCAAACCTGGAGCAGCTTATCAAAGGTTCTGGAAGGTTTGTGTCTGACCAGGAGGAAAGAGACATGGAGCAGTTTCACGACCTGCTCTGTAAAATGTTGAAATTGGATGCGGAGGAGAGGATCAGGCCATCGGAAGCCCTCGATCACCCATTCATCACCATGGCGCACTTACCTGAAGGTGACGACTACACGAAGAAGGCTCATGAGTTAATGCGCATCACTGAGGCTGAGTTTGTACCACCACAACAAGACAATATTGTTTTCATGGCTAGTCATCCCAACATATTTGGATTTGGTAATGGTACCAACACCTACTTACCAATACCTAAACCTCCTGGTGAGATTTCAATCTACAAGACCAAAGAAACAGTTGAGATGCCAAAGATGGAAATGGACTTAAGATTTCCAAACCCAGTCAGCTATTCGTCAGATGACAATATTTTTTTCATGGCAAGTCATCCCACCTTTTTTGGATTTGGTAATGGTAGTGACACCTATCTACCAATGCCTAAATCTCCTGGTGAGATTTTAGTCAGCATATACAACAAAATGGTTGAGATGCCAAAGATGAAGAGTATCTCTAGATCTCCAGGTGAAATTTCAGTCTGCGGATTTGAAAATTTCACTAATGATCTGCATGCCAATGGAGATACATGGAATCCGGTGTATTCTCCAAATGCTTGCAGCCTTTCTCCAGGAGAAATAGAAGTTGATGCCTCTGACCTCCCAAATGAAGGCAAGTCTGTCAATGAAGAGTTTATTCATAACAGAGAAAGAAAGAGCCAGTTTGAAAAAGAAGAATGCAGCGGATCCAAAAGTCTGGCTACCCAAAACAGTCAGTTAGCATCCAGAATTGAGGGAGAAGACACTGTTGAAAAACCAAAAGATGCATTGACGACAGAAGCAGGTACAATTTTGGAGAGACTGAAGGAGGAACTGCCTGACTGCGGTGAGATACTGGAGGACATAGAGAAGCTATTCCAGGATGGAGAAGCTACAGAGGCTGAGATTAGCCAATTGAGTCAGAGAGCCTCCAGGTCCTTCTTTGGCAGGCTGATTCCGCGTCGTCTCCGGGTGCTGTTTTCAAGATTATTTAAGAGTCGGAAAACAAGCACAAGCAGGCCAATCTTCAGAAAACCAAAATGGGTCCAGCGTATTGCAGCGTTTACAAGAGGGTCTACCACATCTGGGCCTTCAAATCACTAAACCGAACCACATCTGCAGTGAAGAGATGGACATCATCTCTCCTGCAAAGTTACTCAATGCATCATAAAAAATTTACTGTGTTGAACAATAAAATAAAATAAAATACTGCAAAGTGTAGTGTAGTGTTTTTTCTATCTCTTAAAGAACACATATTATCCAAGATTTACATACACAGATATAACCTGTACCTTGCTTGTTTCCATAGAGATACACAAATTTAATATCATATTAAAACATATTCCACTTGAATGAAAAATGTGTTCAGAAAATTGTTACACACAATCTCCGAGTCATTGCACCAGGGCCAAGTGGGAAATCTCCCTTTGTTTGTCCCACATTCCCTATCATTCATACACCAGTGTATGTGGCACCTGGTATTCCCAGGGGTCTTCCATACAAGTACTAACCATGCCCAGCTGTGAATGACTAGAATAGAAGAATTTCTCTTGTCAACTACTACCCTAATAGTTTGATAAATGTATTTACTGCTAATGACCCACCCAGTAGTTTATCAGGCTATTTCACAACTTTTTATGTACTGTTTTACATTGTTTTTGCTAATCTAATCTCTATGTACATTTGTAGCACAGCAGCAACTTGAAGAAATACTTTATTAAAGAGGGGGGATTAAGTTAAATTGACTCTTTGGAGATTTATACTATGTTATAACATTATTCCCTCATCCAAACATGCCTGAAATGGTTTTATATGTCATCCATGAATTTGATTAGTACTGCAATCTCTCCTGGACCCTATTCCAACCCTTCTTGTAGTTAACAGTATGAGCCTGTACAAGCCCACAAACCTACGTCACCCACACAACTGCAGTCATTTTTTGTAAGTATACAAAAGCAGAATACAAAAGCAATGACAAATATCATAGAGTGAGATCTGGATTTTGTAAGATCGGTATTTGAGGGGATTTCTTGTCTTAAATTACCAAATGGAATTACTTGTTATGTATGAGAAGATACCAGACTGCTTTTGAAAATAGGTGGACTGGAACGAAAACAGAAAAAAAGGAGTATTACAAGTTTTATTTTAGATTAGCTATGTGTTTGTTAAATGATTTTAGCAGGATCCTTCTGGAAAGAGGCATTCTCAAATAGACAAATCAGTATGAAGCATAGGACTGCCAATATATTTTCCAATGATGCTTGCTTGCACACTCTGCTCCAGTCTTTGAATAAGGATTGACTGAGTTGGTAGAATTGTATTATATTTGTGTACAAACCCAGAGTAACTATAACAGCTAATTAAGCAAGTTAATGAAATGAACATTAGAGCTGCAGAATGTATTGCTAAAAAATAACAAAGTGAGTTGGTGCAACAATCATATCGCAAAGGCTGTAATTATTTAACTGGGAAATGGTCAGGTTTCTATATAGCACTTTTCCAACTTTAAGGTACTCTTGGGGCGAGGTAGGTTAAGTGCCTTGCCCAAAAACAAAACGACAGCATTCATCTGTGGGCTGGAATCGCACCTCCAACATGTGGGTCAATGGATCTGATCGCTCGACTAATGATGTTTATGTTGAGAGCCTTCAACCTTTGGATCAGTAGACAACAGTCTACCAACTGAGCTACTGTCAGGAATTTAGATATTTCCTTTTGCAAATAACTAAACATTTCATATTTTATAGAAGAAAAATGTGTACCTTTAGTTTAGACCTCTATAAACATGTTCTGAAATGCAGGGGATTCTTGTATTAGTTTATCAGTTCATATGAGAGATATGAACTGATAAACTAATTCCATGTTTCTTCTAGAGTTGTTTACAATATGGACTCTGAACTGGGGGTGTGCAAAAAAATTAAAAATATCACTATATAGTGATATTGTTACTAAATCTGGTGATACAGTATTGTTATCATGGGCTGCTGTATTGGTATATCACCAAGAGAACTTATTAGCTTTTTTTTTTTTGCACAGTTGGAAGGAAACTTGTTTATGTAATACACCTGACTTGTTTTGATTATTACAGTACATGTATTCATGTTAACTTTGCACATGTAGTGGTTTTAACAAAGACCTTTACTAAAATGGATTTTGTTCTTAAAAACTGCAATATATCACAGAGCATCATGTACAATATATTGATTGTCACATGTATCGCCTTATCATATATTGTATCGAATCATGAGGGACAATGATTCCCTTACTCCGAATAGAATCCTACTTACACTGCAAAACTAAGCACAATCACAGTACTTGTAAAGGCCGCCACACACTACAGGAAAATTTGCCCGATTTTGGCTGCGATTTGCAAACAGCCCCATAATTTAACAAATTAGCTCTTAACACTTCACCTCTATTACCCCATGACATCTTAACTCAATGTACAATAGACCTGACTGTCTGTAAAGGCCCTAAGTGGGTAAATTGCCATGGTATTTAAACAAACGGCTCTGAAAGGGTCTGTTAAAGCTACACTCACACTTGGGTCATTATCAGCGGGGGGCAAAGGAACTCGGGGCTGGGCAGCATTCCTCACGTCCTCGAGTATGATCCGAGTTTTCCATGGGTCAGAATGAAAACATAGATGCTAACTGGCACAGACTAAGAGCATTTCACCACAGAGTAATACTCAATTAGAGGTGTTTTTCCTATTCTGGAGGCCCTACAGCTAAAATGCATATTCTTTCTGTTACAGTTTACACATTTAAATGTGTAATACAGTGTTTTAAAGTCTTGTATAACTAACTACCTAGAAGATTATGTCATTTAATTTTTAACTTTTTACCACAACCTATATACACAACACATGCACAGTCACTGTTGGTCAAAACCCATTATAAAACAGTGTGTGCCCCATATTATTGTGTAATTCGTGAAACAGTATTTGTTCAGATAAAGTGAACAAAAACAAAGTTACAGTTTCTTGCTAACAGCTGTTTTCCCTTTAGGATTAAGTCATCAGCTCAGGTTCTGGGAATTAAACTTTGGTGTCTTCTGCACTTAAAGTATTATCTTTATAAGTGAAAAATGCACTGGTAAAGACATTGTAAATTAAAAAGAAAATGCATGTATCTCTTAAATGGCTTGTACCTGATCTTTTTCATGTAATTAAACAAAAACAGCTCTGCCCCAGAACAGATAGACTGTAAGAATAAAATGAGACCGATGCCAGTTGTCTGCATCCAATTATCAAGCTTATTATTCTCTGCAAAATAGGAAGTGGGCTGTTAGCATGCTAATGTTTGTTAGCTTTACAGTGATGGTAAACTCTGCTCTGGCCTCTGAAAGTTGAGAAAAGCACTTATAATTTCATGGTGAACAAATCTGGATCACTGCAAACTGTTTAAAATGAACTAGTTCCATTGTCCATATTTTTAAGACGGTAAAAATCAGGTACAGTGCCTTTAATTCTACATCCTTGAAGAGTCCATATTATGCTATTTTCTGATCTATGTTATAATTCCTCATTACAAACATACCCGGAGTTGTGGTTTTCTTCACACATGTTTAAAACACAAGCCCAGCATATTAAGTTTTTCTCTCAAACAGAAAACCACCTTGTGATGTCGTGTAGTGCTCCACTGTGTTTGTAAACTTCATACACATTCACTAGAATCATTTGGATAATTTCAGACATGGAATGTCAATCTCAACTGAATACAAGGTAAAAAGTAGCTGGATTAGACTTTAGGATTATTCAAACATGTGTGAATGAAATAAAACATAACTCTGGGTATGTTTTTGAGGACATAACAACATTCTAACATTTGCATAATACAGGACCTTTAATATCTTTCAATCATTCAAATGAAATGTACCATTGTGTACCAGTGTGTCTAAATATGACGTTTTCAGCCTTGAGTCAAGTTCATGTTTACCCAAGACTACAGCAGACCTTGAACAAAGAGGTCATCTAATCTAACACACACTGTATATCAAACCCTGCTAAACATATGGCTCCTGTGCTATCCAATGACCCTGTATTCTCCTGTGACTCTCTTGGTTCACTTCCCATGGGCCAAATTCACACGCAGTAACTATATTGTACACTGAGAATGAATAAATAAATAATAGTCATCCCAGAATCAGGGCAGTAATTACATGATCGTGGCACACCTCGCCCTTATGCCTGTGAGAAATACTACACGGATATCCAACACCTCCTATTGTCCCTATTGTACAGGTCCTTTGTCCCGTACAGGACTTAACACGCCTCAAGTTAAGTTTGAACAAGCTCAAGTTGTTTAAGTAGTTTGTACTGACATTGTCCTAACAAGGAAAGGAGGAATCACA
Organism: Taenioides sp. WSHXM2023; assembly: GCA_029959045.1. Taxonomy (NCBI): domain Eukaryota; kingdom Metazoa; phylum Chordata; class Actinopteri; order Gobiiformes; family Gobiidae; genus Taenioides; species Taenioides sp. WSHXM2023. The sequence goes on from CM057091.1 coordinate 8,916,100, forward strand.
GTTTTAAAGGGCCCATATTACACTATTTTCTGATCTATGTTATAATGTTGTTTCCTCATCATACATACACACAATATACCTGGAGTTGTGTTTTGTTTCACACACAAAACCTGTATAGTAAGGCCGAGTTCTTCTCAAACAGATAACTCTCTGTTCCATCTGATGTCATGTGGTAATATAGGAAGTGCTCCACTGTGTTTTTAAACTCCATAAACCCTTCACTAGAATAATTTGGACAATTCTAGGACTGGAATTGCCAATCTCTACTGAACAAAAGGTAAAAGGTAGACGTCGTCCAGTAGTTTTCAAGTTATCACAAGGTGGAACAGAGCATTTTTTAAGCTTTGAAAATGTAGACAGACTAATAATAAAGAGTTACTCAAGCACAGCAAAACTCTGCTCTGGCCTCTGAAAGCTCAGAAAAGTGCTTATAAAGTCACTGCAGTAAATAAATAGTACGCTAGGTATGAATTAAGAATGTTTGGAGCACTGACAACACTGACTACGTTTACATCATAGACTATATATATAAATGGACATAGCTAAAGCGTTAAATAGGAAGTTTGCATGCAGGTGCTTCCGGTTCCTTCTGACCCTGGCTACAATTAACTTACATTGGAATATTGTCGCCCATCTCCATGTAACTGCTGCAGTGAGCCTTGTCATTTTGGTAAAAATAAAAAAATGTTTGCATCAGTTTGCTCTACATTATCCTTGTGTTTTCTTTCCCTATTTTGTCTATTAAAAAAATTCTATTCATAATATAGAGTCTGGCTCCAAATCTGCCTGTCATCACGAGCTTCATTTGAGTGGAGCCGAACACTTAGTCCTCTTCTTTATACAGTCTATGGTTTACATACACACTCAAAATGTGATTATTATGAGATTTGTCGAATTATAAGACTATTAAAATGTCATGTCAACAGCTAAACTGTCAAATTTATTTCTGATTATGGTCCCTCTGAATGCCCCCATCAGATTTTGTGGTTTGTATGTTGTTTAAATGGTTCATGTCAGGCCCAAAAATCAGATAATAATCAAACACAGACACTTTAAATTCTGCAAAAGTCTATGTTAAAATCACATACATCGCCTCAAAATGTGACTTCCTAACCCAAACATAACACCAGCAATGAAGGCAGGTGCTGCAGATGTTGGTGCTACACTGTGTTTGTTCGGGCTCTTCACCCTCTCTCACCTTTCCTCTCTCCGGTGAAGGGCACGATGTCGTCACGGTCCTTGTACTCCATGGCCTCTTTCTCCAGATACTTGAGCAGTTTGTCTCTGTCAAAGGAGCCCGTGGGTTGTTTGGTCGTCTGGTCCTTCTGACGCATTCCGGCCGGGAGCAGCGCGTTCTGAAAATGTAGTTATAGGTATAGGTATATAAGTAATTAGGGCATTGATGATGGTACTAATGGTTTGTGAAGGCATTTTAGAGCTAAAGTAGCATCAATACATAGAACTAGGCTAATTATAAATTGTTTTTTAGCTTCCGCAATTCAGGAAGTGGACTGTTAGCATGCTAGTTGTTGTATGCAGTAATGTTACAGCATAACTCCGGTGTGGCCTCTGAAAGCTGTGAAAAATAATTGAGAAGCTAGGAATGAGTTAAGAAAGTGTGGAATAACTTTAGACCACTGCCAACACTACTTCTGCTTCTTTGCTGCATATTATTTATATCCAAAAGGGAGTGGGGAGAACCACCCCTTTTTTAATGTCCCTAATTTAAGTAATTAACATTTAGACTGATAATTCCAGATAATCAACACAAAATTACATAGTATAAACACATCATAGGCCATAACTCTACAGTATATACATGTCATTAAATTTTTCTCATTTGGTTCTGGTACAAAAAAAAACCCAAAAAACATTAACCATTAATATCTGCTGCACGGTACTTTGAAAGAATGTCTTCTTTTTTTTTTATGTGGACACTGTTTTAGTTCTACTTTCATGTTATTACTTAATTTCACATAAACAGAAATACAAAAACTCTTTCTAGTTGTTTCGAGCAGGAGGCACTTTAAAGTTTAATAAGCCTCTTATATTATAGAGGCTTATTATAATTATAATTACCTTCACTTACACAGAAAACTTATATTAAATGTTATAGTTTTTAGTAATTGCTTCCTTTTAGCTTTGTAAATAACTTAAGATTCAAACGAATTTTCCTGAAGCTGTTTACATGGCACTCTCTGAAGAGAATCCTGCTTAAAGGGCCTTTATTACACTATTTTCTGATCTCTGTTATAATGTGGTTTTCTCATCACAAACAGACCTGGAGCTGAGTTTTGTTTCAGTCACACATTTTTAACACACACATCCTGCACATTGAGGCTGTGTTCTTCTCTCAAACAGAAAACGCTTTGTTCCACCTTCACTAGAATCATTTGGATCTGGCTCTGGAATTGCCGATCTCTACTGAACTAAAGGTAAAAGTAGCTGTTAACTTGAAAACTCCGCTTCATGGCATCACAAGGTGGAACAGATAATTTTGAGCTTTGGAGATGTAAACAGACTAATAATAAAGGTTTACTCAAACATGTGAATGAAACAAAACACAACTCCAGGGATGTTTTTGATGAGGAAACAACATTATAAACATGGCTTAAAACTTGCACGAGTACATTTTGCGTAATATTGGTTCGTTAATAACCACAATACTTGCAAAATCACAATTCCTTCTTTTTTCCAAAACTGTGCAGCTCTAAATCAAAGTTAGTGAAATCTACAGTGAAATACACAGATGTGGTTTTGTTTGCGAACCACCAGCGCATTTCTCATGTATTGACCTTGTCCCTCTGGTGCTGGTGCTTCCTGTGACCTCCCTGCGTGTAAAATGGTTTTGTTGGAATTTAAATAAAAACGCCTCGAGATATCTCTGCTGCTCCCTTCCCAAATAAACACGAGGAGAGCTCCTGACAGGACCCAGACTGCAAACTCTATCCACTAAACATTACAACATCAAGTTTAAACCACTTAAGTACTAGAGTTTGTTTTCTAGTTTTGGATATTCCTTGCAAGTGGAAGTTGGAAACAACAATATTTTAAAACGACAAGATTAAAGCTGTACTATGTAGCTTTTCTTGTAGAGAGTTGATCACCTGTTTGTCTCCATGGAGATATTACTGCTTTGGCAAGAAAGTTTCACAATATTGCACTTAACTTTAAACTTAACTTTAAGCAGGTGACACCACTGGGCCAAGTAACAGGTCAGATCTGTGGAGAGGTGACCACGCTCACCAAATGTTTTTCATTGATTTAGCATTAGCTTCACTCTCTTTTTGAATACATGAAATATAGATAAGTTTAATGCCATACTGTGGAACATTCCAGACTAAGCAATGCCTTGCAGCAAGTAGGTGGCCGACCATTCACCAGAAAAGTTACATAGTGCATCTTTAAATTATAACAGCATGAATTTAGGACTGTAGTTAAAAGGTTTGGTCATAATCAACATAGTTTCAACCACTAACTATTATTACTACAGATAAAAAAAAAATAAAGCCGTTTTAATCTTCTGAAAAAGCAATATTTAAGATTAATGCTTCGTTATTATCTGGTGTTGAAAAATGAATTATTCTTGTAATAGACCAAAACAACTATTTTTCTCATTCTTTATCAAAAGCTGATCAACTAAAAAGCTAAACCCCTCCTCATCCTGCTACAGTCACTTGCTGATCACATGACCCCGCTGTGCCCTCTGACCTCTGGGTCCATCTCCTCCAGCGCAGACTCCAGCTGTTTGAGTTCTTCCGCCGACAGTTTTCCAAGGATCTCATCTTCGTCCAGGTCCTTGTACTTGTCCAGATCTTTCTTAAACTCTAAAGCCATGATGCCACAGGTCTGAGTTTGAGATAAACTAGTTTAAAATGCAGCCACACCACGAGCTCCTCTGTGGGACCTGGAGACAGACAAATAAAAGAAAGTCAGAATATAGCAGAATAGATAATTAGGGAAGGAAGTAAATACTTATTTAACCCCACCCTTTTTTACTGTCCCCAATTTAAAAGGTGCATTGTGTAACTTTTCTGGTGGAGCGTCTGTCAAATGCTTTTCTCTGTGTAAATGTTATTGCTTTGTCTAGAATGTTTCACAGTATAGCATTAAAACTTTGTATCTTCATGGAGACCAAACAAGACCAAGTTACAGGTCAGCTCTGTGGAGAGGCAACCCCGCTCACAGTCAGAATGCCTGTTTGAGCTATAAAACCTGTAATTGAATAAATGTTTAATGCTGTTTAATGTTGTTTAATGTCATACTATGGAACATTCCAGGCAGAGCAATAACGTATCCACAGGTTATGGACAGTCCACCAGAAAACTAACTAACTAACTAACATAACATAACTAACATTTTGACTAGTCATTTCCTGATAATCAACACAATATTACGTGGTATGATAATGCTAAATACATCGTAGGCTATAACTATACAGTACTAGTATATATATATATCCCATTACATTTTTTTCTCATTTGGTTCTTACAAAAAACAAAAAACAAAAACACAAAACTAGCCATTAATTTCTTCTGTGTGGTACTTTTTACCTCCACTTACACAAAAACCTTGTGTATATTTTGGCAATTGCCCTGGCCCTGGTTGAGCTCTGGTTCAGTCCTAGTTCAGTCCTGGTTCAGTTGGTGCTTCCTTGTATTTGTTGGTTTGGCTCTAATTTAGTCCTTATGTACAGCTTCTGCATTTATTCTTGTTAAAGTACACAGAAAGGCCTATGGTGTGGGCTGTGATAATGAGATTATTTTGTTGTTCATCTCTTCTCTTTGACAATGGCCGACCACAGCTGCTCTGGAAAAACTGAGTAACAATGATGCAACTTACAGCTGCACAAATGAATCAACTTTCTCAGAATCCAAACCAAGACTTGAGATCATTACAACTACTTCCTTAAAGATTTAAACTAAGTAAAAAACAGATCATTAAAAGCCACTGACATCTTTAGAGTTTAGACAACAGAATGTCAACAGTGGTCCATGTGCGTATTCTAGTCTATGTGGACTGTTACAGCTTAAGATCATTCTAAAGCTGTTCAGGAAAGGTTCATTTCTGTCCCGTGAATGTGACTTTTTAGTACCAATACTTGCTCATATGAGTATCTAGTTTCGATACTAGTTTTAGTATCAATTAGTATCTGATTTCCGATACTACTGACAACCTTAACTACTACCCAACAACAACTTAAAAGGTGCACTGTGTAATTTTTTGGTTGGGAATCTGTCATCTACTTGTTTCTCGACATTCAACAGCTTTACCTTACATTTATTCAATTACAGGTGGTTTTATAGCTCAAAAATATCTACAAAAACAGGCATTCTGACTGTGAGTGGGGTTGCCTCTCCTCAGATCTGAGCTGTAATTTGGTCTGGTTTGGTCTCCATGAAGATAGAAAGGTTCAGTACTATACTGTGAAACATTCCAGACAAAGCAATAACTTCCATGGAAACAAGTTACACAATGCACCTTTAATAAATGAATCAAAGCAGGTTTAATTCTACAATCTGCTACATCAAATAAAAAGAACAGAACATGGACTAAACTGTAGTGGGGGACTGAAGTTTCAGATCAAAGTGCCTCAGATCCTACACGGACATTACTCCATGACCTCATTTGTTCCATGTTTCTCAGCCCTGTCCGAAAGTCACACAGCCATGAGTTCAACTGTTTAAACAGAAAACCTGTGTTTAGAGAAGACAAAATAGATAGGTGTAATTTCAGAAGATTGTGCTAAAATATAGTTCCTGCTGCATGAGCGGGACTACTACAATATAAGAGGTAAAGAATTAAAGTAAAATTAGAGTAAAGTTGGGTTTTTCCTGAATGATTTATATCAGAATTAGTACATGGTGATATTAATCTGAAACTACCATTATTATTTTTTGTTTGTGTTGGCATTCTATTGCATACAAATTGTGTTTTTGATCGTCATTGTGATTTCAAAATGTGCAAGAATGGAGCTGTTTATTTAGTATTAAAATCAGGTTAAAAATTGTAATATCTTGACAACACTGCAGGGCTAACGGTTTTCTCTTCCTTTTTTTCTTGGTCCAATGCCCAAGCTATTTTATACTGAATAATCTTTTTGGCATTGGACTTCATAAATGGTTATAACTGCCAATAGAGGAATAATTTTAATGAGGAAAGTATGAATCAAAGCATTCAGTTATCTCATCATATAGTGTCTCCTCTGATCCGTCTAATGACTGTCCTCATCTCCTGCATTAGGCTGTGCAACTGGCAACTGACGACTACTTGGTTTCTTCGGCCACATACAAACTGGTGACAAAATCAGTATAGAAAAGTGGCATCCAATGTACATTTGTTGAAAAGGTCCAAAGCATAAATTATAGTTTGTCATGGCCAGTCATTTATAAACTGATTTTTTTTTTTTTAGCCTTCTACCATGATATAAAGTTGTTTCATTATCAAAAACATGCCTGCAGAAGTGTTAGATGTCCCTATTCAAATCCTCCTTACATTTAGCTCAACCCACAAACGCATGATACAAAACTGTACAACTGTACAGTAACAATAAAAGGTAACACAGTGATCTAAATATGTTATGAGTTAGCAGTTAATACCTCATACAAGTAAAATACCCCCTCTTTAAATGTGAATACTTCAAAATTTGTAGTAAAAACAACACTCTTACTGCTACATTAAAGCTGCACTGTGTAACTTTCCTCCTGGAGGGTTCGTCAAATGCTCTTCTCCATGGAAATGCTATTGCTTTGTCTTGAATGTTCCACAATATGGTATTAAACCTTTCTATCTTCATGGAGAGCAAATCAGATCAAGTTACAGGTCAGATCTGTGGAGAGACAATCCCACTCACAGTCAGAACGCCTGTTTTTCTCTGTATTTTTGAGATATAAAACCACCTGTAACTGAATAAATGTAAGGCAGAGCTGTTTAATGTCATACTGTGGAACATTCCAGGCAGAGCAATAACATATCCACAGAAACAAGCAGGTGACGGAGCCTCCACTAGAAAAGTTACACAGTGCACCTTTAACACTTTAGCACAGATGACCAACCCTGTGTCCAAAGAGGCTTAGCGCTGACAGCTTATGAATATCCCTCACATCCAAATCATATGGAAAACATGGTATGGTAGGCCATAGGCAAAAACTAAAATAACATGAAAACACATTTCTTTATTATGCAAAATGTTGCGTACACTCTTATACAATATGAAAAACAAGTACAATATCTGATCCCCATTAATGTCCATACAGGTTTGCATAAAGATTTATAATTACATGTAGAAGATACACTGAAAATGGATAATATTGCAATATTGTTATCGTTTTTAGGTCATAAAAATAACTTAATTTAGTTTATCATCAATAACAACACTGTATCACAAATAAATAAAAGTGATATTACTGCTTAGTTTTACAGCCTATTCACTTTTAGGACAATATGAAATTCAACCAAGCAGTTTCCAGGCACATTTTAGCCTATGAACTGCAATATCGTTGGGATAATAAAAAAAAGAAGATAACAACATTGACAAAAATGTATAACGCCAATGTTTAACGAGGAAGCATGGATAAAGGTGCAAAAAACATAGCCATGCCACAAAAAACAATGCTTGTAAACCAGTGTACTTCAAAATATCAGAATATCCAATTTAAAGTGCATCCCTGGTCATGTAGTGCAGAGTTCAGGGCAGGTCCAGGACGGGTGAGTTGACAGAGAGCAGAGTGTGTTGTAACTGGCCTCACTCCATCTGTTGTTGTCCTGAAGGATTATCCCCAAAGAGAAAGGAAACAATCAGATTTCACTAATGTATCTCAGTAGTGTCTAATGCAGCTCTGTCACTGTGTCCACACGCTGCAACTGTCCAACTGTCCCAATGACCAAACCCTATAACCAAATCCACAAATAACTGATGAAATAAAAACGCATTAAAACTGTACGTGACATGATATTTTGAAGTAGTCTTGGTGTTTTTGAGGGGGTAACAGCATTATATCATGACCAACAGCTCACAAGAATCCATTTTGTGTAATATAGGACCTTAAAACTAAAATATACGTGCATTAATTTACTAGCTGAACACTTCTCAGGTCTTCATAAAACAGGCTGTAGATTTTTTCTGTCATATGGAGAACTTTATATCAGAAAATTACGTACTATATAGGCCCTTTAATATTACACCCATATAACGCAAAATCAGTTTCCCTACAGGAACAAATAAAGCTATCGATATCAGTATTTTCCAGTATCGTGCAGCATTAAAAAGGACCGTAGGACAAATCCCAAAAGAATGACAATGGTCAAAATGAGCAATGTGCAAAAGCTGTGATCAATTCTATAATAAAATGACTCACAGAGACACAAAGACTAGGCCTGTCATGGTAACAAGATGTACAACGATAAACAATAATACTTAAACTACCTTATGCCACTGACATAATAACAATAAAGCAAGATAATCCCAGTGAACCATTTTTAAATAGACATTATCATTAAAAGGCCTGAGCTGCAACAAATACGGTAAATAGCAGAGTGAACCAATTATAAGGCATAGAACAAACCCTCTACAACTCAAATCTTATCATATTGCATAGAACTAAAATAATAAAATCACTAATGCCGAGAAAATTTACACACGGTAAATACTGAGCTCTAAAATATACTGTTCCATCTATCATATATGTCCCTGTCTCATATTAAACAGTATTATCATGACAGGACTAACAGATACTGAGTTGGCATCATTATTTACACCTCTGTTTAAGTTTGTTTATTTGTCAAATGCTAAACCATGGACATAACAGTGAGTGGTTATAAGAAAAGCAGACATCTCCATCTTAGCTCAAGAAGTCTATAGTTATCCCCTGCAGTGTTCCTCAGAGACCAACACTTCCTCCTCCCACCTCCTCCTCAGGCTCTGCTCTTTCAAACCACGGCTGGATCTGAGCCACAGTCTCATACAGAAAATGATAGAAGAAGAGCACAACAGGGCAGTTTCAAGGAAGAAAAAAGAGGCATTCAAACGGACGAGCCCATCAAGTTACACCATTTATTCTGCTGGATAATGTTGTCATGATATTAAAACTTTAAACTTGTTTTTGATATTAAGGGTTGATACTTTATACCAAACACAATAATAAATAACAGATGAGAGATGGTAATTTCAACACAGAATAATAGTACTTTCTGTATGTTACCATATGGTCTTATACTAGCTCTGATGATCATTCTAAAATTGTTCATGAAAGGTCAAATTGTGTGTGCGTGTGTGCATGTTTTTTTTTTTAATTATTATTATTTGATGTATTTTTTGTATATCAGTACTAAAACTATAGTATCAAAACTAGATATATCAATTAGTATCTCTTTTTCATACATTTGACAAACCTAATAATCACACAACAAGGATAATTAAAAATAATATCTCCATACAGCATTTTCTAACACAAAATAAAAGTAATGTAATGTCTATAAAATTACCATGTGGTCCTTTTGTAAGGTCATTTTTTTAGTATGAATACCTAATGGATATCAAGTTTCGACATTAGTTTTAACCAGCGTTTTAGATTTATGCTGATGGTAGCTTGTTTTGCCTGTATTACAGATTGGAATACTGGCAACACATGAAACTTTCCAGAGCCAAAGCAGTAAATTTACCATTGTGCAATGAGTCAAAGCAAAACCGTAACTTATCCACGAGGTTTTTGGAGATTCTCACAAATCCCATAAAGAGAGAAAACAAAGACCATTGTTTTTATGACAGAGAACAGTGGGTGCAAACACAGCCTGGGGGAGAATTGGCTATTTACCATCATCAGTGTTATCACAGGTCAGAGAGGGTCAAAAGGTAAAACAATCACTATCCAAATTTAAGAATCCAACTAAATGGGATAGTTGTGTCTGGTAGTTGTGCAATCACAATACAATCACACAGGAAATGTTTGTGACAAGATTTAAACAGTTGATCTAATTTATAGCCAGACAACCAACCGCAGCTAGTTATACAAAGCTGGGGCTCAAAAACATGCACAAACTGTAAGTTGTCCTGACCATGAACTTAAGATCAGGAGGTGGGCCCCTGGATTCTGTATTGTGGTCACTCACTGCTCCTAACAGGCTGAGTCCTGAAGAATGGGTCAAAAGCAGAGAACAATAAAGTATACCTGAATGCCTTAACATTGGAAAAGCAAAAACAGTGATACTTGCGCTTTGTGTACCAATGGTATTGTCTTAATTTTGTAAAATCAAATTAAACAATAACTTTATATTGTGCTCTTAAACATTCTCTGCCTCCTGTGGAGCCAACAGCAGGAAATGGGTGTTTCCCAAACAAACAGTCTTGATGTACTGTACATAATCCCCCAGAGACTCTGCTCTGCATTATTACATAATGAAAAGATTTAAGGACCGCCCGACATTCAGCAGGAAGAGTCTATAACAAAGCATTGTCTGTCAGTGATATGTAAACAAATTCTTCCCACCTCTGTAATGACAAGAGACAGAAACTAGGCAGTTTCACTCTTAAACTATGCACACTCACTAGCATAGAGCCAGTTTATCAGCAGCTCAAGATTAAGCGGGTGTAAATGAGCCGTGCTGTCACCCAAAACGACAAGTCATCGGACACAAACATGAAATTCCACAGTCACAATACCGGCTCCACAGCCTTAAGGCTCAGAAAGGAAAAGTTTAACCACTGCTTTAAACTCCTCACTCAGAGGTCGCCTCTTTACAAGGACCACACCCTTCATTCACTGCTAGAGCTCAGCGGCTTCTGCTTAAACTGACCCATAATTAAACCCTATTAGTCCCAGACAACAGATAAAACCTGATTTCACCCATGTCGCAAGCTGTATTACCTAAAACACTGCCTCTCCCAGCTTTGTGTGAACTATTGAGTCATGCTAGTGCAATCCTCCCAAGTACAATGCAACTTATAGCTTCACCAGTGACTATAAAGGACATATTATTTAACATAGGAGTAGTGAATGAAGCAGACGTGCTAAATTTGCATTACAAACTGATTAAAGGGACACTATCACTGTAGTTTAACATGCATCATCACTTACTATGCTTAGGTCAAGATGAAAAGGCAAAAACTGACGATGCATCATTTTCACAATCTAACAGTGAGCATAGTTTAACAAATTCCTATTCAAAAACAAACAAAAATATAATAATTTATAGTCGTACTGTCAGTAAATATTGTAAATTCATTCATCAGACAGCTACTGGTATACGGGCTACTGTGATACGCTAGCAAAGTGCCTCTTGACATGTTTATGATAAGAAAATGTAAACAACTAAGATAATCATCTTACATTTAAAGCACAGATTTGACGTTTGCTAAATGCATCATAATACTGTTAAAATCTGAAAATCCAGCAGCTTAGAAAGAAGCATAAGAGGGATGAGTGAAGCAAAAAGCATTGAGGTCTAGCCTGGAGTTAGCCACCAGCATGCTAACCACTGCGGTCGCCCAACTTGATGTTCACTGTAGCTAACAACGTGACAGTTTTGTAGATCGCAGTTTTAATGTTGTATTTTTGCTGATTTGGGGGTTTAAATCCTACGGTCAATGCCTTACCTGAGGACAACTGAAAGTGACGAGAGAAAGTCCAGATATTCCCTGAGAGCCAACTGTGCCTAGAGTGCAGCGCTCGCGACTCACTTCTCAGCCCAAGGGCGGGGACACCGGAAGACACGGACAGCGCATTCTGTGAGTGACAGGTGAGTTGGCCAATAGGAGGAGAGACTGCTCAGCGCTGGACCAATAGCATTAAAGATCCCGCCTATGAAATGAAATAAAATAAAATAAAATAAAATAAAATAAAATAAAATAAAATAAAATAAAATAAAATAAAATAAAATAATTTGATATTGGTCTATTCACTTTTTGAACAATACATACATAATTCAACCAAAACGTTTAGAGGCACATTTTAGCCTATGGACTGCAGTTTTGTTAGGATAATAATAAAAACAGAAGATAACAATATTGACAAAAAATGTATAACGTCTATATTTTAATGAGGAAGCATGCATAAAGGTGCAAAAAAGTCTTTAAATAAAATAATGTAATTTAATATAGACTCGCCTTTATTCAACCAATTTTAAAAAATTTTTTTTTTTTTTACAATTTTTTTGGGATAGTGTTAGATTGTAGAGGTGATAGATATTTAAGAGGAAAATCTGTTTTTATGTAAGATTATGTTAAAATATTGTACATTTGTGCATATTACTTACACGTGTACACGTAATTAAAAACTGATAAATAAATCAAAAGTACTGAAATGGTAAATGGTTACATTTTTATATAGCTCTTTTCCACCTTCAAGCCACTCAAAGCGCTTTACAACAAGGAACCACACACACCAGTTTACGCAGACACTAGGGGCAAGGTGGGTTAAGTGTCTTGCCCAAGGACACAACGACAGCATTCATCTGTGGGAGCTGGAATTACACCGCCAACCTGTGGGTCAGTGGACCTGACCACTCCACCAATGACGTTTTAATTTGACTGTGGGATTTAAACTGCCAACCTTTGGATCAGTGGCCAAATTGCTGCTCAAATAAACCAAATAAACATATCAGTCTACTGCCTGCCCAGCACAATTTATAGTCACCACAATACTTATTTTATACATTTGCTATCAATCAATGAAGAAAGTTGCTGAAACAATACAACACACAGACAAAAACGCATATGATTGTGTGTCAAAAGCAATTCTTTGCAGCTGGCTATGAAAGCATGTAAAAAAGCATTAAAGTCGAGAACAGTTTACAGTGATCTAAATACATAAATAAAATGAAACATATTATATCTTCCCTGTTTGTGTTTTTTCAGATGCAAATGTTTCAGTGCAAAGCTTTCGATAAATAAACAGCATGCTTGTTGTTTGGAGAAGGCTTCAGTTAAAATAAACTGATAGCTCTTGGTTTTAATCCATTGCAGTGAATATAGAGTTTCATGCTGCCTCTCGCCTCACACATAATGTACCTCCTCTGTAATCAGATCTGTGTAGCTCTGAGACTCCCGAAGCAGATGTGCTGTTGTATTAGATGGATAGCAGTAATCAGTGGTATTACACAGGGTGGATATGACTGAATGTGTCTTCAGTGTCTATTTGCGCGTACTTGTAATCACAGAAAAGTGTTGTGTAAGAGTGATTCACTAAATTACATGACCTCACAGAAATGTTTTGGATGACGACGTTAGTAACAAAACTTTTCTACACAGGACTCAAGTTGTAACAGTTTACTTGCAGTCGATGAGGTAAAGGAGAGTTTTAGTGATTACATTTTTCCATTCTATGTCTACACTACAATATTGAGTAACTGGTCAAAGCAACTTACAGGTTTTGTGTTATCATGAATTTTATATATAAGACAGAACAAACAAATAAAAACAAGCAAAAACAGGCAAACAGTATTGACATTAATTTGGACTATTTTCCACAGTTCAGTCTCAAAATATTTGTAACATAACATATGGATTACACTTTTGCACATGGACATTTGACAATAAAGTTGCTTACTATTATATGTTAAAGGTGCATTGTGTAACTTCTCTAGTGAGAGGTGTGCCAAATGCTTTTCTCTTATTGCTTTGTCTGGAATGTTTCACACTATGATATTAAATCTTTCTGTTTTCATGGAGACCAATTTAAAGAGCACCTTCAACTAATTGGTGGCATCCTAATAATCCATAAAATTAATACTTTACTAAGTCATAGTGATAGCATTTTATCTAAACCATGGAATAATTATAGAATATGATTATCAACTTTTCATTAATGAATGTATTTATTGCTTATCTGAAGGACAGTTACAACAACGTTAACGTAGTAATCTTATGCTAGACTGTATAGTCCGGGGTGCCCAAACTTTTTTCATCAAGGGCCACATATCTAAACACAGACGAAGCAGAGGGCCGATCGAGGGCCATAGACTGGTGCCCAGTACAGTGAATAATTGAAATATGCATGTTTAACACATTAGAATGAGCTATCAGTCCTTTATTCATGCTAAGATCCACAAAACCACACAATAAATATTAAATATTGTCTTATCAAGGTAGAATTTCAAAAAACTTGCAGTCAAAAATACTGCTCAAGGTAATTTGGGCCAATTCACCTGGAAGCCTGAGGGCCAAGAAAAATTTGTCTGAGGGCCACATTTGGCCCACGGGCCATAGTTTGGGCATGCCTGGTATAGTCTATGGTTATCCCGTGTTCTTTGGAGCGCAGTGGTTCTTTGGTGCTATCTGGTGGTGGATATTATTCACTACAACAACAAAGCTGACCCCGGAAACAAAACCTTCAAAGCGCTCTTTCACTTCCGGCCGGGCACGCGTCTCTCTGGTTCGGAAGAAATGGCGGACATGGATGAATTGTTCGGGAGTGATGGAGACAGCGACAATGAACCACAGAGAGCCAGATCTGGTACGTCTGAACTTTTATACGAATCATAAAATATTTGTTTGTCTAAAGTTTCACCGGTTTATGTAACTTAGCCATGCACTACCTTGTCTGTCCGCGCGTCTCACCCGTTCCTCTTTCCGTGATCCAAGTGCTTCCAATCTCACGTTGCTTTTTCATTTAAGATTTTTAATAAGAGTTATTTTAGTCGTTTAGTGATATTTAATAACAGTCTTCATCATATGTTAGCGTCCTGCATGATCAGTCCACTGAACTGAGTCAAATCATTATATCTAAGTGCAACAAATCTGCATCGTTTTAGCCTGCTGTGCCACTGTTAATTTATCCCTAATAAATTAACCTGGAACACTATTTGGAAAACATATGATTAAAAAAGCCCTCTTACCAATTGCAAACTTGATTTCTGTCAGACTGCAGAATACTTGTGTAATGTGTATATCCTATTTTCCGTTCACAGTCGACATGATTTGTATTGTTGACATCTTGCATGATCACTCCAATAAACTGTAGTATATTGCGTGCATTATTAAGCCTGCTGTTTTTCTATATAAAAAGTATGAAGGAAATAAACATTTATCACTAATTGGAAGGAAATTGTTTTTGTTGAAGCCCCCTTTCAGATTTGACATATTTAAATTCCACATTATGCAAACAATGTACCCCAATATTTTTTCTGTTTCAGAGTCTGGTTCGGGCTCTGGGTCGGACTCGGAGCAGGAGAGACCGCGCTCGGCCAGTCCCGCCTCAGGCAGCGGCAGCGACAGCGACCGAGAGAGGGATGAGGATGAGGAGGATGGACAAGGGAAGGCCAGTATGAACAAGGTAAAGGATCACACTAATGTGTCTACTTCACCACCAACAAGTATAATTCACAAGGTCTATATTAAAATTATGTTAAACAAAACACCTTTCTATCATTTTGTGGGCATTCACAAGTGCTCACTTTACTAGTTCAAGCCTCCATCTGAACATCATATTTTAATCTAAACTCTTAAAACAAATGCTGGAAGCAACTTTCCATTGTATTGTACAAAATTAACGATATGCTAGATAGGGCAGGGCAATAAAATAATCAAATAATTTGACCGATGACAGTTTCTGAATTAATTGAACTTTTGCAAGAATTGACAGTGTGTGGGATTTCTTATTTGAAGTTTGTTGGGTTACTCCCATTCATCCAACGCACCCGCCTGTACATTGATGTGCAAGGTACCCTCCAACTTTTCCTGACTTATTCATAATAAATCAGTGGTTTCAATATTAATTATCTCAAAATAATCAAGACAACTAGTCAAGCGTATTCTTAAACTCTGCTCCAAACCACATGATTTTTCTGACAGAGGAGTGGCTGTAGACCTCTTGATTTAAAAAGCTGAAGTTGATCATTAATGCTTTGAAACTGTCAATTCATTTTTCATCTTTTAATCTATTATAACGCACACTCTTCTCTCTGTTTCTCAGGAGTTGTTTGGGGACGACAGTGAGGACGAGCGGCACAGTCAGCGCAGCGGCAGTGACCGGTCCGAGCGCTCAGGCAACCAATCGGACGCCAGCGCTCACTCAGACCAGGGTGAGCACTCAGACGCAGAACAGCACAGTGGATCAGAGAGGGGGTCAGACAGGGGGTCGGACAGAGGGTCAGAGAGGGGGTCAGAGAGGGGATCTGAGCGGGGGTCTGATAGGGGCCACAGAGACGAAGATGAAGATGAGGAGGGGCATCGGTCTGATGGGGGCAGCGCTGGGGGGAGTCTTGGTGCAAGTCCGGCTGGGAGTGCAGGGTCCAGAGGGTCCCATGTGTCCGGAGGGTCCCGTGGATCAAGAGGATCAAGGGGGTCTAGAGGGTCCCGAGGAAGTCCGAGGTCTGACAGAGGCAGTCCACGGTCAGACAGAAGGTGAGGAATTTTAAACATTTTTTGTTTTTGTTTTTTCAGAAATTTCTTATAATATTTGACAGTTTTGAACCATTTTCTGACACTTTTTTTGATTCCATAGGCAACTTTTTGTAGTTTAACTTGTCAGATTAGTCGACTGTCAAATTGTTTGTTTGTTGTTGTTGTTTTTTTGTGACCAGATAAAATAAAACATGCTGAAGACTGAGATTATAGTCAATGATTACCACCCATGCAGCTCTCTTTGTGATATAATCTAATATGGGTACAGTTTTCTCAGCTGCCTGTAGATGGGTCTGTTCGATTACAGTGTAAGGTTTAAGTAGGAGCTTGCCTTCATATCTAATGTCTTCTAACAATTTACAGTTTAATTTCAGGTTTCAGTTCCAATTGTCAAGTGATTTTAACATATTGTGTACTTGTGTTTAATATAATTTTTTTTCTTTTAATCCAGTGCTCACAGTGATCCAGGCACACCTCAGTCTGGCCCTGGGACCCCTGCACACTCTGATGCTGAAGGGTCCGGTCATGAGAACCAATCAGACGACGAGAAATGGGGACGTGGTGTGAAAAGTGACCAGTCAGAAGACGAGGAGGAGAAACGCAGATACTCTGATGAAGAACGGGACAATTCAGACGATGAGGGCCCCAGGAACAGGAAGTCAGGTAAATGAGATATATGGAACCTTTCACTTCAAGTACCACCTGTATTTAAACTTAAAACTTTACTTACCAGGGCTAAACAGGGTCTACATAAGAAATAAATCAAGAACCTGCACTAAACATGGAATAAGCAATAATAAGTGAATTGGTAAACAAAACACAAAGGGACTGACCTAGACTGTTGTAGAACATAACCAGATACTAAAAAATACAACTGAACTGAGACTTAGACTTAGACTTAGACCTTAGACTTAGACAAACATTATTAATCCACAAGGGAAATTATTTGGATACAGTAGCTCAGACATCACAATATAATATAATAACAGAGAGTAACAAAAATAGATGGTGTAGCAAAAAAGACAGCGAGAGACAGGTGTCAAATGAGACATATAAATATAAATAATAGTAAATAATGAACAAGTATAGTAAATAATAGTAAAAAATTGTACAAAAATAGTAAATAATAAAAAATAATTTTAAAAAGTAAATAATAGTAGTAAATAATAATTATTTTTTCATTGACATATTGTGTTGGTAAAAATGTAAATCTAAAGTAATATAGAAACTTGATGGAATTTATTATCATAGTGGTATCACCTTTTCCTTGGTTCTGGAATCAACTTAACCAGCACCAAACCAGGACTACCCAAAATCCTGACTAAGCACTGTTATCTATCCTTTCATTTAAAACCAGAGCAAGAACAACTCAACCTTTTACAGGAACACAAATGTCTTTAAATGAAACTAAAACGCCAACGCTGCCAGTTTGAGACTCTTTTGGTAATCGGAGCTTACTTCTAACTTTAACTCTTGTGATAATATAGAAAGTGCTCCACTTTGTTTTTAAACTCCATACACCTTCAGTAGAATTGTTTGGATAATCTCCACAGAACAAAAGGTAAAAGTAGCTGTTAACTTGAAAACTACCACTACATGACATCACAAGGTGGAACAGAGCATTTTGAGCTTTGAAGAAGTAGACAGACTAATAATAAAGGGTTACTCAAACATGTGTGAATGTAACAAAACACAACTCCAGTTTTTTGATGAGGTAATGGCTCACAGGAGTCTCACACGAGTCAGTTTCTTTTTATCTTTATAATGAAAATGAGAAGAGGATTAAGTTGTGCCAAGATTAACCTCACAGCTCAAAGATTTATGAACGTTCTTTTTTTTTTTTTTTAATTTAACTCCACTGCAGTTTGACTTGTGTAACTTTGCGGTAGTCTCTTTTATCTAATATTTATTTTCTTCTGTGTTTTCCAGAGTCGGCGAAAGGAAGTGACAGTGAAGACGATTTCCTCCGACAGAAATCCAAACCAAAAGCAGCTTCAGACTCAGATTCAGACAGTGACATCGGATCAAAGAAACGTAAGAAAATACCAAGTTGACCTTTTTGTTCAGAAGTATAAAGATGTAATGTGTAACTTCTCTAGTGGAGTGTTGTTAGGCACCTTTTTGTCTCCATGGAGATGTTATTCATTTTTTTGGAATGTTCCACAGTTGTATGGCATAAACAGATCTATCTTCCATTTATTCAGTTACAGGTGTTTTTTGCTAAAAATACCTCTTGAAAACATGCATTCGTACTGGAAGCGGGATTGCCTGTCCACTGATCTGACCTGTAACTTGGCTCAGTGATGTCATTGCACTTTGAGATTTGTTTTTCAAATATTAAGTGCAATACACAGACTGTTTATATAAATGGACATAGCTAACCCACTAGCCACCGCATTCCAAACAGGAAGTGAGTATGAGGGGCACTTCTAAGTCTAAGTAATTTCCCTTGTGGATCAATAAAGTTTGTCTAGGTCCAGGTCTAAGTCCATCGGCTCCAATTCACTTTTTAAAAACTGTTTACCCTTCGCTCCGTAGCTGCTGCTGCAAGGCTCATCACCTTAAAATGTTTGAATTAACCTGCCCTATATGATCCTAGTATTTTTATAAATCAAGATATGAACATTAATAACAGATTCACAGTCAGAATTCCAAAAGTGGAACTCTGCTCCAAATCCGCTTCTAATACTGCTAGCCTTGTGAGCTTCATTTGACTGGAGCCGAGTGCTATGGGTGACGTCACACATTCTCTTAGTCGACATCTTTATGCAGCTGACATGGGCATTGTCCAGCTCCCGGGCCACATACGGCCCTTTGTTTGACTCTGACCGGACCTTTTAAGATAATCTGGAATTACAAAATAAACATATTTTATCATTTTACCTCATGAATGGACTAAAGCTGCATTGCTTTTATTTTAGAGGTGTTTTTTTAAATGAGATTTTTTGGAAGGCCACCTCACTTTTTCATTTCTTAGTCATACATACTCTTACCAGTCTTACCAGCTTGTCAAAACATTGCTATTTACTGCTTTTTATAAAGAAATACAATGAATATTTTGCAGAATTGAGTTAAGCATTTTGGCCCAGCCACAATATTTTCTGTTTCTCATGTGTCCCCATGGAAAAAATAATTGCCCACCCCTGTTATACCTTCTATGGTCAAAAGTTGTTTAATAGGTTCAAATAATGTATAACTGAATAAGACCAGTGACTGATTTCTATACCGGGCATCTGACAGACTCTGCACAAAAGCCTTTATTTTATAAATTGAAAATTTCTGGTCTTATATTTACCCACTGCTGAAGTAGTGCTCTTGGTGCCACCTTTGAATTCAGACAGCGCGCATCTCCAACCTTTGACGTATTTTGTAACGTTTTAAGTGGGTGACGCAGACAGACCTTGATGGCAGTTTCCTTTTCAAAGCTTCCACCAAAACGGATGCTTTTAGTCCTGATTGTCCCTCATGTCTGTTCTTACTCTTTACGCATTTTGAGTTTTCGTCAGTGACGCAACAGTGGCGTATTTCAAGCCATAATGTCGTTTTTCTACTTGATCCTTGGAACGGTTTTTACCACATATTTACGGTTGAAGGTTAATCAGTGGAGATTAAAGAGATAGACTGATTAATTTATTTTTATATCTACTACAACATGCATTTAAAAGGAATGCAAAAAACGATAGCACATGTTCGAAAAGAGATTTGTGGAAAACACAAAAGTATTTAATCTTGTATGAAAACCGCCACTGAAATGATACGATAAATGTCTCAAATCTGTAGACTAAATTGTTAACAAAAAACACTGAAATGTCCATAAATATAGACTTCTACCTTCTATCTTAGATTTTGGACATAATCAAAGTAGTAGAACTGAATCTCAGCCTATTAGGAACTCACAATTACTACAAAGGTCAAATGGATGTTACGTAATAATATTTAATCAGTGCAGTTAGTGGTTCCAATCTGCAACCTTTGAGTTACCAGACGACCATTTCCACTGTTCCTTATCACTTTAATAATCAAACTATTTTCTATGATCTCACAGCAAAAAAAGCAGCTGCAGACGACCTGTTTGGAGAGGCCGATGACATTTCTTCAGACAGCGACGCAGAGAAACCCCCCACACCTGGACAACCAATGGTACAGTCCACACCTATTCTACTATTTAGCTTACTATATAACTACATATTATCCTACGCCCACCTATACTTAACAACATATTATGAAAAATTGACTTATAAGAGCTTGTTCTAATTGTTTTACCTTCTCATTTATCCACTCAAAGTTGCATTTGACTGATTTATGCATTCACAATCTTGTTTCACTTGCAGCATTGTCATTTATTTATATATTAGTTATAGTTTAACTTAAAAGCAGAGCAAGCCTATTATAGGAACACACATTTCCCTAAATGAAACTAAACTCGAAGTTATATTTGAGTGATTCATACATTCACAGTTTTGTTTCATTTGCAATCAAGACTCCATAAATTCCAGTTTTCACCAACCCATAGATTGTAACTGTATTGGTTGTTTTCAGATTCTAAAATGTGATCATGTTATAATTACAGATAGGGGACAAAAGACACTTTTTCTTCATGGGTTTTAGTTTCCTGTTAGACGCAACATTTTGAGGACTTTCCCCATTCCAAGGATAATAATATTTTATTTTAAATTGTCATTCGCTATGTCAACGGGCCTAATTTTTCATCATTCTCAAACCCATGGATTGATTTCATTGTACTCTGCCAAGAAACAATCAAAAGATAAAATCACAAATGTTGAAACCTGATTCATCCCATTCATATTTGGGACTAGACCCTCAAACTTGTTTTACCGCAATAAAAATCTGCATTTAACAATATTAGTTCTTCCCCGCATCTGTATTAATTATTATTGACCTACAGAATGTTCTGTAGTCATCTCAAACCCGGATATAGCAGACAAAAACATAGGTCTTTATTAATCATACATTTGATTGAGTAATTTCTTCATCCATCCAAGCCTATGATCCTTAAAGTTATTTTTATCTAAATATACCAATAATAATGTCTCTCTGTGTATTATAGGATGGGGAGGACGGCATGGAGGGAGAACAGGCGGAGGAGGAGCCGGTGCCTGAGACTCGTATTGAGGTTGAGATTCCTAAAGTCAGTACTGACCTGGGATCAGACCTTTACTTTGTCAAACTCCCCAACTTCTTATCAGTGGAGCCCAGGTGAGTCAGTGTAGTGTGCGTGTGAGCGAAAATAAATTGCCACATTAACCAGTGCAATGGCCACCAGAAGATATTATTGGGTATTTTGGTCGGGACATTATTGTCAGTTGAAAGGACTTTAAAGGTGCATTGTGTAACTTTTTCTGGTGGAGGGCCTGCCACCTGCTTTTCTCCATGGAGATTGTTGTTGCTTTGTTTGAAATGTTTCACAGTATGGCATTAAAACTTTCTATCATCATGGAGACCAAACCAGGCCAAGTTACTGGTCAGACCTGTGAATATTAAACCCCCCTCACAGTCAGAATGCCTGTTTTTCTAGTTATGACATCTCCAAAGAAACAAGAAGATGACTGACCCCCAACCAAAAAGTTACATAGTGCACCTTTAAGACATACCATTATAATGGCAAGTTTGTCAAGCCGTTCCCTAAAGAACTTTAAGTAAAAACTGTAAATCTCCCATAGAGTTATACAGGCCCCTGCCCTGCATCTAAATCTAATGACATAATCCAGTCCTGTCATATGAGCGCGCTCTATCAAACCATTATTATATCTTGTGCTTTTCTCTTCTTAGGCCCTTTGACCCTCAGTATTATGAAGATGAGTTTGAAGATGAGGAGATGTTGGATGAAGAGGGGCGAACAAGGCTCAAATTAAAGGTTTGTATTTGATGTCTCTGATGATTTATTGTATATTTTAAAGTAAACTTTTAATGCTTTTTTTCCTCTGTAGGTTGAGAACACGATCCGGTGGAGAGTGAAGAGAGACGAGGAGGGCAACGAGACCAGAGAAAGTAACGCGCGTATCGTGAAGTGGTCAGACGGCAGGTGGGTGTTAAAAAATAATAATTATTGATATAATCAATAATCTTACTTTAATTATAATTATTAAAGATTATTAGTGCAAAATGAAAGCCTTAAATTGCTTCAATTTTATTTGATTTTTGATTTAATTTGATTCAAACTGGCACTAAAAAAAAAAAAAATAATAAAATCCCAGAAAATATCTTTTGAGTTCATCTAAAATCTAATCTAAAAAGGATTTGAACCTACAAATCAAACTTTAAATCATTAATTTAAAAAAATCAGATATCCTTAGTTTGGTTGTCTTTACCCCTTGTCCTTACCTGCTTACAGATGAAAAAACTACACTGTTTAAAATGTTTTCACATGTTTGAACTGGCATTTAAAAAGTCTTTTAGTTGATTTGTAGATGCTCAAATGGTGAATAGTGATCTACTCTTTCCATTATATTTCACCATATTTCTTTTTGTACAACACTTTTTGTCTTGCAGCATGTCTCTGCACTTGGGAAATGAGGTGTTTGACGTTTACAAAGCTCCACTCCAGGGAGACCACAACCACCTGTTCATCCGCCAGGGGACCGGGCTGCAAGGACAGGCTGTGTTCAAAACCAAACTCACCTTCAGGTAAAGAACAGAGATGTGTTTTTTTGTTCTGTAGTCAAATAGTGGTCAGGTTTTCTCACTGTTTCCCAATAATAAAAGAAATTACTTTCTATAGTCTAAAGAAAACCAGAACAATACAAAATTTTAACAAATGATACCGTTTTCTTGGTCCAAAAATAACTCAAAAGCTCAGTGATTAAATGTAAGCAATAAGCAACAGTTTCATAGTTAAAACTGTACCAAATATTATGGTACGATTTAAAGCTGCACTGTGTAACTTTCTGGTGGCAACAGGCTTTTCTCTAAGGAGATGGTATTGCCTTGCCTGAAATGTTCCACAGTGTGGCATTTAACTTCTTCATGGACACAAGAAGTAGTAGTAAAAACCTTTGTAATTTTATAAATACAAGATTACTTAATGCCATACAATGGAACATTATGAGCAAAGCTTAAATATCTGTATGGAAACAATTTGATAGTGGACCCTCCCAGCAGAAAAGTTGCCAAGTGCTTTTTAAAACTGAAATGGTGCTACTTGAATCAAACAGTATTTTGTTGTGTTTTGTGGTCCTTGGTCTGTCCTTGTTTTTTTCTTGTAATGTTTGCGTCATTAACAAACTGCCCTCAGTGGATTTAAATGGCGCTGAAGTGATTGGGATAATTGCTTGTTCTCCTTCTTTCAAAAATATCAACATTAGCTCTAATACAATAATACACTACTCAGGACATCCCTTACTGGCTGGGTGCTCCCTTCGCCTCTCTATGACCCTTTGGCAGAACTAAATAAGCCAAAATCTCTTTAACAATGCAGTCTCTTGTTTAGAAATGTTCTCTATACAGTAAATCATTATAAAAACAAACCACTTTAAGCCTCTTATAGACCCAGGGCCTAGGATGTTCTGGTTTGTGGGAGCACATGCAGTGAGTGGGTCAAGTACAGCAGCTCAGTGGGGCTTAGACTGGCGTTACGGGTGCACAAAGGGGTCTAAAAGGGTCTAGTCGGACTTTAAGTATTAGTCAGAGCTCAGGGGGAGTTGCTTGGATCCAGAATACACACTTCTTCAATACTTTAAGATGTGAGTTTGGTCACCGGTGAGTCTCCGCATTTTCAGATGGTTGTGATTGACAAGTGATTACCCAATCAGGGACAGGTATGGCCTGCCTGTATTGGGGAAAAAAAATCAAGGAAAAAATATCACAGGGGACTGAAAAACATGGCAAATTTCTTTAGAATCAGTGATCAAAGCACTAAACTCATTTAGTCTGAGGAGAGATAACTTGATTTTATTTGTAATTGATAGGTGACGACATGCGTTTCACATATGTCACAAATCATATCATAACATCATGTTCGGTCACGTTGGGGCCAGACTGATATCAATCTGTGTAAAAATACAGAGAGATATCGTTCTGGATTTCCCAGACAACAGGTGGAGAAAACCTGTTTCTAAGTAAAATGTTGGCTACAGTGTTTATCATAAGGTTATACTTTACGGTGAGACAGGCAGTCCTTATTGAACACTTTCTTTTGAGTAAATTTGTCATTTATTGCCTCTAAAGAAAAAAAAAGTATGGAAGGTGAGGCTCGCCTCACGCAGACAGTGCGGATGATCAGAGTTTAAGACCCGTACTAGTTATTCATCCATCTTCCATTTTTCGTGCACAAACAAAATAATTATAAAAAAAACTATTACTATTATTATAATATTAATGCAGTTCATTTTTGAGCCTCCTGCACATTGCCTCACCAGCTGTAAACCTCACGCACGTCACTGAAGTCGAGATAGACTGATATCAGTTGGCCAATATTTGCCCTTTTTCGCGTATCGTCTTAAATCTATAGAAGAAGCGAATACTTTTGTTTGTGCCAACAGCTGCGTGCCAAACACTGCCCCATGATTAGCAGTTTTCTTTTTCTATATCGTGCGAATTAAAACTTAAATCGCAAATCTAATCTGAATGCTTGTCAGAGAATTCACTAGGAAAATCATTAGTCACTGATTGTAAATAATGTCTGGACCGTTTCTGCTTTAACTGTACAAAGCAAAACTCATATTCGTTGTGCCATTTGCACGCATGTCTGCAGAGTTGCATAAGCGCTTATGAAATACATTTTGTCTTTTCTGATTAAGTGATTTGGCCATTATTGTTACCCACTGGCAGATCTTAATCAGTTTCTGTGCACACATTTTACTCAGAGCAACGGAACTTTAATTAACTAAAATTGGATTACTGCGTTGAACTTGGTTTTGTTTTAGGCGAGTTTTATCTTTTGTTAAATTATCTGTTGTGTGACATAAGAGGTCTCCTGATAAATATGAAAAACCTGAGGCAGCTGAAGCAACTACTCAATAACAAAAGAAATGAACACTGATTGCCACCGGTCAAAAAGATTACATAAGCTAATGCGTCCTGGTTTCTGAACACATCTTTTAATATTAGAAGAATGGCCAGTTTCAAGATGCACTGTGCAAATTTCTGGTGGAGGGTCCTGTAACATCTTAAACATCTACATCTACATCTAGCATTTATTATTATACAATAATTCCTTCTGTGAACAGGGGCAACTCTCCACAGATCTGAACTGTAATGTAGCGTAGTGCTGTAACCTGCTCTCCCTCATGATAGATAGGCATAATGTATGCTGTGGAACATTCTAGACAAAGCCGTAACATTTCCATGGAGACAAGCAGGTGGCAGATCCTCCACTACTATCCACTATAGAAATGTTACGTACTGCACCTTTTAACTTATAGATAATACAGACAATAAAGGATTAATTTATCTTATCTTTGATAAAATTTGCCTGTTCACACAATGAAACAACTGTTCACATCTATATTTTCAGAGATCTGACTTGGCCAGCTGATAAGGCAAGTTGATTGGACTTGTCTATACATCAGAATAATGGACAAAATTGCCACCAATACGCCATCTAAAACTGTGACTAAGCCTTGAATTAAACATAGACAATATCTGGAATTATCCACAACTATAACTAGAAGTCTACCTCAGGATTAAAGTTAATGCCCCCTCACTTTTTCTTTTCTTTTCTTTTTTTTTTGTGGGAAGTATTCCTATCCTGATGGATGGATAACTTTAACGCCATGCTGTGGAACATTACAAGCAAAGAACTAACATCTCCATGGTGATAAACAGATGACGGAAAAGTTGCATAGTGCACCTTCCAAGTGACATAGTATTACTTGAATCAAACAGCGCTTAAAAGGAACTGTTTTGTTATATTAAACTGGGGTTAAACTAAGATAATGGCATTTACCCCCTTATTTTTCTTTATTTTAAATACAATAACATTTCTACTTGTAGATTTTTTTTTGCTCAATGTTGCAAAGTGCTGCAAACTTTGTCAGTAATTGTGGCCTTAACTATAACCTTTATTGAACCCAAATTGTGAAATTGGGAGCTCCACGAACTCAAACTCACAGCCCCCAAGATTTTAATTGCAAATATGCTTGTCCTTGTGCTTTATTAAGATCTAGTTCTACAAGCTGACGGAAAGGTTATAGAGAAGATGTTAAATTATGCTAAGAAACCACTTAAATATTCACAAAGCTTGATTTAATTTCACCTTTGACCCCCCTCTCTGCGTCTCCAGGCCCCACTCCACGGACAGCGCCACCCACAGGAAGATGACCTTATCTTTGGCCGACCGCTGCTCCAAGACCCAGAAGATCCGGATCCTCCCGATGGCTGGACGAGATCCTGAGTCTCAACGCAATGAGATGATTAAGGTTTTTATGCTCCGCCATTTTGTTTGGGTCTCTCCTCAGCTCTGTGAATGAGTGACTGGACCACAGGGCTCACAGGGTCATGCCAGGGCAACGGACTAGTCCCCTCTCATATGTTACGTAAAGACGAGGCTAGACTAGACAGGGTTTTTTTTTAACAGTGAGTCTCCAGTGGTGGTGTGCATGCTACTGCAACGGGCAGATGATAATGAAATGCTATATTTGATTCAGTGGTGCAGATATTAATTTGTGGTGTATTGCTTATTACATATATTTTTATTATCTTTTTTTGAATGGCATATTAACTTTTTATGCTTCACAATACACATAGCAACAAAGTGTGATTTTGGGAAAAGCTCTCAATACTATTACTTATCTCTGTGTATCTCACTTCTCTTTTCAGCTGTTGTCTCATTTAAAGCCTTATAATCTCAATAAAATTATTAGTCGACTAATACAAACGTTTTTTGGATTGGTTGGGAGAAACTGTAGGCACACCTCTGTCTGAAGATCTGTTTCTTAGATTTTAATCTGAGCTTTGTCTGACCATAAAGAACTGAGTTAGCTGGAATTAGTAACAGGTGAGCTGATTTCTGCTGTTAAACAAGTCCCTTTCACATAAAATTACACTCACAAGTTAGTTAGCATTAGTCAACAGTTAGTCACTCTCACTTTGTATTGATCACAAGCTCCTGGAAAAGTGTTGTATTTTGTATTTTTTCTTGACTTTCTGACCATTTTAAAACTTTTTTGGCAGTGTTTACTAATGCATGCATTGTGTCACTGTGGTAACTACTGAACATTCCGCCTTAGACATACATGCAGACCCCCCCCGTGATGTTACAGCAAAGTATCAATACAATTATTCTGACCTATTCAACTGACTTAATTGTTTTTCCAGAAAGAGGAGGAGCGTCTGCGAGCGTCGATCCGCAGAGAGTCTCAGCAGCGGAGGGTTCGGGAGAAGCAGCACCAGCGCGGCCTGAGCTCCAGTTACCTCGAACCCGATCGCTATGACGACGAGGAGGAGGGCGAGGAGGCCATCAGTCTGGCCGCCATCAAGAGCAAGTACAAGGGCGGAGGAGGACTCAGAGGTGAGAGGTCAAACAGGCTGGGGAACTTTACTTTACAAGAAAGGGTTGGGCTGTGTATTTGAGTAAAGAATTGACAAGAAGATAGAAATATGAACTGACAAACTAATTCAAGAATCACATATCAGAACATGTTTGTACAGATCTAAACTACAGGGTGAGTAGTGCAGAATAAGATTAATTTTGGTTGTGGAGGAAATTGCAACTGCGATTTGCTAATTGCGATTTCAGTTCATTTGCAAATAATCTTGCAGTTCGAGACGGTGCCTAGAAACCTAGACCTAGAAAATGTACTGTGCTCTCCACTGACCCTCCAGCTAGATTTTTACTAGATTTTGGTACCTGCATTTTTATAGTACCAGTAGTAACTTCATATCTTTATATTCTTTATTTCTTGAGTCCTGATAACGATAATTATATCAGAATGTAATCAGTTTGTGATAAATGTGGTAAAATGTGCCAGTAAGTACCTTGAGATCATTATCTTTTCTTTTTGTAGTCGTAATAGATTTTTTTACTGTAGTTTATCTAGGACTACTTCCTGTCCTGCTTCTCAAAACTTCTCATTATTTATCTTTTATGCAATTTGTTTCATTACGTTTTTCTTGTCACAGAGGAGCGAGCTAGAATCTACTCCTCCGACAGTGACGAAGGCTCTGATGATGAGAAGACCCAGCGTCTGATGAAGGCAAAGAAACTGGACAGCGATGAGGTGAGTGTAGTGCTCTTCCACACAGACAGGGGGCAGTGTGAGCCAGGGTAGAGGAACATCAAACCACAACAACAAAATATATTTAGTTCATCAGAATGTGACCAAGAACAAACTGAAATTACCACTGTACAAAATGTTCAACATACTCAGCATTTACTGGGAATTACCCTTTTTCCTTCAAAGTTTGAGAGCGGTTCTGTTAGCCAATAGAAAGTAATTATTCTCCAAATATTTGTAGCCAAAAATATAAATAAATTGTTAATTAGCATAAGAAATTACCGCATTTGTTCTTGTTTAGATTTGACTAGGTCCTGGTTTAGTCATTGTTGAATCTAGTGAAGTTCTTTCTAGTCCTGGTTTAGTTCCGGTTTGGTCCTTCAGGTCTCTACTCTTGGTTTAGTTCTGGTCCTTCCGAGCCCTAGTCTTGTCTTTATCCATGGGTTTCAGAATGATGAAAATCAGGACCATTGCCATAGGAATTAACTATTAACAATAAAGTATATTTTTTAAATGTTATTTAACTGGAAGCTGAATACCATGAATTTACATCTGCTCTAGTCTTTGGCTTTCTGGTGGGGGTCTGCCACCTTCATGTCTCCATGGAGATGTAGTTTTGCCTAAAATCTTCCACAATATGGCATTAAGATAATCTATCTTGCATTTATTGAACAGGTGTTTTTATTTCTCCGAATACATGCATACATGCATGTGGAGCCGTAAACCCCAACAGAAAAGATGCATAGTGCAACTTTGAACTTGCGGTCTTGGTCTTGTTCTAGTCCTGGTTTAGTCCATGTTTGGTATTTCTGATAGCCCATTTTTTCCCCACTGATTTTTTTTCAGGAGGGAGAAGGGTCTGGCAAGAGGAAGGCAGAATCTGACGACGAATTTTCTACAAAGAAGAAGAAATATGTTATAAGTGACGAGGAAGAGGAGGAGGAGGAGGGAGAGGTGGAGGATGAAGATGATGATGAATAATTATTAGATTTTTACCTTTCTTTGTATTAGCAACTCAGTGGCGTATATGGGCCATGTTATGTTTGTATATTTGAATGTGTGGGTGACTGTTTGTGTACAGCAGTGGTGAGAAATAAAGTGTCTTATGTAATCCTGTCTTTGTGTTATCTATAGGTACAGACTGATTCATGCGTGGTTCACCTTTGACACTGGAAGATTATGAAACAAAGTAATACACAGTCTTTGCCCAGTTTGCAAACACGATATGAGGGTTAATGGGATGATGTAGGAAATAGGTGAAGAATTTACCAGGTATGGGAAGGGAACATGACGGTTTGCTGTTTGAATGACGCACCACCTTAGCAATGATTTACTGGTGATACAGATTGTACATGTAGATAGACATTTGAGATTTTTTTTTTTTTTTTTTTTTTCAATTTTATGCACTGTAAATATTCGTTCAAGACAAAAATTACAATAAGGGATGTTTATTTTTAACTGATTTTTTTTTTTTTTAAATATTTCATGTTTATTTTTAACAGTACAAAACTCAAAAACAAGATAATTAATGATTTTAACAAGCAAAATTGTAACAGTACACCTTGGTCATGGCGCTGTTTAAATGGTCTCTACTCATTCACTACATGGTACACTCTTTAGTAGAATGTTTAGTGATCTCATTCTCTGACTGACACGCAGTTTACTACTTTCGGGTCACTTGACTCTGGCATGTGGGTAAAAAAATGTTGTTACCCTCCGATAAGACTTAGACTTAGACAAACTTGATTCATCCACGAGGGGAATTATTTGCTACTGTACCCAGCTGCCACTCTCTCAGGCGCTCAGGGTGTGAATTCGACACTTTATCTCTGTAATAAATAATGATCTAATTCGACACACAAGTTTTATGAACTAATAATAAGCATAAAAGTTGAGTTCATAAAGCACTCAGACAGTCGAGGAGAAATAAAGGTCATTAGAATTACTGAAGTAGCCCAACAGTTGTAAAGAGAGGAGCCTGGGCTGGATTTTTAACAAAGAACCTTAATTACCATCAGTAAACATGACTCAGCACATTCAACAGTTCCCATTCTTCCACTGTAGGGAGTATTATACCTCTGTTGACATAGGCCAGATAACAAGAACTAAGCTGTCTTTGGTACAGTAATTCAGTTTCCATATCAGTCATGGTTCAATGTACAAGACAAGTTCTTTACAGAGTCTAAAACCAGGTCAAAGTCTGGTTTCAGTCTTGGTGTCTCTGGGGCCTCATGTCCTCCTTAGAGACTTGTTACAGTAAGTACTTCATTATGTAACAACAGTCTCTGTGTAAACATGAGTGTCTTACACAAAACAGGAACAACGGACAAAATGCACAGCCATATTTAGCGTAAAAGTCTGGCTAACTTTTTAACCACAACCTCAATAGTGTTTTTTATTGTTTAGTTACTATGGCAAACTTCCACATAAGACAGCTATTCTTACTTGGCACAAATACACAAATTATGTACTGAAATTATATATAATTCTTTGGGAATGGTCGAACATCTGGCAGTTCTGGTAATTTTGAATAAACATCTGTCTTCCTTCTCCCACCAGTTCTACTACAGCAGAAGTTTGCAAGAAAATACAAACCAGCACACACTTTGACTCATGCATATTTTGTCTTGGCTATTTGTAATCGCTTTTCATTACGTTGATTCATCTACTCATTTCACTTAATTTTAGTGCTATCTACAATACATAACCAAAATGACTATAAATCTTCTTTTGCATAGCAGTAGCAGCACTGACTACATGCAAGGTGATACTACAAAACTTATATGCAACATGCTTAATTAATTTACCACCAATACATTTTTCTGTCAGAGGATTCAAAATTGCATAAGAAAAGGTTAAAAAAAAAGAATACAACCTACTTATTTCAATAAAATCTTCACCTTCCATTTTTGGTTTATTGCAGTCTTTCCCAAAGTCAGCAGAACCGTGGCCTCCGTATTTATCTGAAGATTGTATAAGGCCCCCAATGATAATGCATACTCAATTCAAAATAATATGTAATGTTTTCCTCTATTTTTTTATTTATTTATAGCTTAACAGTATATACCACAATGTCCATGGGGTTAATGCTGCTTTAAACTAGTAAATGAAGCAAATAAATTATGTAAAGTTCATTTCAAATTTAACTTTCTTTTATGCCCCCTGTAGAGCCTCTGAGGCCCTTTTCCTGGACCACCACTTTGGGAATCACCAGTCTATTGTTTCACTTGTGATAATTGTATTTTACTTGCTTGTTCTGGGACATAGACATGAATTATCTAAACCTGGAATAATTTAAATTTTGGTAAACTAAGGGCCCCAAGATGGACTTTGCACAAGACCCCCCCACAGATGGAAACAGCCCTGTTCACAGCTCATCCAAAGTTGGTAAATGGGATTCTCGTCACTGCACTTTTACCTCTTTCTCTCTGTTAACCATTAACATCCCCAGACTCTGCCCTAACAATGAATTATGTCAAATGTCGTATGGTTGGCGGTTTTATCCAGTCCTGGTCTTCTTGGTTACATCTCACTCAATGGGCACAGACTTGGATGTGCTCTGTGGTTGAGGGCTGTGTGCGTCATTTGGCCGGTGCAGTGAGATCGGTAACATTCCCTTCTCACCCAGAGGTACAACAAAGATCAACAAACAATAGAGCATCAGTTCCAGCAGGCTGCGTCCAAACCAGTGGGTCTCATATGAGCAGGTGGTACAAGTACTCAAAACATGTGTCCTAGAAAGGCAATGCTATGCTCTGTATTCAGTAAGATATATTAGTCAAATGCTTTTCTCCATGGAGACATTTCACAGTATGGCATTAAACCTTTTTATCATCATGGAGCCCAAACCAGGCCAAGTTACTGGTCAGATCTGTCAGTCAGAATGCCTGTTTTTCTAGGTATTTTATTTCACAAAAACACAACTGCTTTTCTAATATTAGTATTGATACTTTGCAGCTGAGTTCATCAACTTTCACTTTTCTAACTGGAGGTACTGCTCTGTCTGAAGCTCTGTTACTCAAGTTAGGTTTTAATCTGAGCTTTGTTTTAACGCAGTCTAAGTGTTGAAGAGTTGAACTACAACATGTGAGATGATTTGTGCTCTTAAAGTCTCTTTAAGTCTCTATAGTCACAAGCTAGCTAGCATTAGTCAACAGTTTGTCAGTCACTCTCATTTTTTTTTGTTGATAATCAAACTCTTAAACAGGGCTATGAATGCTCGTATTTATCACAGAGCCCTGAAAATGTGTTGTTTAAATCAATTTTGTATTTTCATTGAGTTTTCAGACCAGTAAATAAGTATATTTTTCCACACAAATCTGAAAACTGAAGAAAAAAAAAAGAAAAACATTACAGGTCCACTATGTAACTTTCTTTGCTTGGTATGTTCAGGTTAACTGCCTCCAGGAGACAAGCAGGTGACACCACTAGAGCAAGTTACAAGTCAGCTCTGTGGAGAGGTGAGCCTTTTTTACTTTTCAAGCAATAAAACACATGAAATCTAATAAATGCAAGATACATTTAATGCCAGTGTGGGATATTAAAGCAGAGTTTGGTCAGGAGTGCCTATGGAGGATTTGCACATGTTATATTTGGTTGAAAGGGGAAACCAGAGCACCCATACGAAACCCATCCACACACAGGGAGAACATGCAACCCCACAGAAAAAGACTCAATCAAACTTGAGACCTTGCTCTGTGGCGAGAAAGATGTGAAAAGTGAAAAAATAGCAACATAAATCTTTAAAAGGTACAGTGTGTAACCTTCTGTTATGTCACCTGCAGGAT
This sequence comes from Taenioides sp. WSHXM2023, assembly GCA_029959045.1. Taxonomy (NCBI): domain Eukaryota; kingdom Metazoa; phylum Chordata; class Actinopteri; order Gobiiformes; family Gobiidae; genus Taenioides; species Taenioides sp. WSHXM2023. The sequence goes on from CM057091.1 coordinate 8,949,396, forward strand.
TCCATGGAAACAGATTGTTAAAACCATCTTTCAGAACATCATCTTCAAATTTTACTGTGGAATATTATTATTTTGTTATTTATTTGTTAGTTGTTAGTTGTTGTATTTATTTCATTCATGAAAAATATATAGACATTAACCGTGCCATAAGTTTAAACATACAAGAAATGAAAGACCAGTGATCTTATGTTATCTGCCCCGTTTTCCAGTGCAATAAAAACAACCAAATCAAAAATATGCTTTTATTTTAGACTATTTTTGGCTAAAATGTTATATTCTACGGCTTGAAAGTCGAAGTTCATCATGGGAACTTTATTATTTATTGTTATTTGAAGCATACTTCCAACTATGAGTCACTGCTTTGTCAGACATTTTTCATCCCCACTGATATCTTTACATACAGATCTTCTCAGGTCACGTTCTTTAAAAACAACAGTACTCTTCCATTAGTCAATCAAAGTTCACGATTTACTATGACTTGGAACTCGAGGCGAAATTATTCACTACCTGAAAATCATGATTATAAATAACAGGCCTGTTTGCACTTGCAGGTTTAAGCAATCACCTCCACTGAATGAACTCTCCCTCATGAGAAGCTTATAGTAACTACTACTAGATTGGAAACAGCCTTTGTAAAATGTGCTATAGAAATTAAGATTTGATTGGACTAAATACACATAGTTACCTTTTCATTTGGTGGTGTTCAGGATTCTTACTTTTCTAAAATCAAAGGAAGGACATCATGCAATGTGTTTGTAGAATAATTTGGACATAAATAGATTTAAAACAGGAATATAAAGTAGTAATTGGCAATATACTGGTAATGGGATTTAAAATGACAGTTACATAATATAGGTGTATGCAGAGGGGTGTGCTTAGGGTTTATTACTGACAGAATTAGAAAGAAAAATAGAATAGTAGAGATGGTGTGATTTTTCCTTCTCGTGTTTGTGTGTGTGGTGGTTAGAGAGGCCAATGGCACAAATTGACAGCTTCCCCAGGGCAGCTGTGGCTATAAGAGTAGCTTAACACCACTGCGTGTGGAGTGAATGAATAATGCATGAAATCATAAAGCAACTTTGTGCTTATGGAAAAGCACTTTACAAAACTAATGCATTAGTATGAATTATTATTACAGACATAAAGCTGTTTTTAATCCTATGTTGCATTTTTACTCGATTATATAATGCAACTCAATGTGAAAGTATTGTAAGTATTCATAATACCGTACTCTGGTTGGACCATGTAACAGAATATGATACATTGGTCAAATGCAGAGGACAAATATCTCTACGGGGACAGTAAAGTACCTTAACCTTAAAGGGCCCATATTACACAATTTTTTGATCTATGTTATAATGTTGTTTCCTCATCACAAACAGACCTGGAGTTGTGTTTTGTTTCATTCACACATGATTAACACACAAACTGCATATTTAGGCTGAGTTCTGCTCTCAAATGGGAATGGGAAATACTTTGCTCCACCTTGTGATGTCACGGAGTACTACAGGAAGTACTTTTAGTGTTTTTAAACTTCATTCACCTTCACGCAAAGAAGTGTTTTTAAACTTCATTCACCTTCACTAGAATCATTTGGATAGTCCTGGAATTGCCAATCGCTGGTAAACAAAAGGTAAAAGGTAGCTTTTAACTTGAAAACTACCCCTTCATGACACCACAGTGCGTTTTGGAGATGTAGACAGATTAATAATAAAGGATTACTCAAAAATGTGTGGATGAAACAAAACACAACTCCATATATTTTTTTTGATGAGGGATAACTTTATAACATGGCTTAAAACTCACAAGAATCTATTTTGTGCAATATAGGACCTTTAAGTACATGGACAAATACATTTTAATGTGGATAAGAAGTATTTTCTAACATTTTCAAAGTATTCTTCTAAACACTGTCTTAAAATAGTGTTCATGAATATTTGATGCTAAGTTTGTACTGTAGGTTTTGGCCTTATAGAGGGAGGCTGGTGTGAGGGATGGTGTGCTGCAGTGTTATGTAAAGCCCATTCTGTTTGGAGGGGGGACCGGCCATAGAGATTTAATGGGAATGAAAGAGGGGGAGGGAGAGAGAGGGAGAAAGCGTGGGAGAGAGGGAGAGATGGAAGGAGAGGAAGGCCTGCAGTACTGTAAAATGGCTTTTTTTTATAAAAGTTTTCTCATGACGTTTCACTTTTGCCAACTCATAAAATCTTGTTTCACTTTCCCTTCCCACTTTCCCTCTATAGAGACAACAACACAGTCTGGGTATTGGTGGTCTTCAGATTCTAGAAAGATGTCATAATCTCAGATAGTGGGCAAGGGCCTATAAAACTCCAATACTCCAAAATAGAAATCTGCATATGTTGAACCTTAACAATATGAGTTAGAGATGGGGTCCATTAATCAAGCCATATTATTTTCATGTCTTAATGTCCTTTCCACTGACAACAATAGTGCCTTTGGAGTTGAATAATGGCACCACTTTCTGAGGCTATTGTAAAAAAAATCCTGAAAACCTCATGTGGATAGGCTCAGTAACAGATATTAACCAAAAATCAGGTCACCAAATCTACAATATAACGGCTAAAAAGCAAATTCCACCATTCTAAATTTAATTATTGTGGTGAAGAGGAAGAAATGGAAAGGCTGAGGTGGCCGATCATTTGCCTGCTGCAGTGGAGATGGGCAGAGGGTTGTGCTAAGATGAAACAGTAAGAATGAAGACTCAAACATAGAAGGTTGCTGAATTTGTACTTTGAATGAATTTATAACCTTTAAAGGTGCTGTAACAGATTTTTGCTGTATTCAAAACATGAAAAACGCATCTAGTTTATTTAAAACAGTTTGCAGAGGTCCAAAGTTATTCCTCACATAATTTATGCATTCATCCTAATTATTCTCCATGATGACTTTATAAGCACATTTCACAACTTTCAGAGGCCAGAGCAGAGTTTTGCTGTCATGGTAAAGCTAATAACAACTAGCAAGCCAACAATGTACTTCCTAATTCTCTGTGGATAAAGCGCTTTATAAACACATGCAGACATTTATCATTTCTACCTTAAGAGCTGCTTATAGACTATATCTTTACTGTAAAACAAATTTCTGGTGTTCATGATTCAGATACACCTCATATGACCCTGTGGGGACAGTGGCTCTACTCCAAGTTCTGGGCGGTATTTTAGTTTTAAAACTCGTGATCTCTAGACAAGTTGATGAGTGACATGTATTCTGCTCATTTGCCCTCGTCAGTGATCAGGTATGCTTCACTTGAATGTGTAAAGGCTGTTAGTCACTGATAGTTCTGATGGGGCTGGTACAGAGCTGTATGTTGGAGCCAGATCAAAGAGGAGCAAACTGTCAATCAAATCAGCTCGACAAATGTGTCTGAGCTATGGAAAGATCTAGAAACATTTTACTATTGCCTATAATGGATAACTGACAATTTAAAGGGGGACATATTCTGCAAAATGTCCTTTTTGAGCTTTTAACTGTTATGGCGTTCCCTTCTTTTATGTTTCATGCATGTTTGAGTTATACTATATTGTCTTGCATTCAAGACTTGAGTGCTCATAAATGTTTTCACCTACCCCCTAACTCCGCCCACAGCCCTTACTTAGTTGTGATTATTATAAAATTAAGATTCGGGCTGTGGCCGAATGTCCACACTATTCCCTACATGCCATTTTTAGTGGTGTCCGAATGTCCATTTGGTGTAAAAGTGCACTAAAAATTTCCCACAATGCACTTTAAAAAGTAATAAGCGTCAGTGATCACTAGACCACAATATAGACCACAATGCATTGCGGGATTCATAAAAACAACAGTGGACAGAGACAGGTCTTTAACTGAACACAACAAGGCTGAATGAAGCAGGTAGAAGCACTGGTTTATTACACTGTTGATCCTGATTATGAATAAAACACTCTTAAATAAACCACTAAGGTGTAAAGTTACTCAGCCGCTTACCTTAACTTGAGCTGTTAAGATCGATCATTTCCACATCTCAGATAAAAATCAAATAGTCCAGTCCATTTACGTGCGATCCAGTGTGACAAAAACTTGTATGATTATTATTAGTCCATAAATACATGTGTTTATCAAGTTTTATTGGAGTTTAGTGGATTTTTTTCACCCAGATGCTAGAGTCACATAACCTGAATGTAGTGATCTGCGTGTCCGAATCACTCTGAATGAATAAGTGCACTACAGAGTTCACTCAGGTGCACGGCCTATGTAGTGAATGAAGGGTTAGGGGCTATAGGTGGACATTAGGACACAGCCTCAGAGTCAGGCATGTTGGATTCTAAAATGTCACATACCCATTCTTCAACAAAAAAAGCACCGTGCAGAGTTTTGCAGTAAATGTAAACCTAACAACAGCTTGCATTCTAACAGTGCACTTCCTGATTCTCTGACAGTAAAGCGCTTTATAATTATCTGCGTTGAAGCAAGACAAAGTTTGCTCAAAAACATGGGAAAAATTCTGATGCAGGACCATTAACGTTTTCACTGAGTTACACAAACCTCCCACTCTTCAGTTCACCCTCTTATTGTTGCCTGTATATTTTGCCCTTTCCTCCACACTGCCTCTGTCCCATCTCCTGCTGTTGCTTATATAAGACCCCAACAAATTAAACAGAAACCCTAGATGCCTGTCTCACCGCAGGATTCGGCAGCTTACGCACAAACCGGCCGGTACAGCGCGAGACCCCTGCTTTATTTCATTGACCTTAAAACAATTTGGGTCACCATGTTCTGCGGAGGAGGAGGGTGGCCTTAATCTGAAAACACAGAGTTACCCCACAGTCTGAGAGCTACGAAGGTTCTCAGAGTTAGGAGTCATGCTGGGGGTGTTCTACATGTCTCTCTATTGGCGGAATGTTCAGTAGTTACCATGGAGACACAATGCACAATCCATTTTTTTTTTAATAAAGTCTGAAAACTCAACAAAAATACAAAATAGATTTAAGCAACACATTTCCTGGAGCCTGTGATCAATACGAGCGTTCATGGTCCTGTTTAGGTGTTTGATTTTCAACAAAAAGGTGAGAGTGACTAACTGAAAAATCTTGTGACAGTAATTTTACGTAATTTTACATCTCACCTTCTGTAGTTCCAACCAAGTCGGCTCTTTCTGGTCAGATTGTGTTAAAGATTAAAGTCTTACTTGAGTAACAGAGCCTCTAACAGAGCAGTGCTGTCAGTCAGCATCACACCCCCAGGGAAATCAGTAGAGATGTTATTGCTTAGCTTGGATAGAATGTTCCACAATAAAGCAGCTAACTTATCTCCATGGAAACAAGCAAGTGATGGTGACGTTATCAGTCAGATCTAAAAACACAGGGGTTACACTGACTGTGGGTTTCAGCTTTCTGTTGGTGAGACTTTAGGGACTTTTCACTAAATATGTAATAATTTAATTTAATTTAAATTGTTAATTGCTATGGTAACTGCCCTAACTCTGAAACACTTGGATAATGACAGGTAGGTCAGCCTATTGAGGTAAACTGACTTTCTTTTGTTAAAGTTTTCTAACTTGTAACCTTTAGCATATTTATTTTAGCATAACACAAAATTGAAAACTTGCGTCTCCCGTTTTACTGAGCTGAGACATTCCCCTTGGTTGTAAAAATTAACTTTAGTAATTAGACGTTACATGTGGGAAATTTGTCTTGTGTCCAAAACTATTCCATGTACTGTAGGTTTTGATGTATGTGTGTGACCAACATTATTATATATGTACTGTAGCCATAAGTGCCCTGGGGCATAGGAAGTGTGGCTGCCAACATGCACTACGAATCATTCTCCATGGTTCATTATTAAGTCATATTTTATTAAAGGTGCACTATGTAACTTTTGGGTTCTGATATGTTCCACAGTATGACATTAAACAGCCCTACCTTATATTTATTCAATTACAGGTGGTTTTATAGCTCAAAAATACTTAGAAAAACAAGCATTCTGACTGTGAGTGGGGTTGCCTCTCCACAAATCTGACCAGTAAATTGGTCTGATTTGGTCTCCATGATGATAAAAAAGTTCAATGTCATACTGTGAAACATTTCAGACAATGCAATAACATCCCCATAGAGAAAAGCAGGTGGCGAACCCTCCACCATAACAGTTACACAATGCACCTTTAAGGCAGTTATTATAAAGTGGTACCAAGTTTCTTATTTTGTCTTAGATCCGTAAAGCTTCCGTTTATGTGGGGCGTGTTTGCAGTTTACAGGACGAGAGCACTGACCCATAAAGAGGAGCAGGAGGAGCAGCTTCAGCGTGAGGTGAGTGTCTGAGCTCTGCAGTATTTCACAGCCCAGTGCAGCCTCAGCGCGGGACACTGTGTGCTCTTGTGTTATCTAACCACATCTAACATCACCGTGCCACTGTAAAACCACAGTCAAATGCACTCTTAAGGAGGGATATTTAGGGCAAAAGAGTATAAGGTGGACCATCAGTCTAAATGTGAACATGTACAATACACAGTCAATCTTTATTTATAGAGCCCTTTAGAACAGTGAAGCTGCCAAAAGTGCTTTTCCAATAAAATCAACAAAACACTGAAGGTGCTCTAACTTTTTTGATTGGGTTTCCATCACCTGCTTGTTTCTATGGCTGTGTCATTGCTCTGGCTGGAATGTTCCATGGTATGATATTAAACTTAAATTGACAGGTGGTTTTATAACTCAAAAATACCTGGTAAAACAGGCATTCTGACTGTGAGTGGGGTTGCCTCTCCACAGATCTGACCTGTAACTTGGTCTGAACCTTTAAAAACAACAGTAAAATAAAAACAAATTGTGCAAAGTATCGCTGCATTACTGACTGTTGAAGGCCAGTCTGAAAAAATGGAAAATGAAAAAATGAATCTGGATTTAAACAGGCCAAAGTCTCTGATGATGCGCATATCGGGGGCAGTTTGTTCCAGAGTCTGTCCCTATAGGAAAATTTGTCCTCTGCATTTAAACCATTCTTCACTGCTGCTGGAGGATTTTACCTATAGACTCACAGCACAGCAGCGCATTAACTAGATCACTGTGTCTCAAAGCAACAGCCACTTTTATGAAAATTGTAAAATATAAAACAGACAACCTATTAAAATTCAAATAAATTAAAGTTATGATTACCCAATTGTTTTTATATGTATTTTATATGCACTGACACACAAACATCTGCCTTTCTAAAAGCAGAAGTGTTCTTCAGTGAAGTACTCATTTTATTTGTGTACTTTTTAACATGTTGTCAGTGACATCCGCCTGCAGCTCCCTGTCCACCTTTAAATATGCAAAAACCTCAGAGATAAAATTGGACAGGAAGTAGTGACGCTAACAGGGTGGTTGCCGGGCGTAGCTTGTTGTGCTTGTTTTGGACTGTCTTGTGACCAATGTTAAGGTCACCATTTTCCAAACATGACCACTGCAACAAAGCACTCGATAATCAATAACAGAAAACTAGTACATAACTGAACACATGATCATAATCATTGACTCATCCACCATAGCCTGTTTACAAACCTGCTTTACGAAAATGAATAAAATAATCTTTCTGAAATTATGTTGTAAAAATTGTCAATGTAACAACAAAATATCTGACTGCTGATTGATTAATAATTTTATCTGGTTTGAAAGCAAAAGTAAAAAAAAAAAAGTCAGGTCAGTTACTTTGTCTTATTATTACTACTAAGAGTATCTTCATTAGCAGAGTGCTGAACATCAGATCTTATCTGTTTTTCCATTTCCCTGTATTCACCCCAGTGATATTTGCCATCTAAATGTCTTCACCCATTTGTTTTATAGAGCAATGCTGACATTTCAGATAATACCTCCCATAGAGCTCCGTTTTATACCACAATAAACCGTTTAATGTGGAACAAATGCTGAAATAAAACAAGTACAAACAGAGGGGGGCTGTTTTCATTGGTTGCTTTTTATTGACTTTGATATCTACAATATTGAGGCAAAGTCTTATGAGATGGAAAAGTGTGAAAAAAGAAAAGTGAATAAATGTAAAAAATATAAATAAATACATTAAATAAGTTAAATTAATATCAGTATTGTATAGCCTATTGATACTGCACTGTACTGCATGTATGTCTATGGCAGAATGTTCAGCAGTTACCATGGTGACACAGTGCACATATTAGCAAACACTGCCACATAAGTTTTAAGATCCAAGTCTGAACACGCAAGAAACAATATTAAATTGATTTAAATAATTATTCAAGAGCCTGTGATCAGTACGAGCGTTAATGGACCCGTTTAGGTGTCTGTAAAAATGGTGAGAGTGACCAACTGAAAAACTGTTGGCTAACTGTAATGTTACTTGAGACAGACTTGTTTGACAGCACAGATCAGCTCATCTGTTGTAGTTCCATTTAAACTGAGTTCTTTCTGGTCAGATTGTGTTAAAATAAAGCTCAGATTAAAGTCTAACTTGAGTGGCAGATCTTTAGACAGAGCAGTGCCTTCAGTTAGCGTCACACCCCCACGGAATCAGCTGCAAAGTATCAGTTTACTTTGCAACTTATTGTGCTAAACTAAACGTGATGAAAAAGCAAGAGGGAGAGAGAGACAGAGAGATAAAGCTGGGGAGAGATTTGTAGGGGATAGCGAGAATTGATAGAGAAGATGGAGGAAAAGAAAAAAAAAGAAAATGAGGAGGAGAGAGGTAAGGAGGAACAGTGGGATACTGTGTTTGATGTAAGTGCTATTGACCATACTAAACTGGATGAAGTGTCTTGCTCAAGTACATAGCAACAATTTCCACTCACCCATAGCTGCCCCCAATTTACAATTCAATACTCAGTCAATGGAATATCATTATACCGTCCTTTTTTATCAATATAGCAGGATAAATGTTAAACAGATGTGCCCTCCTATGTTCCTTTGCCCCATAATTATCTCCATGGTTACGCACAGAAAGCTCCGCATCACAAATCAGTTTACCTGCTTGAGAAGGGGGCGATGGGGGGCAATCTGACCCAATTTCAAACTCATGTCACTGAACACGGAAAAGTAGGTCAAATGAAAGAAACGAAAAAGCATTCAGATAGGACTTTAACAGAGATACAATAACTATTCAGCCTATTAAGAAGTAGTTTTAAATAAATGTGAAAGAATAGTTTTACATACGACCTTTTGTATAAAACTGTGATATACAGTATTTATATTACGATATTTGTTTTTTTAATTACTGCACATACATTTACATAATTTATTATTATCTGACAGTCTCTTGTTATTTTTTTATTGCTACTAATTTAGAAGTTTATTACCATTTTTATATTTTTTTTACTCTTTCTTATTGTAATATATTGTGATGTGTGTAAAAGTAATTTCCCTTGTGCTACAATAAAGTCTATCTAAGTCTAAGGGTCCAAGCAAACAGCAACTAAGGCCTATTTATTTCTAGATTTGAGCAGGATTTTTATTTGTGATTAAATTGTTTGTGGAAATAGAGTGGACATTCAGACAGGCAAGAAAATATTTTACTGCAAATTACATAACATTGGAAATTAGCCCTGGCTATAAATGTACAGTTGAAATTTATGTAAACTTTTGACTTTGAAAAATGTAATTTAAAAAAGTAATTATTCTGACATTTAGCAAATAGAAATAATTTTGTTAATTCTCACTGACCAAAAACAGGAAAAGTTTATTTTTATTTTATGTCTGACAGTGAGGAAAAAAAAGCATATGTGTGCTTTTGTATAGTGTATGTAAACTTTTGGTTTCAACTGTATATCGTGTGTTTAAAGGGCTCACATTACACTATTTTCTGATCTGTTTTAATGTTGTTTCCTCATCACAAACATACCTCGAGTTGTGTTTTGTTTCATTCACACATGTTCAACACACACGCACACATATTTCAGCTGACTTCTTCTCTCAAACAGAAAACACTTACTCACACGATGTTACACAATGTACCTTTAAAGTCTTTGGTCTTCTCCCTACACATTCTTGTATTTGTCCCCTTGTAGCAGCTGTAATAACACTGGAGAAGTGAACTGTACTTGTTCTCAGCAGGTTCAGTCAAAGTGGAGCCTGAACACTGTAAGACTTTAAGAGGATTGACTTGAGGCGATAGGCTTTTGGTGCAGGATTTTACATTTCTACATCACAATCTCAGAGACACTCTCACTCCACAGGACACACTGTATGTTGTGGAGAGATAAAGAAAGTTAAAGACAGTGAGATTAACTTTTCCTAGAAACACAAGTGGTCAAAGTCATGATTCATCTTTCAAGGTTTTTCAGTGGTGGACAGTGAAGGGAGATATGTGTAAACTGTGTGATCCAGTGGATCTTTAATCAGACAAAACTGTATTAATTTTACAGTTGACAGAGAAATGAACTCCTATCTTCATCTTCAGTGTCAAAATGGTTGATGTTTCTCTTAGAGGCTTGTTAAAATCAAAGTTAAAGGTGCACTGTGTAGCTTTTCTGGTGGAGGGTCTGCCACCTGCTTGTCTCCGTGGAAATGATGTTGGATTGCCAGGCATTTCCCAGTATGACATTAAATTTACCCATCTTGCACTGGGTTTTTATTGACCTAAAAACTTGAATTCTTACGGTTAGTGGGCTCCCTTCTCCATCGACCTGACATGTAACTTGGCCCTGTGGTGTCACCTGCTGTCTCATTAGAGATAAATAAGTGTAATGCCATACTGCGGAACATTCCAGGCCACATCTCCATCTCCAGAAAAATGACACAGTGCATCTTTAAGTAAAACGCAATTATTTAAATCATTATTGAAATCACATTTTTTTAGTGGGGTGTCAGATCGCCTAAAATAAGGAGAACAGATCAGTGAAATCAAAGTATTTGAGGTTTATCACAAAAATAGACTGTTGTAAACATGCTCCTGGGCACTGATAGTCTTGATAACTTGATTGCACAATTTTTGGAATCGATTGGAACAATAATCATAATTATAATTAGAATATGATTAATTGCAGAACCCATTATCCCCATTATACCAGATGTGAATAGCAAAACATCAACACAACGACAAAACATCTGTGAAATGGGCCTGTGTCAGTCCATTATTCTGAGAGCGCGCATACAGAGATCTAAAGTTGTTTAAGTTTCTTCTATTGCAACATTTTGAGAACGTTTTCCCATTCAAAAGATATAATATTTAGTTTTAAATTGTATAATCGCTATGGCAGCTATTCTAATTTTTCATCATTCTGAAACCCAGTGATTGAAAAACAGTGTGGAATTTCAGTCATTCTTTAAAGGTGCACTGCGGAACTTTTCTGACAGGGTCCATCATGGTCGTCTCCATGAATTTGTTATTGCTTTGCCTATAATGAGGAAAGAAGCAAGTGGCGTCAACAGACCATGGTACTGGTTTGGTCTGTGGAGAGGCGAGCCCATTCACAACAAGATTACCTATTTTAACTTTTTAATACCTTTATTTATATTTATTTTATTTTATTTAATAGATGTTTAATGCTTTACTGTGAAACTTCCAGGCAAAATCAATAACATCTCCTTGGAGAAAAAACAGGTGTTAAAGCACCTTTAACAGACCTTACTACAGATTTGGGATTACTTTATCACGCCTCTAAATCTCTTATTCTGCTTTATAAAATAAGGCTTATTATAAAGGCTTTAATGTGATTATATAGAACAAAGCTGTGTGATTTCTGTGTGATCCACATTTGTATCCATAAAGCTGGGGCACATGACTGATGGAGCACAGGTTGGTCCTTTGGTCTCAGAGTAACACTGTTGCTCTGGTCAGGGCCTTAAAGTTCAAATCTGGGGCAGGACCTGAAGGATTTTGTCACTACCCAGACAGTATTAAAAGTATTTAAAGTGGAACTAAACACTAAATCCACTTTTACTTTTACTGTGTATATGGTGTATTAATAGTATTATCTTATAGTAATTTTTTCTGGCAACTATAGTGTATTTGCAGCTTTCTGGTGAAAAACGTAGTTGGTAACAGTACTTATGACTGCCATGAGTACAACTAGGTGTTTCTGATTACAAACATGTGGCTGCAGGGGTGGAGCTTGAAGTGTGGACTAATCACACTGTTCCTTATATCTCCAGACCACGCCCCCTCCTCCCGCCCACTCTTTTTCTTTTCCTTCAGTACTTCAAGTTTTTATTATCCACTCTTATCTTTTAATGTTAATTCTAATGGTATTATTTATGTTTTGATTTGTTTGTATTGTTATTTTAATGTGTTTCTTATTCTGTAAAGCGCTTTGAATTACTTTGTGTATGAATTGTCCTATACAAATATACTGACCTTGCCTTCCCCATGAGAAATATAAGAAATCAAACTTGTAGCTCTTGTTTGTGGGCCCCTGCTTTGAATAGGCCATGATAACACATTAATTAATTATTTCCCTGTATAAAGCCTGCTGAATGTTTTTTAAATACATCTGAAACCTGAGGCTCTTGGACAGTTCAAAGAAGTCCAGTCTGAGAAATGACTCAGTGCTGCACCTGTCACTGCACCTGTCACTGCCCCATCAAAAACTGCTCATAACTCTATCAAGGGTCAACGGATGTATGAAGACATCATTTATAAGAGAAATGTGAAGTAAAAATAAACAGTTTAATAACTTAGGTGAAGAGTTACAACAGTCCTATGACCTGCTAAATGTGGATCACTGAATTACTGCATGATTTCATTGCTAAGACTAATACGTATATTTACTTTAAAAATATATAGCGTCTTATGTTTTGGTGAGGCAAAAGTGTACAATTAAACCGTAAATTACATTCAGTCTAATTTATTGTAGGTTTAATATTCAGCTAAAAGTGCCACGATTAAGCACAATTAAAAGTCACATATTCTTTCAAATTGTATGGTGGGAATGTTTGTGTGTATAGACCTAATCAAACAAATTAAACATTGAACCAATTTAAATATATATTACGTAACTTATTCCCATTATTTTACGTTAATCCAAAACAAATAATACAAATTTTAATATTTTGTTAAAATGCACGTTAATTTAAAGGTGCATTGTGTAACTTTTCTGGTGGAAGGTTTGTCAAATGCTTTTTTCCATGGAGATGTTTGATGATTGCTTTGGTTGGAATGTTTCACAGTATGGCATTAAACCTTTCAAACCAAACCAGAAGTTACAGGTCAGATCTGTGGAGAGGCAAGCCCACTCACAGCCAGAATGCCTGTTTTTCTAGATATTTTGGAGTAATAAAACCACCTGTAATTGAATAAATGTAAGGTAGAGCTGTTTAATGCCATGCTGTGGAACATTCCAGGCTGAGCAACGACATATCCATAGAAACAAGAAGGTGACGGAACCTCCACCAGAAAAGTTACATGTTTCACCTTTAAGAAAAAAACACTGAAGTACTTTTTTTCTGCAGTAAGATCTCCACAAATCTGACCTGTAATTTGGCCTGGTGGCTTTACTTAGATATTACCATGGAAATACATATGTCCGTCATACTGTGGAACATACCAGGCAAAGCAATATCTCCATGGAGACGGTGGTGGCAGACCCTCCACCACAAAAGTTACACAGTGCATGTTTAAGATAAAATATTTAAGTATGGACTTTTTTTTTTGAGTACTAAATTTCTGCAGTCCATCAGAAAGTACGTTGTATGTGGTGTTGTATTCATAATTATGACCTAACACTTGGCAACCACTGATGTTTACTCTATAGTTAGCATAATTAGTAAAAAATATTTCCAATTGCAATTTGATATTTGCAGTTCAGTACATAGCTTTATCCTCCTGTTGATTTTCATGAACTGTATTAGATTTCCTGTGCTGGCTAAGGCAACCCAGCACCTTGTAATGTGCCCAGGCGGGTGTAACAGTATATGGCTATATAAACAAAGATTTATTTTGCCTTATTTATTTTAGAAGTGCTTAAAACATCTTTAATATTATGTTTGTTTTGTTTATGAACATCTGCCATGGGAAATGTGTTGCTTCAAATGTCTCCAGGATAGTGCGGATCGTAAAAAAGATATGTTCATGTTAATTATGGCTATTACTTATTTATATATTTGAGTTAATATTATTAATAGTCTTGGAAGTGTCATATTATGTCTGTCAGTTGGGGTAATTAAAGTTGACTTAGTGGTTTGAGTTATAGAGCACATGGCAGCCCCAGGCCCTGTTGCATTCTGGGAAATTTGGACCAAAGGGTAGAGCCTGGGATCTGCCGACCACCCGGATTCTCAAGTCAACAAATCTTAAAGACCAGCAGTAACCATTAACATTTGCTTCACTCTTTTACTAAAAACTACAATACAACATCGTTTGTAAAGACACAGTAATCCATAAATCCAACATATATAATTATTACATATGTTCTGCAGGGAAGAAAAAATAAAAAATGTGTAACTTTTCTAGTGGAAGGTCTGACTACATGCATGTTTCTGGAATGTTCCATCATGTGGTTTTAAACTCTGAACTCTATTTCCATGGTGAGAAGAGAAGCAACCACCAAACCAACTTACAGGTCAGATCTGTAGAGAGGCAACCTCATAATTTTGCAGGATTATTATTATTTTATTTTATTGCAATAAAAAAAACTCTAATATACTGAATGCAAGATAAATAAGTTTAACAAAAGTACTGTGGGACATTCCAAAACAATAATACTGTATCTCTGGAGACAATTGTAGATGACCTTGGGCTCAATCTGTAGCATATTTGTTTAGTGTTTTATTTTTCTATTTATTACCATTTACCATTAAAATTTTGCATACACCAGGACCAGATATCAGTGTAATATATGTTTAATAAGAAAATGAACTGGATGCTTTTATACAAATCTTTCTCCAAACTGGTGTTACATGTGAAACTAATGTGAATGCATGGAAAGGTCTATTGAATTACTCCCGTGCCCCCGTCTGGCCCTCAGCTGGTCCACGCTCTGTATTGTGTGATTATGTAAATGTAGTTAGTGCCACTGTAGCTCTTGTAGATGTCATTGATCTCTGTTGCTCTGGTCAATCTGATATGTCCATGACTCCAGCCTGGTTCCCCACTGACCAAAGTGATCCAATGGAACAAAAGTAAAAATAGCGCACATGTAATCCTGTTCACAGAAAAGGATATGGGGAAATATACTCAAGCCAGATAGTCTTTCATAACATCTATATATGACTTTTTTTTATTGTTTATCGCAATTTTTTCAGCTTTTACCATATTTAATTCTCACCTCAATATTCAAGTCCATACACTTTCATTGGGCTCATTCTGATCATTTATCCACTATTCTCACCACCTTGGTTATATAGTTTGAAACTATAGCTAAAATCATATTATAATACTTTTGCATAATCTGGCCACAAAGAACTGACTTAGCTGAAACTACAACTGATGAGCTGATTTTTGCTGTTAAATAAGTCTTTCTCACAAAAAAACATATTTTTCAATTAGTCACTCTCACTTTTTTGTTGAAAATGAAACACCTAAACAGGCCCATGAACTCACAGGCTCCTGAAAATGTGTTGATTAAGTCCATCTGATATTTTTTGTTGAGATTTGACACAATCTTTTGGCAGTGGCAGTGCTAATGAGTGTATTGTGTCACCATGGTAACTGCTGAACATTCCACCATAGAGATGCACATAAATACACGTAATGTCACTACAAAGTATAGAGTATAGGGTGTAGAAATACAGTAAAACTTAAATGTTCTAAGCAGTCAAGCTTCAAATACAGGAGAATACAAGATTATTCAAACCTGCATGGATCAAAATACAACTCTGAGTGAGCTAATGTGTCCCTATTGTGTCCGTATTAACAATATCCATGCTGAAAATCTTTCTTCCAACCAACCCTTTTATACCTAATCTTACCTATTCCCAGTTTACTCACATTCTTGTAGATCCTAACATGTCTCCTTGGTTTGAACCCTCTGTAGTTTTCCCATGGCATACTTTCTCTGCTCCTCCTATAGGTCAGTGTGTCTGTCTCCTTTCTGTCAGTGTCCACTAATTGTGCTACATTTTATTTCACCCGTAGAGCGCCTTGCTT
Source organism: Taenioides sp. WSHXM2023 (assembly GCA_029959045.1). Lineage (NCBI taxonomy): Eukaryota > Metazoa > Chordata > Actinopteri > Gobiiformes > Gobiidae > Taenioides > Taenioides sp. WSHXM2023. The sequence continues at coordinate 8,965,395 of CM057091.1, forward strand.
CTTGTTCTGGTGGTATTTAGGCCAAAGGTTTCCAGGCAGCGCTGTAGGAGTCTATAAGAGTAAGTGAAGGGGGCGGAGGGGACAGTAAGTAACTAGCAACACGTGAATGCCGCTTAAAGATGGTGACCTAAAGGAAGAGTTAATGCTATGTAGAAATTGGGTCAGCTATTTAGTGACGCAGTGATTTTCCTGTGATGTTTTAAGAGTCTATTTTTGACATCATGGTCAGTGGTCACATTTTAATATAGTGCTTTTCCACCTTTAAGGCACTCAAAAGCGCTTTACATTAAGAAACCACTCACCCATTCACACACACATTCATACGCCAGTGTACGCAAACATTGGGGCCGAGGTGAGTTAAGTGTCTTGCCCAAGGACACAACAACAGCATTCATCCGTGGGAGCTGGAATCGCACCGCCAACCTTCGGATCAGTGGACAAACACATTATAATGCTTTTACTTCAGTATACAATTTAAATTAGATGCATTTTAGTGGCTTTTTGTTGTTTGTTTGTTCATTTATTTGTTTTTGTTTTTGGTTGATCTGCGGGACAACAGTGTTTATATTGTCTAACAATAGTTTTTGTCTATTTATTTATTTATTTATTGCAGTTAGTCCCCAAACAGAAAAGAGAATAGTTTAATAGTAGATTACATTGACTGGTTTTACTGCATTATTGTATAACCTGTTGTAGCAAGAACCTGAAGGACTGTACTGTGCAAAACCCAACCAGGATTTAATAATATGCATTTTTTAATATGTTCTTTGGTTGTTGCTTTTTTGGTTTATAGGCGGACTGCAGATACATAGATAGATAGATAGTATATTGGTCCAACTATTTTCCAAATGGCAAAGATTATGAACTGTGACCGTAGTTGAGTTCTGGGGATTCAGAGTTTTTGGTACATTCGTACGTTATGCTTGTCTCCATGAGAGATTTTATTGCTATCACCATGGCGATTTTTGATATTCTGTATTTGAATAAATGCAAGACAGATATACAGTATGTTTAATGCTATACTGTGAAACACTGAAGGCAACGCAATGACATCGGCGTTATGACAAGCAGGTGGTGGTGAACACTTCTCATTTTTTCGCCACTGAAAGCTCACATTTGCTGCATACACAGTCCTAACCTAGAATAGGTCAGGATACATTTTCTCATTGGCTCTAGCTGCTACATAACATGTTTGAAAGGCAAGAAAAACCATTTGCCCTGGTTTTGGTCCTTGGTCTTATGTAAGTGTCCACTTCAAGCTTCATGAACATCACTGCGTCTGTCTGTTCTGTTTGTGCAATGACCTACAATACTCAGCATATATCATCTTATTACATCATAAACTTCAAGTGCAGTTTTCCCTTCATAAAATGTGACATTATTTATGTATTTGTGGAACGTTGCCTAGACAGTGTCACTTGGTGTAGACCCAGACTTGGAGATAGTGATTATGAGGATTTGGGGTACCAGATTCTCAAACTGAAAAAAGGAAGGGGTTGGTGATTTAAACTGTCGTGACTCTAATCCATTCAAACTGAGCCAAAACATTGAAATATTGATAAACTGTGGTTCTTGACTGCTGCTGTCAGGCTCATTTTGGTCTTAAAATGTTCATATTAACTCTCTCTACATGATCCTGGTGTTTTTATTTTGCTATTTTGTCCGTAAATTCCAATTTGTATTCCTAATATGAAAATTTGGCCCTGTAACTGCTAGCCTGTCAGTCTATGTCTACAGTCTGTGGTTGATACAGTATCTCTATCATAGGATGCCTTATCAAGATATCGCCGTGAGGATTTTTTATGGTACATTTCACAAAAACAAGTATTAAATTAAATGTAATGTGCTTGTACTGGTTTAACAAGGAAATGCTGTTCTTTAAATGTATTTATTAATTATACATCTTGTGCATCATATTGATTATCACATGATTTTCTACATTATGATACTATAATTCTTACTATATTACTATTATTACTACTACTATTACTATAATTATACCAACAGTAGCTCATTTGGTAGAGTGTTCGTCCACTGAGCTGAAGGACAAAAACATCACTAGTAGATCCCACAGATGAATACTACCGTTGTGTCCTTGGGCAACACACTTAACCCACCTTGCCCCCAATGTCTGGTGTATGAATGTGTAGGTGAGTGTTTCCTTGATGTAAAGTGCTTTGAGTGCCTTGAAGGAAGAAAAGTGCTGTATAAGAATGTGAACATTTACCATTATAATTGATTACATGATTTAATGACATGCAGACAGCGCACAGCAGTCTGATTATAAAAATGTGCTGTTTTTCTAAGCTTTAATGGATTCTTTGCTTTATTTGAGCATGTAAAAGGTCTTAACAGTGAACCCTAACTTTTCTGGTGCTTGTCTCCATGGATATACTATTGCTTTACCTGGAATGTCCCACAGTATGGCATTAAAGTTATCAATCTTGCATTTAGGTACTTTTTCCATGCCTTTCTTTAAGCACAACATCATATTACTTTGAATCCAGTCAGCTTTGTATCTGACATTCAATAAAACCCCCTTTAAAACTTGTTGAGATCTTTTTTTTAATGTCGTCTTGTTCCCAAATTTTAACAAACTGTCTGTCGATGCGGTACACTGTGTCCATGGAGGAATAATAGCAAACCTTTTCAAATAACACCTTTTCATTCAGGTATGGCCATGTATTTTTAAAATGTGTAAATGGTTTGGTTACACAGAGTGAGACACACACAGTCCTCAGCAGTATTTGTCACATCTCTTTCAAACAGTTGCAAATATTTGTGTGTCATTTCATTATGCTAATTTTGTGTTTGACAGGTGTTTTCATATGTGAACATGTATCTATGAATAGGTTATTTTTATTAGAACCTGTAAGCACACTTTAATATAATGCATTTTTCATCTGCAGTTTTTTTTCTTGTTAAACTATGTACCATGTAACTTTTCTGCTGGTATGTTATGTTATGTTGCCTGTAATGTTCCACAGTGTGACATTAAAGGTGGATTGTGTAACTTTTCTGGTGGAGGGTCCGTTAAATGCTTTTTCTCCATGTTATTGCTTTGTCTGGAATGTTTCACAGTATGGCATTTAGCCTTTCTAGCTTCTTGGAGACTAAACCAGTCCAGGTTACAGGTCAGATCTGTGGAGAAGCAACCCCACTCACAGTCAGAATGCCAGTTTTTCTGGGTATTTTTGAGTTATAAATCTACCTGTAATTAAATAAATGTAAGGTACAGCTGTTTAATGTCATAAATATTGACGAATATTCTAATCTTAGCTATGGCATATCCATAGAAACAAGAAGACCAAGTTACATAGTGCATCTTTAAACACATCTTTCACTTATTTAATAAGACTTTGCTTTCTTGCTGTGAGCGGGCTTGCCTCTCCATCAATGTGACCTGTAACATCACCTATTCTTATTTCCATGGAGATAAAGTTTAAAGTTAAAGATAAAGTTTAATGCCATACTGTGAAACATTGCTGGCAAAGTTGTAACATCTCCTTGGAGACAAGCATCTGGAATACCATGCACCAGAAAATTAACACTGAACCTAACAGAAGGCTGAATCATTCTATTTGGTTTTTATTTACGTCACTTTTTGATATATTTTATTTCTGGACGTCTCAAAATTTGCATCAACTAACTTTTAGCTGACATTTTTCACCTCATTCCTGAAAGTCTCTCGCAACTTATATTACGTAAACTTGTCTAAACTTAAATCTGTCTTATCTTGAGGCTATATGCAGTGTGTTAACAACTTCTCCAAATTCAGCAGGAAATATTCAGCTTTTTGAATTGGCCTGGACTATGTAAGATGGTTAAGCATATGCCTTTCCATGAGTGGGTTACTGGTTCAGTTCCCACTTAAAGACCTTTGTTGTAAATGGTACATGGTTGCATTTTTATGTAGCACTTTTCCATCTTCAAGACATTCAAAGTGCTTTACATCAAAGACCCACTCACCCATTCACTCACACATTCATACTCCAGTTAACGGAGACACTGGGGGCAAGGTGAGTTAAGTGTCTTGCCCAAGGACACGACGGCATTCATCTGTGGGAGCTGGAAAAGCATTGTTTTTTATGTCGAGAGCGCCAACCTTCGGATCAAACAAACACACTGCTCACGTGTATTTCCAGCTCCAATTACAGTACAGTAGAGCTTTTTTATTTGAACAGCAGTAGGGCAGTGGCTTAAACCTTTGCCAAAGAATCAGGTTGCTAGTTTAAATCCCACCTTAGCAACTTTTGTTGTGTTTCTTCCGACAGACAGACCTAACCTAACTTCACCTCAATTGCCCTAAATCAGTTATGTTTATTTGATTATGATTTCAGCTACATTAAATAATAAAGTAAAATCTTTTTTTTTTTTTAGCATTTTTTATTAGCAAGGTTAAAGCTGCACTCTGTAACTGTTAAGGTGGAGGGTCCGCTACTCGCTTGTTTGCTTATTTCTCCTTTCATTTGTTTAATTACAGTTGTTTTATAGCTCAAAAGATCTGACCATTATCCTGTATCCACTGTGATTATCAAGTTTATTTCCATACTGTGGAATAATGTAGGCAAACAGTAATACCTCCATGGAGACAAGCAGGTGGCAGACCCTCCACCAGAAAAGTTTCACAGTGCACCTTTAAGCATTTGCCTTGCTGGTTCAAATCCCATTTAAACACGTAATATTGCTGTTTATATTCAAACACGTCGCCCAAATTGTGAACTCCAATTACAGTAATGTGTCTGTTTATGACAAACAAATGACATAGGTGATTCTCTCTGTTTTAAATGGCTATCTCATCTAAAAGTCCATTATTATTTGATTGGTCCAGACACCAGATTGCCAGTAAATTGGTCTTTTGGCTTTATTTTAGTGTTATTTTTAGTGTTATTTTTGCTTTTGAAATTGCTGTCTGTCCTGATGGTACAGTCTTATATAACGTTTGAGCCGGAGGACATTATGGTGCCGTGTGAGTCGTGTATTACATTAGTTTGAGTGGTGAGTATCTGATCTGCACAGCCTGTGTCTCAGGAGGTCATTGTGCCTTATGTTAAATGTATGTGTCACGTTTCTCTGAGGGTGAGAACAGAGAACAGAGCAACCTGCTGCTGATGGAGCACGTGACCTGAATAAGGTATGTATCAAAAAAAGGAAAGAGAGATTTTACATTAGGCTTGTGCAATTAATCAAATTCATAATTGTGATTTTAATTGTTACTCTTATTAATTACAAAAAATGTTGTAATTGGAAAACAGTTATTTACTCCAAAAGTTTCTGATGTGATCTATAGTCAGGCAAGTATCCACTAGGCTAGGATAGAGCTAAAATTACAGTCAATTGGAAGACTGTTCACATTATAATGGAAACAGGCAGTTTAATCACATATGGTATCTTTTTTTGCATCCAGCCACATCACTGTTATTGTATTTTAAAGGGCCTATATTACATGAAATGGACTCTTGTGAGCTTTTAGACATGTTATAATGCTGTTACCTCCTCAAAAACATACCTGGAGTTGCGTTTTGTTTCATTCGCACATATATGAGTATCCTTTTATTACATCTGTTTACATCTCCAAAGCTCAAAATGCTCTGTTTCACTCTATGATGTCATAAAACAGTAGTTTTTAAGTTAACAGCTATCTTTTACCTTTACTTCAGTAGAGACTGGCAATTCCAGGGCTGTTTTAAAATGCAGTGGAGTACTTCTTGTATTGTTTTCTGTGAGAGAAGAAGCCTAAATATGCAGGGTTTGTGTGTTAAGCATGTGTTAATGAAACAAAACACAACTCCAGGTATGGTTTTGATGAGGTAACAGCATTATAACATAGATCTGAAAATAGCGTAGCATGGGCCCTTTAATTAGTCCATGTTCATCATAGCAGTACATGTAAAGCAGTGTTGATCAATGTAAACCAGTTTCCACTCTAAACTCTCTCAGGACTATCCCAGCCTTCAGAGACCAATCTGTTTATGTTCTCCTGCATCATAGCACCTGCCCCTGTCTAACTGCACCTGCCAACCCCTGCCAAACTGCCTGTAGTTGGACCTATGGTTAACTAGAGAGTAGATTCTCACCTCTTCCTTTGTTTCAGCCCTCAGGTGTTCATTAGAAGCAGAGAAAACTCCCAGGGTGCACCTTGTCTCCTGGACATGCTCACAGTCTCCAACACATTGGGTACTGTCTCTTTTATCAGTTCAACCATCGCTTTAGTTAGTATGTTGATAAATTGAGCTGGCTTTTTCATTTTAATCACATTTGAGCAAGATATCATTATATCATTATAGGGCAAGTAGTATTCATATTTTTGTATTTTCATTACTTTGTTTGTGGTGAATGGTTTCTATAGCGCTTTTGTCCTTTTATCGGACAATTTATATCAAGAAATCATTTCCAGTTGCAAGCCTCTCTCTTGCCCAATGACACAGCAACAGTAAAAGAGGTTTGAGCAGGAAATGTTTAGATTAAGACCCCTCGTATTGAGCACAGGCTCCTGAAAATGTGTTGTTTCAATCCATTTTAGATTTTTTCTCGAGTTTTCAGGCTGTGTTTGCTAATACATGCATTGTGTCACCATGGTAACTGCTGAACATTCCGCCATTGACATGCATGCAGAACCCTCCAGAGCCACTGCAAATGATCAATATTTAAGTACACATTAAGCAGTCATGGTCTTGTTTCCGTGTTTGATTTTCAATAATGAGGAGTGAGAATGACAAACTGAAAAACTGTTGGGTAATTCTAGCTAACTTGTGACTGTAACTTTATGTGTGAGATACTTGTGTAAATGTACAAATAACCTCATCTGGTGTAGTTCCAACTAAATCAGTTTTTTTTCTGTTCAGATTGTGTGAAATTATAGCTCAGATTAAAGTCTAACTTGAGTAACAGAGCTTCAGCTAGAGCAGTACCTCCGGTTAGCACCACGTGTTGTTGACATCGGCTTTCAGCTCCTTTGTCATGGCTCATGTTTTGTAGTCATTGTTTTTGCATATTTTGGTTTATCTTATTCCTTTAGTGCAGTGTGTCCTTGGTGTTTTATTTTTACATTTGTCCCGTCTGTTTGTAGTTTTGAGTTTTACTTCCTGTCTGTTGATCGTTCTATATCCTGTGTTGTCCTCTGCCCTTTGTTGGTCCATTGTCATTGTCAGTGTCTCATCATGTCATGGCAGTTTCGTTTTTTGGATTTTGGTCATTCTTTGTTTGTTATTAAAAAACTTTAACAGCAGTCCTGCATTTTGAGTCCTCCCTCTGTTTCTACATGACATCCTTTGCAAACATCAACATGCAAATTACACAGTGTGGATATTTTGCTGTTAACAACTATAAAGAATAAAGTTGAAAAACACTTATTGTTTTGAAGTATTTTTAGGCCCTAGCTGCTGTTCCTGGTATGTTTTAAACCTGTTATCTGCACCTGAAATGTGGCTGAGAACTTTCACACATTCAGACTGAACTAACACAACTCAAACTGTCAGAACATATTTAAACTGTCAATGCTCACGTGATGATGGAAAAATTGGGATGATCTGGATAAACAAGACTACTTTGAGTTGTGGCACAGAGTCACTTCACTGCAAGGTTTCAAGTTTGATTCCCAGGCAGCATGAGGTCTTTCTCACTGTGTATGGGTGGGTTTCCTCTAGATTTTCTGGTTTCCTCTATCAACCCAAAACATGCACCACAAGTTAAATCTTCCAGCTAGTTATGGTCTAGTTCTGGTCTAGTCCTGGTTTAGTCTGGTTTAGTCTGGGTTTAATCCAGGTTAAGTCCTGGTCTAGTCCTGCTCTAGTTCTAGTTTAGTCCTGGTTTTATCTTGATTTAGTCTGGGTTTAATCCGAGTTTAGTGCTGGTCTAGCCCTGGTTTAGTCTGGTTTAGTCCTGCTCTATTTCTAGTTTGGTCCAAGTTTAGTCCTGGTCTCGTTCTGATTTAGTGTGGTTTAGTCCTGCTCTAGACCTAGTTTGGTCCAAGTTTAGTCCTGGTTTAGTCCTACTCTAGTTTTAGTTTGCTCCAAGTTTAATCGGGTTTAATCCTGGTTTAGTCCTGGTTTTGTCCTGATTTAGTCTGAGTTTAGTCCAAGTTTAGTCTAGGTTTAGTCAGGATTTAGTCCTGGTCTAGTTCCTATATGATTTTCAGGAGATTAAAAAGTGTCTTAACATCTGTCTCTTCTCTGCATTAAAATTAATTAGCCTATATACTCTATATTGGTCAGTGTATTTTCCTTCCACATTTTCAATCTCTAATCACATATGAACAGATGACCTTAGAATCTATGGTGGTTTTCTTGGGTTTACACTGAGCGACTTTCAAAACTCGATGTTCCAACCAACCATCACAATTTATGACTGTATTGGACCAATAAAAAACATTTCACAACTGTTATATATGACCATATCTCCAGGAACATTTTGTTTGTTAATATGAATCCCAGTCAGATCTGATCAGGACTATGGAAAAGTGTCAAATCCAGACGTGTTAAATCCTCCAGTGACAGGACTGCACTCTGCTGAGCCCTGAGCTTTCTCCTTTCTCTACAGAGACAGATTTACAGCCCACAAATCTGCAGCTTCAGACTAAATCTTACACAATTCAGAAGTATTGATTTTTCTCATAAAATACAAGTTACCTAACCACATCTTCACGCCTCTTATCTGTTTATTTATTGTAACTTAAAGGTGCACTGCGCAACTTTTCTGGTAGAGGGTCTGCTTCTCACTTGTCTCCATGGAGATGTTATTGCTTTGCCTGCAATGTTCCATGGCATTACATTAAACATATTCATCTAGCATTTGTTCATTACGTGTGTTTCTATTGCTCAAAAATATAATAATTCCTTCTGTGAATAGGGCCGACTCTCCACAGAAGTGAATTGTAATGTAGCATAGTGCTGTAACCTGTTTATTATAGATAGGTTTAATCTATACTGTAAAACATTCTAGACAAAGCAATAACATTTGTATGAAGATAAGCAGATGGCGCACCCTCTACTAGAAATGTTGCGCAGTGCAGCTTTAACTTTACCTTAATCTGTTAGGAAAGCCAGACATTTTATACAAGTAAATTTTACTAGAGTTGAGCAATATGACAAAAAAAAATATTATCTGGATTTCTGATTTCAGTTTCATTTTGTCTTATTAATAACTAATAAACACAGACTTTAAAGCTGCCATCTGTAATTATATTGGCTGACCTGTCTCTGCTGTATTCTCGCATATCACCACTAAATGTTGTCTACTTTACTGCTGTCTGATAGTGAACCAGCTTTGGGTTGACAGAAGAAAATCAGAGAGCACAGGTGAGACTGAACAAAGGCTAATGGACATCTAATAAACTTACAGATGGTAGCTTTAATTACTATAACACAGTAATATAACTGTCTATTAGAAAAGACAGATTCTCTTGTTTAAAATGTAATCAAATTATATAATCCAAAAAATAATGTGTTCCTCACCTTCCACGGTGGTTGGTCTCTCTCACCCTCATCCAGCTCGGGCCCTCTACCAGAGTCCTGGGAGCTTGAGAGTTCTACGCAGTATCTTTGCTGTTCCTAGTACTGCACTTTTCTGGACTGAGATGTCTGATGTTTTTCCTGGGATCTGCTCCTCCACTCCTCCAGTTTGGGGGTTACAGCCCCGAGTGCTCCGATCACCACAGGCACCACTGATGTCTTCACCTTCCAGGCCTTCTCCAGCTCTTTCTTGAGCCCCTGGTACTTCTCTGGTTTCTCGTTTTCCTTTTTCCTGATATTACCATTGTTTGGTATTGCAGTGTCCACCACCACGGCTTTGTTCTGTTGCTTATCCACCACCACTATGTCTGGTTGGTTCGCCATCACCATTCTGTCAGTCTGTATCTGGAAGTCCCACAGAATCTTGGTTCGGTCATTCTCTGCAACCTTCGGAGGTGTTTCCCACCTTGACCTTGGGGTCTCCAGCCCGTACTCTGCACAGATGTTTCTGTACACTATGCCCACCACTTGGTTGTGTCGCTCCATGTATGCTTTCCCTGCCAGCATCTTACACCCTGCAGTTATGCTGGACTGTCTCAGGAGCCTCTTTGCACAGCCTACACCTTGGGTCTTATATATTTTGTTGTACAGTTGTATGGAGTATGGTATGAATGTTGTCCTACTGGCTAATTTTAATGGAAAATACACAATATGACCAACTAACTGTTTTGTTTACAATGTAATTAATAGGCAAATTTGGCTACTGACCCCCATCTGTGAGTATGACATCCTCACAATCTAGAATCTGAAAACCACAAATAGAGCATAATCCAGAGCACTCACCCATTCACACACACATTCACACACCAGTGTACACAGACACTGCCAGTATTTCAGTATCAGAAAAATGAGAAACCCAAAAACTCAACCAGATCATTCAGGAGTGGTCGATACTGATCCAGTTAAGGTAGTTTTAGTTTCAATGGATTAGATTTATATAGTGCTTTTTTTGTTTAGTTTTTTTAGTTTTTTGTGTTTTAAAACTCTTTATGTAGCCTTTTTAAACGTTTTTATGGACTATATATTCTAATTTTGCATATCGTCATAACACCACAACAACTGTATTTACTTTTGTCAATACAATGCTCTCTCCTAGTTATATTATACCTCCATATTTACAGTACAATACCATTAAAATTGCATATAATTAATTTTACCTGCCCAACTTACAGTTTAGCATGTTATTGTCAGTATTCCTCTCATGATAAGTAACACAAGCTAACTCTACTCTCTTGTTTTCATTGCTCCCAGTGGCCTTTGGTCCATGTAAAAGCTGCAGTCTCCCATTCTTTGGTGCTATAAATAAACACATAATAGTGGAGTCTATTGATCTGTCACAATGTTACTGGACCACTCCACTGTAAATGTGCTCTTTTGGATCAGGACTAGAGTTAGGTAGTACTCAGAGTGCACAAAGAAATTGTACTTTTCAGAGTACTTTTCTAGCAGCATACTTTTACCCCAGACTTTATGTAGACAATATAAAATCATTTGTACATTTGTGTATCTTGCACCTCTCCTTCAGATATGATTTAGTTTTTGTCATTTTTGTGTCTATTCTTTGAAGACACCAGATTTTGCACCTTATTTAATGCTTTAGCTGTTACAGTTATTCTTTAAGTTACTCTTACTTGAATAGTAGTTTGCCCCAATACTTTTTTACTCTTAAAATTTCTTGGACTGCTTTGTACCACTACTTGAGTAATATTATTTTGAAGTAACATTACTCTTACTTAAAGGTGCACTTTTCTGGAGGGTCCGTCATCTGCTTGTCTCCATGGTGAGGTTTTTGCTTTAATCTTCCACTATATGGAAGTAAATAAATATATATGTTGCATTTATTCAATTATCTTATTTTTCCAAACTACCGCAAAAACATGCATTATTGTTGTGAGCAGGTCCACTTCTACACAGATCTGACCTGTAAATTGGCCTGGTGATGTGGCCTGCTTGTCTCCATGGGGATAGTTAAATTAAATGGCATACTGTGAAACATTTCAGAAAAAAACAACTTGGAGTCAAAGTGGTAGACCCACTTCCAGAAAAGTTACACAGTGCATCTTTAAGTACAGTTTTTGACTACTCTACCCACCTATGTTCAGTAACCGCGTACATCTGGTCTCTGGTCCTTATGTATAACCTCTGCATCGCTTTGGCTTCTTCTGACTCGATCTCAAATTTGAAATGTGATTTTAAAAGGATTTGGGGAGCTCTTCTCAATTTCCTGGTCTTACATTTTGATCAGAGACATGCAGAGGGCTAGAAAGTGTAATCTAGTGCTTGTTCAAAGATTATGTTATGACATTTTTGAATTATGCAACATATTGTGAAAAGATGCCGAGGAGCAGACAGCGCTGTGGGGGACGCAGAAATTGAGTCTTTGGTGCACAGCTGAGACTAGCCTGCTGTTTGATCTAATATTGTTGCATATGCTTTGTCATAATTTAGTTTGAGAAAGTTTTGGTTCACTTTTGTCTTTTAATAATATAAAATACTTATTAACTTACCAATTAACTCAAGATCTGTTGTGGTCTCCTTAGGCAAGACTATTCACAAACCTTTCCTAATGAATGTGGTGAGTGTATAGTATAACTCCCTAATTAAAGGGGCCATGTTGTATTATTTTCTGATCTTTGTTATAATATTGTTTCCTCTTCAAGAACATGCCCCCCAGCTAAGTACTCCTGCCCAAAGCCCTGGGTCTAAATCTTGAGTCCAGTTTATTATTATCATTTATTTTTTATTCTTTGTTATGTGGAGTTAATATGATTAACTTAGATTCAGGAGCTGGACCATGCCTCAGCCTCCTCGCCAGCTAACCACAGCTCATCTCAACTACGCCTTCAATTACCCAGAAGCCCTATTTATACAGCTTATACAACACCGTCCGTGTCAGCTCTCCCACCCCATGTCTCTCGTTCATCCTTTAGCCCGAAGACATCATCCTTAAGGAGGGGGGTTTCCAAATCAGCTGGATAACCATTTTGGATTGGAGACGGAGCCCCCACCCTGAGTCTCCCCCCAGCCGTCACATCTATTCACCGTCAATAAATATCTTTATCGTGTTTCATTGTCTTGGCGTGGTCCTTGCTAGTGAATATATTATATTGTGATGAGTGAGCTACTGTGTCCAAATAATTTGCCTTGTGGATCAATAAAGTTTGTCTAAGTCCACTGGTCCCATTTATTTAGTTAATAAGGAGTAAACAGACTTTTTCCAGAAGGATATCAGCCTCGTCCTGCCAGAACCAATCAGATTTGTTTATCTTCAGTGACGCATTTGAAACGAAAGAGCTCATTGTTCACCTATCATTTACAAACAAAATCAAATTTATCTCACCTCAGATTAACAGACTTAAGTACTTCGCTCATGGATTCTTCAGAAGTGCGGTGTTTTTCAGTCCCTTATCATATATTTTCTTATCTTTTTTCCCGGTAAGCAGCCTTATTTGTTTTGATATGGGTGGACCATGGCAGTCCCTGATTGGCTAATTCACCTGTCAGTCACACCCATGTGAAAACCAGTGACCAGATTCACATCTTCTAAGACTTCTAAGAAAATTAATTAGATACAGTAGCTCACACATTGCAATATATTATAATAACAAAGAGCAAAAATATTAATGGTAATAATAAATTAAAAATAAGTAGCAAAAATAGCAAGAGACTGGTGTCAAATAAGGCATAATTGTATACAAATAAAGTAAATTAAATAAAAATATAGTAAATACAAAATATATCTTGTCTTTATAAGAGATAAGTCAGGAGAAACAGTTCTGGATCCCAGACTAGTTTACTCCATGTGTCATTGAGTATTGGCCAAATGCTAAGAAGACATTTCAAAATATTCACTCTTTTTATTGCCTGTACCATATAAAACGTTTCCTGTCATATCACATCAACAAACCTTAAGTACACTGAGTATCCAGTCTTTTGACACGTACTGTGCATTTCTAAATATAGCAACACGTTATCAGCTTTATAATGTTGATTTCACTTATTTGCGATTAAATATCTTAATTTCTTATCTCAACTGCTGGAATTTACACCGAGTACTTCCTGTTTGTGTGTGTAAGTGTTGACACATTTCAGGTCAGTGAACCCAGTGGTCAGGTGGCAGTCTAAACTAGAATGATCTCGTCATTGTTTTTCCAGTAAGTGTTTACCGGGCCTATTTCAATCGATCCTATGGTACATTTTAGTTTTGACTACATCTTAAAGGGCTTGTACCTGATATATTTGTATTCAGGAACGCGCATTTTACTCCTTACACTTTGATGTAACAGCAATTATTTGTGAAGAAAAACAAAACAGATTGAATGATATTGCCTATATACGCATTTGAAAAGACATTTTGTTGGATGAAAAACAGAATAAACATTTTATCCATTGTTTCCATGTGATTCTCATTTTGTTGGATGAGAACTATATGGAAACAATGGGTATTTATTACTCTGTCATGGTTCATCATCATCAGATTTGGCAGCAAACCTGTGCCTGTGACCTCTCTAGCCCTCCATTCCAATCACAGAGGCTACATTCAGACAGTCAAAAGGTGTCTTGCTCAATATTCTACGTTGGGCAATACCAGTACTGACCTGCTTGTATTATAGTAAGTCATCATTTTAAAATAGCTTGATTGATTGTTTCATATTGTTTGTCTAGATGATTCACTGATGAGTTTGTTGCCCATTCTCCTAAAGTGTTATTTTCAGAAATAATAATAACAATGGATTTTACATTTAATTTATTAGCATACTTGGAAAGGCTCCATTTGTTGCCCATTCTACTAAAGTGTTGTTGTTTTTCCAGAAATAATAATAAGAAAAACAATGGATTTTACATTTAATTTATTAGCATACTTGGAAAGGCTCCATTTTGAGCACTTTTCAACACTTTTACTATACGCAGATACCTTAAAGAGCCATATAGCACGATTTTTAGTCTATGTTATAATGTTGTTTCCTCATCACAAACATACATTTGTTAGTTGAGTTGTGTTTTGTTTCATTCACACAAGTTAGATCCTGCACATTTAGGCTGTGGTCTTTTCTCAAACAAAAAACACTGTTCCACCTTGTGATGTCATGTGGTAATACAAGAAATGCTCCACTGTGTTTTTAAACTCCACATACCTTCCACTTTCCTTAGAATAATGTTGACCATTTCAGTCCTGGAATTGCCAAACTTTGAAGTTACAGCTATTTTTTTAGCCTCATGGAAACTATTTGGTGCACCTGCAGATATTGGAGACTTTCTGGGATAATCTCAACTGAACAAAAAGTAAATCAAAAATATAAAGCATTTTGAGTTTTGGAGATATCATACAGACAACCTAACCTTACACATGTGGAATTAAACAAAACATAACTCCAGGTATGTTTTTTGGGGAGGTGACACCATCATAACTAAAAGCTAAAAGCTCACGAGTCAACTCTGCGCAATACAAAACCTTTAATGTTATTGCTTTGTGTGTTGTCTCAGTTCCTCACTATTGTATTTGCTTTCCGAGTACATCCCATGACTGAAATCCACACATTTCCAAACCCACTGAAAACATGCTTTGTCTCCTTTTGCACAGTGTCAGTGTACTTCAGCCTGGCTCCTCTCCACAGCCCACCACAGCGCTCCCCAGGACTACATTTCAACAAAACATTTCACTGGCTTGTCTCTGCCCACCTGCCCCGCTCCAGAACTCAATGTCCCATTGGTTAAGGCCCGCCCCATTTCACCACAAGTTAATGACTGAAGTTTCACTGGACCGGTCAATACTTTTGTGGCTGGAAAATCCCAAATGCTCCTGGGGCTCTAAACCGGAAATGTCTATTGAGTTTTAATGAGTCAGATTAAGTGCACTCTAAATGGGGAAACAAAGTAAAGATAGAACAGTTTGTTGTCAGGTCAATGCGATTTGTACCTTGTACCGGGTCAGGACCGGTAGTGAGTAATTTATGTAGGTTATTAACAAAGCAAAACAGCAATATTGTTGTAAAACTAGCTGCTACATTTGAAGAGTTAAGAATTAGGGTTTCATGTACAATTATTTATCTTATGGAAAAGTTGTCCATAGAGAAAATTCCTAATATGGCAAGTTAAAGTGGAACTAAACATTAAATCTACTTTTATTTTATATTTTTGCTACTGAACAGTATATATGTTTTTATCATCATTATCTATTGTTCCCAGTAATTTTTGCCAACTTCAAGCCATAGAATGTATAAAGAAGTGGACTAAATCAGTGTGACGTCACCCATCGCTTTCAGCTCCAGTCAAATGAAGCTCATCAAGGCTTGCAATTATGGGAACGAATTTGAAGCCGAGTTCCATATTAGGAATAGGAATTGATTTACGGACAAAATAGCAAAATAAAAACATTACGATTATGTAGAATGGGTTAATACGAACATTTTAATACCAAAATGAGGAGTCTGACAGCAGCAGTTCCAGACAGTAGGGCAAGGTTTTTTCAATACAAAGTGAATTGGAGCCAGAGTCGATGGAGCCGGAAGCACACTTTGTATTTGGAATGCAGCGGCTAGCAGGGTAGCTATGTCCATTTATACAGTCTATGTTGCAAACTAGGTAAATTTACAGCTTTCTGATCAAAAACGCCTAAATCTAATTTTATGCTCCCTTCAGTGACCACTGCAATTCAAGTACTATGTGACATCACATAGAACTGTCCTGATTACTAGTGTTTCTGATTACAAACACCGGGCGGAGTTTAATCACAATGTTCCTTATACCTCCTCTCCCCTCAATCTCTCCTTTAGTCCTCCAGGCACTGCAGTTTATGTGTTTTGTCCCACTTTAATCTTGCAGTTTATTTAATGTACCTAAGTATGCAAAACCTCAAAATAGCTCACCTCCTGTCCTAAATAAATTAAAATGTGCAAATAAAAATATGTCTGCTATATTGCAGTACATTAGATTCACCTTAAATATATTTTATAATGAGAAAATTACAGTACAATGTGTTTCTCTTGTTTTTCCACTTCTTCCACTGCGTCTCAGGCCAGACAGAGACGCGCGTGGGCTGTTTATTTCAGAAACTGGAAAACTAGTTCATTAGTCATCTACAATTCAGAACAAAATCACCTCAGAGTGCCAGTGTTTAGTGTTTCGCTCATGTTAAAAGTGCACTGTGTAACTTTTTGACTGGGAGTCTGTCACCTGCTTGTTTCTATGGATATGTCATTGCTATGTCTGGAATGTTCCACAGTATGACATTAAACTGACTGTGAGTGGGGTTGCCTCTCCACAGATCTGGCCTGTAACTTAATCTGGTTTTGTCTCCATGAAGATCGAAAGGTTTAATACCATACTGTGAAACATTCCAGATGAAGCAATAACATCTCCATGGAGAAAAGCATTTGACGGACCCTCCACCAGAAAAGTTACACAATGCACGTTTAATACAATGTTTTTTATTGTGTTTATTACAAGTTTTTTTTTAACCATGCATTTCTGGTTATCTTATCCACCTTCACTCCCTCCATCTGAACTCTGGGAGATTATACCAGGACATGTTCTTCGTGGCATGGGGCAGTGGTTCTCAAACTTTTCACATAAAGTACCACCTAAGCTAATATTTGTATTTTTGAGTACCACTGGACCTAAAGCTTACCAGATCTGTGTTTGAGCTAAACATGGACTAAAATGAGACTAAACCATGGATGAGGTCATTGTAAAAAGGGCTGTACAATTTGGGAAACATATCTAATTATCAAAATTTTCAAACATGCATTGCAATTGAACTTGCAATTTGTGTTTTATGTTTTATGTAGGATTCTGCCCCAAGTTCACATAATAAACTTGTCTATAAGAATTGACAAAAAGACTGAAACATGAACTGATGAACTCATAAGAATCACATTAGACTGTCTGCATCTCCAAAGCTCAAAATGCACTGTTCCACCTTGTGATGTTATGAAGCTCCCTTTTACCTTTTTGGTCAGAAGAGATGGGCAATTTCAGTGCTGAAATTATCCAAATGATTCCAGTCAAGGTGTATGGAGGTTAAAAACACTCAGGCACCTCCTGTATTACCACATGACATCACAAGGTGGAAAAGAGTGTTTTCTGTTTGAGAGAAGAACTCAGCCTAAATATGCAGGACTTGTGTGTTCAACATAATAACATAGATCAGAAAATAGCGTAATATGGGCCCTTTAAAAAATTGCAACCTTTGTGATTTGCTAAATGCATCCATTCAAATCAGAACTAATCTTCCAACTCTAGTTTTAAATAATAATGAACCCATATGAGTACTTGTACCACGGTTTGAGAAACACTATAGTGTGTATAGTGTGTAGTTTTGGCTGGCCAGACTCGCAGGATACTTCTCTTCCTCATCCTCTTAATTGGATTAGAGAGTCCAAAAATGCAGTCCATGCCAGAGGTCATTGGCAGACACGCTTTTTACTGCATTTGGCTGTAGTACAAGTGTCTTATGTGTCCTATATGTCCTATATGTCCCCAGCATGGTCCCTGTTCTGCACCTGCTCATTGTGATTCAGAGCTACACTGTCCCAGGACGAAGAGCCTGGCCCCCTCCCATTCAGCAGAACACTGTGTGCCTTCTCTCGCTGCATCGATTCACACCGAAGAGCAGAGCAGAAATACCAGCTACAAAATTATGTGTTTTTGAATAAAATATTAACAATGATTTAGTCTTAGATAATTCCAAGTTATTTTAAAATCTGGTGCATCATTGGTGTTTTTTTTTTTTTTTTTTTTTTAATAGAATATGATACTCCCAGATGGGTACGGTCAATGGTAAATTTTCTATATTGGTATTTTTTATTTTTAAGATATGAAAAAAAAAAAATTCACAAATGTTAGGGTGTGGAAGGGTCTTTTTTGTGTCTGCTTTTGTTTTTATTTTGACAAATTTCAAAATTTAAAAATTGAGCCTGATATCTTAAACGAATCCTTTGAAGTATATTACGTATGCTTACAAAAGTTTTGACTACAACTTAAAGGGCTTACACTTGAAATGTATGTATTCTAATTCAGGAAAACACACTTTACTCGCTGCCCTTTGTTGTCATACTTTGAAAATACTGAGAAAAATACTGAAAAACTCATTCACTTCTTTCTTATCTGCACAAA
The DNA here is from genome assembly GCA_029959045.1 of Taenioides sp. WSHXM2023. Classification (NCBI taxonomy): domain Eukaryota; kingdom Metazoa; phylum Chordata; class Actinopteri; order Gobiiformes; family Gobiidae; genus Taenioides; species Taenioides sp. WSHXM2023. The sequence goes on from CM057091.1 coordinate 8,984,018, forward strand.
ATAGAGGGTTTCATCACTCCTCTGTTACAAAGGCTATAGGTCCGGCTGATAAAGAAATAAAACTATACAGCGACTACCACAACCAAAATTGTGTAAAGGTGCCTTGCTCAAACAACAATTGTCCAGTTTGTAGTGGCAGGATTCAACCTTTCAGACTTATAGAACGTCTTGACAAACTAATCTGTCCAATTTCCAGAACACACAAGATGATGGATGGCCAAAAACAACTTAATTATTCACACCTTAAAAGTAGTCCCTCTATATTGTTTTTGCATGCACATTTTCAAACTGTAACAGCAAGACATACATATAACTAGTTTTGAGCTTTCACAACCCTTTTGGCACATTGCTAGTACATTTGCATGCATGTTTTTTGGCCACTAGCCACAGCCAATCAAATCTAATCCCAAATGATTTGTGCATGTTTGAACCATCTTTATTCTCTGCAGTAAAGACGCCATATTGCTGATCTATCTTCCCTTTTCACTGTCACTGGTATACGCCCACTGCTCTGTACTTTCTTCATTCTCCAATTTTATGTTCTTAATCAGTGATACATGCAGGATTCGGCAGCGTTGCGTAGTCATTTTGGAACAAATTTTAAAAATCTGCTTCTCACTAGTTTGATTTGCAGCTATCCATAGAGGTGCCGACGGCTACAAATCACACTCTTTGTTGTGATGACATTTACAGGGACGTCAGCTCCCAGTGGTCACCGTATACGCAGAAGTCAGCTGACTCGTTAACATAATGATCCACGGATGTCACAGATTATACCTATGTAGTAAACACAATCACAGTAAATCTTCTGTAATATTACCAGTTTTACTTTATTCTATATTAAGAGCAGCTATAACAAGAATATTTCTCCACTGATTAGTAAATATATTTTCTTATACAGAACATGGGCTGCTCATAGCACCTTTCTTTGGACCCATACTGTTTACACACATACAATATTGTAATCAAGACAAACCTGCCGTACTAAACCCTTCGTTCAGACCCTATTCCTGCTGAATATATTGCTTCTTATTGGGAGTATGGACCCAGGCAGTAGCAGTGATAAATGTGTCTCCTGCTGTCATTGGCTCTGGCACAGCCTTCCGAGCTCAGACCAATCAATCCAATGTGATTCTGCTACAGCGAAGGAGAGTCAAGGAGGACGGACCACACCATCTTATGCAAGGGGCCAATACAGACGTGCATAGCGATGACATTTACTTAAAGATGCACCACGTAACTTTCCTGTTCTTCCCCATGGAGATGTTTTTGCATCGCCTGAAAAATGTTTATACTATATTTTTTTTCTATTCTTGTCTATCTACACACCAGGTAATGTTACCAGGCCAAGTTACATGTCCGATCTGTGGAGAGGCGAGTACGTTCACTGTAAGAATGTATGTTTAAGTAGCAATAGAAATGAGATTCTGCTACAGTGAAGGAGAGTCAAGGTGGACGGACCACACCAAGTTATGTAAGGGGCCAATACAGAGCTGCATACCAATCACATTTACTTAAAGATGCACAGTGAACATTTTCTATACATTCAACTTGTCTATCTACATGGAGACAAACAGATGATGTCACCAGGCCATGTTACAGGTCAGATCTGTGGAGAGACGAGTCTGCTCACAGTAAGAATGCATGTTTTTGTGGCAATAGAACCACCTATAACTGAATAAATGCAGATCAGTTTAATGCAATATATTATGGAACATTCCAAGCAAAGCAACTTCAAATTATTGTAGTGAAGGTGTATGGAGTTTAAAAACAGAGTGAAGCACTTCCTGTATTATCACATGACATCACAAGGTGGAACAGAGTGTTTTCAGTTTGAGAGAAGAACTCTAAAATGCAGGGTTTGTGTGTTAAACATGTGTGAATGAAACAAAATACAACTCCTGGTATGTTTTTGTTTTCAATAAAGAAATAGCATTATAACATAGGTTCAAAAATAGCGTAACATGGGCCTTTTGAAGCTTAATATAGGTCATAGGTTACAGAAATACATGGACCTCATGACCTTTACACAGTACTTTAACCAAACCACAAATGTTTACATAAAACACACAACTGTACTGACCTATGACATAACAGACTGTAACACCAGTAACATGCATTTAATCTGCTTCAGTTGTAAAACATGTTCAGACAGTAGAGCACAATCTTATTTTTAACCCAAATATTATGACCTATACAACCTTGGGGACAGTAAAGGAGATCTGTTGTAACCACAAATTGATACTGTGTAATAAAAACAGTGACAGAACTGAAAAAAAGAAAAGAAATATGACTAAATATTGAACATTTTATTAAAGGTGCATTATGGAGCTTTTCTGGTGGAGCGCCTTGAGGTCCCCCCGGAGGAGCTGGAGGAAGTATCCGGGGTGAAGGAAGTCTGGGAGTCCCTGCTTAGACTGTTGCCCCCGCGACCCGGCCGCGGATGAGCGGAAGAAAATGGATGGATGGATAAAACAGTAAGATAAGCATACAAAAACATTACAGTAGCTCACATAGATGCACAATGTATTTTTGTCTCCATGATATTATTCTTTTCTTGGAATGTTCCACAGTTTGACTTTTTGACTTCAACTCCATGGAGACGAGTAAGTCACAGGTAATACGTATCTATGGAGAGGTCAAAGTATTTCTTTCATTTATTGAGAGATGTATAATGTAATTTTGTCTCCATGCATGAAAATATTCTTGGAATTTTGCACAGTTTGACTTTTTGACTTAATCTCCATGGAGACAAGTAGGTGATTAGTCATATCTATGGAGAGGTCAGAGTATTTCTTTCATGTACTGGACGTTAAGTAATCACTGTTGTCTTGTTATCATCCTTGACGTCAACACCAAATCTTTATCGGTCATATCTTTTTAATATTGTTATCTCATTCACACTCTTATTGCACTTTGGGCCTGGTCATGATTGGGTTGGTGTTTAGGCTAGACGGATGGATCTTTGAAAACAGCAGCTGTAAATTTCACTCAATAAAAATATTTTGGACATAGCACTTTTGTTCACTGGGCATGCATTTTTTCTGTTGTGGTTTGCCAAAAGGGATTTCTGAATTAAGTTTGTGATTGGCCAACATCCTCATCCATCTTCACTGACTAACACTTTCTAAAAATAGGGTTATGGTATAGACTAATGTTTATAGCATATCACAAAAAAGTAATAATAAATAAATAAATAAATAATAAAAATACTATATATGGCCATTTTAACCCTTTGGTCTCACCTATGTGTTATCATAGTATTTCTTTTGATCAAACTCCCCAGTTATTGTAAATGACACTTTGAACCTGATTGATCAAGGAACAAGTGACTGGACGGACACTTTGTACTTTTAGAAGCGTTTTACAAACTATGTGACAACTGAGAAAACAGTTAATTCTCTTCATAATTGCTAAATATTCAGGAAATTAAATCCTTTATTTACATTTGAAAAGCCTCTAAAATGTTCTGAGTTCACGCTGATCTAATAAAAGCCTATTGACATAACCATTTATCTCTGTATTACTGATATGACACTTTCAGGACATCATAAAATAAAATAAAATAATGTTGGGCAAATCTTTTAAGTATTATTTTCCCTAATGTTAGAATAGTGTTAGTCATTCAGGTAAATGCATTTTACATGGGCATTGCTTTGACTGAGCCACTGTACCTTTAATACCTCTGAACTACAATGAGATTTAGAGTCACATTAGCACTAATAACTATACTGTATATGATTATTTGGGCTGATTCCTATGCAAAAAGTTTTTGGTTTGGAGGTCATATTTGGCCATAGTTTGGACACCTGCTGTTTTGTAGAACAAGAAGAAGGCTTTTTTATTATTAAACTCCTCCAAGACAGTTTAAAGCTTTGCATCATGCCATAACAAACAGATTTGCTAATTCTCTTATTCCCTCTGCCACTGGACTCCTAAACACAGAGGTGTAAGAAGGCATCGTCAAGTGTATTTTATATATTTTTTATTTAATGTTGTTTTTCTGTTTGTATTTGACCCTTGCACCTTGTACCCCTGTATGCCATGTTTTGCCAATGCACACGGTATTACATAAAAAGACCCATAATAAACGTAGAGGAAGTGACGGGTCAGTCTCAGTGTCTCGAGATGCTGGTGGTTTGATTCTGGTGAGTTTCCACTGTGTTGGACAATGTGTTCCACTGGTACATGGTTTATGGCCTGGTTTAGAGAGAGAGCGAGGGAAAAAAAGAAAGAAAGAGAGCGAGAGAGACAGAGAGAGACAGAGGGGGCTAAGAAAAGAGAGAGGGGAAAGAGAAATATATTTGTGAGTGAATGAGGGGGATAGAGGGAGAGTGAGAAAGAAACAGGGGAGCAGAGAGAGAGAAATAGAAATGGAAGGAGAGAGAAAGTGAGTGAGAGAGAGAGAAAGAGGGAGGGAGAGAGAGAAGAGGAGAGCGATGGGGCAGAGAGAAGAAAGAGAAAAGGCGGGAGGAAGAGAGTGAGTGAGTGAGAGAGGGAGCGAGTGAGAGAAAGAGAGAGGGGGAGGGAAGGAAGAGAGTCAAAGAGAGAAGGGGTAAGGGAGCGAGGGAGAAAGAGTGGAGGCAGAAAGAGGCGGAGTGGGAGAGAAAATGAACGAGGCAGAGGTAGAGAGACAAAGAAAGGGGAAGAGAGGAGAAGGAGGGGACAAAGAGTGAGGTAGCGTTAGAGAGACAACAAGAGAGAGGATGACCTTGTTTGTAATCTTTATGTTTTTACAGCCGTTAAATCTTTCCACTGAATTGTGTCACAACAGCTTCACAAGAACACGCCGAGAACAGTTGCTGGAATTTTCCACAAACAGGGAATTTTGTGTTGGTGAACTAGTGGCTCTAAAAATTACCCAGTGACTGATAGTAGTAGATGTGGTGAAGGTATGGGTGAGGTGTCTTGCCCAGTGACACAAACAATACACAATGCAGGTAACAGGGATCAAACCACAAACTTCCAAGTAAGTGGGATATAGTGTTCTCTCACAATACAAAACGTGTTTCAAAG